>JAFIDM010001028.1:30598441-30635786 GCA_023159025.1 Thereuonema tuberculata | reverse complement strand
AAAGTACAATACGGAAAGCAGTAATTGTGAACTCTTATGGAACTGTTGTTTCCTGAATTGGAAGAACTATTATAATTAGGCGACGATTTCTAAATATGAAATCTTAGCATTATTTATTGCTCTGCTAAACCAGTAATTGGGATTTGGAATAAGTTCAAGCTATTAGTAATTATTTTAATTATTCAAATTAGTCAACTACAATCAATTGGTTGATTGATTTATAGAAATAATTTCAAAGCTTAATAATATTAATTGTGGAAGTCACACTTCCTACATTTATTCCACCAAAATCCTACAATCTTTAACTTAGTTCTTCTTTGCTCCAAATGTGAATGACTTGTTCTGATCAAGATAAGAACAAAAAGAGACAAATTTATGGGAATTTGCTTCAAGCATTTAACGTTTTCCTTCCTAAAGGAGAAATGCTGTTTATTAATGAATGTGCAATTTACTGCAGTAGACAACGTTAAAATGTGTTTTAGTTTCTTGTTAAAAAAAAACTCTTTTTCTTTTTTTTTTTTAAATAAATATTTTGAGATGAAAATCTCAAATGGTAAACATTTAAAACATCAGATCTCATCTTTTAATTACTTTCCAAAAAGAATGCGTGAAGATTCAGTATCAAAAAGCTTTGTTAATCTTTATATTTTATAATTAGGGAGCAAAAATATCTTAATAATATATTTAAATACTTAAATATGGCCCAAAATATCTTGATTATTCTCCTTAATTGACAAATTAAAAAGCAGTACAATTGAAGGGTCTCAAATTCTCAAATTTTAATACCGAAATTGCAAAATATTTAAGGTGAAGCAAGGTACTGATGGTAATCTGTCTTTCAAGAACATTTGAATCAGAAAGGTATAAGTTATATTTAACATAAGACTCGATCATAATTTCATTCTATTACATCACCAACCAATATACCTAATGTCATTTTATATCTTTCGAATTTTACGTCTCCTTCGTCGACTGTACTGTATCAAAATGAAGACTTAACTATAAATGTTACCTCGTTACCTATAAATGTTATGAAGATAATTGGTGCCTGAAAAATAAGATTGAAGAAGAAAATATAGTCCCTAGTAATCAATCAATTTTAATACTTATTCTTCCTCTTCTCCGTTTACAATCGTAGGGATCCGCGAACAATACATGAAACTGTTTTTCCACTTATATTGAGACCTAGTCAATCAGAAGCATTCATTCAAATTTAAACCTGCAAGTTTTTTTAATGATTTACCTCATTATGTTTGATCAAATTCTTTTCTATTAAATTGATCAAAGCAACGATGTATTCATTTAATGACGGTCAGTAGATAATCTTTTTCTAAAACAATTTCATTTCTAAAAATCCTTTCATATATTGGACAATCAAATTCTCTAACAGTGCATTTTCAAGACATCAATTCTACTTCGATCACTGATCACTAAAGGAAAAAAAAAACCTTATGAAATTATGCAAAACTAACGGTAGTAGTATATGTCTGTGCATATAAATTAATAGGTTTGAAATGGAGCGATTATTCAAGCACGGACTGACAAGTGCAGTGCAGTGGAACACAAATAAAGACAAGCAAAGTCCTCCGGTTGACAAAGCTGTATGGACATAACCTCTAATGATAATCTTATGCAGACGTCGATAGTCATTCTAACAGTTAACAGACTATGAGCGTGAAAGATTAATCGGTCTTAGAGAAGCTGGTTTGTCGTACGGAAATGTAGACCATGTTGGCCATAATCGTACGCATATAACACCAGTAGGTTCAAAATAGATACAGTAGCCGACAATGATACGAAAGACCATGTACGACCTCAAAGGGACTGGACCACCATTTGCGGCGCCTTGCATTTCGTTGCAGTCGAGAACCTGTCAATAGGTAGCATGTTGCGTTTTACCGTTTTCATTGCGAGCTTAGAGTCCTGCACTGCGTTTTCCCTCTGCCGACATGCAGGCAAGTCTTCAGTGGTGTTGTCTTCGACAGAACTGGAGCGAATAGGAATGATCAACCAGTAGTGCTTAGTGACGAACTTCGTTTTTGTCTTGGTCAACACGACGGCAGAGAAGTATATTCATAGCCATGAAAGTCACTTTCATAGCTATGAAAGTCACCCAGTGAGATTCAACCAGATATCATCACACAGGTCCAGAACACGATATGATGGTGTAGGCTGCCGTAATTTGGACATCTCGGTCAGAGCTGGTCATCGTAAGAGGATTGCTAAACTATCTAACGATATGTTATCAATATTTTGCAGCCAATGGCTATCACCAGAACACATTAGTCTACACGCAGCAAAACGTTTGGGTACTGCCAGCATGTTCGCCCGACCTTTCACCTATTGAATACCTCTAAGACATACAGGATCGACAGCTCCAACAATACCCAAGAGGTGCACCAGCCACAATCGCTCAAATGAACAGCGATTTCGCGCTACTTGGCTTTCTGTCTATCAGAAGGACATTATACAACTGTACAATATTCTTCTCCGTCGTGTTCGTGCATGAATTGATGCACGCAGCACTCATCATCTTAGTATTTAAACCATTTCACAGGGTAAACTTACTTACTGTGGTAAGTGTCAATATGTGTTCTTGCTAAGGTAATCAATAGCACATCTCAATGTAAACGAGCTGCCTGAATTTCAATAAAATAGCACCAATCCTTCTAGGAGTTGCATTTTTTCCCCTTTAATATAGTATATATTTTTTTATCTAAATTTTAGTACCATAAAGTTCATGGTACTAAGAATTTGTGGCTTGGTAATGTTATGATTTCTTTAGTAATTTCGTGCAAAGATCTGCAACTGTTTTCTAAGCACATATAATGTCTTAAGTATTTATCTTGCGGTTACACGTAGCATTTGTTCAAGCCAAAAAAATCTTTATTATTTTTTATTTTTTAATAATGTTTAGATTTCAAAAATACGATCTTCAATGCATTTCCTGCTTCGTATTTTTAGCATCGTATTTTTTGCTCTTCATGAGAGAGCATTGCATAGAAGGATTTCTTTATAATCAATATAACTACTATATAATCAGAATCAGAATCGGATACATATGATATTAAAATATTTTAGTCACAATCCTACTTAGATCTGTAAGGAGAATTATCTGTTATCTTCGAGAATCTTCTTTTTAGTCTTCTGATCTGGATCAGCAGACTAATATTCCTGTTTTGTCTGTCCGTCTGTGAACAAGTATCTCATTAAATTATCATTAATATCTCATTAAATTTTAATGATTAAATTGTTATGATTGAACAACAATAATAACAATCGCAACAATTGCGTCTTTTGCATTCGCAACAATCACACTCATAGTGATTGTCAAAAGGCGCAATTGTTGTGTTTATTGGAAATAAATACAAGGAAATTAAAGCAATATCAATGATCAGAAGACGTTGCGAAGCATTGTGATTGGTTTACTAATCGCTTTCCCTACCTTGTTATATTATTGATTACGTATAATGAATAGGAGTGCCGGGTAATTAAGAATTTCCGGGTTGTAATGCTCATTACCTTTCAATCATAAAAACACACAAACTGTTGCGTCAAAGGATTGAGAATAGTACACTTAATTCAAGTACGAATATACATGTACCGAAGTACTTACATTTTTTATTACTAATATGGTTCTTAAAATATTGCTGTAAGAGATTAGTGACAGTTAATCTTGCCTTTTTTAATATTTAACTCAACAACAAAAAAGAATATGTTTAAAATGTGATAAAAGAGATCTGGCAGTGAATCATACGGATTGAAGAACCAAATCTTACCTAATTTACTTTAAAACGTAGGAAATTCTAGACTTCAAGCAGCATTATCGAGCTACATTAACATTAGATACCAGAAAACTACCAAAAAGATAAAAAGACTTACTTAATAAAAGGATTTTTTTTAATTCACTGAGTAAGATAGATATTTTCTACTTTTAAAAACTAAACAAATGTTAAGAAAGAAAAGAATGGCTCTGATTGAGAGATTCCAAAGGTCATTACCACAAATTGAAGCTTTCATCTGATATTTGCAGTTTGAATTATCAGGAGCATCAATAGCTGCAACACGCTTCAATTAATGTTTGATAAAATAAATCGGTTTGGAATTTATCAGTACTTATTATCATCGATAGACTGAAAAATTCCAATAAGCTTCAACCGATTGAACTCCATGAATAAAATTTACGAATTATTAAAAGTAGGATTTCTGATATCTCCTTAGCTACGTTTGTAAATCTTGGAAATATTTCGTGCCCAATTTTACCAAATTGAATATTGAAAATATTTTTTTAAAAAATACATTACTTTCTAAATAATAAAACAATTTTATATCAATCTGTCGCACTTCCTTTTTTGGTTTTTCTTTCTTTCTTTGTGGTTGAAATTCTAATAATACATATAGATCTTCCTCGGCCGCTAGGCTTTTTCCCCCTTCATCTAAGTTTCCTTAGAATTTAGTTGGCTCTTTTTTTTTCTTTCCTACAGTATTTTCTCCATCATCTCCCGTCATCTTCTGGCATTCGTATATCAGGAATTTTATTTGCCGTCCTACGTCAACGACACATGATTTCATTCAGCTTATTTCTCGTTTCATTTATTCGTTCCTTCAAGCGTTTGTTCCAAATTCGTTTCTTTTTTTTTCTTTTGATTCCCAATCCACAACCAATATCCTTTCATGTCGCTTACTCATAAAGAAAAGGAGAAATTGTGGACGAAAGAATTACACAAATATTACTTAAATTCATATTTGTTTGGGTTTCTTTTAAGTAGCAATTTTAAATTAAATTAATGCAATTGTAAAATATAGACTACTTATAAAAATAGTAATTAAAACATTATTAATAAATCCTTATAGAAAATGCACACCAATTAGGAACAGTAATGACTTACAATATCATGCATCTAATAAATAAAATTGGGAGATTGATACAATCTTTATTATTTATTGTTGTACAAAAGAATGTATTCTAAATGCTATAATACCAAAATTGCATTAAGAAAAACTGAAAAAAAAAAAGATGTGGAAAATCAACACATCAAATGAAATAGCATAAAATATTTTCACTGGAAAAAAACTTCCTATATTTATATCTGGCAGGCCTATTCAGCGCTATTATTATCATCTCTATAATTGTATATATGTTATATTATAAATTTTAATTGTCAAACAGACATTTAAATCTTTTGATTTTGTAAATCTACTGTAGATACATCAAGCTTTTATTTTTTACATCATCTTCATGTTATTAGTTACAGAAATTATCAGAGAACTCAATAACATCTCAAGAAAATGTAGTATTCTGGGGTTGTTGGTTTGTTTGTTTTTTCTCAAAAAGAAAAAAGAGAAAATAATTAAAAATCAAGTTTTCGAAAGCAGTACCCTAGTGGTCAGTCCTTAAAAAAAATATTGTTATAAACCAAATAATTTCTACAACAAATTGAAAACATTACCACCAAATATTGAATTTATTATTGTGAAAAAAAAAGAACAAAAAAAAGTATCAACTTAAGCAAAAGGAAGGGTTAACGTGCTGACAAATTCACTGAAAAATGTCTGTTAAGCCCAGCACAGGATAAACAAAAAGAAAAAGAATTGCCTTTTCCGATTCATTAGATCTACCCACATAAAAATCCTCGAATATTTCATATATAAGCTTTGATTTAAACAAGAACATATGATTCTAAGATTCATTTTCTACAGGACACATGACTTTTGGCTTTTAGAATTTATCGTTACCAAAAGTCGTATGTCTTATTATAAGAATCATCATCATCTTGTTTGCACATTATCTGCATGGGCAAAATACAGTTCTCCAGCGACGATGGACCATTATTTTTTAAAGAAAGGTTTTGAAATTTGCGTCCAAAGCAGTACAGTATAGGTTTTATATAAAAAAAAAAGACATGCACAGTATTAACCTTGATAGAAATAGCTGCATAGTGTAGTCCATAGTCTCAGGTAGGTCTTCATATTAACAATTTATATTTAGGTTCCTTTAAATGTAGATTCACACTTGCAAAAAGACGATCTCGGGAGGATATATTAGAAATAGAACAGGTAGGTTCACGATAAAAAAGTAATTATCATTGTGAAAAATATCGAGTGGGATAAGAACCTACGGGAATTTTAAAAATATTCTCTACTGCACGCCTTCAAGTATATCTAATTACTAATGTCAAATTTAAGGTTTTAAGTTATTAAAAAACCAACTTACCTTGCATGTTGTTTCTTGGTTGTAGCTTTGTTATTCATAATCAAATCAAGTGAAGTACGTCTTCTGTTTTAACAAGCTAGAAAAAAGAAACATCTTTCAAATAATTTAAAAAAAAGATATTACTTTAACTAAGAAACATTGATTTGAATGAATAACTTAATATAAAGATAGAATAGGGTTTTGAGTTAACTACAAACATTAACTACATTAACTACAAGCAAATGTACACCAAATACCTTCAGAGTGGTTAAAACTAGATCATTTTTAATTGAATAAGACACTGTTTTGAAGATATTTGAATACTTTACAACTTTCGTAGTGCTTAAGAGTTAACTAGTTGTAATACAACACGGAGATAAAAGGTGAAAGTGCTGCGCTAATTCTATGCATTCAAATCCTGCTTTTCCATTCTCTTAGCAATTGTTATTAATTAATCTTTTGCTTCTGTAATACAAGGTTAATTTTTCCCAATCATTATTATTCGGTCTGTATTATTTCTGTAATTATAATTCGGATTCCTCTCTCTTTTAATAATCATTCGCAAACAAAATTCGTAATTGGCTCGCAAGATATTCCGATAGAGATTTATTGGAAATGCACGTGGCATTACTTTTTCCATGATAAATTGATGAAGGCCAGGTATTTTCGCTATCAATCTTTTATTTTTGCAAACAATCACCAAGGGATCAATATCTATGCTACTGCTGAGGGGGAAAGCGGATAGACAATCGTTTCATGTTTTTGGTCGTTATTCATTCCAGTTTAAAGCTGAGGTTGTAGAATAATTTTTTAGGACTGACAAAAAGAGATAAAGGAAGTGAAGATTGTTGTTGAACTGAACTTTCGTTTCTAAAATAACGGATTTAAACGTTAACGATAGCTTCTTGATATTTTATTCTATTTGGAATGAGTTTTTCCAACTATTTTTGGTTTGCTATTTAAGCTATCTTTGTAGCTTAAAGATAGTTGAGCTGTTATTATTGGATCTATAATCATGAAAAATCTAAGACTATTACTCAAAAGAAGATATCTGGCTTGAATTCTCTCCATAAGTTTCGACTGAATACAAATGAACGAACAAGTTAATGTAGCTGTTTTCTTCTTCTTACCCTTCCCAAATTTAAAAGGTCTTTGCATTTATCAACATAGGTTTAAGCAATGTCGTATTGAGAAGAAGACGGTAGGAGTGTTACCCCTATGAATACAATAGAAAATAGAAATCTAGTATTTTGGGCCTTTTTTTATTGAAAAGCAATCATTTTGTTTCTAACTATCTCTCAAAGCAGAAAAAGGACAAACGTCCTTTTAGAAGAAATGACTGAGCAGCTGGGATTATCATAACCCCTTCCCCCCGCGCATTTCAATTCGTGGGATCGCCTCTGATATGGATAGATAGTCAAATGAGTATCTTTTTCTGCAGATCCTCCAGAAGGCGAATTTTATTTTTCGTTGTTTCTTTTCCTGTTTTTTTTTTTAAAAAAATAGAAATAAACCAATTAAATATTCGAGATAACAACATTATCGTTGTCTGGATTAGCCTGTTTCTAGGAATGGCTGAGCCTTTACTGTTTCTGAATTATCCCTCTGAGTCCGACGAAACTGAAATCGGAAATTACAATTTGCTGCAAACGTGTGATTACGACATGTTATTGTTGTAGCAATAAAATACATTAGCATAATATCCTATTTAATGAAGTCTGCAGAAAAATTATAATCATACTATTTTTGTTAACTTGTGTAAAAATTAAATTTAAAAAAAATAAACTTAAAAAAAAAAATCATTGAAAATTTGGGAGAATGTAGAGTAATGAGTTAAAAGATCACAAATTGAAATAAAGAACATTTCCCAAGGCAACCATTATCACGAGAACGACAGATAAATCAAGTACGAACACATGATTAAATAAAAAAAACTGGCAATTCCAACAAGAAAAAAAGTACTTTTAAATGGTTACTTCTAATAGGAATGAAAAATGAATTGGTTGCTCATTAAAAAGTAATTAAAAAACAGCAAATTAGAAATTTAACAATTCTAAATTGAATAGAATTTTGAATAGCAAAACATCATTTTTCCTATGAGAAAAAAAATTAGTAATATGCTTTTGTAATATGCTGTAATATGCTGTTTTGTTCTATTATTAACCAATGGTAAACTTTGTAGAAAGTAAATGAATGTAAGTTATAAGAAACAAATAAAGGTACTGTCTGTCTCATTTCTTCTGTGGTCTATTTATTAGCTGGCTAATAAAATGATATCAACGTGAATTCTTCGCTATTAGGTTTCCGCTATAATGAATAACGATACATTCAATATACGATCACAAACAGAATCACAACCCCTATCCAAAAACAGAAATCCTCTTTCAAATAAAGAATAGGGAGAAGAGACTAATTATTGAGACTTTAATTATAAATAGTTTTCAGTGTGTAAATAAAGCTAAAGGTGTACAAATAAATAAATATTCGTTAGAAAGCTTTAAAAAAGTTTTAAAGAATAAGGCTAAATTTCAATAAAAGCGAAGTTTATATTATTGTTTCAACAAAATAAGCATATGTACAAATTATTGTTATTATTGTAAAAAATTTTCAAGATCTTTATTCTAACAAAGTAAGCATATAAAAAGATACGTAAATTGTTTTGTAACATGATGAGCATATGTAAATTATTGTTATATTTAGTGTAAGTTTCTTCGAATCTATGTATTATTAATTTTAAAAGAGGCTTGAGAAATTCAATCCTGACGAAATATTGTGTAAATGAATAAATCAAAAATGAGATATGATGAATATTAACATTCATTGTTACAGCTAGGAAATATGCATTAATGTTATCGTTAACAAACAATGGTACGTAGAAATTTGAGGCAGATACCAAATTTATGAAACAAAATCAAATGGTTCATTCTATTACCATATAAAGTAAAGTAACTTTAATTACTTAGATGTTCAATTTGAAGGTTATGTCTTTTTTTTCTCTCCAACGATCGGGCTTTTGGCACTGTTTTTGCTTCAACAAGGGCGAGAATAATGTCAGCAGCTCATTAATAACCCTGCAGAAATAGATGAAATACAATAGTAAGATACATCATGCCGGCTCAGGGATTCCAACCAAGGTTCAGACGTAACGATCTCAGGGCAGGCCGTCGCTTTGATCACAAGGCTCATCTTATTTGCAATCGATCTCAAATTATCCCGGACGAATTGTTTTGCTGCAATTACTCATAAGAGCTTCACTTGGCGATTGATTTTTCCGTTAGGTTCATTACTATATTTCAGTCAATGGAGTATTAGCTAGTTTTTCTTCGTTAACGATGTGATGTTTTGTTTTTTGTTTTTTTTTTACTTTAGTAAGGATTTTCCAAATTGAGTACTTTTAATCCCTGTAATACTTTCAGTGATTTATTCTCCAGTTCTGAGAATTGAAAATAAAAGGAAAACGCAAGCATAAGAAACAGCACCTGAATAAATAAATTGCCTTTCTGAATCAATTATCGGAAGCAATTGGGAACGGCCGTTTCGTCCTTCTAGGGACTTATCAGCCCAATCCGCCTTCCCCGATAAAAGACTCAGAAAGGCACAAGCTTATCGGGGCCACCGTCCCACCTGACAGTGGCCCCCAAAAGCAAGAAAAGCAAGAAAATAAAATGTTGTGCTATTTTACACAACCAAAAATCCTTAGCCTACAACTAGTAGGCATAAATGCACTTAATCAAAGAACAGAAGATTCATAAGGAGGTGAATTAACCTAAATAAAAAATTTAAAGTGCTGTGATTGTTATTTTATTTTCTTGCTTTTCTTGCTTTCGGGGGCCACTGTCAGGTGGGACGGTGGCCCCGGTAAGCTTGTGCCTTTCTGAGTCTTTTATCGGGATTGGGCTGACGAGTCCCTAGAAGGACGAAACGGCCGTTCCCAATTCCTTCCGATAATTGATTCAGAAAGGCAATTTATTTATTCAGGTGCGTTTCTTATTCTTGCTTTTTCGTTTTCATGAAAATAAAAGGATTTAAAAGATCTCAGATGAAATTAAAAATTTATTGAAAATTCACCACAAATAAACCTGTAGAGAAGGCAGATGAAACTTTTAATAGTTCATTGCCTTCAGGACAGATCCAGGAAGGAAAGTGTTGAGAATGTATCTCCTTTTTTAATAGCTTTCCAGGAAGTAAGATTGCTTTTATCAAGTTAATCATATATGACAGCTTGAGCATTTCTGAATTTGACAGTGTAAATAACATTAAAATGCTACTTAGGTCAACTTCTCTTTTCACCAATGTTAGAAAACAGCCAACCAGACCATCCAACAAATAAAATCAGCAGAAAATCTTTTTTTTTCTGAATAGAAGTAATCAATTAAAACTTTATTTAAAGTTTTCCTTGTTTTTTTTTTACTTTTATATGTAAAATACAGACTATATCTCTCAGAACTAAAAAAACGTAAGTGATGAGTGTCTGACTTATGTTTTGAATAAAACTGCCACGGAAGGAAAAGAAGAAAGCAGTTGATTGTGAACTGGTATGAAATCTAGTTGGTAACTATTTTATTTCTGATAAACACAGGAACTTAAAGAGTATTTACAAAGACTGTGATTGATCAGTCGCGAATTCAATGTTTGGCTAATGACTGCATAGTTCGAAACAAATCAAGAAGACAGTTCAATTAACGATAACAGAATCAAATTATCTTACGATAAAATTTTATTCAAACCCAAACAGTTTCGTTAATAAGAAATAAAAGGAATTTATGACAAAAATAATAATTCATTATTTTTGCCTCTCACAAGTTTTCGTTCCGAAAAATAAAATAAGGAAGATATAAATAAGGAAGACGAATAAATAGCAGAAATAATATTAAGATTAAACAAAAAAAGGATTTCATATTTTGTAGGTTTTAATGGCATTATGTCTGAATTACTGAATAAAATATGATATTATATGAAACTATATTTTACAACATTTTAGAGCAGGTATTAAGCGCATTGCATATGGATCCGAAAATCGGACGGCGGATCTAAAAATCGGACGGATTCTGTTTGAGTTAAGGGTTTCCTTAAGACGAACATTCATTTCGAAGAATTCACTGTATTTCAAACAACGGCTTCTTTGTCTTTGTACTTTCCTTCTTAAAATCAAAGTAGCTTAAGACGAATATTCATTTCGGAGAATTAAAATAAATGACAATAAAATTAAAATAAAATGAATGTTCACTTAAGGAAACCCTTAAGTGAAATAGAATACGTCCGATTTTCAGATCCATGTGCAATGCGCTTTATACTTTGATATGATTATCATTATCAGTCCACTGCTGAACGAAGGCCTCCGCCATTGACTTATTTTGTCTCGTGACTTGCGCCCTTCTCTTCCCCCACATGCACTATTTCATTGTGCCTTCTTGATTTTGGACGTCCTCTTCCACTTTGTCTGGGTCCATAATGTAGTTGCTTCTGTCCATCTTCGTCTATTTCACGGGCTAAGTGACTGTCATATCGCCATGAACTTAGGTTATTTACATGTCTAACTGCATCTATCCACTCATTCCTTTTCTTGTCTTTTAATTTGATGTCTAACATAGAACTTTCCAATTGTCTTTGTTTTGTTTGAATTTTGTTAGTTATCCTCTTTGATAGTGTCTCACTCCTCCTTCAGGACCAAACTTTATTCCCTTATTGATTTCTCCAATCATGTTATCATTCAAGTCCTAAATAGTTGAATGATTCTACAATTTCGATTTCTAATAGAAGTTAACAGGTTCTGAATGTATGTTGTACATAATCTTTGTTTTTGCCCTGTTTATTTTAAGTCTTGTTTATTTGCTTTCGTTGTTTATATCATCAATCACTCCTTGCAAATGGCAGGGAATTTTTCTATGAAAATTACTGCATATCTTAAATGGGATATTCTTCTGTTTTTTAATTTGATGTCTTTAAGATTCCATCTTAAGTTTTCAAATAATAACTGGAGAAAGACTGTGAACAGTTTTCTGAGATATTGAATTACTTTGTCTTACTTCTTTCCACTTTGATTATTAATTGTTCATTATTTACAGTTATTGTAGCTGTAAGTATGTTTTCAATAGAAGTGATGTAGACTTGCTGAATCTGTGATTTTAGAAGGGCCTTTGTTATTGATTCAGTTTTGATAGAATCAAATGATTTTTCGTAGTCGATGAAGGTTGTTTATACAAGGTCTCTTTTTTTTTTATATTAACCAGTCCTATTAGGTGAAATTATAAATTCTGTATTGTAGGTGCCGGAAATTTAATATGTCATAAAGATTAATTTAATTAACTTATATTAAAATTAGAAATTTCTTATAATTTTACTGTGTGTAACATCAAAAATTGATTGATTTTTTATTACTTTAATACTATTGCTATCATTGCTTTCCCAGTTCAATTGACGAAAAAGTTTTGAATAAATATATTCATTTGTTCTTAAACCAAAATTATTTTTAATTTTTGGAAAATCAAATGCTTGTTAAACTACTGGAATTATAATTTTCCTTAATATTTTTACATTTATAAAAATTGCTGAAAATAGTCGTATAGATAAAGATTTTTTCAATATTTAAATTTTTATATTTAACTCTTATTATTAATTTATTCTCTGTAGTTTGATGCTTATAATTAATATAAATATTATCAAAAATTTTGTAGATTAACTTCTTTATATTATATAATTATTGTTTTGTCAAAAAACAACATTATAATCCATAATTTAAACAGAATCCACCAGAGATTTGAAAATATTAAGTTTTGGTTTAAAGTGATTCCGAATTTGAATAAAGTACGCTGCCCAAATAACGCCACCTTAACATTTAAATTACTGTAAGTCTGGAAATAAGGTGTATCGAAACACGAAAATTATGACCAAGAAAGTTTAATCTTCTGTTTGAAGCATACCGTAATGAAACATATGATAACTTTTACTGGAGAAGTATGAGAACTCAAATAAAAAAACTTTGCAAACTGGCGTTATTAGGAACACCTGGTCCAATTAACGCCACCTACTTTCTAGTAACTTAACTTATTTAAAATTAAGAACTATTCCATCATTGTAAACATTATTTGTACAAAATTACAGTAAAAAGCAACTAAATTTGACTTTCTGTAAAAAATAATAAAAAAACCACTTGAAATTAACGCAGTCTTTCTAATCTGTAGCTAAAACAAAAGAGGAAGTGTAAAAATTAATTAATTTCGGCATTTTCCGATTATAAAAGCAAAATAATAAATAAGATAAAAATCTATATTTTCATGAAACATATTAGTAACTTATAAATGTCGTACGTAACCTAAAATCGTATATGTAGACCATTAACACCACCATGGCGTTAAAGCGCTACTGAGCACATGGATCACATGATACATTTGTTTGTCTACAATTTCCGAATTTTAAAAATAACAGTTAACTTATCTATAAAGAAGAATCTTCAAGAATCAAGAAAATATGTAGTTTTATATGGTTAATCTTTGCTGAACATTAAAAAATCTATATTTTATCTTACGTTGATATAGTAGCAGCCTTTCAGATCCAGTCCTCGACACGAAAAGGTGGAAATATAATTTCACTCGAAAATGTTGGCGGTCTGCTAGTAACTCACTTCAACACTAGATGGCATGTCAATGCAAACTACTTTAGTGCAGTACCGCCATCTCTTATATTTATGAAGAATTAGATAGGTGGCGTTAAAGGTATACATGGCGTTATATGGCTGAGGTACCTTACTTATTTCTTAAATTATAAAAAAAATAAGTAGTAAAAATATGTAATCTTTTTATAATATAATTATAATGTGTATTCCAATTATAATTATCATCAATATAAATACCTAGATATTTATAATTATTTACAAAATCAATGGATGTACAATCACAATTTGTTGATAAATAATTAATGTTGTTAGTTGTGTTGTTGCAAAATATTTATGTAATTTAAAAGATAAATTAAAGTTTATTTTCTTATTTTTAGCTTTAACTATCATATTTTTTGTTTTCTTATGATTAATTGTTATTTTATTTTCGAATGCCCAAATAGAAATATTATTTAGATCTTGCTGAAAATTCATATAAGCACGATACTGATTTTAATCGCTACTAAGAAGTAGTACATCATCATCTTAAATTCTCATTTTTCTATTATCTGTTTCATGGTGTCTTATATGGTCTATTGTATTACTTTGATATTATCACGGTCAAAAATTAAATTTAACAGTCAAAAATCCTTGATACATTTGAATAAATTAATGTTATATGTATGTATGGCCGGTACGCACCGAAGTGCGCGCTTCGTATCCGAAGCCTCCGTGTTCCAGGGAGCGCTAGTGTTCCCAAGATGGCGAACCCCTAGCAGACTCCCTAGAATTTCAAGGGAAAGATACTGGGGTGGTTCCCCATGGCCTTCCACAGGACGCCATTAAGGAATGACGTCAGACCGAAGAGAAAGTGAAGAAGAGGCTGGACAACACAGGAAAGGAAATTGAAACAGCCATGCCACTGCCGGGATTCGAACCCAGGTACTGGCGCACTGGCCGCCGCCGAGACCGCACGACCACGCCAGCACGTCTAAATTACTATTACAGGGATACAAAAATTATTTATAAAATTAGATGACGAAAAAAATTAAAACCAGTAAAAGTAAAGACAAATCATAATCTCTAAAATTATTAAATATATTTTTAGTAAAAAAAAAATCAAAATATTGAATTACCAAATTTATTCAGAGCTAAGAGCTAAAGTTCAAAGTGAAAGTTATTTCCAGGTAATAGGAGGAAGGATAAGAAATAAAAAGAATTTAAAATAAAAAAAAATAATTCAGTACAAAATTATTATTTTTATTCGTTCTTTCCTGGTTTTCGGCTCACAGAAGGTTGCTAAAAATCTGTGCAATTCAAAAATACCAGAAAAGCTTTTATAAATTTGGCCCATGAAGTTTTCGTACTTGGATTAATGTATCAGCTAAAATCTACTCAGAATATCACGGAATAGTAAGCGTAAGAAAAATTCCTACAGATCTGCTTTATGTGTTCACATGGCGTTAGTCACTCTGTAAGATAATAATGGGACGAACATTTTCACGCTAATTCGTAAGAACAAACACTATTTTTTTTCCGTTTTAGATCACCGGCAACAAGCTTCTATTGGAGTACACTTAACAAACTTAACAAATTTGCTATTTTTATTTTTCTATTGTAAAATAAAATAGTAAAATAATGTATAATAACAATACTACATTAATGCTGTCGAATAATCACAAATAATATACTACGGCAATTTTCAATTAATTTTTACACAAAATTAGTAATCTCAATACGTAATTACTTAGAATTTTTATGGAGGTGAAATTAGATTCCGGAGGCTAATTTCCGCTATCAAAATATGTAATGTAATAATTTGAATTGGACATTGTCTGAAAACCATATGTATAAAAGGAAGTTTTAATTTCTATTCCAAACATTCGAAGTTTACGTTTTTGGTCTGTAAAATAAAAATCCATACCGGAGAGTTACGAGTTTGCGTCAGGTTTGCAGATTCTCAGAGAAATTGCAATTAAAATGCCCTTTAGATCCCTCTATAAATTACTTCCAGCATCCTGGATGTACTAAATAAATTGGATGACATCTTTAAAACTCAGCAGGACTTCCTATCTTACTTTGCTCTCAATTTTCTTTTCCTTTAAGTTGGAAACACGGAGGAAGCGATTCGGCCATTATGTGATATTTTGGAATTTGGAATGGATATTTGTCTGAACTTTTAATACAGTAGGTGGCAATTGGGATCTGCTTTTGTAGGCGATATTTTTCTTTTATTACTCAGTCCGTTATTTGGCTAAATCAGGGAGGATGTTGGACCTCCTTCGCCGCCATTTGATTAGGGAACAACGCCATAAATAGAGCCATAACAGTTCGCACACCTGCCTGCAGTCGCTCGGCTCCCAGCGGACCAATAGGCTCCGCTTACATTTTTTGTGCTAACGTCTACAGATCCGAGAAGAAGATACAGAAAGATTAGAAATTTATTCTAATTTGGACGGCAGAATGAGGCAATCCATAAAAACCTAATTTATTTTACCTTGCCTAATGTGGAAACTTGATAGTGTTGGAGAATCACTTGTTGTAAATTAGATTGCATTCGGTAGCGGAGCTATCGGGGCAAAAAAAACGGATTCTGGAAAAAAAGTCCTTGGTATGGTGTTTCTGAATTTCTGTTTTGCGCATTTTGTATTTCTTTGAACAAATAAAAATCCATCCAGCGTTTAGAGATTAACTCATCATACTCCAAGATATTCCTAAAAAATATTCAAAAGGTGAAAATCGCAGCTTCACTGTTTATTTAACATGAGTTTGTAATTAGGAAATACTTAATTAGCAATCGTCAGCCCATTTAAATAAGGGATTATTGTTCATTTGTTTTAGACTTATTCAATAAATTTTTAATGTAAAATGTATTTCCTAGTTTGTTTTCGTTTTTGGAACATTTTTAAACATTTTCTTTTTTCTTTTTTTTTTTTAAGGACTGCCTAATAAATTAACAGTGTTTTAATTAGAGGAAAAGGAAAATTGTCTTTATTTACTTTAAAAGCTTTATAACTATTTCCAGCGGAAAATGTGAAAAGTATTTTTCTCAAGATTTCAACTTCACTGACGTCAGCCTAACATAATAAAAGCCGAGGTCACAAACGCTGTTTCTCTCATAAGTACTAAACAACGACTATCCTTTTAACCATTGCTAAAAAGGAAGCCTTCAGTAATAATAATAAAAAAAAAAAACTAAAGAAAACTGTTAATACCACAATATCTTCTGCTTAGAGCTAATATGTAAATACAGGGTAATTCTTTCTACATCGTGGATAATACTTTTCAATTCATTTCCTGCTGCTTAAAGCAAATAGAATATACGTATGAAAATAGTTTTGATGGAGAATTTCTACTTTAGATCTTAAACATTCGCAGCGAAAGTTGACACAATAAAAGTATAGAAAAATAGTCTTGAAGATTTATCACCAAAAGGTATGTGCCCATAGTAACATAAAATATAAACAAAAAAAAAAGGTGGGGGGGCTTTGTTGTGAATCGCAACACAATTGAGTTTCCTTGTTAATTACAGTGTTACTAGCCATTTTAATTGAGCGAAAGATGTTTAGAGCTATTAATTAACCACCAAAGATTAAAAAAAAATGCTTATTCTGTTGAGAAGTTGTTGAGAAGTTCATTCAAAAGATAAGAAATATTTATTATCCTTATCAAAAAGGCCGCGCGGTTGACGATGTCGCTAAGACACTGGCCTCTCACCTCTGAGTCCCGGGTTCGGTTCTCATGTGGGTTTCGTTGATGGTGGCGATCCGCGCTGGGCAGGTTTTCCCGGGGTTCTCCCGTTTCCCCTGCATTTCTCACACCATCCTTTCTTAGTCTTTCTCTCGTCTGTCCTTCTTTCCGTGGGATAGTACAAAAGATCTTCCAGGTCGACGTGCTTGGCAGTCATGCCACCCACTTTCAATTAATCTAATCTAATCTAATCTAATCCTTATCAAAAATTTCGGACACTATTACACATTCGAGCGCACTCAACTAGGCCTATATTCTTTCAAAATCTTTTCTTAAGAAGAATTTACCAGAATGGAATTAACTGTGCGCTTCTTGGCCAAGAAGTTTGCTTACGCGCAGATGCATTTCGCCTTTAGTGGCGTAACTACTAAATTGATCTATAGTTTCTTATAAAATCTTTCATTAAATCTACGGAAATGGGAAAAAGAAAAGGAAAAGAAAATTAAACGGAATTTAATTAAAATTCTTCGGAGTTGGTGAAGAGATGATAAATTCATTCGATATAAAACAACTACGACATTGAACTTTAATACCGTGCAAAGAAAAAAGTAAAATTATTGAGAAATTTAATCCGTGTTTTATTTTGTTTATTTGTTTGTTTGTTTTTTTTAGCACAAAAAAAAGTAAATGTTAAGTTAAAACTGATTCCTGATCTGACATTTTATATTTTTTCCTACTACTGTAGGATTCCTTTTACTGAATTGTCTGCCATTCCAAATTTATTCAAAACATATCTGCTTTAGTTAAATATAGAAGTTGCTTAAAATTAAAGAGGTTCTTTTAAAATAAAAAAAAAAAACCTTTTCCCTATTTTATGGATTCTTTTTCTTTTCGAGGTTGAACTTTAAAGGAGAATGAGAATCTCTCAAAAGCACAAGAAATCAATTTTTATCAGAGCCATCACCAGAGAGAGGAAATCGTCAATTCCCGGTCTTCATTTATCTTTTTTTTTTTTCGTAGAAAAGCAAATTTAGATAATGAAAAAAAATAATAAATGCAAATACGTTAAAATAATGATTTTACACAGAATCTTTAACTTCAAATTAAAATTTAAAAAATATCGAATTTATATCAAATTCAACAATCATGATTTCCTTACGCTTATACTGAAAATGGAACAGTATAATAATTACAAAGCTATGTAATTATCAAGTGTTTGCGACGGCAAACACGACTTTAGAGAATAAAAAACCGAAAGAGAAGCTTTTAGAAAGCGTATGCTCTTTCCCAACTTTCCTTTTCTTTATTTCTTAATAGTTCTCAGTTAGAAGAAAAAAATCTCCCTATACAGAATAATGCGCTCCCTATAGACTGTTTTTTAATATGCAAATACGGTTTTAATTGGGGAAGATGGCTAAAAAGACATTTACTTGAGATTTTGTAAATTATAGCATGGATCATTTTTAGTTGAAGATTTACGAGAATCATTTGATAAGTAAGGTAAATCGCACATAGATGGCATCACTACGAAGAAACAATTCCATCGCCATTTTGTTCTGTCTTTCCGACGAGCTTGTGTCGATTTTCAGTTGTGTGTGCTGCGTAGGTAACGTTTGACAGCCATCTTTATCGACCACTGTCGCAAGCAAGTGCTCTTGCACGAGGATAACACGCCGTCTCACAAATCGCAATGACAAAACTGCACGAATTGGGCTTCGAATTGATTCCTCGTCCACCCTATTCCTCGGACTTAGCCCCGTGCGATTGCTTCCTGTTCCCGAAATTAAAAATTTGTCTCGGAGGGAAGAAATTTTTATCGAATGAGGATGTTATTGCCGCCGTCAATGACTATTTGAAGAGTTTGACAAAACCGACTTTTTTGATGGAATGAAAAAAAAAAATGAAACTCGCTGGGCCAAGTGTATAGCTCCCGAAAGCGACTATGGTGAGAAATAAAAATGATTTTTCCCAAAAAAATTGTTTAACTTACTTTTTTACCACACTTCAAACTACCCTTGTAATATTGAAAATCCTACAGATTCTCCTCTATCAAAGTGCAATATACGATACAAGCACAGAAATACGAGGTGTGTATCCGTATTTCTGTAATTTAGATTACATTTTAATGCTTTTTTTTGAAATGCTTAAAATATTAATGAAATCAGAAAATTTGTATTGAAGATAATAAATCCTAGTTATCTACGTTTCTTAATCTTTTTTATTATTGATAAAGAAACTAGAACTAGTTAATTAAACCTAACAGACGGGGGTAAACCATTGATGTTTATTTTACTTATATTTGCTTTCCTATTTTCTTGATGATAGAGTTTTCATCTTAAATTAAAAACAAGTAAAGTTCATTGAATACTCTTAAAACTTGCGTAATAAAACGCCGAGCAAATACTAATTATTATTATTAATTAACTGAATTAGTACTTCGTTGTATCGTATTTCGTCGGCTGATGCCTAATTGAATCACGGCCAATTAATTCAAATCGAATTTCCATTGGCTTTTAGAAATTATATCAAAACATCCAAGAATTCTAGGTTCGAAAAGAAAACCACCTGCAACCGAATTCTCATTTGACTGTTAAGTACTAGGAAGGAAAAAAAAGTTACTGGAAAACTAAGATAAGAATGGGTTCTGATGAAAAGTAACTCTCTCAAGAAATACAATTTATAAATAATTACGAAGATATTTTTCTGTTTTTCATTCAAACAAGACTGTTCCACTACTGTATACTATTGTTGTTTCCAATAGTTCTTGCTATGCTATTGTTTTATATAATTACATCCGTTCCTGTCGTCGTATAGGGCCCACAATAGGAGCTGAAGTAAAAATCAAAATTATAAAGAATTAATTCACTCATTACATAAGAGTTTTCTCCTAACTTTTGTAACTTTACATCTTTACTTCACCCAGAATCATTTTCCTTAAGGACGCTCTTCTTCTAGACTAAAGTTAAAAAAAGTGCAACACCTGAAAGAAGGTTTGCAAATATAAAATATAAATATAAATGTAGGGAACTATAAAATACATGTAAATGTATGCAAATGTTTGGAATGAAGTGATTGTACAGGAATTAGCTGGCGTCACATATGTAGATCAGTGGAACACAAATACATGCTATCAAAGCTCCCTGCTTGACAAAATAGCCGAGAAGAGATTTGTCTTACAGAAATGTAGACTTCCGTGTTGTCCGTAATCTCAGCATCATTATAGGCATACAGCGCCAGTGGGTTCAAGAAGGATCTAGAGCACGCCGACAAGGATCGAAGATCGGGTATGACAACGCAGCAGCGGGATCGTCATTTGCATCGCGTGGCATTGCGTGATTATAAATTTAAACTGCAAAGCACCTGCGAAGGTAATGACAAAGTTAACACTTCCAATACCCATGCGAACGATAAACAACACGCTTTTACAGTTTTCATTGCGACCTTATCGCACTGCACTGCAAGACCCCTCATAACTGCAAGAATGTCTTCAGTAATGTAGCCTTAGACAAAACTGGATTGGTATATCGTATATCTTTAGTGACGAATATCGTTTTTGTCTTGGTCAACACAATGGCAGACAATGTATTCGCTGCCATCCATGGGAAAATGCACGCTATCCACTGCGTGTGATAGCATCACATAGATCCAGGAGCTGATGGAAAGGTGATCAGCGCGATATCTCACGTATCAAGTCAATAATACCTCATAATAATTTTATAATACAAAAAAAAATGAGATTTTTCGTTTCCCCATTCTTCTTTTGTCTTGCAAGAAAAACAAAAATTAAGTCTCGGATGATGGTACCAGTGATCTTCTCACTAGCGAAGTGGAGGTTAGATAGAAACACGTTCTTTTAAAAGCCATAGGAATTTCTTTAGACCGATCGCGCACCGATGAAATACCAATCACTCGAAAGGTAGCATTCTTTCTCTTTCTTATCTCACCACACAAACATATGGTCTCTCCCCACCACAAACATTTTTATCTTCTCTGCATTGGTTTCTCTTGTAATTCTCCAGCACAACTCATTCATCATCTCCCAGTCTTTTGTCTAAGACCTTGTTCACTGTTAGACAAAAGGGCATAAAAGACAATCTCTCTCCGTGCTCCACTCACAATGCATCCAGGCGGAAATTAAACAGCCAGAAAAGACACCCCTTCACTATTCTAGAATATTCAGACACCTGATTAAATTTTGGTAGCATTTTAAGGGTCGTTTTGCATGAAATTCTATATACCTTTATTTAACTTAAACTTGAATGTCCACTATTTGTCGAAATTTTCTTAAAATTGAAATAAATATCCAATACGAGTCAAGTGAACCTGTGCATTGCTTCGTTTACTGTTAACTTGTAAACAGGTACACATTCCTTTTTCTACTAACTCTGCATTTTTTAAAAAAAAGCATTATAATAATTACAATTTATATAAATCATAGTTTTTGTATTCTTTGTACACAAAATCTTTAGTTTCCGATTAATTAAACAAAAAAAATATAATAACAAAATACAACCCTCAGTTGTTTCAGATTTCTTTAAATCAATGTTTGCGGGATAACAATGATCTTGACGTATTTATTTTTTTAATGCATCACCATAATAATGAACCACTGATACATTAAATTCACTTGGTTTTTTTTTGGTTATCTAAAAAAAAAAAAAGAAAACATTCAACAAATTGTCTCTTTTATCCACCTAACAAGATCTAAAGAAATTTGAAAAAGATCATAATCGTAGACAGATGATTTTTGGCTCCACAATTCATATTTGAATATGGTATTTTTTAAAAAATTTTATATATATTAATTATCAATATGCCAAAAGAAAAATTAAGAATGAATGGTACTAAACCACGCATTTAGCCGAATTTTTATGTTGTTCATTGAAATATTTTTATATTAGTTCAATTAAACTAAAATAAAGCATCAGCAATCTTCGTGGGATATTATATATTTGACATTCAAATACTCCTGTATCATAATTTACAAATTCCACAAGAAATTTATTAACATTATTTGTTTTTTTAACAAAGGTTTGAGTTTGTTTACACAGTTTTGATGTTTTTCAGTTGTTGAATATTTTATTTTGTTAAATTTAGAATCATTTTTCTTCTTTTCATTTGTATTTAAAACCATGAGTAAGTCCTAATGTTAAATTAGAACGAAATATCGGGGATGAGTTATTGAATTAATGTATTATTTCTTGTGGAATTTATATATTTGACAGTTAAAATAATAATTCGTCATAACATAATTTTATATATTTAATAAATTAATATTTGCAATTAATTCTGGAAATAAGATACTAATTATAATTTTGTAAGTCATATGTTTATTGTAAAATAATTCTGTAAATTTCGTTAAATACTTTTGCATCTGTTTTGAAGCCATTTCGATTCATCAACGTCAAAAGATTAACTTTTCTACAAAAATATTTTCAACATTTCTGTAAAGACTTGACTGAGAGAAATCTATGATCTCGTGAAAGAGCAGCTTTAAAAAAGAAAGAATGCTTTAACCGAGGCGGGGAAGTTTTTTGTGTTGGGTTCTCATTCGGTGGCTGCATTAACCAAGAAGGCCATCGACAAAGACTCCACGAAAATGAAAATGATTTGCTCGTTTATCGTGGAAACGTTAAACAATGTTTAATCATAGAATCAACATCTTAGAATGTATTTGTGTTCTGCAAATATGTAAAAAGAAAATCCGCAATGTCGTAAATTTAAATAAACAAAAGGAAATTAGGAATTTTTTTTAACAAAATCTTTCATTAATAAAAAATTTCCTTGCTTCTTTTTCAAGCAGAAAATAAGAGAAAAAAAAGAAAGAAATTTAGACGCTAAGCAAATCTCACTCTTTCTAATAATAATAATAATAAGTTATTGTAAGTAGTAAAACTCAATATTCGATAATTAATTTTTTTTTTAAATTAAAAACCACGCTTTTAATCACGGATGGACGTGTTGCCTTGGTGGAATATATTAATATATCAGTATATGATTGTATATTATTGTATTGTTATCAGACATAAGCAAGTGTGCAAAATTTCTAGATGATGGACCGATGGGAAGTGACTTAAAAATTGATTACAAGATTTGACCCGGAGACCAGACAGTGTGAGTTAATAAAGTGAGTTAATAAAAGCAAGGCAATAAAAAGGCCTTGGACGTCTGCAGAAATTTTCCATGGGGCGGAAAAGTGAAGGGGACAAAATATTTTAGAAATGTGTCTTACACTGCAAAATCCTGTAAATTAACTGAAGTAAAACAAAAATAATAACTTAAAAACATACAATTTTCTAAATATCTGCTAGTTCTGCTACTAGAAAGAAATTGTATGAATTATAATCGTGTGAAATATGAATTACGTACATGAATTATATGAATTAGATTCAATTTGAATATTCCAGGGGAGAGAGTGCTCCGTCTTGCCTGTGTATGCAGGTGCCTGTGAAAAGAACTGTTAAAAATGATTTATGGGATCATTTTGTGTGTGTGTGTGTGTAGCCTGTATTTCGTTGTTCTCGTTTTTTTATTTTGTTTTTTAATTTTTTTCGTTCTTTTTATTTAGAATAATTAAGCATCATTAGGATATCTCAACGTAAAACGAATCTTGATTGAGTGACGTACAATTTAGCATTTTAAGAAAGGATTTTAATATCAGAGAATACACGAGGACCCCTAGGAAATAATTAAAGATATTGAAGAATAAAAGTAATACACATAGCCTATTATAATTCTGTGACTTTCTGTTAGAATTAATAAAACATCAAGATTAAAGTGATATGCGTCTTCATCGTTGAAGGCATCATCAATATTTTGTTTTTGTTTAAAAATTCGTAGTAATTCCAACAGAAAATGATTTGTTTACTTTCTTTAATCCATTACACAATCTATTTTTTTTTTTTAAATGCAATGTTAAATAAAAAATCTGCAGAAATGTTTTTAGCCTGAGGACGCCATCAAATAATTTATTTCTCAAACAAGGAAATGTAAGGAAATAAGATTACTTTCATAAATGAATAATTTTGTTAATATGCTCAAACTCTTCCGCTGCCAAGAGGTAAACTTGTCAGAAATTTAATGTTGTATTTGACAGAGAAATCTCTATATCGTTTCCCTTCGTAAGGAAAGGAAATATGAGAGTTGATCTACTGACAGATTTGCTAATCATTGACAGAAATTGAATGATGCTGAAATAAGAATTTAAAGCGTTATAAGATTTTAAGATGATTGGGAAAATAAAGCACAAGTTTTCTTTACCGAAATTTACAAATTATAAATCTTATTTTTTATGTTTCATGCTTTTTCTATAAATAATAATTTATCAACTTTAAAATATCACAAATAAAAGAAAACTTAAAATTGAATCATAAAAGAAATTTAGCGAAATCTATATATATAAAAATGAATGTATCTTTGTCTCTTTGTTTCTTTGTCCTTTATACACTCCTAGGCCCTTTGACCTATCTGGACTAAACTTTGCAGAATTACTCTTTAGGACACTGCGGAAAAGATAGGCTACCTTAGAACCCGGACCCCCCCCCCCCAAGGGGTTGAAAAGGGGTAAAAACCCCTGAAAAACCCAATATCCACCTGGTGGTGAAAATGAGAACTACACAAATATTGTGTAAAGTGAAAAATTCACTCTCCTATGAGGGGCAGGGCCACCACACTTGGGTGGCAGGAAGCCAACACAAAGGCTTAAGTGTCCCACCCCCGACCGACACCGGGACCTTATATTTAGGGCCCCTTCTCGGGCCCCCAAGTCAATTGTAAATAAGGAAAAATTCGCTCTCCTATGGGGTGCAGGGACACCCCACTTGGGTGGGGGGATGGCGACACAAGGGCCTAAGTGTCCGACCCCCGATCGACACCGGGACCTTATATTTAGGGCCCCTTCTCGGGCCCCCCAAGTCAATTGCAAATAAGGAAAAATTCGCTCTCCTATGGGGGGCAGGGACACCACACTTGGGTGGGGGGGGATGGCGACAGAAGGGCATAAGTGCCCCACACCCGATCGACACCGGGACCTTATATTTTTGGCCCCTTCTCACCGAGCCCTTTCTTTCTTTGAGTGGCATTGCAACGCATGCCGGGTACAGCTAGTTAAATATAAATTAAAATCTCACTAATTCCCATCAGTAAAATATACAAGATACTTATACTATTATGAAATGAAATAAAAACCACACTGGATAAAAATTATCAAAAAACTGTATTTAAAGCATGGTATTATACAAGCTTTCGACCTGATATGTCGAAATATTATGTTTCAGTAATATTTAGTAATATATAGAGTTTATTGATAATTTTTATCCAGTGTGTTGTTTTTATTTCATTTCGTAAGACATGCTTCACACGTTAAATTATTTTAATACTTATACTTTTATACATGTAATTAAACTTGTCTTTTAAAGTGTTTATATTGGGAAGATTCTTTTACTAGAATAAGATATATATTTCATTTCACACTTTTTTTCTTACCTTCACTATTATTTTAATATAACAAATAAACTTAATCGCGTGACAACAGATCATTTTTCATTCTTTTATTCATGTTTATTTTAAGAGAAAAAAAAATAGCGAGAGAGAACTGTCTCGATTCCATCTGACGTCAAAAAAATACAGGGAATGGCTTTCTTTTTTTTTTGTTTTTTCTAATGAAAAAATAAAGAAGTTTAAAAAATTGATGTCTCCATTCTCTTGATATTCCTCCACTTACGAAAGCTAAAGCTTTTCTTAACAATTTGTAAAACAGAAAATGTCTTTACTCATAAGATACTTTCTGTTATCATTTAAAGGTGAAAGCTTTTTTTTTTTTTTTTTTTTTTTATTTTAAATTCTAGGCAACTCGGATATACATTAAAAATATCCAGTCAGAATAGGAAGAATTGTTTATTAATGACTTGGGCTTTAGCTTTTCAATAAAGAAACCAAACTATAAATCCCATGACATTAGGATAATTGTTTTAATTTTTCGGAATCAAAAGAAACTTCTCCACTTGTTTTATATAAAATGGGAATTATCCAATGATAAGAAAAGAATTGTAGCAAAAATTGTTATTTTAATCTCTGGAATAATAATAATCGTAATCTTACTACATTTTTTGTTAAATAAGTAATGTTTTCATTGAAAACTCTTTAAGGATAGTATCAGGAAATCATTATTTGCCTATTTGCCGTGTAATAATGTAACATGACCAAATGCTTTCACATTAGGAACTTTTTTTTTTAGCTCATAAGTCAGTATAAAATTAACGCCATTCAAATAAAATCCAGCCACAGTTGTAATCAAGAAGTAAGTCTACAGCAGTAGTTCACAACCTTAAGAAGTCTGAGGGACAACATTTTTATAAAAGTTCTGATAGAGGGCAGCAGTCCCATCCTCCAATCCATTAACCCTCATTTTAATTAATGATTTGATGTCATTTATAATAATAATTAATATTAATACATGTAATTTACATAAATTCCTTATTAATTAATGATTTGACAGTGCCATTTATAATAATAATTAATAATAAATGTAATTTACATAAACTTCAAATTATTCAATAATAATGCGCTAGTTGCGTTTCATACCAATATCCCAATAGTAAAGTCTAAGACAGCTGCTATTGCAAGTTTATATCATTTTTCAATGTATCTGTTGGCAGCAATGTAAAAGATCCCATTTAATTTTAAGTTTGACACTACCGGACCGCAGTAAATATTACACAGTAATATACAGTATATTACACGACAAACACAGAAGAGAAAAAAGTGAAAAGAAAAATCAAACAATAACTTAACTATGTCAATAATTTGTAATTTAGATAGAAATAATATCTTTATTAGAATAAAGAAAAATGTGCATTTAATGTTTACAAATTATATAATTTAACAAATACATACCTTCACATAATATATAAAGATAAAAAAAGTTGCAATTTTTATTTACTCTATACGTGTATGTTAGCAATGGAGTACGTACCTGTAAAAAATGGAATACATCCATAGAAAATGGAAATTAAATGGCGCACATAAAACCCGGTCCAAAAGGTTTCTAGGTATATTTTAGTTCTGAAAATGGACACTATTTAATCGCTCCTGTTCATGTTATCTGTACATTATTGAACATGACAATAAATATATAACTTATCGGCAGATGTTGAAAGTGACAGCCATCAGCCTCGATGCATATCTCCGCCCGCCGCAGCATATTCAGGAATACACTCCTCAATTCTGTGACCGTAATGCAGGCGATCTCTTGCCGTAGGTTTATTTCAACGATCCATGGTGCGAGATTTGTTGCGGTATACTTTGCATTTCAGCAACCCCTAGAGATAAGTCACATATCATTAACGTTGAATACAGTCTGTATCGAACATATAACATATACCTTAAAACCTATTGGGGCCGGTTTTATGTGCGCCACCCTATGTATATATATATATATATATATATATATATATATATATATATATATATATATATATATATATATATATACAGCCGGACAGTGATTTGGAATTTGAAAACGCTAATAATATCAAAAAACAAATCACTGTTTCTATGGAGATACTGTCGAATTATTATAATGTATAATAATATAATTTATATGTATGTAGAATTTGGATTAATAACCTCAACAGCTTGTATCGAAGTTTATTGTAAAATAGTGCATGAAGGAAAATCTCTCAAGGGCCAAACTAAATCAACAAACTGAGAAAACTCTGTTTCGAAAACACTACTACGGAAAAATCATAGAACATCATAACGATCAAATGACATACCACGATCAAAATACAAAACCAATAGCTGAACTTTCTTATTTTCTCCATCAGTAAGTACGCCAATCGTGAGTTTCCTCTATACTTACCAAATCATGCGAAAAATCTTCCATTAACAAAGAAACTGAAGCGTTGTCCATAACAGTCCAGACAAAGTCAGTAAAGAATGGAGTGAATTTTCAATATTTATAGATGAATGGAGTCACGGTGAAGACACAATCAGATGGTGACAAGAAAAGATTGGTGCACTCGGATGGAGACGCGACAGACAACGATAGAAAAAAAGTTCTTTTGGAAGCATTGAAGGTAAATAATTCAGGATTTATCTGAAGAATCAATAGGGGAAAAAGTTGTTACATAGTGTAACAATGATATGAATACTGCTGCTTTTATTTTATCTCATTAAGAAAGTTTTAAAGAATTTATTGCAAATCTTTTCAATTGTGGTAATCAATGTAATGATTCTGGAAAATGTTTTAAGATTAACTAGTTGACTTAAAATTAAAACTACATAAATATATAGAAGATTTAAAGAAATTGACAATAAATCTTTAATTATCTTTTTTTTCCTTGGATTATCTTATATTTTCTTCTAAGTGTTCATTTGCAGTAAACATCAATTTATAAGTTAACTATTAAAATGGAAATTCTCATATGTTAAAACTGTTTATAAAGATTAAAGTTGTACGAATGTTTTAGATCTTATCTTAAAATTTAACATTTTAGAAATTCTTTCTGAACTATTTTGACTGTATGGAAGTTAAAAATTAAATTAATCTTAATGCATTTCAAAGATACCGAATAATTATTAGAACTATTCTTTGTTTTCTAAAGTTTATTTTGTTAAAGGCAGGGACTAGTTTACTTTATTCCTAACTATAAAATTAAGTTCTGAGCGTTTTACATCAACATAAATGTAAAACTCGCTCAGATCTGAAAAGGGCACCTTAATGTGAACTATGATTCAGGCTTTAAGCTCATTTTACTTTGATCAGAAACGGATTTTATTTTATTTTCTTTCCAAACTCTTAAATGCAAAATAACTGAATATCTTGAAATTTGCGAGAAATGAATAACAAGAAGTTAACTCTTCTCTTAAATAATTACCATTAAAAATTATGAAAATAACTAAACACGAAAGAAAAAAAAACATAATAGGTCTAATCTTTATTTCGTTTTTAGAACTGAATTTACTTCTGAATTTCTAATATTTATTAAAAAAAAATAAGGTAGACATGTATTTCCCAAATGAGCCTTCGTATGGGGTGCCGAAGGATATGTTCCGATGTTTCAATGACTGTAGGGACTAGTTGAGATTGGTGGTCAGTCCAATGCTCGCCCGTCTTTACGTCCTGGAAAGAAACCCAGTTCCCATTTTTCGCAGGGTTGGGTTGTTTCCTAGAAACATCTAGGGAAAATACCGACCTGTAGCGGAGACTGAACTCTGATTCTCCAGTCGCTGCCGAGAGCCTATATCATTGGACCCAAACATAAGAAAGTAAAGGGTGACATACAGAGTTATTCAAAATTCCCTGTACAAACTTTAAAAGTAGATCAGCAATACAAAAACAATCCGTATTTGTAATGGAACGTATGCCCGCAACGCCACCCGAATGTGCTATACGGAGCTGTTTCGTAGCACTTTAGTTGGGCAGTGCTAGTTGTCCTGCATTGATTTCTTCCTCTGGTGTTACCTCAAAGGCATCGTCTATGACACACCCGCCACCATTGTCTCTGACGCTGATCTCGTCGCATGAGTCGTTGTGGCAGCTGGATTTGTCCGCGAAAGGCCTCACATTTTTGTACATGTTCGGCAATTCTTGCATCGATATTGTGAGGCAAGTATAACTGTTGGTGAAAGAAACTTTGAGCAACCTATTGTGAACCTGAAAGTGTACACCTTACTGTCATATTGTAAACATACGCCTAATAAACATGCTGTCTTGTTTTTTGTTTCTGAATCTTAGTGTACATTCTAGCATTCTAGTGAACATTTGCTCCACAATGAATAAGGTTTATTTTTGTATTCCTGACCTATTTTTGAAGTTTGTACAGGGAATTTTGAATCGCCCTGTATAATCAATTAAGAAACACAGTAAAAAGACTTTAAAAAAAATCCTGATATTCTTCTGTAACTGATATTAGGCATTTTATCATACATTGCCTATCACTAATCTAGTACAGTTCCGATTACAGAAAGGAATACGATTTTTCCAGATGGTTAATATCTTAACTAAAACCCCTGAATCAACATCTCAGATTAATCGAGGATATATATACGAAATCAACTGCAGTACTTTATGTTGAAGTAAAAGTTTTTTTTAATAAGAATGAAATCTTATTCTGTTTAATTGTAACTTTGAAGAGTCTTGACAGGAACAGATCGTTTCTAATAGAATGCATTAAAAAAAATAAAGATTCGATTTTAGGTAAGATTGCTCGTAGGAGCAGGGGCGTATATAAGGGGGGGGGCGAGGGGGCCCGGGCCCCTCCCGAAATAATGAAGGTATGTCCTCCAACGTTTTTTTTTTGTTTTTTTTTGGTTGAAGAGATAGGTTTTTATGGTTTTTTTTTTTTTTGGTTGAATAGATTTTTTTGGCCCCGGCCACCCCGAAATAATGAAGGTATGTCTTCCCAACGTTTTTTTTTTGGTTGAATGGATAGGTTTCCATTGGGTGTCTACTTAAAATTTCTTAACATAACCTTACATTAATCTTAGCCCCCCCCCCCGAAAATATATTCTATATACGCCACTGCGTAGGAGGTTATTGTTTTGTTTTCTTCGTTTTTACTGATTTCAATTTCTTGAAATTAATTTTCATAAATGACTCACTGTCAGAATCGAAAAGATATTCAAATTGGAAGAAAAAGGTACTTTTTCTATGTTTAATTTCCTGTGATAAGCCCAGAAGGAAGACAATTCTTCCTTTTTTTTTTTTTTTTGTAGCCTAGATCAATGAATGACTCGAATGAAATAGAACTAATGCTCTGTGAATGGAAATGTTGCATTTACTTCGAACTAATAATGACGTTTTAGTAATCTCTTAAAATCTCAAAAAAGTAACATTTTTTTTTGTTATTTGTATTGTTTAAAGATGTTTTTTTGTTTGTTTATTATTCAGTTCAAGTTTGAATTCCTCAATTTTTCATTTAATACTGATCCTTTCCACAATTTCGAATTCACTACAAGGAATGAACTTGTGCTAATAGGAGATATGATGAGCAACAGAAAATCTGATGATACACAAAGCCTCTATTGTCAAAAGAAAACCCTTAGCTATACTCTCCAACTACAGACGGACCTCTATTTAACGAAGTCGCCAAATCCCGAAAAAAAGTTCGTTATATGGAAAATTCGTTAAATAGAGATTCACCTTTTAAAATTACTTTAAACCATATAAAACAGATTTAAAATACATAAACAATAAATACAAAAGTAATAATTTTAATGACATAAGCATACATTACCACATGCGTACTTAAATTTTACTAATAAAGTAGGTTAATTTTGTTTGAGTTTTTTTTTTTTTTGAAAAAGTGTTTTCGCTTATAGTACGTCTCGCATCTTTGCAATGCACCAAAAAGTCTTCAGGCGTATTTACTTCAAATTGTAATCCGCGTCGGATTGTTTCAAATGATTTTAAACATTTCATCATACGAAGGTTTTTTGATTTCTGCATCATAATCATTTTCATTTTCATCATCTTCATCGCAATTCATAGCTGTATTGTTTTTATTTTTCACAGTGTCCAAAATATCCGATTCAGTTAGTGTTTCCGACATCTCAACTTCAAAATCAAGTGAAAGATAATCATCAATCAGCACATCATCGTTAATTTCTTCTTTTTCCCTCAGCTGTATCAACATTTCTTTTATTTCCTCTAAGGGAATGTTAATAATAAAAACATTTCAAGGAGAAAAAAAAAATAGATACCACGAAAAAGTTCGTTAAATAGAAAATGCACTTCGCTATTTGGAGGTTATTTTACGAAGAAATTAACAAAATGTTCTTGGTTCCAAAGAAAAGTTCGCAAAATAAAGAAATTCGCAAAATAGAGGTTCGTTAAATAGAGGTCCGACTGTATATTACAGCTCCAACAATTAAACTCTCCAACTACATCTGGAAATATTTCACCTAACCAGGTATAATTTAACGAGATCACAGTTAATGAACAATCACCTAATGTCTATAATTTATAACTTCTGTGATTCTTTAAAAGTTGTTTTTTTTTTTTTTTAGTTTTTCAAAAATAACTCAAGAGTTATCTTTACTATTAAGAGCTTTACCGAGCTTTTAGAAGTTGGGCTGTTTTAGAAAGAATTTCTGAAATCAATTTCTTCTTTATGAACTCCATGTAGTCTCATTTTTCTAGAATATTAAGAAAGTATTTTAATCTTTTCATTTTCACTATATTTTCTATCTATTACTGGCGCTACCGAAGAATAACAAAGACTATTTACTAAAGAATATTGGTTATTCAATCATTTATTCAACGTCGCGACCGCATTTATCACATGTTATTTATATTTTTTTTTAAATACTTTTTTGCATCATGTTTTAATATCACTCGTTTCCAGTTTTTTTTATTTTTTTTTTATTTTATTTTAAAGAAGAAGAAACATGTAGGCATCAATGATCGAAAACAATTGTCAATAGTTCAAATATTCATTAAAAATTACTAAATATTACATTATTTATTCCATTACTACATTACAGTGTAGTAAAAAAAAATCGATTGGTCAGGTCGTGACTATAAACGGCAAAGATTTTATAATGTCAAATATGAAATATTAACTAAGTAACATAAAATATAGATCGTTACACTTGCAAATAACAAAGCTTGGATGACGAATACAAAGAAAGATTTTTTTTTTAATGCAGGATTTTATTTAAAGAGCACATCGGGATCAAAAAATGTCGACTAAACTATTTTCCGAAAACTCAAAATCTCTTCGTTTCAAAATAATAACAAACATCGACAAACTTCTATTACAATCTATATTTAATCACTACATTTCGTTTTCTTTAGGTAAGAAAACTTCTTCAGGTGATGGAGGAGAGGAAAATGTTATCCCTCTTCCTCAAAAATTCGTTAATACAATTAGAGTTTCATCAGTAACAATCTGTAGACATACTGTAAAAATCTGTAACAATTTGTAGGTATACTGTCCGTGAATAAAACAATCTGTATACATACTGTCTGTGATTATAACAATTTAAATAACTAGTAATAATCTTTAATCATTTTTAGACATACTGTCTATGGTTACAACAAGTTCTTTAAAAAAAAAATATTAAGAGTCAATGACTTAAAGAAAACGAAATATACAGTTCAGTTCATGAAAGAAGAGCTTTTGATGACGTAATTTCCTTGTAGAGTGATGTTAAGCGCCGTCTATTGCTAAAATCCATAACTGAATCTTATAAATATTACGAAACATTCTGGTTTTTGTATTTTCTAGTTACGAATATATAAGAATTAAAAAAGAAAGAATTACAAACGTTCCACACTATTCCCCTTGCTTGGCTATGCAAAGTTTGTCCTTTCTTGGTCACCCTTATGCGATCTCAAAACGACGCCATCTTGGACTGATTGCTCGGAGTTCAAGTTGATGACGTCATGATCAAGACTGGTGACGTCATGACTGGTGACGTTTGTTCCAGACAAAATCGATCGCTACGTAATGACCATATATGGCAAACCCTTCTTTTTTGAAAACTACTACAGTGATTAAATATAGATTGTAATAGAAGTTTATCGATGTTTGTTATTGTTTCGTCGACTACACTAAATGAAGCGCAGGAAATAGAGAAAGGATTTGAAAGAGGGCAGACAGACGAGCTTTGTAGGTTTTTAAGATGTCAACATTTCTGTAGAATATCAGAGACAAACGAAATTATTTGCAACGTAACCTGAATATTCAAAAACAAGGCTACTTGGGAATCAATGGGAATCAGCATCGAACGTTAACAATAATTTTTTTCTAATAATTGATAGGACTAAGAGGTTTTTTGATTGTAAAGAAACAAACAACTAAAAAGGTAAATTAACCTAAATAAAGAAACTTAACGTGCAAAATTCTGTTTTTAATAATTTTCTGCACATTAAGTTTCTTTATTTAGAACCTAAAAAAAAAAGTGGCTAATTATCAAAATGGAACCAAGAAATAATTTCATTTATTGCTGAGTTCGTATTTCTACCATTGTTAAATTTTCTTAATTTCTAAGTGAACAAAGGATAATTGTAATTATAAAAGACCAGAGCAGCTTCAATAACTCTAGAAGCAGGCAGCCGAATTCAATTCTACTTTAATTCAGATCCCGCAACCAAATCACCGAAAAATCTGGAAGTTTACGCAATTTGGGAATCATTGAAATGTAAATTGGTGAATGACCGATGGTACACTAATTAATTATGTTACGACTAATCAATGGAGTTGATAACATCAAACTCAAATACAGAAATAATTATGACTCGGTTTTATCAATCCACAGTCGCAATTTCGCAATAAGTCGAGACTTGGTTGAAAGGGGACAGAGATCGTTAATCGACATATATTGTAGTGTTGACAATAACATGACAATTCCATTCACTAATCAATAGCATCCGATGAGTGATGTACACATATCTACTGTTTACGAAAACCTTGTTACATTAAATCAATTACAGCTGAATTGTTGGCAGATAATCATGCATATGTAAATAGCATTGATACAGGTCATTGTCTCCGCTTTTATGTACCTAATTTTCGGAAAACATAAAATTAAAAGCGAATGAAGGAGATTCCGAGGTTTTTATTAGCTGCGAAGCTCATCCTGGAGACATTAACGAATGGAAATACATTTACTGTGATCTTTCCTGTACCTGTTAATACTATGGAATGAATTCAGAAATGCTTTTAAAAAGCAGTACAACGAAAAAAAAAACAATCATCAAGAATTTTTACAAAAGGACGCTAGTTGTTAAAACGAATACATTGTTGTAAGGAAAGATATAAAGATTGGTTTGCGATCCTAGGAATAAGGTATATGTCGTCCCCACCCATTATATTGATTCTCTAACCATCTTTTATGGTTCAAGGTTTTCTTGGCATTGAACCATCCTGAATAATTTCGTTTATGGCATAAACCTATTGTGTTGATCTGATGACATTTAGTTTTAATACAGATTTTAGGCAACAAAAAAGGCGGGTTGCTTCGAAGTACCAGCTTTACACGAATAACAGACATTTCTTTGTAATTATCGTAAAAATTTACAGAGGTAATAAGTATTCATCAAATCGGCAAATTCACGTAGTTTCGTTTATAGCAGGTTTCTTATCTATGAATTCCATTTGAACCAACATAATTTGGAAGCAAACATTAGATAGAAGCCATTATTAAACTTCCTTAAAAAAATGTTTAAGGATTACATTAAAAGTACAATCAACTGCAACCTTTCATTATTAGAAAGAAAGAAATATTTGTGGAACCACAATTTTAACCTATTCATTTTTAAATAATTAGCTCTTTTTTTTTTTTTAGTTGAAAGTGACTATTAGAAATAAAAAAGAATTAAATTATATTAATGAATTTTAATAGTTCTGCTTTGACTTAAAAAATAAACCTCTTCCTGCGTTATTAATCAACAATCATATGGAGCTCTAAATTCGAAGTCTTTGTGAAAATCAAATATGTCTTTAATTTTCCCCGATTTCATGGATTCTGCTATTGTATGTACATTTCGTGTAAGTGGATGAAAATAATCATATCGCGGAGCTTCACGCCAACTAGATGGCTTTCATCACAGCCATAACGAGGCTGCACTGGCTCCATAAATCAAGGCGCAGTGGCTGATCGATGTCAGTGCCACACATGTCCATCCCTATCTGGCCCGATGTGTGGTCACCGAGTTAATGATAGAATTACCATTACGGTGACGATTCCGCAATCCAACCACTATAAATCGCAGGCGACGAGCAAAAGGCGGACCCACACCCACTGCCAAAACACATCGAAGAAGAAAAGAAGGAGCAGTCATGGTTCTTATCTCTCTATTTCTCAATAAGAATAAGCGAAAATATTAAATAAGACGTTTCAAAACAGAACTCTTATCTTTTAGAGATATAATAACTTTTTGTTTTAACCATATTAGTAAATAAAATGGAACTGAATACCTACAAATTCGGTTACCATTCCAGAGTTTTTCTGATTTTGATGATACAAGTACTAATAACAGATTAACGCTTCTAAATTCAGAAAAAAACTCTTAAATCCAACTGTTTCTAGAGAAATTTCTCAGAAACATCAATGAAAGTTCGGGACGTTGTCTCCAAAATAAAATTGCAATAAAGAAAGATCACCTAAAGATGATTTTGCTAGCTTTCAGTATTATTCTATTCCTTAAGACTCGACAAAATCTCTAGCGTAAATACAGTAGTAGGCCCGTTATGGAGCTGAATTACTAAATAATTCCAACAGAAATATGTTAATTTCTTTAAATTTGTTCATTTTTTGAAATAATCTAAATATTCTATTTTTTTTTAACTAGATGTGAAACATAATTTCCAAAAGAAATATCAGGTTTAAACAGGTCTTAGATTAGTTACAGCATTCGACATTTTACATTACCCAAAGCTCGATACTTCAAAGTTGTTTGTGGGTTTTTTCTTAAACACTTCCTTAAGAATCTTAAAATTGGTATGTGAAAACAGCTCGATATAAGTTCTTTAATGATTTGTAAAAATTGTACCAATGAACAATAATCCTGAGTTAGAACTCGTTTTTTCTAACAGTTAATGATGAAAGAAAGATGAGAGATTCCTTTCTTCGAGATAAATGTTATCAATATTTCAACTTACTGCTTCTAGCCTTCTTCACTGTAAGTTTGACGTCACTACGTAAGCTTCATTTTGCATCTACAGAGAACGTACTAATAAAATGAAAAGTGTATCTTCATCTCTGCAGCATCTGATTTACCAGAAATAATGTGATCTTCATCTCTGCAGCATCTGATGTACCAGAATTAATAAGATCTTCATCTCTGCAGCATCTGATGTACCAGAAATAATGTGATCTTCATCTCTGCAGCATCTGATGTACCAGAAGTAATAAGATCT
>JAFIDM010001028.1:30541206-30556567 GCA_023159025.1 Thereuonema tuberculata | reverse complement strand
AGCAGAAGAAGTTGGTCTTAACAACATTGATCCCGTGGGCATCACTGAAGCTCTAGAAAATCACTTCTAGCCACCATCCAATGAAGAACTTAATGACTTGGCCCAACAGTTGACTGAACAGCAGAAGGAAGATGAGAAGGATGGTGTAACCAAAGAACGAAGGTCCTTACTGATTCCTTCCACTGCAGATATGGCAGTTGAGAAGTTAGGTGATATCGACCCTAAGTGTAAACAGCTCTACAGTAAAAAGGGGCATAACAGCCATGCTAGACCCTTATTATGAAATCCTGCAAGAAAAGAAGGAAAAATTAAAAACAGTTGATTTTTCCTTCTTTTCTTGCAGAATTACATTCTGTCTTGATGTCTTCTGAACCATGGCCTGGGTCTTCTTCAATAAAATAAACAATGTAACAAGAAAAATAAGCATAAAAATAATCATTAAACACAAATAAACATTCACTGAACTATTTTTGGTACTTTCATACCGGGAACCCAAGAAATTTCCAAAAATTTCCAAAAGCTCGATAGACTGTACCGAGCTTCCTAGCTCTCCTCAGTTGGATTCGCCCAGTACTCATAGCTCAGTGGAATCAAAAGTCTGCCTTGGGGGTTCCCGGTACGATTTTTCCAAAAGTAGCTCAGTGAATCTGTATTTGCGTACGTTTTTATGCTTATTTTTCTTGTTATATATGCATCACGCTACGTTAAATTTTACTGTTATGGATATAATTTGCTTTAAAAGCTAAGCTGTGCAAGCTGGGATTAATTTATTGCTCTTTTATTCTTAATTTGTTTGATTTTTTTTTTTTAATTCAAAGGTCATTGTTTTGTTTATTTTTGTCCTTTGTTTCTTTGGTTCCACTGAGCTATTGAGTACTGGGTGAATCCAACTGATGAGAGCTAGGAAGCTCGAAACAGTCTGTCTTGGTTTCCCGGTACGAAAGTTTCCAAAATAGCTCAGTGAATCTTTCATAAAAGCCTCTAAAACCCATATACTTCAAAATCCATATATACCATATTTCGAATGCATCTTCTCGAACATTCTTCATCAGGTAAACTTAATATAAAAGGGAAAAAAACATTCAAGTCATTCCTCCTTTACATAATGAAAAAACTTAATTCTAGTAAACAAAATAAGCATATTATAAAATGAAACAATTGATTAACATCATATAAAATAATAAATTCTCACAATGGACTATAAACCAATTGTTATCATAATAAAATCTTTATTTATATGCGTTATTATGCTTATTTTTCTTGTTATATCACGCACGTTAAATTTTACTATCGCATGTTAAATAAAAAGCATTTGATTGATATATTTTTTTTTCAGTTATCTGTGTATCTTTCTATAAACCCAATTCATTAAATTAAAACTGTAATTATATCATAATGTAAAGAAATATTGTAAATTATAAAATTATTTTACTAATTTGTTTGGTCTAGGACCTTATCTCAATTTAAACCATTTAAATAGTATTCGTTTTACGACGATTCAATTTACAACCAAGTATTCGAGAACGTAACCTCGTCGTAAAACGAGACCCTACTGTACTTTTGTATCTTAAGACAAAATATTAAGGAAAGAAATAATTTTATTGATTATGTGGGATTATTAAATTTATGTAAACAAACATACCGGGTACATTTTTTTATTGTTATGTTTTCAATTTCTTAATAACAATCGTTTAAGAAAAAAGAAACAAGATAAAATTACAAAAAATATTTCATTATAAAAAGTAAATTTAGAAATCCTGAACTTATTAATATTCGAAAAACAATAAGTAAATATGATACATGCATTTAAAAAAATATAAAAAGATAGCGTATTTTTTTAATGTATATTTTTATGCGGATATTTAATAAAGCGAAACTTTTATCATGAAAAAGAAAAAAGTACAAAATAAAAATACTAACTAATCAATAATGTAAATAATGTTGTTCTTTCTCATTAGACCTTAATCAATATTTCAGATTAAATATCTTTGAAAATGTTGGTAAAAACAAATCGTTCCTGTTCTTTTTCTTCGTTTTTATTTCTTTCTGATGTAAGTTATTGATAACATCGCGATATTTATGTGCTTTCAAAATATCTTTCGAGTTAAAAATTTGATTACTTTCAAGTTACGAATATTTGATATAAAAAATTTTTCATTTAAAATATTCAAAAAGATCATTATTAAGTTTTTGTCTGAAATACGGAAGAAAAAAAAATTTCAAGACCAATATAATAAGAACTTAGTTAAATTACCTAAACATACTGTTATTTGCAATACACGGCGTCCAATCGATTGTCTGTTTTTGAAGCAGAAGTATCAAAAAGAAAAGAAAAAAAAAAGTAAGTACCGGTAAATAAAAAAATTGCTTTTTTGAGGTAAAATAATCTCCTGTAAAAGAAAAGTAACTTACGACTTAATGAAAAATCACAAATGGGGATAAAAATGAAATAAGAAAACTTCGTAAACTTCAGAGCGGTTTTCGAATTGTTGAAGTGAGCAGCCACCTATTAGCGAAACGATACTGAACTGTACTTGTTGGAATAAAAACACTACGTCTGAATTCTATCAATGCCATTGCTTGCGTGGTAATTGCTGAAGAACGAACAACTAGTTTTTCGGTTACATTCGATTTTCAATTTCCTTTTTCTAAAACATCCCCAGTGTGGATAGGATGTGTATCTGTATGTGTCTGAAGTAAAGTAAATGAGTCAATTTGGAAACTCTTACATATTTCCTGAGATAAATAGGATTAAGAAAAGCTTTGCTATATTAATTAGAAGAAAGAAATATTCGAGTTATTTCATTGTAAATTAAAAACATTTAATAACACAGTGAAATAGTTGGAACGGTTTTCTTTCTATTACCTTTACTAGTTTATATCGGTATTCAATAATTTCGTTCAGATTGCGAATATTTTGATTAAATGATAAAAAAAAACTCGAAATTCTTATACAGAATGTGACATAATAAATAATTCAGTGATTTTCAAAAAGATTTTATTATTTATTGATAGGAAAAATTAAAGATAAAATTTTAATTTATCTACGTTAAAGCTATTGAATGTCAATTAGCTTACTTTGAGTTAAACATGGTCACTGAGCTTGAGCCGAAGAGGAAAGATAGCCTTTATTCTTTGAGGGTGTCTTTTTGAAGGCCAGGATCGCCACTCTATTGTTTGGAATTCGATTTGATAGTCGATTTTAAACAGTTCGAACAGACCTAAAAAGCATACGCCATTTAAACTCGCCGCCATTTTTTTCAATACTGACCGGAAACCTAACTGCATTGTGGGAATTTTGATTGCAGGGTTTGAATTCAATATTAATTGCAGTAACGATTTTGTTATTTTTATTTTTCAAATTATTAGATTCATTACATGGGAAAATAATTGTTTAAAAGTTCTCGTTGACACTGTGCACAACATCTGCATTTCAATAATAATCAATATAATTAATGGGATCATTGAATATAAATAGTTAACGATCTGACGTGTGTAATAAATGTTAAATATGAGAGTTAAATAAAACTGAAAATAACTATTAAGTAAACAGTTTTTACTAAATAAAAAAAAGAAACAAAAAAAAAAAACATGAAGAATATTTAAAAATAATTGCCATTGTAATATTTTTTTACTTTATAATCTTATTTCTAAATTATTGTTTAATTGCATTTGTTTTTTAAAAAAAAGCTCTAATTTATAAATTTTAGCATTACGTGCCATTAATTTTTAGAATGCTTTCATTTTTTAACCGAGCATTATGTTACTGTATTATGCAATTTTTTAAATCTTAAAATTATTTAAGAAAAAAATTAACAAAATATTGGTTTTTCAAATCCTGCATCTGGGATCATTGATATTTTCCGTAACTCTAGGCCCTGCTCTCGACCGATCTCATAAACATTCCACGAACATCCACATTTGTCACAAAATATCGACACCTCATCTGGTCGTTTCACAGAATGCAGTACACACGAAAAACTGACTTTTAAAGATCAAAGATCCGTAGTTTAATCAATTTGCAAATTACTAAGCTTTAGTGGAAAAAAAAAAAAATCTGCATAGTCAATTTTTTTTTATTATCAATTAAATAATTATTCACAGCAAATTCACATTAACATGTTAATTTGGTTATACATCAGAACTTTAACTTCAGTAGCAATTTTTAGAGAGCATTTGTCCTTTTTCTCAAAAATGTATAAACGTACAATTACCCTTCAACATTAGCAACGTTCTGCAATGAATATACACAAGTGAAGAAATGACACAAAAATTAAAAATATCTGAGCTTTCATCTTGACAGGCTAGGACGGCCGTTTCGTCTTTTTTGTGAACTCGTCAGCCAGACCCACTCTCCGACAAAAGCGACTTCCTCCAAAATAAAACATACGGTAATTAAAAAAAAAAGGAAATCTTTCAATCAATTCAAATATCTTAGTGTATTTTTCAAAGGAAAAATATACTATTGCATTCTCCATTACCTTAACAGATAAGCCCGGGACCTTGCTATCAGGGGTCCTAGATCACAAATATATATGCTATGCCATTCAAATTATTCTCACGAATAATTACATACATATATAAATATCGGGTGAGCATAAAATAATTACAGGTGTTCAGAGCCCTCTAGCGAGGAATGGGTTGGACGAATCGTAACAACATTCGGTAGACATACAGAGTAGAACACGTAATTTCTAAAAAAAAAAAAAAAAATTAGTACCAAAAGTCGCCAACAGGGGAAAATGTGGCGCTGCAAAGATTGTAGAACGTATGGGTAATGAATGAGTAATTGCCAAATGAGATAGCACACATGAAGTTTCGTAACACTATAGACAACGTTTATTGGTAATTACAAATAAGGTTCCATATGACCACCATTGTGATGTTCCACGAACTGCATGCGGTGCACGACATGTTCCACGGCAGCTCGCAACATATCAGAATGGATTTGTCGCACCTGTAATGTAATTCAATCTTTCAACGTCGGGACATCGGAACATGTCCTTGATATACAGTATGGTGCGTTGAACCTTATGTTCTGCAATGAAGTTACCGGAGAACGTTTAAGTATTGAAACTTAATTGGAGGAACTATTTAAATGGGAAAGGAACCACAGACGTATCCAGGATTTTGGAATTGAAGGATCTGTGACGGTCGTAAATCTTCAACCAAAAACAAAAAAACCTAGTATCCTTTCCTTACAAACTAAACAATGAACTTTCCAACCAGACACAGATATAAAAATCCTAAACTTTTTTGTTTTTCCATTTTAGGATGCATTGGGGGAGGGCGAGAGTACAATCTCACTCCCTCCAATACACCAATGAAAGATAAATGTAAAGAATGCGGGATTAATAGTCACTGACTATCTTATTCTTTCTTATATCTGTTTTGAAACATGATGGTGCATTTGCACTGTAAAGAAAATAGTCAGAAACATGTATCCCTGGCAAGATTTCATTCTGGGATCAAAACAATTGATAGCCTGTACAGTTAGGGTTGCCAGTTTTCTTATATGTCAATTATTTACTGCCAGAATCGTCTGTCTCATTTCATGACAGGATTATCCTGTATTTAGTCGTACCCCGAATTACATCACTTCAGATTAACGTCCGTTTTCAATTGATACCATGACCCGGACTTGCGTCCTCTTACTTCGGACTTTCGTCCAATTAACATCCACCTGCATCGTCATTTTTTTCCCGCCTAAATAAGAAAGAGAAGGTTAAGGTCAGTAGATTTTTGCTCTTTTTTTAACTTCTTTATACCGCAGTTTTATTGAATAGAAAAACTGCGAAGCGCTTTGTGCTAATTGCCAAATCACATGGTCCTATTTTCCGTCGTAGTTCTTATCACTAACCTATCATTGAAGCTCTATGATCATGTGATTTACACCTGTCATCATTTTCATCACCAGTCCTGTCATTAAAGTGCCTTTAGAACTTGTTGTAAAAGTTGGGAATTTCAATTCCCGGTGATTAGTGAGCTACCAATCAGGACCGGCGAAGCCGTGACGTAGTACTACAAAAAAGAAAAACACCGCTTCGATTGAATCCAAAGGTATTATGAATTAAATATCGCAGTCAGGAGATTACTTTTCAAAAATAAACAAAATTTTTATTGAAATAAATTCCGAATGTGCAAATGTCAATTTTCTTAGAGATATTTTTTCATTTCCTACTGAAGCTTCATCACCTCGCAAAGGACTGTGGGAAAGGGCTGCTGTCCCTGTTCGGAAACTTAAAAAGTGCAATCGAAAAGCACTCCGCTTCCGCTTAAGTAGTAGGAATGCTACAAGACAATATACAATTAGATTCGAACAGATGAAGAACTCGTAATATTCTATGGAAACTTGCCCAAAGGCAGTAACAAAAGTTGAAAGTCGAAGGTTTTAGATCTCATCGCTCATTGGTTCATGATTCTAAAAGACTTTAAAAAGCAGAGCCAATCACATGAAGCATTACATCATATTTCGGTAACCGTTTGATTTGGAGAATATTAGATCAAAGTGATAGAAACATATCACTGGAAACATTCATCATTTCACTGAAGCAAAACAGTGACGAAAAAATAAGACCTGTGATTTGGCCATTAAGTCTCAAAAGCTACTTCCTGGATATGACATAACAAAGCCTATACTATAGTTGCTTTACATAAATTTCTTGTTTGTTTAGTACTGTACAGTGCTTATTTTAATTATAAATGCATTATTTACGTCATATGCAGGTATATAATGATAGCAGTGCATTACATAGATCGATAAAAAAATAAATTATGTTGATTTTAAAAAATCAATTTAGTTTGCTAATTATTGCAATTTGTGGAACAAATAGAAGTAGAAGAAAACTATGAATTAAAATTTGTAAATGAAGTTGATCTAAAAATTAAGCTTTAGTTTACTCAATAGAATTTAACTTCGTTAGCAATGAAGAATATTGTGCATCAATATATATTATGCATTCCGCAAATAGAGTGAATCTATTCCGAGAACTGGTTTTCATAAAATAGATGTAGCAATACGGTGCTTTCGAAAATGAATATTTGTTCTCAAAAGAACCACTTTTCAATTCTTGGGTTTTTCAAGTCACATCTCAGAATCAATTCAGAATAATTTCTTATCTTTCAAGTCGTTCATTAGGTGCAAATATTAGTTCCGGTAATCATTTTCATGAGCAACATCCTTTAATACCATATCAGTTACAACCTATCTTCATAGGTCGACATCCGCAACGTTTTTTTCAGTTTTTTATTGCTTCGTAAAGTTTGAAAAAAAAAAAAAAAAAAAGATAAAAAAGAAATCCTAAAAGATGAGATATCCAATACTTCTAAAATGTCTTCTTTAATAACAACAACGATATTTCATTTTCTTTAACAGAAAACGCCTTCAGGTTGAATAACTGAGGACAAGAAATCTCTTTCTTCTTACTCAACTGAATTCGTTGTGATACCAATTTCCTATTCCTTAGAGCCATGTTCAACTGCTGTTCACATGGAATCTTTCTCCACATCAGACCTCAAGGCTCTCACTCAAGTATTTGCTACACAGTACTTCGTTGGTATCACAACGAATTCAGTTAAGGAAGAAGAAAGACATTTCTCGTCCTCAGTTATTCAACCTGAAGAAATCTCCTATTAAAGAAAATGAAATATCGTTGTTGTTATTAAAGAAGACATTGTAGGAGTATTGTGTATCTCGTGATTAACGAAGTATATAGATTTAGAATCCTAAAAGATATTTTGTTTTTTTGTAACACCATTTCAACTTTGTCAATACTTGCATTAGACTTTAAATAGCACATGAAATAAACTACAGCGAATTGTGACTTCAGCGACACACAGAAAAAAATAATAAGAAATTCTCTTCCTATTTTTTTTTTCCAAGAGTGAGAAAATTTATTTGAATTATTCATTTAATGCTTATACATAAGTTCTAAAAGCAAAAATGTTGTGTTGCTCCATCATAATAATGTATTTTATTATTCTGTGAATCAATTAGGCACCAACTACGAGATGAAGAAACTGTTTTATTATTGCCTTGTTTTGCTATCCTTTCACGAGTATCAGAAGTATTAATTGTTTGTTTGTTCGTACATTATCTTTTTCCAAGTCATTCTCTTTATATTTTACCAGTTAAAAATGAAATCTTATAACACATTTTATAACGTTAATACTCATAGATCCAAAGAACTAATAACTATAATTTGGTTTAACTTAATCAAATATTTAAATAAAAATGTTTTTATTTTTCAAATCCTCAATTCTTTACAAATTATCAATAACATAAATATGTAGAAACCCTCCATACGTAAGTAACTATTGCCTAATTTTTCAAATAAATAAATAAATAAATAAAATAAGGTTTTACTACAGTGCCGAACAATTTCTTTTCTTCGATGTCAGTTTTTTATAAAGGAGGAAATATGAACGAAACTCATTAACGAATCTCAAAATGAAATTCTGTTTTCTCTTTAAAATGTGTAGTGAATAAATACATTTTAATGACGGGGAATGGAAAACGTTAAATTGCGCCCACTTCGCTCTTTCAGAAAATCCTAATAACCACAATGAAGGCCAGCGGGTAATAGCGGTGGCATTTCGTATTCCTGGCGCTTTTTCGTTTTGGCTTCAGTAAGAACCTCGGTTCCGTATTGGTTTTCACAATAGGAGGAACGATATTGCAAAGAAAAACGGAAGTAAAGTTTAAAACGTAGATATTTTTGTTCTCCTTTCTGTATAAACTTAGCTCTTTATTTCAGCTTACAGAATTTCAGTTAACGAACATTTATCACAAGAAATTAATAGAATTTAGCAATAACAGGACAAAATAATGGTGGGTTTTCTTTTGCCTTACATATATGTTCAGCAATAACCCGAAAACCCAATAACATTTTTTACGATTGTACTGTAGGTCTGAAACAAGTCTAATTTGGAAAAAAAAATACGTAAAGAGCTTAAAGCCTACTTTCCTAAATGTGCCGAACTTTTTTTGTTTTGTTTTGTTTTTTCTGTTATTTTACCCTCAGTTAGAAATATAATGAAACAACGGAAAACTTTCCATATTTCTAAATGTTGAAAGTCGACCGTCTTTCGTCAACATTTCTCTTTGGTTACAAGTGATGAAATCCTCAGATACTTCCATTGAGTAGTGCCTTGCAAATACATTTAATCGAATCAAAGCATTCAAACTTAAAATGAATTACGAAATGCAATGATGCATTGTTCGGTTACGGCAAAACCGAGAGGTCCCTACTCTATTGGCTTAGCTTATCTGCTTGAATCTTGTTTGAATCCCGGAACAGGCATGCAACTTTCCACAGATATCTCCTCCTTCTTCTTCTCCATCTCTCCTTCCGGTTCTCTTTGGTCATTCGTTAATCTTTCCCTTTGGTCATTCTTGTTGCCTCACTACTACAGTTCAGTTCATGAAAGAAGAGCTTTTGATGACGTAATTTCCTTATGGATTGATGTGTCCAGGACGTAACAGCGCCATCTTTTGCTAAAATCCGTAACTCCATCTTAAAAACATTGCGAAAACATTCTGGTTTTTGTATTTTCTACAGTTACGAATATGTAATAATAATTACAAGAGAAAGAATTACAAACGTTCCACACTATTCCCCTTGCTTGGCTACGCAAAGTTTGTCCTTTCTTGACCACGCTTATGCAATCACAAAACGACGCCATCTTGACTGACTGCTGGAAGTTCAAGTTGATGACGTCATGACTGGTGACGTTTGTTCCAGACAAAATCGATCGCTACGTAATGACCATATATGGCAAACCCTTTTTTTTTTTTTTTTTGCAAAATAATAGGATGTCAGCAAACCCCTTAATATAGAATACAATAGATGATGCATTGCTAGGCATAGAATTTCAGTTTATTGTTTGCCATCAACTGAGAGTTAATTGTTTTTTACGAAAACTTTCCACGTAAACTTTTATCATCTTCATGTGCAAATCACTCAACACGGAATCCTACAGAGACCAACTTTTAGATATAAAATAATAGATAATTTGTTTCCGTAAATACTCAACCCAAGTTTCAAGGTGTTTGTTCATTACTTCAGAAGTTATTGAAGTAGAAATACATAGAAATCTAGTGACACTGTGAGTCTAATAATCATTAGGAAAGAAATTAACGTATCATGTGAACCATAAAACATGAATTAATAGTCAAGGCAAAGCAAAAAGAAAAGAGAAATTTATACTCTTCTAAATAAACCACATTCCATTCAAATGTTATTGAGGAATTCTAAGATTTTCGATCCAAAAACTAGTTAAATCTCACAGGTTCTCTTTGTTGCCCTTTAATTTAATAGAAAATTTAAAGTCTTTAGTTTGAGACATTGTGAATTTAGTTTGAAACAAAAAGATCATCAAACAAATTGCTGCATATTTATGACAATCATTGTCATAAAATCCTTTGAGTACGCTTTTGAAAATAGTTTGTTTTTCCTTTTACCGTTTTCCCAAAGAATCATACCATTCATTAAAACCTTTTATTTTGCATAAAAGTCACTTTGCTATTTTCTTTTCACTTAGCGCAAGGCTGTGAATCAGCCATTGCTGCAGTCAATTTTCCTATTGGTTGTGTTTTGCTTTTTTGATCCCACTGGTGCGAACGATGCCTTATTCTCTAAGCACTTTATTAATTGGGTAAATTATTCCAATTTACATTTGAGGCGCTTAAAATGCAATTTTAAAGTAAAATTATTTTGTTGAGTTTTCGTTTTTGAGTTACTACAAATGGATTTTTTTCTTCCAATTGATGCTTCCAGTAGAGTACTATTTCCCCAGCTTACAATTGAATGGAGATCCGAAGTTCTAATGGAAAACTATTGAGAGAGCGGAGTTCCTAACTGCGAGTTTCTTCTATTTAAAAAACCGTGAAGAGGAATTAGCAGTGTCACAGCCAGAAACACTTCTCAATAATCGTGAGCTTCTTCCAGACAGTTGTAAAGAACTCGGGCGCTCCCTGTCACTGACATCACCAACACCCGGTAAGAAAAACGCTTAAATTTCCTACCAAATTTATCTGCGCTACGGGACAGCCACGTAATCCTATTGGAAAAATGAAAGAAGGAAAAAAAATCGTCGTCGGAAGTGCACCAAAAAGAAAGAAAAAAAAAACCTTAAATCACGTCACAAGAGGAAGATTAGAAGATATGTGTTTGAGAAATTCCCCAAGAGTTATCCTATCCTTTAATGTGATAAAATATCTACTATTTATTAAATATAAAAAAAAAAAAGTTGAAATGCTGGAAATATTTTAAAGTTAAATTGAAATTTAATTTAAATGTTAAATTAAAATTTCAATTTAACTTTAAAATACCGTAAAAAGAATACTTAATTTAAATACAAGCTATTTCCATAACTTTTTCCGTATTCTATATTTCAAAATGTATAGCATCTTTTAATGATTAATGCACAAAATCTTTCGAAATAAATTACACTAATGAGTTATGTTACTGTGATGAATGAGAGTGGCAGGAAAGCTGAACAGAGCTATCACAGGAAGAAGGACAGAAGGTGGGAATGATGATGAAGGAATGGTGGAAGTAGTGCAGGGGAAACGGGAGAAACATGAGAAAACCGGCTCACCGCTGATTGTCCACCACGAACTTACATGAAGGTACTCAGAGAAAATGATGATGTAACTAATTATATTATACAAATACTGCTGTCTCTCTTTTGTGAGAATTAGAATTATAAAATTATAATGCTTAATTAACATCAATGTCAAAAGAAAAAAAAGCCATGTTAATAATAGAAAAATAAATAAAATTCTTTCAATGACTCCTGATGAGGAATTGCTACCAAAAATAATAATATCGCTTTAATAATATTTTTGAGAAAACAGTTTTATTGCAAATAAATCTACCGAATTAATTTTACTGAAATCTAAGTATTCTTTATTATAATCCTCCATAGCGAATGCTCGGATATAACGATATAAACCGTGAGATTTTCTCGAGGACCAAGTTCGGCAATAATATTAATTCAATAAAGTAATTTAAAAGTTTAGAGTTGAAAAAGAAATGGAAAATAAATTACCTTTTCTTGATATATTACTAATTAATGAAGGTTACAAGATCTCATACGAACACTATGAGAAACCCTTTAAAAAGTAATCATATCTTGAACTTTAACTCTGCACTTAATGAATACACTAAGAAAGCTATTATAAAAATATATTTAAAACGTGTAACAGAATGTACCGAACATACAAAATTATTAAAAGGTAAGAGTAATAATATGAAAGAGTTTTTCAGAATGAATGAATATCCAAATAATTTTTATGAACAAGGTAATAAAAGAGTTTTTTTAAGAATAAGAAGATAAAGAAAGAAAACAATGTATATGATAAAGTACAGTGCAACTTGGATAATTCGAAGCTGAAGGGACCACTACAAAACTTCGAATTATCCAAGACTTCGAATTAAACAAGTTACATCTTTTAACTTTAATTTCAGGTCCACTGAATGCTTGAAAAGATTATTCTGTCAATAAGTAAATATTTATTCAGAAAGATCATGGTATGAAAGACTTAAACACTATATGTATGTAAACAAAATAAGATTTATATTATGTAAGCTACAGTACATATTACATTCAATACAGAAAATTATAGTTTTTCAAAAAATTGTGCAATGTCTGATTGTTTTGCAGAATTCAGTCGCTTAAGGTTAGCAAAAATCATCAAGCATGTTAGTGAACGGAAAACAGCTTCACTTACGTTGGTTTGTCCTTCAATGTACCGACGAAATTCGGCGCTTCCCATACTCGTTGGTAATTTGGCATTTCTTCTTCGCACCCTTTTCCACCTCGCGAATGACGGCGACTTTTTCAGCGAACGTTAAATTCTTGTACACGCGTGGTTTACTGAAAGACATGGTGACACTGACAGCAGGAAGCTTGAATGGCGTCTGAAGCGTCACGTGTCGAATGGCGTCACGTGTTGAACGGTGGTGGGAAGGGGATTTCAGTTGTCACGTGTCGAATTTCTTATCGATGAAACGCCGAAAAGTCGTTATGGTTCGAAATTTTTTATAAAAAACTTCGAATTAAGGAAGTTGAACTTCGAATTATCCACGATTTTTTAACATGTATTTCATAAGAAATTCAAGGGATTAAGAGAAATCTTCGAATTAACCACGATTTCGAATTAAAGACGTTCGAATTATCCAAGTTGCACTGTAATTAAATTACCATTGGGCTTTCAATTAAGTAAGAATATTAAGATATTTCTAAGTCCTTACATCTTTCTAATTTCCTTTCTACTTATTGCCATTTTAGTAAATAAACATCATCTTCACCAAAAATATATTATAAAATATATTTATTGAACAAATTTTCGGATAGTCTTTATATTTCTTTCCTTTTTCAAGTTTTTCTAACAATGAAATAGTTACGGAGATGTCACATATCATATATACACTCCTGGACATAGTTAAAACAACAATTCCTTACTCATTATTAACATTATTATTTCTGACAATCACTTATTCATGAATAACAACTGTTATTGCTTCTAACCCTTTCTAAATTTGTTTAAATTCTTCAAATTTTACCAACCTTTTATTATTTACACAGGATTTTACCATCTCCATTGCCAAATTTACTAGTACCTTCTCAACTTCCATTCCATCAATACGTTTAATATCATTATCTTTAGTGTTTCTTATAACTATACTTTCTATTATTTTTCTTGTTTTTGCATCTTTTCCCATATATAACAATTTAACCTCATCACTAATATAATGCCCCAACTCGCAGCAGTGCTCAGCCAATTCCGACTTTTCCGCTTGCTTCTTCTTAATATGTAATATAATAATAAAAGGTTGGTAAAAATATCGTTCATGTCCAGAAATGTATATATGATATGTGACATCTCTGTAACTATTTCATTGTTTAGAAAAACTTGAAAAAAGGAAAGAAAGATAACACTTTCCGAAAATTTTTTGAATAAATATATTTTATAATATATTTTTGGTGAAGATGTTGCTTATTTATTAAATATATTTGCAAAGATTAGAAAAGTTTATTATAAAGGAAACAAATTATTTAAGAAATGAAAAGTTATTAAAGAAAACATCCTGCATAATATGGTCTAGTGCAGTGGTCGGCAACCTTTTGTTGTAAAAGGGCCAAATATGTGATGTGGGGATTACTGCGGGCCGCACTTAGGCCAAAAATTTTAACAACCAAAAAAAAAAAAAAAAAACGGAAAATCTTACTTTAACAACCAAAAAAAAAAAGGAAAATCTTACTTTATGAACCAAAAAAAAAAATTCCAACACACCCCGCGGGCCGCACCAAAACGCTTCATGGGCCGCATGCGGCCCGCGGGCCGCGGGTTGCCGACCGCTGGTCTAGTGTATAGTTTATCATGTAGGGATTGCGGGAATATATATTTTGGAAGGACCGGAAGAAGATGAGTGAGAGATTGACAGAGCACATTAGAGCTTAGAAAAATAGAGAAAAAATTCTGAATGGGCAGAGCATTGCATGGATAAAGGACATAATCCAGACCTTACTGTTAAAATCGAATATTGAATTGCTAATGAAAAGGAAAGGTTGATGATTGAGTCTTGTTTTATTAACTCAAAAGATTGTATTAATAAAGAACAATTCCTTAAAACGAGTAATATTTCGGATATGTGAAAGAAAAAGTTTTCGTAACATTGATAATTCAATAATTGAAACAATTAGTTGTTGTTTATTATGTATTATATGATATTTACACATTGTTAATAAGCATGCTTGTTTAGAGATTTTGTTTCGTTTTGTAATCCAAACGAAAATTCGAGGAAGAGAAAGAATTTCCTATCCTCATTGTGTCACCTGAAGAAGCTCTTAAATTGTTCTTTATATTTCGTGTCTTGTTAATTGTTGGATAGAATTCGGTAAAAGAGAATTACGAAAGCCTAGTTTTTATATTTTTCAGTTCTCTGGAAACATTTCGAAATCACAATGACTTTTGAGTAATATTTTCGATGTTAACCCAAGCAATGTATAAAACAATTCAAAATATATTTTATGCTATTCATTCAAAAAAAAATTAAAAAGAAAGAGATATTTACATAATTAAATATTTAATCTCTTTATATGAAAAACGAAGTGAAAACAATGAAGCAGGATCTGAATTTGTATATTTTGTATTGCTTCTAAATAAAATTTATTTAATTCGAAAAATTACATTGATGTTTTGACAAAATCTCGTAAAAGCGGAGATTTAAAAATACGGAATCGGAGAGTTCTCTTTAGATCGAACATCTCGGCTTCAAAGGCAAGTCTGATATTGGTCTCAGATGATTTATTTATTTATTTATTTATTTATTTATTTATTTATTTATTTATT
>JAFIDM010001028.1:30525197-30537794 GCA_023159025.1 Thereuonema tuberculata | reverse complement strand
TTAATCTTCTATCGTAGGAATTCCTAGAATAAAAGATTAATTTATTTCGTCTAAATTTTTGTTAGTATCACAGAAATATTACGCTGTTAGGCTTATTTCTATCGGTTACATCACTATACTATATATCACTATACATCACTATATAACTTAACTTTAATCAATTTCCGTTACAACTATATTCCAAATTTAAAATGTCTGTGGAAATATAATAAATGTCTTTATTAGCTACTTCATATTATTCATAATAATACCCTTAGCATTCAATTCCCAAAAAGAGTGCAGTCTTATTCCTTTTTCTTGATTACTATGATATTGGTTTTTATCGAGACAGCATCGATGGACCACGTGACATTTACAAATGCTCTACTGGGGAAAAGGTCGGGGCGAAACTCCTGGGCCCGTCTCAGCTGTTTTGGAACTCGGTCAAAACTGCAATGCCTCTGCAGAACAGGCCTGGCTTCAATAGGACCTCGATTTTTTTTTTCTTTTTCTTTTTAAACTAATGAAAATTAAAAAATTCTTAAAGACACTCATGGATTACGAAGATGTTTTACCATTTGATAAAATTATTTATTTACAAAGACCAAAACAAGGTGAATATTTACTTAATATTGTTCGTTATTTGCAAGCAATTCATTTAATATATAAATATCCATTATCTAATATTGTCTCAACTTTCGTTTAATTAACAAAATCAGCAATATCGATTAGCTTTGTCTATAGGAATTTTATTTAAAAGCAGTCTACAAAATTATTGTCTTACCTACAACAATTTACATATTTATATAGTTTTTAATAAACGTCAATAAGAATTAATTGAAATCCGTTGTAAGTTTCAATTTCAAAGAGGCTTAGGTATATGTTTGTTTTCATTCCGAGTTTCATATTTTATAATTTATTTTAAACCATCAAACTCTTGAAAAAAATATAACAATGGTTATTATGAATTGTTCAAAGATAGTAAACGAAATTGTATCAGCATTCATCTACACTAGGCCTAATTGTTTCTGATGTTCTAGTTCAGAGTTTGATTGTGTGACATGACACAATAAAACTGAGTAATTACAATAGAATAACTTCATTCAATAATACAACAAGAGGATTTTTTTTAAGTATTTAGTAGAAACGTTAATATTTACAGTAATTTTAATTTAAGTCACTTTATGAGGTGTCTGAATTATGTATGTGATAGAGAATATTTGCTTGCCCTGACTAGCCACTGTAATGTGATTCTGTTACGTAGAATATTCCTTAATGACTAGATTTTTTTTCATAATATCGTAATTCCATTTCAATTTTATCATTTTGTTCTAGTAGCAATTCGATACATGATAGATATCATTTTAAATAGACAGAGCATTATTGTTATTTGCACAGTTGGTATAATTTTAAATTTTGGATTTTCTCATCCTGATTTTTTTTTTTTGTTAAACTTCACTGCAAAATTTATAAATAATATGGAAAGAGTTAACAAAAGGACAGGAAGTGACTTTCACAATTTATCAAGGAACGATATCAGTTTGTTATTTTTTCTAAAATAAGAAGATTAAAACAATATTGAAGAATAAAGGCTCTCTTATTTCGGTATTAATGAAATATTTACTCTGCAACAAATATTTTAGATAATATTTAATATTTCAATTACAGAAGAACTACGGCATCTTATTGCCCTTATTATTGTAGACTGTGTTGCATCAAGTGGCAGTATTAGATTAAAAATAATACAGATTTCTTAAGTTTTTGTAACATTTAAATTATTACGTTTTTATTCTGTTTCATCTTTCCCGATAAGTTTTCATTCAGATTGAAGGTTTAAAGCTTCCAGTCAATGAAAGAAAAAAAAAAAAAAACAAAGAAAAAAATTTCGAATAATAAAATTCGTAAAAAGTAACAAATAAGTGATAAAACAGAAGAAGTGATGTTGTTTTTATAGAATTGAAAGTATTGTTCACAAATATTGACTATTAACTCTGTTTAGAAAAAAACATAACCTCAATGATGTTATTTATTTATTGGAAAGCAAAATCAAACAAAGAAACAAATGGATATCTAAAAAAGAAAATAACAATAGTTTTTAAAATTTCAACTTAACTTTTAAATAAAAATTTCAAAATTATTAATATTTGAAAAGATTTATTAATATTATTACTTAAGAAACTAAATTTTAGTAATTATTCTAAGAAATTATGTTAATTGTAACTTTCTGATTACCTCCATTTGAAAACATACTAAAATATAAGTATCTATTTAGCAAATCATTAAGCTGTTCTTCTACAATATAATCAGAATATTTCAAAAGACGTTGCAATCATTGACCAGCGTCTTAAACAGCAAAGCGTTATTTGTCGAAGATGTTTTCAAAAAGAATGATTGCGGTTATAAAATGTGGAGATAAACTTGTTCTGAAATGCCCTTTTCATTTTTCGTTATCTCAACATAATAGAAACCAGAAGAAATATTTAATAAAATACAAGGCACGAAGACACCAATAGCAAATATTATAAACTGAGATACATAAATGTAATTTTACAGCTATAACAATTCACTGTAGTTCTTTGTTGACTTTTGTTAAATACTTAAACCAAAATTATAGATTCCAGAATAAGAAAGGTAGAGATCTAATTTGTATCTAAAAACATAAAACGTTCAATTCCTTCTCTTGATTATTAATAAGGAAAATAGAAGTTAAGCTCTTAATTTGCTTTGGAGTTTAAGGTATTGATTTTTCAGTTTGATCTAAAGCAGTTTTCTTTTTCATAATTTATATCAAATTAAAATTGGTTTCGTTAAACCAGACATATGTAATTCATTTTCTAATAATAAACATCACCCAACAACAACATTACTTCGCCCAATATTTCGATTTTTTAATCAAAAATCTTTATCAAGGGATATTTACATTATATAGAAGAGAAAAATATCAACAATAAGATAGAATGAATTAAATTTAAACGAGAAAAAACAATCACAATGTGAATAACATCCAATTACAACAAATAAGTTAAAACAACAAAACCAATTTAAACAATAATTTAAAACAATAATTTAAAAATAAACCAAAACGTGAATAAACAACCGAAAGATATATTTATTAATCTAACTTACACTAAATTTAGTTTGACTTTCAGTTTTTGTTTTTATCCATGTATTTAATACAGATAAAAACTAAATTTAGTGTAAATTAGATTAATAAATTTATCTTTTGGTTGTTTATTCACATTTTGGTTTGTTTTAAATTATTGTTTTAAATTGGTTGTTTTAAATTGCTTATTTGTTGCTATTGGATGTAATTCATTGTTTTTCTCGTTTGAATTTGATCTATCTTATTGTTGATCGTTTTTTAGAAGGAGAAAGATACTTTTCTCTTCTATATAATGTAAATATCCCTTGATAAAGATTTTTGATTAAAAAATTGAAATATTTGGCGAAGTAATGTGTTGTTGTTGATTGATGTCTATTTGAAGAAGATGTTTTTGATGTTTGGAAGAAATTGTCTATTTTCGAATAAATTCAAAGTAAATAGGCTTGAAGTTATAAATGGAATTCAAAAATAAACAAAGATTAATAAGGATTCGAAATTGATAGCTCTGTCTTTTATTTAATAATTTTTTTCAGAACATAAAATAAGAATATAATAAGATAAAAAAACGATATAAATTCGATTTGCTGAAAATTCTGCAAATTTGTTTTGTAATGTATCACATTTTTTTAACATTCTTTTAATCTATTTAAAATAATAAATTAGTTTGCGACAATTTTAAATGAATAAGAAGCTGACGAAGAATTTCTTCAAATTTATTAAAGATCTTATTTTTATTCGATGACGGTTGAAGTCTACTAACAAGAGAAAGCAACCCTAAATGCTGCTTTTTCTGCAAGACATTAAGTTCATATAAAAAGGGACATGCTTCAATAAATGTTATTTATATATTTCAAGACAACAACATTGGTGTTTTATTTATTTATTTATTTATTTATTTATTTATTTATTAATTAAAAAATTCATTGATTCGTGCCCAAAAGTTGCACACTCCATTTTCTTTTGTTGATCTCTATTTTAATTTGTTGCTGTACTTGCTGAGATTTGAAGAGTATTATCATTTGAAGAGTTACATTGTATTTTCTTCGTTTTTTTATGTAATGAATGAAATGATTTAACAAAACGTATAATAATAATAAAATAATTTTATTATAATTGTTATACATCGATTGCAATCTCTTAAGTTTTTTTGTTATAAGTGTACTGTTGTTTGGCCGAGTAAGTTTCTAAGTTTCTAAGTTTATTTAAGTATTTTTTTATCATATTTATTTAATTAAGTGTGTTTTCAAACGAATCATATACAACCCGTCCTGAGCATTTTGGGAAAATGAATAATTCTCGTGTGGTTGATCATTAAGCCTCTCCTACATAGATCTCCAATACATTTGGGATGACGCAACAAGTTCTGCGAAAAAGGCATTGAATGCTAGAGTTTGGTCAGAAAACATCTTCCATTGATCTCCTACAGCCAGTCACTGAGTCTAGACGCGAGATAGAGACGCCATGCAGCCGCCTCTACCAATGATTATGTCACATGGTTGGACGCATCCATTGCACCTTGGGAGGGAAGAAAACGCGGACTCATACACATATCATTTTGATTTTTTTTACTCTTATTATTAATTTCTTAGTTTTTAGTAGTTTTCTTAAAATCTATAAATTGTTTCTTGCTGAAAATGCCATATTAAAAAGAATGTTATGCCTGAATTAATCATGAACTAAAACTTATTTTAGTAGAAATTAATTATTGTTATTAATTTTTTTGTTAGAATTTTTTTTTTGTTTCCATTCTTTCAATCTTAAAAATTATATTTTTGAAACTGATTTTTCTACATTACCACTAAATTAGGCCTAAATCATAAAAGTTATGGAGTCAATAATTTTATGAGAAGGATAGTAGGGAAGGATAGTTGTAATAAGTGGAATATAAAATCGAAAATAATGTTGTTATAAAATTGCAATATTGGTTTACAAACAACCATATGGTTGTCGTTTTTCTTACCTAGGTTATCGGACATCATTGGAGAGGATCTGATTTCATACTTTCTCAAAAGAGGGCGCCACCATCGCCATGGTAACTATGAGATCATGCGTTCACCAATACCAGTTGCTGATACAGTTTATTTCTTTAAAAAAAAGTCGTATAAAAATTGGATAAAAGAACGTTTGACACAAGTTAGATACAATAAAATTCGCTAAACTTTAATTCGCATCAGTTTCTCTTCTTTGAGCATTATCTCTTTAGCGACTAACTAAGATCTCGATATCGCCTTCAGTACGCTGTCTCTGATTGGACAGTGTGGACAACCACTAATGCCTTTTGGCCAATCAGAGTGGGTTTGACAAAGCGCTCGCTAACCTCCAATCCCCCTTTATAGATTGATCAAAGCAGCTTCGACGCAGCGAGAAGTGTGGATACACACTAACAGTGTGGTGAAAATGTGGATAAATTCGTTATTATTCGTCCTCTTCACAGTAGGAACAACGCTGCAAGGAATCCAGGCTTACGTGGAGGTGAGTAAGACACGGGATTTTTGTAGAAAACTCTAGAAAACGTCAGTTAAAATCCGAATTAAATGGCACAACATGGACAGCGATGGTGGTCGCGATTCGCTGTAGATCGTTAGGCCTAACGTCGATTCTTTTCTCCTCCCCCTAAAACACCCTCCCTTTTCGTTAATCTGATACTGAAAAGCTTCTTTTGCTTTTAAGATGTCTTTTTTTTTGTGAATCCCAGTTTGTTGGGACTTTTTTATTTGCTTTCTGTTCGCTTTTTGATGCCTTATTTTCGATCGGGGTCGATTTGTTACAACAATCAAAATAAAACAGTTTTTCTTATAATCGCCTTGGAATAAGAATCGATCCACAGTGATCGATGGAAAATAGAAATAATGACGAGGCCTATAACTCCCTTACCCCCATGGTGTTTTCTTTCTTCTTTCTTCTCCACCCTTTCTTTATTCTCTTCTATCCCCTTTTTTCCGTCTTAATACGCAGCGTAGCCATGCGGCACATTGCAGTCGGGTTTCGGATTAACAAGAGACCATTAGGTAATCCGTCCTTTTTCAGCATTTATCAATTGCAAAAGACGAATTAAACGATTAATAAACTAAAATCTTTCTCAAACGGAAATAGAATCAATGAGGAAAGTAATAGAAATAATTTCATTTCCAGGATTTCCGCAATAGAAACAGAACTGCTAATGAGAATAATCGGCGAAAAAGAAAAGTCCCTTCCGAATTGTATTTCATGAAAATTTTCATTTCAGTTTTTCTTGACAGATTTATATAAAATAATAATAATGCTGCTGCTTCAGTAATTTAAAATTGTTAATATTAATATATGCATTTTATCCTATTATTGATGTTAGGGGTTTCCTCTTCGAAATGCTAATATTTAAAAAATGAAAAATAAAAAAAATAAAAATGTTTTTTTACTATTGGTGAATTATTACGGAACTGTTTTTTGGTATTTATGAAAAGGTGGCAAGTATTTTTGTTTATTAGGCATATTTTTGAATAATTGAAGAAGGTAGCAAGTCTGGTCTTTGCAATTAGTACTGAATTCTGCATTGCCGAATGTTAATGTAATTCCGTTTACCTTATTAGGTTAAACCTTAATCCCACCTACGTTATCATTAACAGATTGCTGTTTTAATTTTAATATTGAGTGAATATTAGTATTAGAGCTTTGGAAGCCTTAAACTGCTAAAAGCTCTTAAATTTTAAGACCTATTTGGTTTTCGTTTTTATTTAAAAAAAATAAATAAATACTAAACAAACGGCAACGAAGTCCAATAAAAAGGAGGTTCCGTTGGCGACTGACCTCCAACGCTTTTCCTTGGGTCGTTTCAGGCCAAGGATGCGTCAAGGTGGGAAATTGAATTTTCCTTTTTTATTTTTCCCTGCTATTTCTTCATTGAAGAACAAGCTTCTACTGAAACTTTTATTTACTTAATTTTATAAATAATGCCCTCCCCTCTATTAGTTAATGTTTTAAATTTTCATTAAAAATTGTGACCTTCCCCTCAGGCACAGTTATTGACTGCCTTTTTTAGATGATATGCAATTCAATTTTGCCTATTTTTTATTACGTGGATTATTTACGATTAAATACATCTTTTCTCTATTATAAAAATTCTTAATCAAAACAATAATTCAAGATTATTATTTTATATCTTGATATTTTTTTAAAGAGCTATTTCAAATAGGGGTGTTTTACACTGAAAATATTTGTTATTCCTCGTCACCCCCTGCATTTTATTTAAAAAGAAGGAAAAAAAACAAAAAAAAACCACTGAAATGCTTTCCCCAAGTGGGTTTTTTTTTTTTTCTCGTATAGATCTACCACAAATGTTTTTATAAAATGTATTTACTAGATTTTCAAATCTAGCAAAATGTTTAAGAATTGGTTTATTTAGGTAATTAAAAGAGAAATTTTCAGGGTTTTTCGCTATTTTATATTTGCTCATATTTTTTTTTCCTGAAACAATAAATTAAAATGAATTGTGAAGCTATTGTTATCCAGAAACATTGTTTGTAAAGAAACATCTGCTTATTTAGAATGGTTATTTATTTACTTTTCTTTATTGAAAACTTAAACAATTGTAACACAGTATCCATTCGATGCCATATGGGATGCTTTATTAACGCGTTTTTGCAATGCGAATTTATTATGTTTTTTTGTAAATGCAGAGTTAAACCAGATGTTTACTCGGGAGATAATCGTCTATTTTTCAAAATAAAAAGCTTAAAATGAATTGCAGTTGTAGTATCGGAATTCATAATTTATTTCGAGTGGATTTCCCCCCGTCCCCACTCCATGAATAATTTGTATTTTTTTTTTTTTTTTTTTTTAAATCTGGAATAGTTTTACCAAAGAATAATAAAATAATAAATTATTGTTTTAAATTGATTGTTAATAACCCCCAGTTGGATTCCGTTATCCTGAACGCAAAATTGAATATTAAATTGTTTCTAATAATTTATTAATTGGATATAAATGTAAATATTGGAACAGAACATAACAATGCCTTAAAGATGATGGAATTGACTTAGAATTCTTACTTGTACAGTCATTAATATATTCAACAATTAGGTTCCATCAGGGGATTTTACTGCAGTTAATAGAATTGGAGTGAATTCTTTTGAAAGGTATTACTTTTATTCAAAAGCCACAGCGTATTTTAAGATTTTATTCTGAAGGTCAAGTTAGGGTTAAATCGGAAAGGAAAAAAAAAGTTAAAACCTCCCCCCTTATTTAAACTTCTAAGCAAAGGTGGAGGGACGAAATTAGAAGAACCCACGTTACTTTGGACCCTAAGTAAGCTGATAGATGCTGAAATTTCAAATCCGCAGCTACACTGGGTACTAGTGACATGATTGAATGAAGACATTTCATTGTATGGATGTATTCATTGACTGTATTTTAAAATAAAGAAATGATGGAATTACTTTGAAGCGGTTGAAAATGAATAATATACGGGGAAGTATTTTATTTATTTTAGTTTAAAATCTTGAATCAGTCTTATGTGCCAATTTCGCTTCATTAATTATTTGGGTACTTCAATGTATGTAGGCCAAACATGAGTTGCGCTATTTCAATAATCTACTGAACTAGTTCGATAAAAGAATACACAGACGTTATTTTCGAATAGGAAGACCGAAAAAAATTACAAAACTCGGAAATTTAAAACAAATCAAAAACCCATAATTTCGGATGAACGTTATGACTGTAATGGAACATATTTCAAATCAGAATTTAAAGTTCTTCTTTAGGAACCTTTGCGCAGTTAGAATTTCGTTCTTCGCAGGGTTCGATCAATAAGTTTCTAAACAGATTGTGAGCTAACTATTTACTTAAAAGAAGTAAACTAGACCAAATTCAGTATTAACGAGACCCCTCGCCCTTTTTAATACGCCACTACAGTCAGTCTCAAATTTCTGTAGGTCAGTTTAGAATAGTGATTCTCATCTTGCGCCTTAAGAGGTGGCTAGATATGCCGCGAAAACTGTGAAACTAATTGGTATAGATAATACATGATGGAGACAATGATAGATATTTATTATATCCATGATAAATTAATAACCAAGGCTTGCTTAATTTGCCAAAAGTTAAGGCAAACTTCCTACAGGAGAGGGTAATAGCTTCCTACAGTTTTTTTTTTATTCATGGTTTAAAATATATTAATATACATTTTTAGTTTTGTACACGAAGTGGACCAGAAACTTTTTGTTTTAGGGTGAGCCGGAAAATAAAACAGTTTGAGAACCTCTGGTTTAGATGAACATCAAGAATATTGCCTGATCGTTTTTTTTTTTTTTTTGTTACATCGCCTTAATATTGAAGTGCTAATTAAAATTCATTTTTATCAGAAAGAAAGCATATATCGGTAACATTGTTATACAAGTAACAATGATCAAAAGAAATCTGATATATACTCTTTTCAAGATAAACGATTTTCAAAATTGTAGCTTAAAAATGATTTGATTTCTTTGAATAAATACAGAATTTGTAACAATTGAATTTAACTTATCGATAGATCTCTTTCGATACAATAGGCCTCTCAGTCAAGCCTCAATTATTTTGTTTTTCCTGATTTTGATTCTTGGAGGAGAATAAAAATATGTTTATTCAACGAATAAGATGATTTGCAATTGTTTGACGAGATGCCGCAAGCGAAATAGTTCTAATTCAAGGCTTACAATGGAGCTGTTATCTCTAGATTTACAGCATGTAAATTGGTGCACTTTTAGTACGAACATAAATGCCAACTTAATTTGTTTTCACCTTTAGTTATTTTCGTAATGAAATTTTGATATTTTTTTTTTTTTTTGCCTGTCAGTTATTGAATAGGAAATTTTAAGAGCTGTAAGGTTAGGAGGCCAAAAGATATGTGACGTCATTTCATGCCTTTGCAAATAAACAGCGAAATAATGTATAGTTCTTCCCTTGTATCTGACGGCGACATTACAGTGTGGACTGATTTTGAAGAAATTTAAAGATGGAAGGATTTTTAGCATCATTTTCTGAGCCATTTTATGTTATTTGTAATAAATATTGGGTATTTGAGGAGATTTTTGTCTCGTCAACCTATTCAAGTAACTTGGCTTATTATTATTATTATTATTTAATAAATAAGATAATAGAGATCGTTACTGGGGATGTTTAGAAATTACGGACGATCCTTTTCCAATCCTTTTAAAAATCTTTTGAGTTATGTATAATCCATCTCATTTAGCTCGCATTGATAAATCTCTTTTGCTGTTTTCATACAGCAATTATAAATTTTAAATTATCACAATTCATTATTGCTACAGCATAGTAGGAATAATAAAAATATCAATCAGTGTAACTGTCTAACTTACAATGGTCTAAAGAAACATAAGGACTACAATCGGTGTTCTATGGACCATTGTTAGTTGGCTAATATGTGACATTTCTGCTTTTTTGTTTTTACTCTTTAAGTCGGCATGAAATTATTAATTATCACTACTCACTTTAGCAACAATAGAAAGCCCACGTCAAACTTATTGTTAGCCGTCAATCAGTGATCCCTTGAAATTGGAGACGGACAATAGTAGGTGGTAATTATTATTAAAAGGAAAAATCCATTGACAAAAGAGTGAAAGTGATCTGTTGTTGTATAACTCGCACCGATTGCCTCTTTTGTTTAAATTACATTCGTTTATAAGTTTATTAAATCCAAAACAACAAATCCTCCCCCCCCCCCCCAAAAAAAAAAAAAGAGAAAATAAAAAATATGGCTTTGAAGAGATTTATTTTTTTAATTTGCATAAAATAATACTGATGACATGAAAATAAAATATTAAAAAAAATATTATTACTCTGTAATTAAAACGATCGACAAAACAAGAAAATATTGTTGATGTGATCTAATGAAAGATTGATTAAGTTTTTTATTAATCTTTATTTTCAAAAAAAAAAAATAAATAAATAAACTTGCTGAAAATAGGAGTTCCGTTAGATTTCTCGTATATCTTTTCAAATCAATACTGAATTGCATTACTTCCGAAACAGATTTAAATACTGATGGTGTGTGTGTGTTTTTTTTTCCCTTTCTATTCTCTGGGCGAATCAACAGGAAGTTCTTGTGTGGCGATGGCGTCGTTGCTTGGCGACAAGTGGGTAGGAAATGTGTGGAAGAAAGGCGGGGGTCGCCTGAACATCTTTCTGCACAAAGCCCGCGGTTTGTCATTTGTGGCGACAACTGAATAAGAGACAAGATAAAAAAAGAGAAAGGTTTCGACCACACCATAACACTACTCCCATTGTAGTGGGAAACGAGGAAGTACTTGGAAAATTACATACCCATAACAATAGCCATTGCTAGCAGAAAAAAAAAAGCACAACTGCTAAGTCCACGTTCCGATGCAGCTGCACGTTTCGAATTACCTATAAGAGAAAATTCTGTATCTTTCCCCTATATTTATTTTTTTACTTGCCAATTATGAGTGAAAAGGCATTTTTTTTTTTTTTTTTAAAAATTCAACTTGATAAAAATTTATCTTCTAAAAATATTCATTTTTATCGATAAATGTACAGATTGATTGCAGTACTGAAATTAAGCATTGTTTTTTGTTTTTATTTTTTAATTTGTATTTCTGTAATAAATAATACGAGGATTAAATTTTCGTGGAAAATGAAAAAAATTTGCATGGCATGTTCTTAAAATTCGTGATAGTAATCTTTGATAATTCTTATAAACAGGTTTTCTCGAACTGAGACTAGAAGAAAGGAAAAAAAAAAAAAATCCATTTATTTTTACCCGTTTCGTAATATTTATCTACATTAACTGTCAGCATCTGTTCCTTATAGTTTAAAATTGTTAGACCTATCTTTCAGAAATGGTATTATCTTCAGTTTTCGTTGCGAGTGATTTGATATTTGAATAGAATTCCGTTCTGTGTAAGCAGATTCCAAGGTAATTTTCTGCAGTGAATAACGTATTGTAGAATTAGAATGCCATAAAAATGAGAAGTAATCTGTACATGGTTCATATGCATACCATGAGCGATATCTGATTTCTGATGATTGGCGCTCATCAGCCAAATCTATCCACATTACAAATAGCTCTTGAGATATGGAGGTTTTACCATATTCGCCCCTGCTGTCTCAAACCAAAGGATAATGTCGGGTGAGAATAGGAACGGTTTCTGAACTATAAAGATACTGTCTTAATAATTATCTTGTTAAAATATAATGTTATAATAAAAAACATACAAACCTTATTTGTTGACAATAATTATTAATTTCTAAATACCGAAAATTTAATTATTTACATATTATTAATCAGAATAATGATACAAATCATTAAAAAAAATCATTTCTGTTAATTTTTTTTATAAATTAATGGCTAAAATATTTGTAAAGTTTGTAAATCTGTAAATATTTGTAAAAAAATATATACCTTTTCGGAAGGGGAAAATAAAGTTGATAATAATTAGTAAATAACGAAGCAGCAATTGTAATTTGAGCAATATTTTACGTGTGTTTTAACATAGTTTCAAAAATATATAAATATACACACAAACAAA
>JAFIDM010001028.1:30485333-30524797 GCA_023159025.1 Thereuonema tuberculata | reverse complement strand
TAGTCATCCTGTACTTGTTTCGTCATCGATCACTTCCTGTCAGACAGGAAGTGACCACATACCGGAACTCGTATTGTTCCCCATCTCTACAAGTTTATATGGGTTCCAATAATGTATCGAATCTTTTACTTTGGGTTCTAGAAGTGGTAAAGTGTTTCGTTTCGGCCACTTCCACTTTCCATGAGACACGAAGTGACCACAGATCGGAAGTTGTATTTTTTTTTATCCATCTGTATATGTCATAAGCTTCCAAATAAGGAATCAGCCATGTACGTACAACTTATTGATTGGGCTGTACAGATAGTTACGAGCAAATAGACAGACACAACCTTCTTTACTGCTCTGTCCTCCATTAAATTTTGTGTCCGGATCGCAAAAAAAAAATAAAAAATGGAAATTGTAAACAGTTTTAAAAAAATATATAAATATACGCACAAAATGGAGCCTTTCGAACCCACATGGAGGTTCATCATCATGCATGATGATGAACCTCTATGTGGGTTCGAAAGGCTCCATTTTTATGTAAATATATTTAGTTTTATATTTTTTTGTTTGTATGTATATTTATATATTTTTGAAGCAATTGTAATTAAAATTCTATCAGTGAAACCTGGAACTCGATAAAGATTTATCATGTAAACATCGATGTTAATCAGTTATGAAAATATAGGCTTTTTTTGATTTATGGGTATGTTATATAATTAAAAAAAATATATTTAGTGATCTATATTAAGTAGCCTGAAACTTACAAGATATCTGAAAGTGCTTTAGAATACAGTAACGAACTGTCTAAAAAACATTAAAAAATAAGAATGCCGTAGAATTAAAAGTGAACATTTAACTATACCTTGAAGACGAATGAATTCGAAATGAGAAAATCTCAACAAAAGAAAATAAATTAACTAAATAAAATAAAATGACTTGTAGTTGCGATAGTCAGGGAATGAATGACCTTTAGTATTCGGTGACCTCTAAGAAAGTCATTATCTGATTGTTGTTCCCAAAGATAAGCATTTTCTTGATTAAAAAGGATTTAAAATTTTAAGTCTGCGTTTTACGGATTTTCTTTTTTTTTTTTTTTTTTCCCCTTTTCGTTTTGACAATGATGTGACGTCATTAAACGTTCAATCATTCGACACAATAAGTGTGAAAATTATGCAACCGATACAGAATTTCTGTTTCCCCAACTGACACAGTCTATTATTATTTGGACTATTAGCGAGTGGTGAATCCTTTGTCGGCTGCAACTCAATGGCCTGCCGCTAAATACTGTATCCTGGACGATGTTACAATATTTCCCTGGTCCGATTGCAGTGGGAAATAGAAATACGTCGTTGAAAATAAAGAAACATCAAACTCAGTGAGGGGGGAAAGGGGTTGATGGAAAACGTGCTAATTAATACAAATGGCATGATTATATCGTCAGCAAATAATTTTCAGACATTAATAGAACAAGGAGATTCGGTGAGGAAAGGAGATTGGTTTTATTTTATTTCTTTTCTTTTAATTGGAGACGTTAGGTAATGAAGCCAAAGTATTCTATTGAAATTGACGAAACGTGTTTGAAAATCGAACAGTGATCTAAAGAAATTATTTTAATTTCATTACTTTATTAAACCCATTTAATTAAATTAGGAATCCTGTTGTGAGCTTTTAATAATTTGACTATATTGATTCCTTCCGCACCCCCTCTTAAATTTAAAAACACAGTGATGACGCTTTCATAATTCAAATTACAAAAAATAGTATATATTAATAGTAATATACAGTTCAGTTCATGAAAGAAGAGCTTTTGAAGACATAATTTCCTTATAGATTGATGTTTCAGGACGTAACAGTGCCATCTATTGCTTAAACCTGTAACTGAATCTTATAAACATTAAGAAAACATTCTGGTTTTTGTATTTTCTATAGTTATTAAAATTGAAATATTTAAAAACGTTCCACACTATTCCCCTTGCTTGGCGATGCAAAGTTTGTCCTTTCTTCGTGACGCTTATGCGATCACAAAACGACGCCATCTTGGACTGACTGCTCGCAGTTCAAGTTGATGACGTCATGACTAGTGACGTTTGTTCCAGACAAAATCGATCGCTACGTAATAATCACTTATGGCAAACCCTTTTTTTTTTTTTTTAATACTTATAAGTCGTTTATTATTTTTACAGCATTAAAGAATATGAATTGTACTGTAAGTATTAAATTACTCAAACCACTCAAATTGATTTCACCAAATAGGAAATTCAATTTTATTAAAAACTTAATTGTAGCTGTAGAAATACCGTGGTGAAATACGTTGATGAAAAGCGGGACTGGGAAAATGATCTTCGAAATAAATAAAATAAGCAACTTGAAATTTCATCCTTACGTTGAGTTCCAATATCTGAGAAATGCATTTCTCAATCATCTTCATTTCTAGCTTTCTTTTTTAAAAATCGGAAGCTACTTTAAACATACTGTACAAATAAAATCTAAAGGTTTACTTCATTTTTTTTGTTTTTAATATTGAAATATAGATGAATATTTGACCTTTATTAACGTGCATCGATAATACATTCTATAGTTGTTGTTTTTTCCTCATCTACTTCAAACATAACGAGCATGGAAGTGATGTTGGACCATATGTGTCAGAAACATGACTGTTCATTCTATATATCCACAAAGGTTTCCTTTACGACGTAGGTGGCCCTTGGATGCCCTGCCCAATTTGCACCCCATTGCGCCAAAGATAAGGTGTGTATGGAACGCGCCTGATTGTTCGTGTCATTGCATGCATTACTTTCGGTTGAAAATAAATAATTTCTGTATTTGCAAATTAGCTTATTAGACACAAAATAGTAATTCTACCAAAATTACATAATTTATAATGTAACATTCTTATTTTCATGTAGAACGTCAAACGATAGGATACCAAAATTAATTGTGAGATATAAACCCAAGGGAAAAAGAGACAGAGGACGTCCAAGAACGAGATGGAGAGATTAGGAACAGACATTATGTCTAAACCTAAAATGTTCAAGACAAGACATTCTTATTTTCAAATTATGAAATACTAGTATTTCAAATTAGAACGTATTCGATTTTATTTGCAAGTTTTTGAGTTTTTAATTATTATGGAAATAATATCAATAAATTATTTCTTTTAAATAAAATTACATTATTGCTTATGGATTATTCGGTCTCAGAATCAACAGATGAAGACGCTAGTCTATTTTATTAGGTTTCTCCATTCACTACGTAGATCTTCAGAAGCTGCAGATATATTGTGCATGTAGAGCTCCCATTGCCACACGAGCGATCGTTGATTTTAAGAGTTGTGTGGCAATTCCATTGTGAACCTTAAAGACAAATGCGTTTAGGAAAAGCTTGGTTAGCTGAAGAATGTTTCTGCTTCGGTTAAGCCTAATTGTCAACGCTGATGACAGAACACAGGGATATCAGAACAGTTATACGATCGTGTACTGAGACCTCGCCCATCTTATTGAATTTCTCGTTTATATCTCATTTGTACTTACTTAATATATGTACTCTTATTAAGCTAATATTAACCATATCTACCAACATATCAATTTATATATTTTCAGTCAGTAATTTTCAAGCCAAACGCTGAAGTGCCTTGGAATGCTGTTAATGATAAATTTTCGAATTAAAACAGAAAATTTTGTAACCATTAGCTGACTTTCAAATTGACCAAATAAAATTGTACCTTTTGAATTCCTGCAGAATCTAATTTTCTTTCACTGATACAATCTTAAATTATCACGCGAATCCTCTTTTCCTTTAAGATCTTCAAGAAATTAACTTGACACGTTCGGAAGTTGAATGAAATCAATAGATTCTAGAACCGGAAGTTTTAGTAGATTTAATAAAAGAAGAGCTTGAAGAAATACAAAATTCAATAGTCTGGAAACGATTAATTTTCATCAGATTTTAACAGAAATACATGTTTTGAGCCCTAACTGTGCATGTTTCTCGAGCTATGTCTATATGCAACGTGGGTGTTAATCTGTGATAGAATGTTACATGCACCATAACTGACACAATATTGCACTGGCTCAAATTTAAATGATTTCGAATCGAATCGCAGTATCTAGATTTAAATACATATTTAGTGATTGAAGAAATATCTACAGTAATCTGTGATATTTACAGTTTAAAGATTCGCTAACCCCGAAAAGTTATTTCAGTTTGATTTGGACTTGTTATCTATAGACTGATTAGGTTTTGATCTACACAGCTGATTTCAATGAAGTTGCGATAACCAATCAGTGTTGATAACTGACCAAAGAAGAATATACCAAAATAGTTTAGTTTTATGGTATTGAATGACCTTATTCACTTTTGGTTTGTAAATCATTTGTTAAGTGCCATTTCTATTGGGGTTCTGATTAAGTGTCCTCTTGCAGCCGAAACAGTTCTGCATTCATACACTTCAGGTTTCATATGTTAAAAGAGTTCAGCTCGGCTCACTGTGTAGACCTGACAGTATATAGGTTAAACGAATCCACTTTGCTTGAGACCAGAAATTTCCAGATAGTCAAGTCGTTCTTCTTGAATTAATCCCAGTACAATACTGTCTCGTCAAGCACACAGTGTTATACTTGGTTACAATACCCCTAAAATAGTTGTTGACAAGAAAACAAGGCATTGCGATTATCGTGCACTGCAATCGTAACGTGCTATCCCTAAACCAAGATAAAAATATCAAAATCTTATCACTCGTGCGTTTCAAACCATTTGCTCTTTTGTTCTGTGACCAGATTGATTAGATCTACAGTTTCTGACGTCACGCAAACCTGTTCTCATGGGATTCCCGGAACCAAGAGTCGATTAATTCATTCAAATTCAAGAAAGGAAGAAAATAAAATGTTTTTCTTCCTTTAGAAAACGCAGTATACTTCATAAGCAGTCTGTAAAATTTGCATCTTGTTTTTATTATTACAATACTTTTTAGGAAAACAAAAACGAACGTATAAATTATATACAAGTCGATTTTTTTTTTTTTTTCCTCTAATTCATTAAATTTTGTGTTTAGACCTTGTATTACGTAATTGTGAAGTTCTATGTAGAAAAGCTGGTGTATTTTTTTTTTTTTTATATTGGCAGGAACTCGAAGAAATTTATCGCCCACCAATTCATTATCTATTGCTTTACATTTTCGCTAAAGGAAACACGTTTCCTTTCGTGTTTGTTGATACAACGAATGAAAATAGTGCGCTTCCTCTCTCCATTAGTGTACATTAACAGACTGTTCTTTTATAGGGAGGAGGTGGGTTGGGTTGTGTCGGTTCTTTTTCAGGCAACGAACGCTTCGGAAAGAAGAGCTACTATTGTGTTATCTGAATATATATTAGATGACATAGAAAGAAAAGACAAGACGATTGGAGATTGACGTTGAAAGAAACCTTTATTCTAAATAAAGAGCCTGGCATCTATCCTACTTCCATTAAGCTTGCGCTGAATTTTTTTTTTTTTTTTTTTTTTTTTTTTTTTTTTATTTATTTCTAAATTTAAAATTACAGTCCTGCTAGGTTTTCAAAATGAAATCCTGTGATGCAGGTGCTGAAAGTATAAATAATTTATATTTGTAATTTAAAAAGTATTAATCATATAAAATCATATAAAAATTATATAATTACGCAATTATACGAATTATACTTAAATTAGATTCAATTATATAATTATATAAAAATCAATATATCACAGAAATATAAAAAGAAAATCAAATACAAAAAGAAAATTATTATAAATATCATTCATTACAATCAAATTTAAGGTTCCCAATGTTTATACTATAATGTTTATTTTCTTTCAATGTTTATACTGTATAACATTACTGTATAAAATAATGTTTATACTGTATAACATTAAAAATTTCTAAATCTAATTGTGAAAATAAAACTTTAAATAACAATCTCTCATGCCAAAATTATTCAACTAAAAAATATATAAACAAAATATCAATACACAAGACCAAAAACACACAAAATATAAATATAGTATATGTAATCAAAAATACCTAAATATTCCAGATAATTTTAATTTTATTCCAGAGAATAAAACTAAGAACCCTGTTATCACGTTATATTAGATTTAACTCAAACAAACAATAAGTTGGTTTTTTTTTTTTTTTTTTTTTAGTTAAGCTTTTGAAAATTTTGAGTTGTTTGTGTAATAATTTGTATATTTTTTACATTTCCAAGCATCTAAAACATTCCTTTAAAATTAAAAACATTGTAAATGTAGGAAGCGTTGGCTATAAACTACTTCCGGAAGAATTCGATTTGTGGTAGGCAACAAAATAAATTATTACAAGGCTTGAAAGATTATTAGGGTTGGATATGTCAACTTTCACAATTTGCAGCACGAAGGTTATTACATTCGCTGTAGCAGAGTTGCCACACACGTCCAACAGTCCTGCAAGTCTTGAGAAAATGCATTGAGTAGAGAAAGCACGAGTAATATATTACAACAAACAATTATTTTTACTGCTTATTTTTACTGCTTGCAATTTTGACTGAATTTTTTTTTTTTTTTTTGGTTCATGCTTGACAGCAAACTTGTCGAAGAAGTTATGCAAACTTGGTGTTATTCAATCTTTGTTTATAAATATGTATGAGTGTACATATATCTTCCACAACTTTTGAACCAATGAACAGTTCTTATTGAGGCTCGACTTATGGATAAGGGGCTATTATTCTGTTTTGTACTAAAATGTTTAAATTTTCAAATTCAGTATATATAGCAGCGAGATGATACCGTACTTGTTTTCCGTGTGACCATCGTTTAGACAGATTTTTTTTTTTCTTTTTCAGATCTTAAATTATGGTGTATCACTAAATCTTTTAAAATTATTAACCTTTGAGATTTTCTTCAAAAAATTTAAGTAAGTAAAAAAAAAGAATGACCATTCGATAAGTGTAATGTTTTTTGAGTAAGGTGAATCAAGATTTTGGAAGTGACGCGATGTTTGTACGGAAAGTGGGCTCCAAATTCTCAAATGGAAGGATCATTTTTAAGCTCTGTCGAATCATTTGACGATAAAATTTGGCAACGCAGACCGAATGACTTAATTAATGGAAATCCGATTAATTATTTTGGTTTCCTAACAGTGCCAATTAACATAAAATTGGCCAATAGCTGTTTTCCTTCGTGGAAAAATCGTAATGTATGCAAGTATTTCCAGTGTGAAGGACAAGCGGCCGGGACCAATGGCGTATTGTCTCTGGCTGCTTTTCTTGGAAGTGACTGATCCACTGGGAGAGAGAGCTTTCTCCTTCCCCACCCTGCCTTGTTTCACTGGACCACAAAGTTATTGCCTTCAGCTAAAGGGTGGTCAAGGCCAAATCGACTGTAATTATGTAGCATGACAGAACTCTTCCCGTAAAAATCACGGAAGAAGACTTTGCATACATTAGAATAAACTTATTCCAAACGACCTAATTCTTTGAAGTTTTTAATATTCAGTTGAATTTTCGTTACATGGTTTTCACAGTAAATTAGCTCCGACCTTTTATCACCAGATAGTTATGACGTCATTTTGCAGTTTTTATTATAAATGTGTGCTTTGTATTAATTTCTATGATACAGTAATGTTTTATTCTGTGTAAAATAAACCTATATGGCATTTAATTTATTTATTTTTGAATTGGTTTGGTAAACTTCTTAGAATGTAAATTATTCAAATTTATTGAATATACAGTAATATAAATTTTTATAAATTAATGTAAACTATTTCTTGCGATTTTTTTTTTTTTATTATTATTATTACAAAAGCGTTTTAAGAAGAGGATGTCCATAGAATTCAAGAATGCAAAGTCTGTTATTACTGAATGAATAGAACGAATTTAGAATAGATTACATTTTTGCCACAGCAAATGTAATATAAGATGTTCTGTCACTTTGCACACCATTTTGTTTCGGCCAATTGAATTAAATGGTCCTTTACTGCATTCCTCTGGTGAAGTGCTTTAAGCCACGCTCTGGAGGAGAAGCATTTCGTACTGAATTGCTATGAACAGGTAACTTTGAGTTCATAGCCACAAACGTCAGAAACGAAATTTCTGATAAATAAAAAAACGTTGAAGAAACATCTGTTAGATGCACGAGCCGTTACAATGTGGATGCTGCTGTTGAAAATTAAAACGGTTTAGATGGGGGATTTTTGCATAAGGCTTTTTTTAATTATATTATGATAACGTTAATTTTTGTATCCTTTCTGCTTTAGTTTTTATTGTTAGAAAACCTTAGAAATATAGATCTGTTTCTTAAACAGCAACTATATTATCCGACAAAATTAAGACTGCTTTTGCTGTCTTTTATTTTCTAAATGACATCATTGAAATCTGCAAGCAAATACCTTAATATGGAATTGCTGGCTTTCCTTCTACCTGAGGAGGCGTTACAGTGATGTCATTCTGTTAGAGGCGTACCGGAAGCAAAAGGTATTTTAGATGTAGGGGTCTGTTTGAACAACTGCTTTTTTTTGATCCTGTCACGTAGTGCGTCAACTGTAATTCTCTTGTTAATCAGTAAGTGGGACAGAATTGTTATACGTATATGTCATACGATCTTAAAATCTCGTGAAATTGTCGGCATATAAAATCAGAAATTTCGTTGGAAGGTATTTTCTTTACACCGCAGTTGTGTATTTTGTTATCGTTGTTGAAACTGGCACTCAAAAACTAGCTCATAAATTACTTACGCGTTTTCAGTGAATTTGAATTTTTTTCTGACTACTTTGAATGATGGTTGCAGTGATTTCCACAGAAGGACGAATGATTGCTTTTATTAGTCTAATGACTAATACTAACTATAATCCTAATATATAAAAATGAATGTTTCTTTGTTTGTTTGTCCCGTATGCGTTCTTACATCATTCATCAGATTGCGATGAAATTTTGGTGAGTTGTTGTGCGCACGCCCACAAAGGTTTCTGAATTGGTAGAACCATTTTACAATATCTGGTGCGCGAGTTGTTTCAACAAATGAGTGTATTTCCGGTTTCAACGTTTGCAGTTTCCGATGCGACTCGCATTTGCAATGACCATGAACAAAGCACAAGGGACAACACGTGAACAGCTCTTTGTGGCCTGCTCATGCGTCGGAAAACCTTCTGATTTACTCGTGTATGCACCAGACGGAAAAACAAAAAAATACTGTGTTTCCAAAAGCACTTCATTAAACAGAATTAAAACACAAACGCTTTCTTTCTTTGAGTGGCATTGCAACCCATGCCGGGTACAGCTAGTAAGAAAATTCTTAGACACGAAATATATCTTAAATGCTGGGGGGGGGGGGGTCATCCAACGAGACATTAACCTTTTATTTTTTTCCGTGTAATAAATATTGCAGCAGCGCTTTCAATTTTTATTTCCCTAACTTAATGAAATTTAAGTAAAAACTTTCTTTTCATCTGCTTTTTTATTACAAATTTATCTCAAAATTTTTGTTTTTTCTAATTTTAATGCCAAATTTTAAAGAATCCCTAAAAAGTAAAATGAAATAAATAAAAATAGTGACAACAGTAAGAGATCAGTCAAATTATAATAACCTAATGTTAATCGAAATGATTGTAATATGTTAAAGCGGCCAAACACTATTGAACTTTGTTGATACGTAAATTCCGTTTTCGTTAGCTGTGACTGAAATTGAATCAACACAAGTGGTCACTACTTCAATTTTATTGCGAGTTCAACGACACAAACTCTGGCATTTCTGTTGATAAGAGTAAAAAGAATTCAAACGTGTCACTCGTTTGAACCATTGAATTGCAAGACTAACGAGATTATTTTCGAAGTAATTAATATATGGACTGCTCAGAAGCCAATCGGTGTAGGTCATATTTTTTTTTAAATTGAATTTTTTCTTTAAGTCATACTTGGACAAAGTGCCCAAATCACTCCTCCAAGCGTATAGTTATGTTATCTTTCAATAAAAAAAATTATTCTTCAAATTTACAAACGTTGTTATTTTTTGGTAATAATTTTAAAAAAAAACCTATTTCATTTTTTGGTTTGACTTAACTCATTGGCTTCTGAGCACTCCATATAATTCTTAACGAGAGAATACGACAGAAAGTATTTTTTTTTTAATGCTAATACATGTGAGGCCATTTGTATTACATAGACTAATACTTTGCAAATATATTATTTGTAAAGTTTCTTTTTTCTTTTTTTTTTGTGTGTGTGTGTGTATATGGGGAACCTATAATTTACGTTGACAATGTAAAAAAGAAAACAAAACGAGACAAAGTAAGAAATGAATGTTTTTAAATGAACAAAGTTTCCTTTCATTTCGCATTTAAGGAAGAAATCTTGGACTAATTAAGTCAGACTGTAAATTCCTGGCGCTGATTTCATTAGAAGGTGACTTTTCCCAATGTAGACAGGACAGCAGCTGTGGACTGATTACAGGGTGGAAGCTACCACCTTGAACCGCCTTTCTTTTTTCCTTCGTCCCAATCTCTTAAGCTCCTAAAATTGCTGGGATCATGAAATTCCTTTGGGTTTATACAGTTCTTGCCTACTCCCACAACAAAGCTGTTATTATCTGCACAGATTTATTGATGTGAAATGATTGTTTCTAAGAATAAACTCTTACTGTTAAAGTCTTACCCACCCACATCACACGAAATACCCCTTTTGTGATTGTTTTGTTCTAATAACGGAATTTTTTTCTTTGTGATTTATTGGTAGGTGGGTTGATTTTAAGGCAACTTACTGAATTATAAATTTCTAGATTTAATTTTTCCTGTTAAATACAAAACTTGTTTTTATCTTTAATATTCCATTTTTATTAATCATGTTCGAATTCGTTTATTCAGTTAATCTTTAACCAGGAGAGTCCAGTGCTGGAATTCTTTCTGAACAGCTTGTTGCTCTTTTTTTTGACAGGTCTAGCCCCCCCCCCCCTGTCTTCGCTCTTATTGGATCGCATCTGAACGCTTCATTAGCCATCACTAACCGACTAATCCATTCCACAAATATTTAAAAATTAACATATTTTATTTTTTTCATAAAATGTGTAAATAGAATGTAAAATGAATAGCTTCGTTAATTAAAATGAAAATGTGTCTTATTTAAACTTCCTCCGAGCTTCAAAAATGATATATAAACTTAAATAAAGAAACGATGGCAAAATGACTGCAATTCTCCCTTCAATTTAACAGTAAATGATGATGTTCAAGGATTTGTTTTATTCTTTTTCTACCATTGAGACCTTCTACTTTAAATTTGAGATTTAATTTTTATTTTTTAATTTTCTAATAAAAAGAAAATGGCTGATCAGTGATTTTCTACTTTAAAACATAAGTTGTAACACAGCACAAACATTTTTGTTTACAACGCTATGTATTTTTTTTTTTAATTTAAACAATGATAATTTAAATTAGTTTTTTGCTACTAGACAAGCAGGGATGATCTTGGAAAGTATATTTGTAATTGGTCCTTTATAGCACAATATTTTCGCGTAATGCTGATGGGTTGTAGGTTTGTTTATTTGTTTTTTTTGGGGTTCGTTTGAAAGATGTTTATTTAAAAAACAAAACAAAAACGACTGCTTATCTTTTTCAAGAAATTAACGTTTCAAGCTGTGTTTCGTCTTGTGTGTGTGGAGCAGCTTCGATTCATTACATGTTTTGAAGCATTACTTGGCAATCGAAATATGGTCTTTGTAAGAAATGCAAAAGAAATCCGTTCTTGTATCGCATTCACTTCCCGACTTGATATATTTCTGTAGCGGAAACGAATTCAAATCAGTTCACTTCCGGAAGAGGATTTTCGTGTGATGTTTATTAATTCTTTTGCTATTTGTAAAATCTAAAACGTAAATAGAAATGATAAAGTTTACGAACGATTTAAAATATTTAATGCATTTCAGAACTAGCTTCTTTTTTTTATTTTTTCCACATCTTTCTTTTTAGTTTGGTGTTCCCGATTTTCTTGCATAGCCTAAAAACACTTAACATCTGCAATTTTCAAATCTACAATATGTTCAAAGATACCTTTTTTGTTTTCTTCTATCATCGGAACTTAGAAGTTATTCGCAGAAATAAAAAAATCTCTTCTGTAATCGACCTCTGTTTTTTTAAAAAGTGGGGGTATTTTTATTTTTCTTCTGGCGTAGTGTCACATTTTTTTTTTTCCTCAGTAATTTTTTTTTTGCATTTGAAAATAAATAAATAAAAAAAAAGCTGTTATCAGTTTCGATTGTATCGATGTTAAAATGTAAGAATCGCCGGATATTTTTATCAGGTTTAAAGTAGAAGAGAAAAAAAAATTGCGATTTTTACCATAAATGGAAAGAGTTCTCTAGCGAAGAACGAGCTGATTAACATCTTTACTGACGTCACTGCTAAGATTTTAGGCGACTGCATTACCTTATTTTAAGCCCATTCGATGTTACTGAAATAATGAACCCTACATAAGTGTTTTTTGTTTTTTTTTGTTGTGTTCTTTTTGTTGTCCTTTTGCTTGCTTGTTACAAGGGAAGCTTTCAGTTGATCCCAACCACCAGGTGGTTTTCGTTTCACCTGGTTGGCCTCAGGGGTGAGGCTTTTGCCAACAGGGATTGAATATTCTTTTCTTTTGTTCCACTTGTTATGAATATTATCTGGGGCAGTTTTGAATTTACGTGGAAAATGGGCGGATTCGAAAGAAAAATTAATTTTTCTTAATTGAAATACATTATTTGTAAAAATTGAAACTTTTCTTTTTAATTATTATTTTTCTGTGTTTTCAGGGGAATGAGGGTAGATATATTTTAGAAATCTGTAGAACATTGTTGTGAACAGTATACCAAAAAAAAAAAAGAAATAAGGAGATGTTTAGTTAAACGTTAAATCGAAAGAAAGAATAAAAACATTTTGATGAAAACGATACATTTTGTTCTCAATTTAACAACAAACTTAATTGGGAGCTAAAGTTCGCTCATAAATCGAAATTTACTAACCTGCGAGGTCAGACATGTACAAATCGTTTGTGAACCTCTGAAAGTAAGTAAAAACTGCAGTTCTCGTGTACCAGCTGCTCGTGCTTACACAACGCCATCTGCCGGCGCATCCGGAAAAGCTCTGGCGTCCACCTTGCAAGAGCTAAGTGGATATTGAGAAAAAAGTAAATTATATCTTTAAAAGTTAGTAAGTTGGGGAGCAGTTGTTTGTAACTGATTAAAGTGTTTCTTTTTAAGTTTTCAACATTCGATTACATCCGAAGAGCTCTTGTTCAGAGAACGTCTTTCCACATATTAAAAAGTTATCCTAGAAAAATTAGCACTTTAAAATTGATACAAAAGTAATTCAGAGCATTTTTTTTTTTCTTTGTTCGATTAGATAATTCAAGAAAATTTTTCATAATTTTCTACTTCGCACTTATTTCTTTCTTTAATAGCTTATGTCAAAGAATTTAATTTAAGTTAAACTTATTTCGTAAGCTTTGTTGTACAAGGCCATTCTTTAGTATAGTTGTAAATTGCAATAGTTCTTCTCGATTTACCGCTTTCACAAAACGTTCACTGATTGAGTAGCAGTCAGAAAATGGCAAAGTTTTCGGAATACTTTTTATTATTTTTACTTATGTATTTATTATTTTTTAAGTCTTCTACTAATCTTATCATGTTCATAAAAAATACCAGCTACCAAAAAATATTATTTTGATAATGAAGTTTTTTTTTTTAATTTTCTAGATTGGTCTGGAAGCAAAGTTCGTCAAATTAGATTAATTAAAAGAAAAAAAAAAAGGTTTTCCTTATTTCCCACAATTTATGTTAAAAGTTAACGTTTTAAATGTTATTCCAAAATTTGTTCAGTCATTTCGAAAATGTATGGAGGTGTAGACACTCGAAAGGGGGAGAGGTGTTCAATTTATTTCGGGGAATATCTAATTTCCTTAATCTACATTCCCTCCCCCACACATATTGAAGGTCAACCTTTATTTGACCCTTCAATACAAATGTCGAATAATTTGGCCCAAAAATCATGGTTAAGAATCAATCTTAAGATTTATTAATATATTTTTTTTTGTTATATTTCCTGTGAAAATATAAAATGAAAATTCTGAGAAGTTATCCAGCTTTAAAAATTTAATTCACTTATTGCTTAAGTGTAAGCTCTGTTTTGAGGCATTTCATAAATTGTTTCGCCACTTTCAAGGTTTTTTTTTTTTTTTTTTTTTTTTTTTTTTTTCCAATTTTGAGCATGCGCAAAAAAAAAAAAAAAAAAAATGGTCGTCCTGGGAAATTTTGGCCTTCCGGAATAAAGGAGCTGTTGTCTGTATGTGTTGCTTTGCTTTTGATGGCCTATAAAAGTGGAAAACCTGTCTCTTGCAGCTTGGGAGAGAGTCTCCCGAAAGGCCTTGCCAATGCTTTTGTGGCTACCTTTCTTGTGAACATTTTCTTTACCCGTGATGCTGAAATTCAAGACAGGCCTTTGTGCTTCACAGCCCCCATCCCGTCTTTTTCCTTCGGTTAAGATTTCAATACTAAGTTATTACAGTCTATTCTCCGATCTTAAGTATTCGCTTATGTTTCTAATTTTTAAAGTTAAACTCTATTTAATTCTAAAAATCTTAAATTAAAAATGAAAAAAATAAAATACACAGCTCGTTCAATAATTGTGCAGTGTTTGGAGGTTTGATAATGAGCGTTGTTTTGGAAATTCATCAAAAGCGCTACAGTGTGGATCGTTTGGAGCCTAGAAAAGGGGAAATCTTATAAATATCGCCCAGAGATAAATTTAGCGGTGATTATACAATTATGAACCGTACTTCCTTGTTGAGTGATAAAAGTACTTAAAATAACGCGTAAGTAATCGTGGTTAAGTAAAAAGTGATTCATTTGGTACATTAATGAAACAATTCCAAAATTAGGTTCCAAGTTTAAGCAGCACATGTCCAACTAGGACATGAATGATGTCAAAAGAGTAACGGAAGTCTTGATACGCTTACCTTTATAAGGCAAGGAAAGAAAAATATATACATAGTTTTGTTATTATTTTCTGATTTTATTTATTTATTTATTTATTTATTTTTTAAATAGAATTAAACTAAAATATTCCTTAAAAATATATATTTGTGTGTGTAGGAAGGAGGATAGCTTTAAGCAATCTATTTTAAAAAATCCCGCAATTCTATTTATTTCGGATGATTTACTGGATTTGAGTTTCTATTTATTGATTGCAAATTGTTTTTTCTGGATATTTTAAACCAGGAAGTTAGGATTTGAACAATGAGTAAACACGTGCACGATCCAAAAATTGTGTCGTTAAATTTAGACACAAAACACGACCGCCTTTCGTGAGCCACGCGATTATTGAAGGGAAAAGACAGGAATTAGAAATAATAAAAAGAAAATAGAAAATCTTTTTAAGAGATATTTAAAAATGGTTTAAGCATTAATAAAGGCTTACGATGTAGATGTATGGTACTTGAAAGTAAATCCGCATCAGCAGTGAAGGTCACGAGAAAGAAATAAAACACATGCGTTTTTTTCTTGTTTTTATTTTTTAATGAATTTACTCTTAACGTGTTTCCTAAATATAGATAATACGGAAGTGGAAACAATTTTTCTAAATTATGAGATCGCCAGATTAGACACCAAATTCTAAGAAATTTTTGAAGTTACAGTATTATTATTAGACTTAGCATCAAGAAAATCAGTTCGATTACGAATTGTTAAGGAATAATTTTTATTTGAATGGACACCTTGGGTATTTCTAATGTTCTAAAATTACATATACATATTATTGCTTTTTTTTTTTTTTTTTTTTAAGAACAAAAGCTTAGTGATGCGATCTTAGGTAGTCTTTTGTTTATTTCCTTTTTTTATATACAAAATACATTTTTGTATTAAATTTAAGTTAGTTTTTGCTAATTCAAATTATTATGATCATACGCTGGGAGATATAATTAATGTAGATAATAATAAAACGTATTTCAATAGAAGTGAATTGTAATTAAGAGATTGAAACGGATAAAGCACTCATAAATATTTGAATGATAAAGTTTGCTTTGAGACTAAAAAAAGAAATGATAAACCCTATTTATATTTCGACAAAAAGAATGGAAGTCAGTTTCAATCTGACCTCTACTTTTATTTTTTGTCAAACTACAGATTGGTTTTAAGCCAATTTCATTGAAGAAATCAGAAAAACAAAAGTTTTAGATTAGATATTTGAATATTTGTAATTTTCCTTTTTGTGAAGGGATTGTTTGAAAGGGCTTAGTGTCTGAAGAACTGCATGTGTTACTGAGCTATGTCCCTTCAAGACAGAACCCTTCACAAAAATTGTAAAAATATTAAAATATACATCTGAAAGTACCTAAAACAATATATCAGATATTTCCTTTTAAGATTCCCTTTTTTTTTTTTTAATCTACTTTCAAGCAACGGAATTATTACGAGGAATTGTTCTAAAATTTGTGGTTCTTGTGGCTTTAGAACAGTTCCAATGAGCGAAGAAAAGGGAGGTTCAGAAGCTAATGCAAGAGAAGATATAACAATTTCTGCAGATTATCCTGGATTTGAATGAGTTGCAGCCGTGTTGCAACCACTGCATTTGACGAATGGAAAGAACAGAAAATAGCAAAATAAATACGTTCTTGTAATCTTGAATCTTAGTTAGATGCATAAAACTATGTAGGTAACTTATTTTCTTTTGCAAACGATGGATGCCAGTATAGAATAAAAGTAGTTATTCTTTACTGAAAGTTATTCAGCTCCGATTTTTGAGCCGAATTGAGTACACAGGAATATACAAGCTATATCCAGTGATGATAACATTCACATCTCAAAAACGTTACATTGAGAAAAGAGTTTTCACAGCTTCTGATATTTAACATTGGTGGCAGAGGCCAAATTTGAAGAAGAGGAAGTGATGATTTTATTTTTTTTTTGGTAGTTTCGCATAGGATCGTTCTTGAGTAGAACGCATTTTCTCCTAATTCATCTGTCACTGACTCGTTCTGCTAATGAGTTAGCATTGCAAAATTGTTGTAGTGCCAAGCATAACGGGCTGAGATTTCCTTCGAGATGGGTAAGAAATATATAACTGCTCACTTCTCTTGCTCCATCAGGAAGTTTAATCTTGACTGAATTTTTAGGCCAGAGGATATATTCTAGTCTCGCGATTTGTTCTTAAAGAATCGGATCTGTTGAAATGCTGGAAATCTTCAACTCGTTAACGGTCAACTTGTCAGGGTCATTGAAGCGAAAATACAGATGTGTACGTAGGGTTAAGAAACAAACCTGTAGTTTATCACGAATAAATAATGATATCGATGTATCTTCATTGTTAACCATTAGTCATCGATCTGTATAATAGATACTACAGTAAATTGTCTACTTTTTACGAGGACCTTTCATCTTGCAGTCCAAACTAAACGGAAGGATTTATTGATTTTTTATAAATCCGAAGAGGGCTATGAATTTAAAATATTTTTTGTTTTGGAAATTCAGATGCACTTCAGGATTTGAAACAGACGATGTTTGTAATCCAATGATGCATCAATTATTTAGAGCCAATGTGATCTGGCAAGAGGGTAGCTTCATGGTGAAATTGAAAAATGGATGCAGAATTTTTTTTATATGTTTCAGACGGTAATCTCTCTGAGATTGGCATATATGTAGTAAGATGCTGTCCCTAGTCCTGACTTATTTTGGCAGCGTTCCATTTGAGCGTTCATGTCAAATTAATATCATACATTTTTAAAACACTCCAATGCAGACAGGCCTCACCCTCAATAAAACATTCATTGTAAGTAATTTTTAAAAATGGATTTCAAAGAAGTTGCAGAGTACGAGAAAAAAGAAGACCAGTCTGACCTCGTTCGTTTTTGTAAATGTTAAAAGAAAATTTAGGTATGCTGGAGTGAAGTAATGGAATTGAGAAATCATTAGGAACATCTTATAGAATTAGATTCATAAGAGACTTATCGTAGGATGTGACGTTAATAGTATGACGGATATCTAAGGGAAAACCGAATGGCACTTGAATAGTATTTTAGACTAGAAAATTATGGAAAAAAATCGACAAATCTGTACTGCGTTCACTATGGCAATTTTTTTTTTAAATGGTTTCTACACATTGCATCACGATAAGTCGTTATTTTCCGGAATCAACATTGCAAAAATCTAATTTAAGGACAACTGCGTCCGTAGACGTAACCAGGAATAGGGAGAGTTACGATGGCAGTCATTCAAAAAAAAAAGTTCTTAGGGATCCGGTTATACACAAACTAATGAATCTTCCAACCAAAAAAAAAAAAAAAATTCAACATCTTGTATTTCTACCATTTTGGATGCAATACGGGTGGGAGAGGTTTAACCCCTACCAATTTCCTCGGTACGCCAGTGACAATTGATTTCAAAATACTGATCCTAGTCTCATGGTACATAGCACGAGCTGGAATGCTGCGTCAGGACAATCCCTTCTGTTTGATCGGACGACTGTATTGAAGGGGTCTGTCTTTCTATTGGTCAGAAGTATTCCGAACCATCACTGCTGTCGAAACTCTCAAAGGGGAGGATCCCACCGTTTCGTAACTTCTTCAGAAGGTAAATTTTCGTCCACATTCCTGGCATCCTCGAAGTTTCGAGAAGCTGCTGTACCTTCAGTTCTGAGAAGGATTTTCATTCTCGGTGTACTTTATGTTTTGAATGAGTTCCTCATACTTCAGTTGAGTAGAACAAAGTACTACGGAAAGAAATCAGTTACTTGGGATAAAGTTTAAGTAAGCTACAGGAGTGGGAATGTAGAGACTCCAGTGATCACTAGCCTAACAGAAAAAAACTCGAGATCAACGGCTTACTTTCATTTTATTTCAGTCCCAGTAAGAAAGTCATGAGTCATTTTAAGAATGGAAACAGAATAATGAGAGAATCGTACAATTTTAAATTGGCGCTGAGGTAAAATGAAGAAATATGATGATACTGGAATGGATGAAAATGGATATTGAAGAACGACGACGGTGCGACGCCAGTGTAAGAAAGTAGATCAATGCAAAATACAAAGACTGTTTGTTTATCGGTTTCAGATCAACTTTCCCATTGGGGAATTGGAAATCTGGTATTAAATTTAATCAGAATGGTTTTCCTTTCCTTGTTGCTGATACTACCATGAAAGAAATTGAATCTCCTTTCCATACTTAGATATTTGAGTAAATGGCGTTTTCTTAGAGGCAGCAACAACACAATATGGGCTCTAAGAGTTAATTTGCTAAGAAGCTCATCGCGGTTTCGAGTTAAATAAGCAGTTTTTAGCCAGATTTATTGCGATTTATTAAAATTTTTGTTAAATATTTTTTCGCCATATTTTCTTTGTGATGCTAAATACTGAGTAACATTAGTACGAAACTTTTGCCTTTAAAAACTACGTTTTAATAAAAAAGCTCATTAAGTGGAAAATTAAACTGTACTTAATTTGTGCAATAAGCCCTTATTCATTAAGATCAGGCTTAAAAATTTCAGATCTCTCTACCTTTGGGGGTTCATTTATTCGATATACTTGGATAACAATTTTTTGATCATATTAGTTTTCTTAAAGATTTTAGTGTTGGGGACTCAAGATGTTTTTGGATTTCTTTTTATCTTTCAAGTTAGAGATAGATTCCAATCGATATCTAAAACCTAGACATGGAGTTTTTTTTTTTCTTTTTTGATAAACAGGCAACGCCTTGTAAGAGATTATTTCCAGATCAATATTAAGGTCAAAATGGATCGACGCTGTTGAGATCCGATCGACCCCTGCCATCTTTGAGTCTCATTCATCAAGATGTTGAGATATGATATTGAAAAATTATTCTCAACTTGAAAACTCCGAAAAAAGAAAATGGTTTTTAATAGGTACTAAACCTACTAGGAGATACAATCCAATATTCAATATTGAATATATCTTTGTACTTTTTTTTAATCGTTCGAGGAAAAATAAATGAATAATGAGAAGTCTTTCAGATCCCTTGGAAACCTCGAACTGCTGTTTTGAACCTTCTAACTCGTCTGTTGGGGCTACTACTCAAAATTGGAAGATCCAGTGGTTAAAGAGGGGGGGGGGGTATTAAAAAAAAATCCAGCTGAATTTCGAAAAGATATTCCTGATATTTCCCAACTTCTGTTCAGTCAGCAGTTGATATTTGAGTCGGTCAGCAGCGCTCCTGGTGATAATTTTTTTTCAACCTTAGCTTCATTAACTAAAATTACTATCGGCCAAACGAAACAACGACTGTGACCTTGAAATGCACCTATGATCTCTTAATCATTCCAGGACTTGAGAGAAACTATTGACAAAGGTTTGCCTCACTTGAGTCGCCAATCAGAAGCCATAAACTTTCCCGCCATAAACACTGACATATACAATCGATTCAAATTCTACTATTGCGACATCTGGTGGCCACGGTCGTTCTTTGGTTTGGCGGACTTTAATTAAAATGTTAAAAATTTCTTAATCAAATGTATATTTAATATTCTTGGTCTTTTTGTTTTACTTATGTTTATAATTAAAATTATTTTTACGTGCGTGAATTTAAGTAATTTAGATTAAAAATAACACACAAGACAAAAAGTTGTTTTTAAATGTTCTTAAATGTCCTTGTCTTGTGTGTTATTTTAAATCGAAATTACTTATGTATATACAGTGGTGCCTCGCATAACGAACGCCTCGCACAGCGAACGCTGCACACAACGAACTTCCTTTTCGTTCATTTCACGATTCATACAACGAACTTCGCTTCACACAACGAACAATGCTTCACACAACGAAGTCGCCCACTTCACACGATCACTGCCGATTTATTGCATCCTTCCGCGCAGGCAGTCGTTAGTCACTGAGCAGTACGCTTAACTTACGCACGTGTCGCAGCAATCGTTCATCATTACAACGAAGTCGCCCGATCTTCTACGATCACTGCCGATTAATTGCATCCTCCCGCGCAGGCAGTCGTTAGACTCGTTAGTCACTGCGTAGTACGCTTAACTTATGCACGTGTCGCAGCAATCGTTCTTCATTACGAATTAAATCTAAATTATGTATCTAAATAAAAATAATAACAAAAAATTTATCTTTTTTTTATGTCATCTTACCATATTTTATGCTACAGAACGAATTATTTTTTTTAACATGTATTGTTATGGGAAAACGCGTTTCACATAACGAACTTTTCGCATAACGAACTTGCTCCTGGAACGAATTAAGTTCGTTGTGTGAGGCACCACTGTACAAGGTGATTCAAAATTCCCTGTACAAACTTTAAAGTAGGTCAGGAATATTATAAAAACAAACCGTATTCGTAGTGGAACGTATGTCCGCAAACGCCACCTGAATATGCTAGAGGGTACACTAAGGTTCAGAAATAAAAGGCTACAAGTAAGATAGACAACATGTTTATTAGCGCTAGGTTTACAATATGACAGTAAGGTGTACACTTCCAGGTTCACAGAAGGTGCTCAAAGTTCCTTCCACCAACAGTAATACACGCCTCACAACGTCGATGCAAAAATGCGAGGCCTTTAGCGGACACATCCAGCTGCCACAGTGAAGTGACTCTTGCGACGAGGATAGAGTCAGAGGCAATGAAAGGGGGTTATCATAGACGATTCCTTTGAGTAACCCCAGAGGAAGAAATCAATGCAGGATACTCACACTGTCCAACTTAAAGTGCTACCAAATAGCGCCCTCTAGCACTTTAGGTGGCATTTGCGGACATACATTCCACTATGAACACGATTTGTTTTTGTGTTCCTTTAAATGTACAGGGAATTCTGAATCGCCCTGTGTATGTCTATATAATCAAAATAAATCTCTCATTACTAAAAACAAACGTCTTTGAGATTCCACAGAAACTAATTTATTCTGAATTTCCATTCCAAAACACAATAACTTTAAACTGCTTGTCTAATGTATTTAAATCTTCAGTTTTAAACATTTGTAAAACGAATATGTTTAGTAGTAATTTAAAATTTTAATAATTTTAATAATACTAATATTTACAGCTGAAGTAATAGTATTACTTACAAATCTACACATTTTATTTATACTTGTTTCTATAATTTCTCACAAATTAAAGAAGAAATGACTATAGGGGAAATAGAGGAGAAAGAACCTTTTTATTAATAATAATAATAATAATAATAATAATAAAACAATATTTTATTTAATATTGAAACGTAAAAGATGTAAATTTAATTTTGATCTGAATTATTTCAATTCAGAATGAATAGTAAAGAAAAAAGAAATTCCTTGGATCACCTGAAGAAAAATCAATTCAACACAGGGAGGTTTTTCCAAGAAAAATATTTACTTACGTAATTGTTTTTGTCTGAAAATCGAACACACCTACAAGTTACCAGGAACCACGAGGCAGTTGGCATTGGTTCGTATTGAGTTGCACCACTTGGTGTTACGAAAACTAAAAGACCCTGCCTGAATTACAACAACAGTTCACGGAACGTGTTTTTTTTTTTGTCTGTGCGACGTCTATTGTTCACTTGTAATAAAGTTCTCTACATAAATTAAATTCCTCCTTTTATCCTTCTTTAAACCTAATTTCACTTGGATCTCGTAAGCAGAAATTATACAGTACAGTAAAAGGCATTCGAATTTCGTCTTTTGGGAATTTTGACTTGTTCAAATCATTTTGCGCACACTGCGTGGGAATGATAATAATTTTGCATTGTTTCAATTTATATTGAAAGTTATAATAATCAAAAGAAAGTTTTCATTGAGTGATTACAACCGAAAATTTCTTGTAAATATGGTTTCTTAATATAGTAAATAATCGTACATAATATTGCTCTTAAATTGTTTGATAATCTGTCTGCATTGTAGTAATTCTCTCAGTTATAAAATGTAGCAAATGAATTTGACACGCTTTAAATTTTATCAGTCTATTTTTGTCCTTGTGGAGTATTTAATGGTTTTATTGACATAGGAATTGATCTACCATTCAATGTAAAAGAAAGTAATTTAAACTTATGCAATAAGCTTTGTGTTGATGATTATAAAAAAAAAAAAGTAGTTAATAATTTGGTTTTATAAAAAAAATAAATATATATAGTTGACTTTTTATATAACCTAGCACTACTAAAATTTGTGAAGATAATTGCTTTATTCAAAATGGATGCTTTTTTAATTTTTGTAAGGAGTAAATGGCAGTTAAGGTTTTGTGTTTTATGGTTTTTATGCCCTTTCTTCCGTCCTCCACTCCGCCCCGAGTTGTGTTTAAGTTTATCGCGGAGAATATCTTAGTCTCATTACATTTTATCGGGAACTTGATACAGAGCGTATGTTGGAAAACGAAGTCGTCCGTTTCCAGATGTAGAGAAAAAACGCCAATAGATTACATCTGCCACCGACGAAAAGAGTCTCTCCCCTTCGGTGCTGCGCTATCGCCTCGGACAGGTTTTCTAGGCCGTCCAAATATTTGTGTAAATAATTTCTTGTTGTTTTATTCCTATGAATAAAATGGAAGTCGGCTGTGATAAGGGGGATTCTGCACCTGGTGCTCTATTGTCGCCATGTTGTTAGTGTTTGTGATGTTATAAGTTAAATTCTCTTTAGTTTCCAATGCGAGATCATCATTGATTTTACAGGGTTAGGCCCATTGTTTGGTTTGGGGAGGGAGAATTGGATGGTCAGGTTCCCAGAGAACTTGCGGAGCTGTTCTTATACCAGTTGTTTTTGTAGTATTTTTACTTTTTCACAAAATAAATAAATAAAATAAAAGTGGATAAAGCATCTCATAAATGCAGCAATAAATTGGTGAACTGAGATTGAAACTGTTATTATCAGGGCCATAAAAGTCACCGATTTTATTGCCCTTTGTTAATCACAAATCTGATTATAATTACCGCATGTCGAACTTACCTGGGAGGGGAAAAAAATGATTAATGCAACCAAAATTTTAACTTTTGGCTTTCATCGTTTTAAATTACAGATCATTTTTTCCCCCAACTTCATGTCAAAAAGAGATACTTAATATTATTAAATTGGGTGATTCAGTGTTCGGAAATCTGGCAAACTAAATTAGACAAAACGAATGTTTTCGAGAAAATTTAATTACAACAGAATGTCCTTTTGTTAAGAGTATTCTTCTGAAGCTGCTGCGGTCTTCATTCATTATACAAGTCGTATGTATGTCAAGGATATCAGGTAAATGGCAACATAAAGTATTTGTTTATTATTTTGAAAGCATTTCTGTAATAATTCGATATTGTTTCGATCAATGGAATAGATTAGAGGAATGGAGTCTGTCTTCTTAAAATTTCCATTTTCGAAACAGAAAAATGGTCACTAATTTAAAATGAAAGCCAGTATTTACGATTGTTCCTTGAAGATAGATAAATTAATAATTTGATAGCGTCGTAAATAAATGAAGTGATTAACAAATACTTTTTCCCTCCGCCTACGTTAAATCCCGTACCAGTTCCTTTTAATTTGGCAGATGTGTTCGGATGACTTATAAGGCGACCTTTTTCCCCTTCTTGCTTTATGAACCTTTTAATTGAGGAGCTAGGTCATAATTGCTCGTATGTAGGTGGCTGCAATCCACAGGAAGCGTTCGATAGGTGTTTCACAAACGCAGCCTTGTTGTACAAACATGGGGAGAGGATGCCCACGTGTCTTCGGTGGGCCGCATTTGTCATTTGATTGCAATGTCTTTTTATGCCCAAGGTTACTGGAGTTCAGAAGCCTTTTGCATTTGGCAACAGTCGTTCCATTGTCTTCTGAAATCACTCATTGGAATTGGAAATGGAGCCTCATTAATAAATTACTGCTGTTCTTAATTTGTAGGTGATCCAAGACGGTGAAAATTTGACAGGCCTCATCCACCCTTTTGAGTTGAAGTAAGAACACAGCTTTTGGGGTTTCTTTGTACAAGTTTTCCATTTTTTTATTGCAGAAAAAATGCTTTGGATCATCTAATTTATAATAGGCGAAGTTTTAACATCTTTTGCCAAAAATAAAAGCGTATACTTTTTCAAAGAAAGCAAACGAATCGGTATTTCAACAAAGATCATATTTTGAAAGACCAATGAATATATTCATATATTCCTATTATTATTTATTTTTTAAGTCAGAAATACGAAGCCTTTTTGCCCCATATTCAGTCTAAGATGCGACTGGAAAGAAGAGCAATGATAATTTAAATATTCATTTGATTCTTTGCTTTCATTCCATTGAAAAAAAAAAAAAAAGACTTATTTCTGAAATTTACAGCTTATTAACGTTGAATAGAAATGGCTTCTGAATGAGAGGCTGTTTCTAGACTATTGTTCGAAAAGAGAAACTGTCATACATTTTTAAGTCCCTTTTTATGAAAAATATGAGATCTAAATAAAGGATATATGCTTCCTTTATTTTCTTGAGGAACGCTTACTTCCGGTTTAATAATCATTGATGAGTTATGACACTTAAGTGTGCTTCGCACTTAGGTTGTGAGGATATGCTAAATAATAAATATTTTTCTTAGGCCTCTTTTCTACTTCCATCAACACGAGACATATTCCCCTGTTTTTTTATTGTGGCTTTGCAGGCTTTTCTTCCGTTTTTAGATTGATGGCCGTTGCCATGGCAACCCCCGTTCGCTTCGACGCTCCCTAGCGAGAAATCCCTAAGCATTTCTTCGGTTCTTATCGCAACGGTTGCATATTTCCGAATAGAAGGGAAAAGGGCGGGCAAAAAAAAAAAAAAAAATGTTACCCCGAGGGCAATTTTCACCCGTTGTCGAATATTACTCCAATCTAAATGTACTCATTATCTGGAATATTTTTAAAATGGTTCCATATAGTCAATTGCCAATTACCAGCTGACTTGCAATTGATTTTTGACCTTTTACAGCGTCGAAAAGTCAGTTGCTCGGGTGCCAGGAATGAGTTGCGAATTTTCTAAAAGATAATTACATCGGGAATTTTGCAATTGCAACGAAAGCAATTTTCTAATTTAATATAGTTTAAAATATTCACAGGGTTGCCATCTTCGAAACAAAATGGCCGCAATACAAGTGAATCGAAACTCATAATAATTCTGTTTTTCATGTTTGTTTAAGCGTAGATTTATAACACGACCACCATATTCTTTTTACAGTTTAAGAAATAAGCCTAAATTGAAGTATTATTTTATACCTTACATTTTTTCGTAGACAATCCCCGTATATAGACATTACAAGATATTGGATTTATATAACGGTAATTAGGAAAGCAAACTGATTGTACATCATTGAAGAAGACTTAACGTGCGTCTTAAAATTTTGTAGTTTAAATAAAGTCTCCGCACGTAATTATATGTAAAAAACAATATGTTGGCAAACTACTAATTGTACATAAAGTACTAAATTGTTGGGCATTTTCGAGGATCATTATTTTAAGTAACAATGCCGAAGGTCTATATACAGATCTAAATAAAAAGGCATATTCTGCAGATGGTAAACTTTTTTTCCTTTTTTTAATTTTAATGAGATTTTATATCTTTTCTTTTATTTGCTCATTTTATTAGCCATTCTTTGTTGATAAACTTAGAATTGTGACTTGCACTCAATCTAAACACAAAACTACCTTTTAACATTAAAAACATGGCACAGCGTCAGTTTTTACATATTCTTCGCGATAATTCTTTTTGTGTGAGTAATTTGAAAATGAAAACGGTGCGTTTTGTAAGAATTTCTTACTTGGTAATTCACTTGATGTAAATTTGAAAATCTCTCAACTAACATGGATGAAGCCCTCATTGTACGCCTCTTTTTCTTTATTTGTATTTCCAAAACTCTCCTCGTGAACCTCCCCTTGGAAAAACCATAAAAAGGAGAATGGGTGAACTCTTAATTGTACTTTTTTAGAGGCCCAAAGTGTACAATAATACTAGACGTTTCTATTTTCTGGGGACACTTAGCATCTCATTTTTTCTTTTAATGCTTGCTTTTGTGACAGTTCAAACCGTCAATTAGTGGTTGTTTCTTGGACTTGTTTTTTAGCTGTTCAGTGCGTAGGTGTGCGTTCGCTCTCATGCTGCAAATAAAAGGACGACACCCAACTCTGAGAAAAGAAGAAGTTGTTTGGTATGAGTGGACGAAGTGATTGTGGCGACTGCTGTTTGTCCTCTTATGCTACGAACAGAAATTCAGATCAATCGCCTTCCCTGGTGGATACCTACTGAATGGCACCATAGAGTGACGTCTTCTGGTCGATTCCACTCGGCAAGATAGAGCGTGACCAAGGAGTAGATGGAATCGGAAAGCTAGTTAACCTAATTAGTTAACAGTAGGGTCATGACATCCTATTAGTAATAGCATTATAAACAATCAAATGAATAGGCATACTGTAGTGGAAAGAAGTTAATGTTATAACAATCCATGTTATTTATGTAATATAAAATTGTTGTGTTATTGATTTTACTACGCCATCATTTTATTTAGATTATTTGATTATAGTTAAAAAAAAATAGTAAAGTTAAGTAGTAACTGACTGGTAGCACGCTAACTTTTTAGAAGTTTAGTCGTTAAATGCCCTTCAGTGTCAACAAACGGAACAGGGTGTCTACAGAATCAGGGGAATCGGGGAATTATCAGGGAATTTTGTTATTCTGGAAAAAATCAGGGAATTATCAGGGAATTTTGCAATTATTACTTAAAATCAGGGAATTTTTTGGTTGAGCAGATCGTTTTTTTTTTTTTTTTTTTGATTGAACAAATCAGGGATTATCAGGGAATTTTAAAAGAAATTGTTCATGAAATCAGGGAAAAATCAGGGAATTTTTTTATTCAGATTTTTTAGACACCCTGCCGGAAGGTCCGTATTTGGAGTTAAAACCGTCCAATCAAATAACCCCTCTACTTTGTAAGCAGATCTTAAATTTCCTTTAAAATATTAATTCACTGTTCATTGGACAAACCGCTATATTCGCGTCTTTCCCAAACTACGCCACTGTTACAAACAAATTTTTACATAGGAAATTACCAGTAACTTATTATCCAGCATAATTATAATTTAAAAGATAATTACGATAAAAATCCCTGGCATTTTTTTTTTGTTGTTGTTTGTTTTGTTTTGTTTTTGTTTTTTTAATTTCATCACGAATTATAGGATATTGAACATTTTTGCAGGAATAATCAATTTCCTGAAAGCATTTTCTATCAATTGACAAAATTTATTACGGAGTATTTAAAATGCTCACACAGATAAAGCTTATTCTTGATCCTATCATATGATTTCTTACAGTATTAACGTAATACTGTAATTGTATTTTGATTTACGTATTTGATAAAGTTTAAATGAAGACACTTGATCAAAGAATGCTTAATCCTTTTTTGTGTTAGAATTTCCGTATTAAATGAAATTATTCTTATAATAAGTTTTATTTTTAAATGTTTCTGCTAATTTCGTAAGGATTTATTTTTATTTATTTATTTATTTCGAAAACTTGAAGGCCCATCGATCTAGAATGCTCGTGGCCTCATCAACAAAGGGCATTCTTTTTTCTTTTAACGATGGTTTAATTCTACGGTGAACAATAGATAAATTGGAATTGAGCTAATTAATTCCTCGTGATGTATGATTTCTTGACAAATAAATTACAATTCAATGGAAAGAGCTTGGATTGAACAGACAGAGTAAAGCAGCCTCCCAATGGTAGGAATGTTCATCGATTAAATAAAAATGTCGGAAGCCCTTCCCTCCCTCCAACCACCCGTTCTGTAGAACCCTCCTGGAATTAAGCAGAGGTTCATTACCACGAGTGCTTCTCATTGTTCAAATAACCCCCACGTAAAACAGGAGGGGTTTCATAGAAAGGGGTCATGTTTGTTTTTACAGTTATTCCTAATGAGGAACAAATAATTTTACCCCTCATTCGACATAGTTATATCAAAAAATATAATAAAAAATTCTTAAATTACGAGATTGGCAAGGATGTTTAGTTTTGTAAGAAAAAAATTTTTTTTTCATGACTAAGTGGCTGGTATCAGTGTTTGCTCGTGTTCCAAAGATTTAAAGATTTAGTTTGTTTATTTCGTCTTGAGATTTTTTTATTTCCCCTTAGAATGTAAGTATGTACTGTCAATATTGTTGACTGTTTGTAGTATAACGTAAACTGAGGTAATATACCATACATTTACAGAATGCCAATCGGATTTCACGTATTATTCTGTATTTGTTTGGCGCAGTTTTCTTTATTCGAAATTAACGACTTAAGACTATTATCCAGTGGATCTCGCATGAAATAAACTCGAAAATAAATGGAAACGATTAAATACTGCGCTTAGAAATTTTTAATAAAATTCTCAATTTTATCTACGACAAATTGTATCACTCTGTCACACCCGGAATTTCCGCGTTTTTTTCCTTCAGGAACATTTTCTTATTTACCTTCTTAGATTAATGTTCAGTTTAACCTTTTCAGCAAAATTTAATTGGGATCATTTAACAATAGAAATGGTGCAAACCTGAAACAAAATGAATAAATAGGCCTATATGCTATTTAAAGAAAAAAATTATGATTACACATTATGAATAAAAAGAATTAACGTGCGATTAAAATTGTTGATAAAGAGACGCCGACGCACTTTTTTTTTTAAAATTGATAAAAAAATTGATTTAAAGTTGGAAAAAGTAGTGATGTTGTAGTTTTCGTAAATAGGTTGTATTGTAATCTATTCCCTGCATTATTTGCATGGTTTAACAGACGCTCGTCAGTTGTCATCCACTTAAGCCTTCGAAAGAATTCAGCTTTTGTCTCAGCCTTGTCCCACTTTTAAGTATATCGAGGACATTGCTAATGAAAGGGAATTAATAGTTCGTGTATCTTTGGTTACAGCAAATGGTTAAGAAAGGTTCTTACATCGTGAAAGTTTCGTAACTTAATACTAGAGCGCCACTGAACGCTTCGCCATCCAACCCCAGTGAGCTTCGCAGCTCTATGCTTACCCTTCCTACATTTGATGCTGATATCAAGTATTTTTGTAAGCATTCCAGTGCATTCAAATTAAAAATTACATGTACTCTGCGGAGCAATTCCTAATAGACATTCTTTTGATGAAGCAATAATCTAGTTCCCACTGTAATATGGGGGTTGGCGTCAGGAAGGGCATCCGGCCGGGATAATCCTGCCAAAACTTCGGATACACAAGTGCCGCTTTTGTGCCGACAGCGACACCACAATGAAACGGGAAAAGGCTGTATTTAAGGAAGATGAAGAAGAATCTAAATGAAATCTCAATTGAAATCTAATTATATATAAATTCAATTCTGACGATGTTGTTTAATATAATAATATAATTAATATCGTGATGCAGTATAACTTAAAACATTACATTGAGCTTTTTATTACATTATTTTATTTTTGTGTAGCTTTGGATTTTTTATGTAGTCGAAAGATATTTATTTTGCAAGTAGCAGAACATTTATTATCAGTCAATTCCTATAAAACTAGTGTTTTTTTTTTTTGTTTTGTTGTTTTTTTTTTTTTGTTTTTTTTTAATAAATGTATTGAAAACATTCTTAAATTGCGCTTACAAGATAGTCACACAAAATAGGAACTTCTAAAATATTTCAATCATAAAATAAAATACTTTTAAACAAGACCTTTCATAACCTCTGTTAAATGGGAGCTAAAAATTGTTTGGTTCTGTCAGTCGTTTGGGCTTTGCGATGCAAATTCCTTGTAGGTCTGTCATGAATTAAAATTGCTTCTGGGTAGTTTAGTTTTATTCGACTTAAAATACGGGGATTGTGTTTAATTGCGTTCCATTTCTCGCCATTGTCGGAAAATTAAAAAAAATTAGCACAAAATATCTTCATAATCCCCCAAACTCAGCTTTATAATTCAAAATCATACACAGTAAATAAATTAAAGTTGCGATCAGGCCCAGAGGACCGCGCAATGCAGCTGGAGGGTAGGCTCCAGTGTTCAGAACCTATGGGACAAAGTTGAGGACGGGGGGTCGGCCCGTCGCTCGCCCGCCTTTAACTCCCGGGAAAGAAACCCGGTACCCATTCTATAGAGGGCTGGGTAGACCCTAGGGCCCGTTTGGGGGAGAAAGAAGCGTGGAAAAATTCCCGTCCTTCGCCGAGGCCGGGAATCGAACCCGTCACCTCCAACCCGCAGCCAAGCGCCATACATAGTAAATATCAGTTAGAATACCATCTATTTCGAATAACAGTGCCTTTAGTTTTGAGCATCTGAACTTTTTTTAATTTTTTTTCGTTATTCGATTGATTGATTTTTTATCACTAGCTTTTATTTCATATGTTCACCATTTGGTATAAACCCAACAAGCTTGTGCAAGCCAGTCAGTTAGCATCATTCGCCGATATCTTGTTCACAATTTGAATTTGCCAGAATTGCTGAACTAACACTATTTCTTTTCTTACATAATGTCCATAGCACTAGGGCATTAGAGGTTTGTTAATGCTTTTGTATTTTATTTGTTGCCTCGTTTTCAAGCTTCATTATTGGTTGGTGATATTTGAATTTGATGTTTCCGTTACTGATAATAATAGATTTTTAGCTCCCTCCCTGCAAAAAAAAATAATAAATAACGAAGAAAGCCCATATGGCAAATGCTGCCTATTTCCTGAGTAGCGTAATAGATATTTCAGAATATACTTTCCACCTGTAAATTCTATTGTTTCTGCAGTTTAAGCATCTTGCCCTCTCACCCATTGCTCACTCGCCGGGGTTACTTGGATGCCTGCTGCGCTATATTACGCCGAGCGCATTGCTGAAATTCAAAAGGATTAATGAAAGCGTTTGACGAAGATGGGGCTGTCGCCATTCGGGAATTAAATTCTGCACTTTTCCGTCCCAACGTCATTGCCGATTCTAGCATTTATTAGGTGCAATTTTGGCAGTTTTCCTGAGGCTATAACAGCTTTAGAAGCGACAAAACTGTCTCTTGAGAGAGCTGTAAGGCATTATCCCTGATGCCAGGGCAATCCTGCAACAGGACATTTGTGGCATAGTTGGCTCAGCAGTTGTCGACAAATTTGATCAAATTATGCGCGAAACCCAAAGAAAAGCGCGGGGAGATACTACAGGAAGCAAGAGAGGTTTCTTTGTACATAAATTTGATGGCTGACAATAGAACACGAAGACCTTCAGAAATGTGTAGTTATTAATGAGAGCATGACCTCTTAAGGATGTCTACTCGTTTTTCATAGATTAACTTTTAAATAGAATTAAAATTAGACAGAATTTACAAATCCTGCAGTTGTGCCCTTGATATCATTTATAAAGTACCTTCTCTCGTATGTAAGGAATTCTCCGTAGTTCAAATTATTTATTTTTTTTTTTGCTAACAAAAGTCGTATTTCCTCAAGAAATACTACTAATAATATACCATGCCTAATTTTCTTTGTCTTATCAAGTTTTTTACGGAGCACTTAAGACTGTTGTGATAGAATCCTTCATTCCATGTTTTACAATTTAGAACATTGGACTCCATATTTTCCATCTAATAGTGCTAATAAATGCATCATGATTTCAATGGTTTAGTAGTGATAAGTACAATCAATAACATGTAATGAATATGCACTTGATCCATTAACAGATCATACTGCAGTGTTGACCCCCCCCCCCCTCCACTCCAGTTATGTTTATACAAATTTATATTTATTTACTTATTGATATTAAACTCCTATTGAAATATACGTTCCTGCTAAATGGAAATGTTTAAATTGTAGCTGTTAGTAACAAGTATGTATAGTAGATTCCTTTATATTTAGAAGTATGGATAAGGGATGGCTTTTGGCTACTAGAATATTGCAACTATAATTTTAAGTTACAAAACTTAATTTTTGTATTGAACTTAGTTTTATTGGAAACCCACAGGCGGGTTTCATTACTTGGTTTTGCGATCTGAGCTTTCGACAGAAGCTTTGTGTGGTTGATGAGTCCATAAAAAGGATGAAACGGTCGTCCCACACTCCCACTGTTGATAGCTCAGAGGCGAAATCTTTTGTTTACTTTGGTGCCTTTTTGGTTTATTGAGTTACTTTTTTTGAAAACTTAAAATTGTTTATTGGATCATATATTTGTAAGTTAGACACTGACACACACATTAGGTGAATTTAAAAATATGTATATATTAAAAAAAGGATAAAAAGTTAAAAATTGTATATCGCAATGAGACAGGCAGGACCGAACGTTTCGACTTCCTAACGATTAGTCATTTTCAACGGCGAATTTACAAAAATTATGGCAGTTTATTTATACGAAGATTATTAATATGGAATCTTGGATAGTGATGTTTTTTTTACGGAAGGCCACCAGTGAAGTTTCTGTTGTTCCGGATGAATGTCGATGACGTCTTGAAGTCTAGATCATCATTGGGAGTTGGATGGGTGAAAGTCATGTGGATGGTATTCAGTTGGATGATTCTTGAGTTGTTCAATGGAAAATTATTTTGGCGGATGACAGTCAAGAGGAACGATATTATTTTGCTATAAAAATAAATATATAGGTACATAAAGATTAAATAAAAAGAGTTGGATTGTCTTAATTGAATTTCTTTCTTTTTACGTTTGTTGAGAAAATTTGGTAAAGAATTCTTGTCAATGTCGAAGTTTGGTTTGAAATCCACGATTCATCAACTTGAAATATTTGATTTGAGACGAATAAAAGCCAGTTATGCAACAATAAACCATAATTTATGGTTTTTATTTTCATTGACTGATATTAATTTATGCATTTCTAATGAGTTATTAACTTGTTGTTTTTGATTTTCTTCTTAATCTCTCGTTCTATTTTCAATGGATATAAAACATTCCTCGGATTATTCTAATCAAATAATGTGATTTCATCGTGTCATAAAGACACATTTTAAGCTTTTCCAGTAAAGTCCATTCCACTGTAGAATAGCTTATCTTTAAATGCGACTTAAAAGATTTGTTGACTACAGAGCTATGATAATATTTTGGTTCACAACGGATCTGTGAACTCCTTTTTTTTTCTTTTGGTTGTATGGAAAGTTTCTTAGATAAAAAGAAATTCAAAATTTGAAGTCATGAGTGCATGCATATCTTAAGATTTTTGAATTACAAAAAACAAAACAAAAAAAAAAAAACTTTCAGGCCTTAATTGTATCATTAAATTATATTAGTAATTTAAATTTTAATTATTAAGATTTTAAACTTTCGGATATTCGCCAGTGTAAGTTTGACTGTATAAAATTTTATATAATTCTTATGTAAATATATTTTTAATCGCTTCTTATTGTTCCTTTCATTTTAATTTTTATTTTATTAAAATTTAGAATCGGGACTAATTTCTTTTGCTTTTGTAAATTGAAAATGGATTTTTATTTCTGAAATCTAATGGTGCATCGGTCTCTAGTGTTCTATTAACAGTAATCACTTGTTACAACAAAGAGTTTAATTCAATGCAGGAGGCAAATGTCTTTATGCAAACGATTTCTTAATTTGAAATCGTAATTAAATTCCAAACATACCTTCCAGTTAAAAAAAGCCGAGGCCTTTGTTTGTCTAAACGGTTTGTAATAATTTCTGATGGAATTGATAGGAGGGTGTTTAATATTTATGACTTCGAGCGAAGTTTGGTTGATTAATTAGTCAATTTGTTTTGATAAAAAAAAAAAAAAAAATATTCATCTCCATATTCATTGGGATATAATTGAAACACAGCGAAAAGAACGAAGATAAAACATAGTGAAGAAGAAAAACTAGAAGGACTTCAAAAGAAGGGTAATTAGCAGAAGGAAAAAGAATTTAAAAATAGAAATTACTGGAAATTTGTTGTGAAATTCCGCGTATCTTAATTATGTCATCTATGAGTAGGTTTTGTTATCGTACGACCATTTTTTGGAACACGATGGATAATAAGTTTCCAATGAAAAGATCTATAAATTGATCGCCGATCCAAGACCTTTCCAGAGACAGCCTTTTATAAGAGTCTGTTAAAGTCAGAATAATTGTAGTTTTCCTTGTGTACCATTACTGGCCCATGGAGGGCCTTCTAATATTGTTACATGTAGTTAATTCTAACTATTAGAAATCAGATGTATTATTCATAGATTGCTTTATTTTTTTTTCCCCTTTGCTGAGCTGTTCGTGAAGAGATAAAAGGCACTTGATCTCACGAAAGTGGTTTCAAACAATAATTTATGTCTCGCAAGTTTTGCCCTGAATCCTTCGAAGCCAAATTGATTTCCATCTAACATCCGGGTTTGAAGGAGGCCTGTCAGTCATTTGGATTACGATACTGTCATTGTCTCAAAACACACAATTCCGTCTTCGTTGCAACAAAATTACCATCTTCACTACCATTTACACCAAGTTTGTGATTTTGGGGATGAATCTTATGTAGATAATAAAAACGGTGTGAATTTACGAATTTACATTAATTGCAGACTCAACTACGACGAGAAGAAACGTTTTATCTATCTTTAGCCATATCAAATGTAATTCATAGAAATTGTGTGTTATTTGTAATTGCAATCACTTTTAATTCAAGAAAGATATCAATTGCAAGACACAAAGCTAAAGTTAGGATGACAACTGGAAGTGCGAATCCTAACTTTAGCTTTGTGCCTTGCAATTGATATCTTTCTTGAATTATTCGGGCACGTTAAACTTCTTTTATCACTTTAATTGTTGTACTATTTTCTCTAGAATAAGGGTGTGATGGGTTAATGTGTTTCCTAGATTTCAGCAACAGCAGTATCAAGAAGAAATCTATTTTTAGATATCTCTCTGGACATTATTTGTTTATTTATTTATTTATTTATTTATTTATTTATTTTTAAATCAATGAATAGATAGAACTTGACTGAAAGAAGGAATAATTTACCGCAAGACAAAATGGGTTGTCGTAGATTTCAACTTTGCTTAAACTAGCAGAGGTCTTGTCAAATCAAACCTAAAATATCTGTCCATCTGAAAGTGGATTAATGAAGTCGTGTAAGTCACATTGGCCAAAAGCTACGAACGTAAGAGAATGCAAATTTACGTTTGCTTTCAATAATTAGTCTTCTGGAACAAACAGTAAACGGAGAGGAGCGGAACCGTCTGGTTAGATATTCATGATATAAAAACTGTCACATCGATTATGGGTAATCTTTATAACTTGTTAGTTCATTACACTAAGCAATCCCAAGACACACAATGGACCCTGAGCCTTTTCTTGTGCTGTTGTGTTGATGGTTAATTCTGTAAATACCTCAAGACAACTCGCTCAGGAGCGGTATTAACAAAAGGATCAAGCATCCTTAGTGATGTTGCTGGTCAGTGTAAATGTCAGTGTAAATCCTGGTGCCTAAAGACAGTGTTTACAACAGTGGATTCATTGTCGTGGCTTTAGTGAAGAGCAGGACAATCTGAGACGAGTAACTTTTACTCCCTCATTTACTATTCGGTGAACTACGACCTTTGCGTTATTTGTTTTAACAACAGTGCAATTGGTATTTAAGAGGAAATCTAAACCCAAGTTAATTTCAAAACCCGTTTGTAACCCACATGTGTGATGAATTATTTTGTATATGACTAGTTCGTTTGTTGCGATAGAACTAGCTCATGGGACGGGACAAAGTAGATTTCTGCGGAAATTTGGGACTAGAAAGAAATTGGATGGCCAGTTCATTGGTCGCCCCTTTTTCAGCCCTCGGGGATGGAGGGTCAAAACCGGCTTGAGACAAGACTAGCTGAACCCTGGGTCCTATCTGAGGGAGAAATAAAAAATAAAGGAGATTTAAACAAAAACCTTGGATCGAACCGGCTCCTCCATCTACAATGGGCTTCTAAAGCAAGGGGTATGGGTTCAAAATAATATTGATTCTTTAAATATTGTTAGTCTTGCTTAGCTTTTCTGTTAATGATTTTCTTGGATTTCTGATGAAGTTTTCAGCTTTCGCTTCGATTAAAGATAGAAATTCGAATGAATGAAGTGGATTGACAAGCGAAGGGATGAATAATAATTCGTGTTTTCATCACGTGGTTGGTAATTAATAATCGTTTGAATAGCAGCTGAGAGACACAAAGCCTCCGCAGTGAAGTGTGTGGGGCTTTCTATTGTAAGTGACCTCGTGCTTGTGGTTCTCCCGTTGATACGTCGAGTCTTTGAGAGAGAGTTCGAGAATTTCCTTTTGACTGCTCGTTTATGGCCAACACATGTTTCTAAGGACCGATGAATCGCTAAGGCTTGTGGGTTTTGTTAGCTTTTATTCTTCCTCTGAATAAAAGAATGGCGTCGAAAATCGGCGGGTTTGGTGAGAAGTCTCATTCGATGCAGTAATTCCTGGCGTCAGTGTTTGAGAAACACTGTGTACCTAACCACTGCGGTGGGTGTCGTGAGCGAGGGAGGCCAAAAGTAATAAAAATAATAACACTAATTGCCAAGGAAATGTCACTGCGATTTCTGCTTCAGTATTCTCGTGTTGGAGGATGGAGTTGCCCTTTTGGAATCGCCAGCAAAAACGGCAGCCTGGAAGTTGGGATTTTAGCGTGCATTATTCATTTGCCGGCGACCATTTGGCTTGTCCCGGCGCTATTGATTTTCTGCAATGCAGCAAAGCAAGGGAGAGAGACGCTGGTTGAGTGGCAAGCGTAGGTGCCCCCTCCTCCCCCAAGCTCTCTCTCTCTCTCCGTTTACGACTGCTGCTCTCTCATTGGACTCTTGACTCCCCTCTCTTTTTATTACTGCGAATATATTTGGTGAAGATGGGTTCCTGTGCTCTCTCATTTATGCATTTCTTCACCGTATTTCTTGCGCAGATCGACAGCATTTTGTCTGCAGAGTTTATCTGAAATATTTCTTCTTCATATTGGAACTGAAATTATTGAGCTCTTTTGAGATTCAAATTTTATTGTTTGTTCATTAATATTACATATATATAAATAATGTCGAATATTAAATTAACATTATCACTAAAGTAAAAAATTAAAAAATAAATTGATTTAGTATTATATCGATTCATCCAAACAAACGGTGAAGTAATAACAAAAGACAATCATTTATAGAGAAAATTGATGTTGGGATAAGATATGAAAGTTCACTACTGAAATTTCCAGTCGTTATTTTGATATTAATTTGAAAATAATATCTCGATCTAAACCTTAAAAGATGACAAGTTTGTTTCTTTCTTTCTGATCCATTTCCTGATAAAAGTTCTGTTTACGAAGTTAAAAATTATCCAAGAATAATTTCGGAGTGTTACATTTTCCATTAATATTGTAACATTTGAGCGTATTACATGGAAACAGATTTAACCAAAGTGCTTTATTTCATCTGTATACTACAGCGAACTCCCGATTATCCGCGGAATTGAGTGGCGCGGGAATCACGGATAAGCGAATTCCGCGGATAATCCGAAATAGGACGAAAATCCACACAAAAATGCGTTTAACATGTTTTATTTACATTAAAATGGCAATACATACAGCTACAGTACATACATTATAAGCAATTACTTTATTTTAAATTATTTATTTATTTTTAAATTTTATTATTTAGGGAGGCTCTCCCGTAATTTAATGTAACCTAAGCTCCGCCCAGAAGGTCGTTCTTTAAATTGTTTGTCTATAATTGTCTTCACTTGCTTTGTTAGCCTCTTTTTATTGTTTACCTTATCCTAGAATTTATTTATTTATTTATTTTTTAGTTCCTTAATTTATGGTATAGTAAAAAAAAAAAATGGAAACAGGAGAGGTCCGCGCATAAACCGCCCGCGGATAATCGGGAGTTTACTGTATATAAAAATTTGCTATTAACTACTCTTTTTAATTATATATTTATCTTTAATTTTGCTGGTATTTCTTACTTGAAATTTATAATTTGACCTAGTGGTAATTCTTTTGCCTAGCCTCCGTTGGTTCCTTCGCGGTCGTTGACCTTTTCCACCAACACGTTTGAATCCAGTTACCTTAGGATCAAATTAAGATTATTTCTTCATTTTCAAGAGGAAGAGGCTTTGTATCCCGGTAATCTCCATCGAAGGATTAATTCTAACACTCTTGAAGCAAAAAAAGGAGACTGCCAGTTAGGGCTGCCAACAATCCCGGATGCGTTTCCCGGCAAAACTCCTTGAAAACACTTCGTCGAGGGAATATTTTGAGTCGTAGGAGTTCGAATTGTTAAAATCCCAATTTGTGATCGTCAACATTGATATTTGCAGAGCCGATGTTTGTTTTTCTTCAGAGAAAAACCAAAAAATCCAGAAGAGATTCGAAAGTGGACAAAAGGCCTTACAAGTGATCTGAAGAGGAATATTGTTTTTGAAACAAGTGTCGTCACATTTGACTTGTCAGTTCTGACTGTCAGATGTGTTTATGAATGAATGAATGTTAGCAGTCATTTTAGTTATGATACTATTAGAATTAAAGAAAAATGATAATTTACGAAGTTGATTAGAATCCGAAAATTCCTTAAACAAATCTTAATCTTTTTTTTTTTAAAGTGTTTTACGGAAACAAAATTATGAAACATAAGGAAGAAGAAAAAGGAACTGTCCCGTGTACGCATCTAGGAATTTTAATTC
>JAFIDM010001028.1:30449437-30477536 GCA_023159025.1 Thereuonema tuberculata | reverse complement strand
AAAACTTATATACAAAAAAAAAAAAAAAAAAAAAAAAAAAAAAAAAAAAAAAGCATGTATTTGAAATATATATATATATATATATATGAAAAAAAAAGTCAGAGACATAGGTAACACTGCACAAGTAATCAAACTGGTTTAGAGAATTCATTGATTTCAGATTTAAAAAAAAGCAAAATTTCAAAAATAATTAAATTGTTGTTGCAACCTTGGCTACAAAAGACAAGGAAGCATTTTCTAAAGGAGTTTTCTGAAGTTAGTTCACCTAAGTAATCATTAGTAATTAATTCAGCTTGAAAAAAGAACAGTGAATAATTTCGGTGGCAAGAATAATCCCATATGATGACATTCAATATCCTGAAGGACCTTGAAGGCCAAAATAACTGATTTAATGAGTCTGATGGGATTAATAATTGCTTAAACCTTAATTACTGTAAGTATATTGCAGATGGAAAAAATAAAAACAAAACTATACTATTTGTAAGAGTAATAGTAACTTGATTGCTTTCCCAACCCTTGTAATATCTTGTAGATGATTCAGCCTGAAAATGTAGGTGCTAAAAGTTCAGTTTGTATTTTAGATAAGTTCAGACAATGATGGAATTGTTTAGACATGTTGATACCTAAGAGAAATTGTTTTGATTTATTTTAGAGATGTAAAATGAGATTGAAGAATAATATCTCAAATGTTCTGTCTGATCTGCTGGTTTTATTTTATGATCATCCTGAGGTTTATTTATACACCATTTTCTTCATTCTTAAACGTGAGTAACAATTGGAAGATAATCTTTTTGGTTTCCACCAAATTGTGATAACTGAAAATGAGACATTTCATGGAAACAGACGGTGAGTAATCTAATGTAGTGTTGTTTCTATAGAAATTTCTTATATATTTTTTTCCAAATACAAAGAAAAATTCAGAGGAAATTTTCTTTACATTTCTGAATTACCTAAAAAAAATAATAATAATACAGAACTAGAAATTTCTTGCTAATTCTTATTTAAGACTACTATGACTGCTTAATCAGTGAGGAAATTACGGTCTGCATGTATACAGAAATATCTATAAAATAAACAAGTGAACAACAAGTTAGGTTTCATTCTTGGTGTTTTGAATATTTCAGTAAGGAAATCTAAAACAAAGAGTTTTGAACATGAAAATATTGAGGATAGAACAATTAGGTTTTAATTTTTATGAGTTTAATAATGCCAGAAGTATCCCCTAAGAAGCCCTTTATGACAAAAATGTGGAACAGTTTAATCTAATCATTATTAATATTTTAAAATAATAAATTTTCTTATTAAAGCCTTGAATTGCATTTTCCAAAAGCTTGTGTAATGTTGAGAATGACTGTTGTACTTTTGATGGAAAAGTTTAAAATGAAATTTTAAAAAAGGCTTACAAAATAATTATTTTTGCTTAAAATTCTCTAAGACTTCTTTTAGTTTATGAGCTTGGCCCATTTTGTCTGACCCAGAACTGCTCCAAAAGCAGAACTTTCATAACCGGCATGAAATGTCTTGTTCTTGATGAGCTAGGCAGATTGTTGTTCATCTTGATGAGCTAGGCAGGAAGTTGCACTGATTTTGCATCTGTTTAATTTATTCGCAATATTATTGGTACTAGTCCTTCAACACTATCTCAATTTCTGACTGCGGCTAGATTTTCTTGGAACGGGTGCAATTTGCTAGCTTGGTTGTTAGAAATAATTGTTGTTTGTAAGTTACTTTCTGTTGTCTGACTCAGTGCTGATACATATGCGTGATCCTCAGTGTATTCACTAAATCGTGGCCTATTTTCTCAGTTGTTTTTTTTTCTTTTGATCTTGATAACTTGAATTTGAATCCTTGAGAACAAGATTAAATGCCTTTCTGACTTTGTGAATTTTACGAAATCAGTGACTTGATAACTGCTTCTCGATTTACTGTCCTTTTTGTTTCGTTTGGTGGGAGCATACAAAGTATTAAGTAAATGACATGTTTTTACACCTGTGTTTTCCCTTATTATTTGTTGAACTGATGTGTAGGGATCAATATGTAGCCTCCAAAACTAAAACAAGCAACAATAAATTCATCAAAAAATGATTATCTCCTATACTGAGGCTTTGCTGTTTATTGGTGACTACTCCTAGCTGATGATTACCAAAATGTATGAAACAGCTGTACTATGAGGTCCCTTAGTAAGCACTTGGTCTTGCCCATTGATGTTCATGAACTGACAGGTTTCATGAAGTAAATACAATAAATCAGTTTCCAGTGTGCACATAGTGAATACAATTTACATAGTGAATACAATTTATTATTTCATTAACCCATTCGTCACAGGGTTAACTTCATTATACACTACTATAAACAGTAGCTTCTTTCACTGCCATATCTGAACTACTGGCTTATTTAAATTTGTTAACTAGGATGAGATTTAAACCAGCTAAATTTTAAGTTGCCAAAGAAACTCAAGATTGCAATCATTTCCTGTATTTTTCTGCAGTTTATTGTTTATTTTATGTATATGATTTCCAGTTATAAGAAACGGGTATGCTTAACATGTCATGTGGATACTGATAAAAGCTTGGACATTAATTCACATTGGTAGAATGCTGGAGTATTTAGGATAATTTAGGCCGCGCGGTTGGCGTTGTCGCTAAGACACTGGCCTCTGAGTCCCGGGTTCGGTTCTCATGTGGGTTTCGTGATTGTGGATGATCCGTGCTGGGCAGGTTTTCTTGGGGTTCTCCCATTTCCCCTGCGAGCCTACCACCATACTTTCTCAGTCTTTCTCTCATCTGTCCTAATTTCCGTGGGTTTAGCACAATAGATCTACTGGTCGCGTGCTTGGCTTCCTGCCGCCTACATTCACACCAAGTAATAATAATAATAAAGTAATAGGATAATTTATGTTCTATCTAGGGAAAGTATGAAGTAAGAGTTAATATTCTGCTGTCAGATTTTTTTTAGGAATTGTATAGAAAACTGGATTTTTTATTTTTTTTTTATTTTTTCAGTAATGTAATATGTGAGCAGTTGCATGGTAGTTTACACATGGTGGTTGAACATATGATAGTTGACAATGTATTTGTTCCTCTTTGTTTTCTCTTTAAAATTGGCCCCAAAATGAGTACCTATCTTTTAATCATATTGGCTTTAAACTCTTAATAAGCAAATCCTTCTCACAGGCTAAGACAGGAAAGGAAACAGAAAAATCTTAGAGCTGTTGGAAATAATATCCACTGAAGGATACTTTGTTAAAATTAGATTCTGGAACGAAAACTTTTTAAGTCTTAATCTTAATGGCTCTTGGTGAAATTATATTGGTTATCTTTTGAATATATAATACTTAAAAAAAAAAAGGTCTAAAGATATCTGCCTATGCATATCTTTTTAGTTCAATAAGTATCCCAATACATTTTAAAATTCAGTGTTAAAATGGATATGTTTATTTTGTTTGGATTCCAATTAAAACTGTTTATGAAGAACGTCCATATTTATAGTTATTTAATGAATGGGATTAGAATTACTGTAGTTTAATTTAGCTTATGTATCTTAAATAAGAAATATAGTATTTGCTGATTTGTTTACAGTTGCGTGATTGACGTTTTTTTTTCTTTCTTAATGATGTTGAACGATTTCCTTGTCTTGCTATTCCTTGTAATGATTTCCTCTGCAGGATTTAATTATTATAATGTTTTGTTGATTGATGTTATTCCTAAAATAAAAATAAACTTCCCTCAGTAAGGCTTTTATACATTATTGACTGTAGAGAATTTGATTTCATAAAGAAAAAAAAAGCAACCCTGTTTTGATAGCTGTATTGGCTCACATTACTTTTTTTTTTTTTTCTTATCTTTTTACATTGGCAAAATAAACAGAAAAAGAAATTTGTTCAGCTAATTAATTTACCTAATCCTATTACAAAGATTACAAAATAAATAAATAAATAAATAAAATCAAATGCAAAAGAAAGGGTTAAAGGGTACAAATCAAATCAAATGATTGAAGAGTTTTAAAAACATTTGCTAATAAAAATGATAATTAAATTCCATTCTCATGGCTTATAATAAGTTTTTAATAGGAAGAGAAATTTTATTTCATTATTTAGATTATTAAATTTTTATTTTTATTTGTTTTTTTTTTTTTTTAAGTTTCAGTGCATTTGGGAATCCAAAATTTCATTAACATTATGTTCAGAAATTTATTTTATGGTAAAAAAACAAACTATGTAATTTTTTAAAAAAGGATAGTTTCATTAACTTTTCTGTAATTTTGTTTTTGCTTTTTTTAGGCTCTGGCTGGCAACTATGTCCCCCCACCTCATTCTGAACCACAGATAGCTATGGTTTGTGGAAAACAGAAGTATTATAACCAGTATTTTGACGAGACTGGCCATTGGGTGAGCGATATGGAAGAGAAAGCCGTATGTACCAAAGACAAAGTCCAGATTCTAGAATACTGTCGCAAGGTTAGTTTCTTTTTAGGGTTTAAAAATAGTAAAGAATAACTTACTTAAAAATACTTGGTGCATTTTTTTATGCAATGCACAAATTATTATTAGTGCTATTGAATACATAAATAATGTTCCTTTTAATCAAACATTACATCAAAAAAAGCTTTTCATTAAGTATCAATACAGGAAAATTTCACATTTACAGGGAGGCTGCGGTTGCCAAAATTAAATTGACAGCCCTTAAAATATTCTTGTTCAAATCACAATCAATGAATTACCATTATTACAATATTCCGAATCTTAGTTTCATAACATATTTATGTACATATAGTCTATACAGGGTGTTTCAAAAATACACGGCATAATTTCAGGTATGTATTTCCCACATGTAGACAATCAAAATAGTTCATTACAACATATGTCCGGAAATGCTTCATTTCCGAGTTATGGCCTTCACAACATTGAAAATCACCGGAACGTTTTTCGTTCCGCCGGTCGTTGCCATTACAGAAGATGTTCAAAATGACCACCTCCTGCTTGAATACAGACCTCACATCGATGTCTCAATGACCTGCGAACACGATCCCACACTCCAGGAATGTTGCGTATGTCCTCAGAACGTGCCACAATTCGATTCCGAAGGGATTCCAAATCAGGCACCGGAGACGAATAAACCAATGATTTTAAATGGCCCCACAAGTAGAAATCGAGAGGGTTCAGATCAGGTGAGCGTGGAGGCCAAGCAATTGGGCCACCTCTACCTATCCATCGATCAGGAAACGTTCGATCCAAGTACCGGCGAGCCGTACGACTGAAGTGTGCAGGAGCGCCGTCATGCAAGAAGTGAGCGTGCTGACGATCGATCAGTGGAGTGTCGTCATAAACATGAGGTATGGTGTTTTCCAGGAAGTTTGTGTACGCCTGCCCCGTAAGTCTGTTTACAAGTACATGGGGTCCAACTAATCGATCACCAATGATACCGGCCCACATGTTGAGGGAGAACCGCACCTGGTGATGAGATACAACAGTTGCATTTGGGTTTTCATACGCCCATACATGCTGATTGTGGAAATTTGTTATGCCATCTCGTGTGAACTGTGCTTCATCTGTAAATACGAAAAACGTTCCGGTGATTTTCAATGTTGTGAAGGCCATAACTCGGAAATGAAGCATTTCCGGACATATGTTGTAATGAACTATTTTGATTGTCTACATGTGGGAAATACATACCTGAAATTATGCCGTGTATTTTTGAAACACCCTGTATATTATACTGAATAAATCTTAATTATAATGGTTTATCTGTTATTAGCAAGACAATAAAGCCCTTCATAATTATTCCTGGATGTATCTCAATCAAGTAAAATAGCTGTTGTTTATTGCTTTGGAAGATAAACATTTTTGGAATTCATATTTAAATAAATCTTCTTTAGAGCTTAATTGAGGCCCTTAGATTTTTTTTCCAATAAGAAGTGAAATATTATCTATTTTCTTATATTTTTCATAAATTGCAGCTTTTTTAATGTGAAATCTTTCTTTGATAATTTAGTATATTTCATTCCTTTAACACTCCGTCGGGCGCAATACGGCGTGGCACAAGGTCGGGCGCAACGAGCCTGAGAGGCACTACTTTATTAAATTTTTTTTCGACAGATAAAAACATTTTTTCTTACTAAAAACAATTGTTAACTAATCTTTGGGAACCTCTAAACATTATAAAAATACAGAAGGAGTAATAAAATAGTTTTATATAGTCTTTAAAGGAAACGGAAATTTAACTACCAAAAATTACCGAAATTTGTACACCCCTTGATTTAATAATCTTTTCTACAGATATAAACGTTTTTTCTTACAAAAAACAATTGTTAACACTTCGTAGTAAACACCCGCACTGTATAAAAATACCGCAGGAGCAGTAAAACAGGTTTAATTAGTCTTTAAAAAAACCTATATTTACGTATATTTAAGCCAATAGACTTCTGACTGCGTTGAGCAAGTTGACCAAACACAAGGGTTGTGAGAGAGTTGTTGTATAGATAATTACGAAATATTATATAATATGACATTATTAACGACACAATGTGATACAGTATTAAAAATAACTGGGAAATTTTGAAAAATTCTTATTTGTCAAACTGCAACGTAATCGGGTGCAATGAGCCTGTGCGATCATTTCGTCTGTCAACCGGAAATGAAGAACGAAAATCACGAACTGACCTTGCCATTGTTATTAGCACTGAAAAAGCGGAAGCTACTAGGATGGACACCTCGCGAAAAAATTTAGCGGGGGAGGGGCAAACAAAAGAGTTCGAGGTGTGCCTAGGAGATCGGTTGCGCCCGACGGAATGTTAAGCATTTTGAAAATATAAAGTTGTCTTTTCACCAATTGCTTAGTTTGACTGTTAATGACAAACCATATCATCACATGTGCAGATGAAAACTTCAAAAGAATATCTCATAAGAGAAATAATCAAGCAAACATTTATAAAAAGATAGATTTTAATGTCGGCATTTGCTACTTGTCAAACATTCAAATCCCACTGAATTTCTGATTATATTTCACTGGGAATGTCGGGAAAATGATTCCCAATGACTTGCCATGACTTTTTATTTGAGTTTTTGGTGTAAAGGAGTTTGGCTTATAAAAAATCTTTTTGGAGTGACGATAAAAGTTTTAATTAAACTTTCTCCTTCATCCTGCTGAATCACACTTGAGAGTAAATAAGCTGATATTGTTATGGGCTCAATTACTAAAAATATATATAAAAAAATTCAGTTATCAATTTGTTATATGGATTGCTTTTCAGAAGTAATCCATATAACAAAGCTAAGAGAGACAGTCTTTATATCTCACATTGGGAATCGTCATCAGATCTGATAATGTCATGTGAGATTTACATTAAGATATTAACTATACAGCCAGTGCTAGTAATTAAATAAACATTATCAAATTCCCTACATAAATTTGAGGAGGAGATGTTCATAGAACTTACTTTTAATATAACCAAATAATTGGTAGACTGAATTCCTCTTTCTTCAATATTATTAATTTTTTTTTTTTTAATTCTGAGAAAGAATTTTTTAAGATAGGCAATAAATGGCCCTTTCCTTGGAATGCATTAAAATTTACACTTTTTAAGGGACATTCAAAATTTTCAACACTTGTGAATCAAGAAATGCGATGAGAATATTTTCTAATGATTAGTCTGTTTTGACGTGCACTGAACATACTCACTGTCAATAATTTAGCCTATGCACCTGATTATATTGTGAAACACTTTAATGCACAATTAAAATTATAATTACACACGCTATTAGTTTCATTTCCGAGAGGAAACATTCTCAAGTGAATGATTTACAATAGTTGGGAAAATTCGTAGATAAAAGAAAACTAAAATTTTGTCCTTTTTCTCTAATATTGAATCATTAATGAATTGAGCAGAAATCTGTTTCAAGCTGTTGACCATTCCCCAATACTGCATTCAGCTTCATTTCAGTTTTAAAAGTGTATTGTGGAGTGATAATTCCATGATTGTTACTTAACATTTTTATTATTTTTTCCTTTTGATATACATTATAATTGGAATGTTAAAGTTTGGCAAGGAGTCTCTCTTTACATTGGATAACTGACAGTGTATAATATTTCAAAAAGCTTTGCAAAAACAGAATTTTGACGAATCATCTTAAGTATTTTAGGGAATTTGTTTGAAAATGTTTTGTATTTCAGAAATATGTAAAAGCAGTCTGCATAAGAGGACAGTGAAGATAATCCCAAGTGATGATATCCAAGCAGCCTGAAGCCTTATGAGGGCAAAAAAATTAAAACTGATTTAATGAGTCTGATGGGATTTTTTTTTAATTTGTCCAATGCAGCTCTGCATTTAAAGTAACCATAATAATAGAAGTCAGATAAAAATATAGTCTTCAAGGTTCGGATAATTTACATTATTTCTATTTCTATTTGTTATTGAAGTGATTAAAGTTTAGATAAATAATGGTGCCGAAATTTATATTTTGATCTATGAAATGACAATGACATTTTTTTGACTTGATTGCTTAAAAAAAAAAAATAATAATATGCATTATTTGCCGCTTAATTTAGTTATTGTTTTTTTATAATGTCCATTTATTATGAACCTAATAGATCATAATCCTATTATTATTCCTTTAAATAATATCTCAAGCTGTTTCATTGCAAGACTTTAGAAAAGGCACTGTAAAAGCTCAGTTGCACTCTTAGTTATATTATGTCTGTATTTAAATAATGAATGGATGATATTCCAGCAACTTAGTAATTTCTTTTTTCTTCCATCATACATTTTTTTGAATTAGTATCATTGTTCAATCTTGTGGAAATATGTTTTAGAAAGTGTATTTGCCTCTTCAATAATAAGTTTCAAAAAACTATAAAAGCACTAACTAGCAGTGTTTTGGTAGTCAGCAGCTTGATAACAATGTTTCGTTTAGCTCTTATCTGTTACTTGAAATCTGATCTGATATGATTTTAGTTTTAAGAAAAAAAAACAGAATTTTATTTTCCTGCATAGCCTTGTGAACCATCAAACATTTGTCAAAAATTTGTTCAAACTTTTGTCTCTGAATGGCAAGTCCTAAGCTTAAATGTATTGTGGTTCAAACTACTATTACAAACACGTCATTCACTGAAGCCATAGCAAGAGTGTGTGCTTTGCTTAAGTATCTATTTTTAGTCTTTCAACTCTACTGACCACAGTAAAGCAGTAATGGATTAGACCAGTGGTTCCAAATGTCAAAGGATGACTTTTGACAACTAAATATAAGTTGCCGACCACCAGCTTATAAGCAATATCACATTGTCATAAACCTTTGTTTTTATTTCATAGATAAATAGGGATACATTCAATAACATATGTTGTTAATTTTACACTTATTGCCAAAGAAATGAGCACATCCAGATACAGCAATTGAAATGGAAAGTCACTTGACATAGGCAATGAAAAAGAGTAAATGCACCATTTATTCAGGCAAAACATTACAGATCAATAGTCCCTTTAGTACTGTCATATCATCCCAATCATAGATATATGCTGCGATATGGCTTGGTATGGAATCAGATGTCTAACGCTGCTAATGCTATCTTTTCGAAGATTCTCAAATAGCTGTTGCAACTGCCACAATGGATTGCTCATACCTGATGATGGCCAAAATTGCCCTTTCAGCTGCAGGGTGTTGACAGCAAGGGGGCAGTCCAGGGAAACCAGTGTTCTGTGTGGGCTGGCATTATCTTGTTGGAAATTGTACCGCTGTAGCCACTCCATGAAGGGAAGCACGTGAGGTAGCAGAATCTCCTAAATCATCAATGTTCCCCTGACCAGTACCAGCGGAAACAGAGAATCATAGGAAATGGCTGTCGGCACTATTTCATCATCAGTTCTTGCAGTGTGTCGTTCAACAATGAAATCTGGATTTGTGCTCCATGTTCTCCATATTAGAGTTCAGTGTTTATTCCATGTCCAGACAAAACCTGGATTTGGCATTAAATATTGATTTGTTATCAGTCACTGCCTTCAATGCCACCCTCTCACTACACCAATGCAAACTAAGCCTCCGATGGTGGGATGTTAATAGCATACAGTGTAAGGGGCATGAAATCTTGTTTGCAAGTTGCCTCGTAATCAAGTGGGTAGACACAGGGGTTTCTATTGATATTGCTACATGTCTCTTGATGGTGAACAGGTATACTGTTGGATCAGTTCGTGCCTATCGGATATGATGCAATCTTCTCTTCTATTAGTATGTCTAGGTCTCCCAGTGCCTTTCCTGTGTGTGAGTGTTCCCTCATTTCTCCACTGCTCTCAACACAATCTCGCAGTATAGTTGAACTGGTCCAGGTAGCTGCCAGTTTGACGGAATGACTAGACTGCCATAGTCCAACAATAATATCTCTGAAACTCGACAAGTTGTACAAAAAATGTGTTGAATGCTTAGTCAAGGCATGCTAAGGACTAGGAGACCAGCACTCCACAACCACAGGGATTATAAATAGAGCAGCCATAGGGGTATAGTTCGCCCAACTGCAGTCAGTGACACAACTACCTGTGACAGTTCCATGTATCAAGTTTTGTCTTTTCTGGATCATTCATTCTGGTTGCCAAATTTTTTTGGGTATTGAGCGTAGTTGCCAGATGACAAGGAAATAATAAGGTAATGGAAAATAAATTGCTCAATCCTTTGGTAATATTGTCATTATGCAATGAAATGACACATTCCTCACCTGTCTGTCAAATTCAATTCATTGGTACATGCATATTGGATAAATACTATGTACTCAAATATTTCAGTGGTTACATTCACAAAATGTACAATGAGGGTCTTGTGCTTGCATTTTACTTAATTAGCTTTTCAATATTAGGCTTCATAGAAGTTAAAGATAGTCTCAAAGCTGATTCTATTTGCAAATGATTTCTGTGTTAGTTTTTATATCAGTAAAAGTCGAAAATGTTATTTTGCACTTAAAGAAATTCTTTCTTTTCATTCAACCTTGTGTTTTTTCACTCATTGCTGGATATTCTTCATAAACTTGTATCCTGAAGGTTATCTCCCTTGACTTCTTGAAATTATTTTGTTATCCTCATGGGAATCTTTCACACTTTTCCAAAGATTTTAATCCACTTTGAAGTGATATTTTTCTTTTAAAAAACCCAAACATATTCTTTATTGATGTAAAAAGAAGTAAGGTTATTATATAATAAGTGTTTCATAATATTATCAATAATAATTATTGTATAAATTATTGAAGATATAATTTTAAATTACATGTTTGCTCTTTTTTTTTTTCTCTTTATAAAAACTGTTATTAACTCTATAATAACCACAGAACATGTAGGCCTATGTTTCCAAACAGTGTTCTGGCTGGGATCAATTCTTGGCAGACATTGTGTTTGTTTGAGGGAAGATGATTTTTGTGATTTAGACTGTTACACTTTGCAAACTTCCCTACTTCGAGGTATTCCCATAGATCTATCACAATTTTGCTTCATGGGAATCTATAGGAATAAACAATATTTGATAGTTCATGAAGTGCTATTAGATTTTAACAGGACAAAGATATATTTCCTAGTCTTCACTAAATGAATTACAAAGTGTTTAAAGTTCAATAGGCTTCTTCTAAAAGACCTTTCATTTTTTGACTGGGAAAGGAGATTCCTTATGATCCTACCGGATATCTAATTGAATACTATTTACTGTATCTCTTAAGTTTAATCCGGAAGTTTATTATCAATAATTGCATTGGTTTTTCTTTTTAAATTCATTAAAAATAATTTTTAAAGATAATCTGTGATTCAGATTCCTACTGAAATTTATACTTTTTAATTTTGTTGCCAACTCCTTTCTGATCTTTTATTAGCTTTTAATCAACTTTAAAGGTTTCTTTTGTTAATTATGAACCTGATTTGAATGGAAAGATACTAAGGTAATATTAATAATATTGTATATATTAATAATATTGTAAGGTCTATTTTCCTGAAATTAAAATGTATCACAAGATATTTGCATTCTCTATTTATACAATAGGAATTTTCCTGTTGTTAATTAGTAATCCAGCAATATATCCAATATATTTTCAATTATATGTTAATTATATGATTATAAAAAGTAACTTTGTTTTTTTATAATCATATAATTAACATTATTTAGTCACTTTCTTAAGAATTTGTTAATTTTTTATTGTTAATGGATATACTTTCTGCACAATAACCCTTTCTCTTTTGGTTATTCTACTTCTTTTCCTATTCGAAATGATCTGTTGCTCTAGGAAATCACAATCTCAATCTTTTACCTTGCTAAATTGAGATAAACTGTATCTCGGTAGAGGAATCAGCAGTCATCCTATTCCTGCTATTCCTCAGAACATCTGATTCAGATGCTATAATATCCTGATGGAATAGGATACAGATGAAAGTTTTATATTTGCTAATCTGTTTATAAGTTTAAGGATATTCAACTGGTTCTTGTTTTATCATAGATAAACTACAAGTGTAGTCTTAGCAAACTGAGAAACGTCTTCAACGTTCATTTTATATCAAATATCATATTGGCTTACAACATTCATCTACAAATTATTTTGCTCCACCTACAGAATTTGTTCTTTTAGTTTATGTAAATAATAAAAGCATACCATCATGCAGAATCAATCGACATATCGGTTGTCTCGTCCTTTCTCACTGATTGCACGTGTACATTTGTATTCTAATCCTTTCTCTCACCAATTGTCTGCTAAATATTGATCTTACTGTTTCTGCCATTAGGATTCCTATACAGATGTTAACAATTCTGACAAAATTATTTTTCCTTGAATTTTCACCATTTTCTGTGAATATTTAGTCATCAGTAATTTCTGTTTTTTCTTTAAATTCATCGTTTCCCCAGTAATACTTTAATTCGTGACTTACTTCAGTGATCTCTGGCTGAATGTATCTGCCCTAAACTTCCCATATCGATTCTACTATCCTCACTCGTAATGCCTGAATTTTCTTAGTTTGTTGCTGCACTAGCACAGCTAGACGTCATCCACTGAGGTGTGGCTCAAAAGTAAAATGGCAAGTCATGGATGTTGTTAGCTCCTGTCCAAATTGATCGCAGTTTAACAGAACACTCTTTTAAATCTCCTTGTTTGTCTGTTTCTACTTTGATTCATGATAGTATCCATCTTGCTGGAAGCTCCAAATTCTTCTTTAGACATTTGCGTCCATTGTTACATTTTTAAATCATCCAGTGATTCATAGGATCCATCAATGAATGGTTTTGTTTTTTTGTCAAACACAGCTGATAATTTAATTTCTTTTAAAGCATTTCCTTATTCTAATTTTTATCTAATGTAAGTAAATCCTAACAGTGAAGGGCCTTTTTCTGTCGATTGTCACTTTAGTGCAGTCTTCCTCGACTTGACATTTTTCTTTTTAAGCTTTGTCTTTAAATTAAGAACTCAATTATGTAATAAACAATATGAGGCTTTTTTTTTTTTAAGGTTATTTTCACTTTTGCAATATATAAAAAACTTTGTTTTTAATGCTTTTCTACATATCTCCAGGTTTATCCAAAGAAGGATATTACAAATATTGTGGAGTCAAGCCATTATTTCAAGATTGAAAATTGGTGCCGAGTAGGCCAGAAAAAATGCAAAGGAACTCACTGGGTTAAGCCATACAGATGCTTGGGTAAGTTTGATTAAGTTTAATTTATTAGGATATTTTTGAACTTAATGAGATGAATTTGAATAACGGAACTAATATTTCATTATTCTGCTGTGTTAAGTTTGTTGTATTGTTAATAAATCTTTGTGAATTAATAAATTCACAAAGTAAAATTCTCCATTTTACTTTCAAATAAGTGTCCACGTAATGCCGTTGTAAATATCAAAGTCCAGTGCATTCATATCCTGAATCTCCATTATAATTCCAGCGACAAAGGATTATATTGAATTTGATTCACCACTCTAGTTGCATAGATGTTACAAAGTTTTTTATTTTTCTGTGTAAATCAAATGTTATAATCTTTGCAATGCTTTTTTATAGCACTCCACTTCCAACTTGGATGCCAGATCCACAGCTATTTCTAACATTTTAAAATTAAATGTTGTATTTTTGATTTTTAGAGTTTTTTTTTTAAAGTTTTTCTGTGTGTGGGGGCGATAACTTCTTTCTCAAATTCTAAAGCCTTTCTTATGTTATTTTTTTATGTTGATTTAATAAATTTTTTACCAGTCTTTTGGAAGTAAATCCTGATTAAAAGTTAAAGAATCCCACAATATGCCCTCATAGCCTTCGGGTGCAGCAGAGAAGATTCCTGGCGTTCCTATCCAATGGATTACAATATTGTTGTAAACACAGACTTACATGATTCAAGTTTAAGAAGAAAAGAAGTCCTTTTGCTTTTGTTAAACGATTGATGAAAGAAATAGCTCTCAATTTTATTACCCAGAGATTTCCCATTTTCATGTGAATTCATGTTCTTCACCAATATTTGCTTAATGGAATAATTTTGTAAGTTGTCATGACATTGTCAGAAATGAATAAGAATCAAATTGATAAAATACAATAAATATCCCAATACATTTTACCACTGATACTAATTCATGATTCTCAAAAAATACTAAATCAATGTTTACATATGTTCTGCTATAAAATCATAGTATAGATAAAACTTCTACTTAAATTTCTTAAATCAGTAAATTCACCTAGGAAATTTGTTACCTTAATTATGGTTTTTGGTCCTAGTAATGTAAATAGTGATGATTCTATAGTAGTAGGCTACTTTGTATGAATTCATGATCTGCTGTCCATCTTTCACTTTTTTTTTGCCTTTTTTGTAAAATGATGATGAATACTAGAACTTACTACGTCCGATGATAAGGAGAATTAGCTAATATTGATCATAGCTAATGCAAAGAACTTAAAGTCTAGCAGCATTCTTTGTTTATACTGAAGGTTGTTTACAATCTATGGTAACGATTTGGATTTGGGTCTATTTCCCAGAAATTCCCTTTCTCCATCAAATATCTTGCTCTATTTGATGGCCATGAGATACTGCTATCGCTCTGCAGCGCAGTTTCCATTGCAGGAGACTACTGCGAAGAACGGGAAGACTTATACGTTGCCACTCCTGCTGACAACATTTCCAGAGTCCATCCAATGAACGAGGACGTCGTCTTCCCATGGCTCGTTTTAATAGTCCAAATGCGCAAAAATCCATGGGCGATGCGTCTGGAGACTTTACTGGTATCTCGGTAAATGGTATAGCCTGGATTCCGGGTTGCTGTTCCATTTGTGTCAGAAAATTCTGGGTCGATTTGGACGTATGGCTGGACACCTTGTCTTGGTGGAGACGGACCTTGTAAACATCGTTTCCGTCAAGAGCAGGTAGTTCCTGTGTATAAATTGGTGTCGGTACGTGATCCTGATAATACCCGAATTCACCTTTACATTTTGAGCCACCCTCTGTATCTGTAGCTTGCCTTGATGGGAATAACCCGCGACGATCATGAATCCCTTCGAAAAGGTTTGACGACATTCTCTGTACCAATTTGGAAACGATTTGGCTCCCACTGGGCAATAAAAAATCGCCCTTGGTTTATTGCAGTCGGACAGATAAACATATGCTTTATCTAATGTGGCCACATACTTCCATTTATCCCCAGCGAGATGTCGTTCATACAGTTTTCTGCAATTTGTCTTACGTTCTGAAATATGCTTTGGTAAGAGCTTGTGAAAATTGCTTTTATGTCTCTTTTGAAGTCCCAAATCTTTATGGATAATCTTGTTTACGGTATGAAGAGATGTTCCTATCTTCGCAGCAATGGTCCTTTGGGTCGCTGGATTGTTCCCAGTCACCATTTTCTTGACTTTCTGAATGACAGTCTTTGTGCGACTTGTAGGCGTCCTTGGATTTGCTTGCTTTTCAGTTCCGGAAATCTGACCTGCCAAACCAACACCAGCCAACACATTATGAACTCCTTTCTTCGAAAGGGTGAAGCCTCTTTTCCTACATGCCGTAATTATTGTGGAATAACTAAATTTCGCATCAGAAAGGGCTGTAACGTACTCTTCCCAAAACTGTGACACTTTCGGCGGCATTTCTCCGACAAACTAGCCCGCAGCCCTCCACACTAATCGTTATGTACTCACCTGTACATTTGCATAAATTTGCATACCTACTGTGATTGGTTGAGACATCACGCGCCACGCAAATCGTTACCATAGATTGTAAACAACCTTCCGTAAACTTTGTGCTAGTAGAAATTAAACAAAAATGCTACAAATGTGGTTTTTATATGTGTGGTGAACTATCTTTTTGCTTTTGTTTTGCCAAAAGCCTGACAGCATTAATGTTTGTCTCCTTGTTCATTAATAATCGAAATTTGAGGATTTTCTATTGAATTTTGAATAAAATCCCTTCATCCCTTTATGGGAGAGAGGGACGAGGAAGAATCTCCCACTCTGATGTTCCATGGCTATTGTTATTTCAATATCTGTATTATTGATTAGGTGCGGAAGGCACTATTTCTCTTTTCATCTTGTTTTTAGATATTTAATAATACATATTTAATATTAGCTTATTTTTTAAAATACACTTTATTTCTTCATTACAGAAGGACCTTTCCAGTCTGATGCTTTGCTAGTTCCTGAGCACTGCCTGTTTGACCACATTCACAATCAGAGCAAGTGCCAAGGATTTGATGAATGGAATCGCACTGCAGCCAAGTCCTGCTTAAAACGTGATATGCAGTTGAGAAGCTTTGCAATGCTCCTTCCCTGTGGTATTGATGTTTTTTCTGGTGTTGAATTTGTGTGCTGCCCTCGTGATAAAGACAGTGAGTCCATTTATTTATTAACTTCATTTTCTTAAGGTAACAGCAGTTTTATGAAAGGAAAATCATTAATTCATTCAATGTTTGGATATTCATAATTTTGTGCTGGGAAAACATGTTCGATTTAAGTTTTACTATTTAATGTGTGTTTAAGTACATGTTGTGATGCTTAGTAATTCATGAAGTGTCTGTTCGTTAGAATTGCCATTGATGGGGAAAAAAAATCAACTTATGTTTAGCAGTTTTGTGGTTCAGTTGAAACAAACAAACAAAAAAAAAAACTATATACCTTACATTGTTGAAGAGATAATAAGTCCCTTTATTTTATTTACATTTTCATTTTCGAGGGTACTAAAGAAAAACTACTCCAATTCAAAAGCCATCATGAGGTTGAACGCCATTGTCATCTTCCTTTTTTAATAATAAATTGTGGCAATACTAGATGCCTTTGATAAATCTTTCATAATAATAATAAGAGCAACAAAGTTTGGTATTTTGCTAGGAATTTTATTGGAAATCTAGTAAAAATGCTTGAGTGAGCTATTAACATTATGTTAAGCAAAATATTAGAAGATGCAATGTAGATATCAAAATAATAATAATAATAAAAACTTAAATATGCATAAAGATATTAGAAAACTCCATCCACGGATAAATTTCATTTTATTAATGGTGATATTTCGCGGAGAATACCATCTTCCCGCTTTTTCAAACCGTTTGAAAAAAGCGGGAAGATGGTATTCTCCGCGAAATATCACCATTCATAAAATGAAATTTATCCGTGGATGGAGTTTTCTAATTTAATTTAATAGGAGTACAAGATAGAATATGAAGTGCATAAAGATATATTTATTTTTCATTTTTGATAAAATAAAAGTTAAAGACAAACCACAAATGGAACTAAAAATCAGAAAGCTGTTGTATTAGTTCCACAGTTGTATAAATACTATTTTGAGAGGGGTTGTACAGTTTTGCCGATATTTCTATTAAATTTTTTACTCTAAAAATGCTTTTTATTTGCTGTTTTGCAGAGAAAGATAAGGAAAAGGGAAGTATGGTTGCAAGTGAACTGAAAATTACACGTCTCGAGAAGGCGGCCCGCGAAGAACGCAAAGATTCCCCTGAGGAACTAGAGGACAATGAATCAGCAAGCTCAAGTAGCGAGGAAGATGAAGACATCGATGATGAACAGCCTCAAATCCCTACTACAACTCCTGATTATTATTTCAGTCATTTCGATGCAAAACGTGAACATGAAGAATTTAAAGCAGCAGAAAAGCGTCTGGAGGATAACCATCGTGAAAAAGTCACTAAAGTAATTAGAGTTTAATATTCTAAAATAACAGTTGATAAATGAATAATACAGATTTTTCACATTAACATTTTATCAGCTTGTCATTGACATGTGGTATTTAAATTTGGAAAAAAAACATATTGCAGTTAATAGGAAAGTTAAAATGATGAATTATAAATTTATTACACTTTAAAAGCATTGTGCTGTTGATTTGAATCAGCTCTCTAAGCTAAACTTTAAATGATACCAGACTTTTTAATTTGTATAAAGCTGTCTTTTTATCTGAAATTCTATATTGAATATAACACAATTCTTTAGGATTTGTGTACATAATCTTAATGGATAGTGTTATTTATTAAGTTATATAATACAATTTTTATTATATAAACTTACAATTAAAATTATTTAAGAACCGACATTAATTCTGACAACATATATTACTAACTATAGTAATTTTTTTTTCATATTTACTTCTTTATTATAAATAAAAGAAAAAAAATGGACTTTTCCTTTATTGTAAAAAAAAATTGTTGATTTTTAGTAGTATAAGTAATATTTCAGTGTAGAATATATTCACTACTTTAAAATATCCACATATAATTTCCTCTTTTTTTTTTTGTGTGTATCAGGGGACCGGAAAATAATGTCTTCTTTTTTTTTTTTTTAATTTATTTGTTTGAATTTAATTTTTAACAAGTTTTTATTTTTAATCAATGATGTAATCACCCTTGTTGTCAACAACCTTTTGCTATCTAGAGTGCAAATTTTCAGTGCCGGATCGATAAAAATCAATTGGTTTTTGAGCAAAATATCTGGAGATAGCATTTTTGATATCATCCAAATTTTCAATTTTTTTGTCACATAGAAAGTGTTGTAGCGATTGGAAGAAAAGGAAATCCAATGGTGCAGTGTTGGGCAAGTATGGTGGGTGAGGCAGTACCTTCCACCCCAATTCATTAATTTTTTCCAGGGTTCGTCTTGCGCAGTGCAGTCTTGCATTATCATGTTGCAGAATAACGCCTTTTCTGTTGACAATCGCTGGACACTTTTCAATTAAAGATTGATTTACTCGATCCAATTGTTCATAGTAAAGGTCTGCCTTCACAGTTTGTCCAGGTTTCAGCACTTCAAAATGAACGATTTCACGAATAATCCACCAAACACATAAAAGCGCCTTTTTAGGATGTAAACCTGGCTTAGCAGTTCTTCGTGGCAATTCATTCAGAGAGAGCCACTGCCTTTTGCATTTTGGATTTACCATAGACGACCCATTTTTCATCGCCAGTGATCAAGCGATCAAAAATCGCTTCTGTATTGTGCCATTGAAGGTTGGTTAAGTGTGTTTGACACCTCCTCGATTGTTTGAAACGGATTTGTTTCCACTTCCGCCCTTAACATATCATTGTCTAAATTTGTTCGTCTTCCTGATCGATACGCATCGGAAAGATCAAAATTACCAGATCTGAACTTAGAAAACCACCTTTGGCATTTACGAATGTCTAATGCACTTCGATAGCAAATGTTTTTGGTAGCAACTGTTGCGTTACTACCCTTGTGAAACTCAAAAAGCATACAATGCTGGATATGTGCCTCTTATGGTATTTGGCTGGCCATTTCAACAAAAATTGCAAGAAAAAAAAATAATTATTTACAAGTAAACAAGTAACCTTAAAATGTCTTTGACACGTTTTTGAAGTACACAATGAGCTGATAAATAGTAAACAAATATTGCCGTGCGCAGAAACGACATTACTTTCCGGTCCCATTAATATTATGGGATACAATCAGTAATAAGGTGCTATGAGCAGGTATTTATAGATGGATTCTGCTATAAAGAAACATGGATTCCAGAGGAAATTTATTTTAAATAATAATTTGAATTCATCAACAAGATTCAGTAATCATTACTTGTAAAGTGATCTTTAAATCAATTTTAGATTGATTATTACCAAACGTTCTAATAAGTATTTTGATGTCATTCTTTTTGCCTAGGTAATGAAAGATTGGAGTGAATTGGAAGAAAGATATCAGGAAATGAAAGCTAAAGACCCTAAAGGTGCAGAAGCATTTAAGAAGAAGATGACAGCGGTAATTACTATTTTTTTTTAATTATTAATGTAATGTGAACCATCAGTTGCCTCTAAATTTAGTTAAGTCTGATTCAACCTTACTCATTGTTATGTGAGAACTAATAACAAGTCAGAATGAATTTTATAAGCAATTCATGGTAATATGGTTATGTCATGTGCTAAGCACCAAAGTAAGATTCAGAAATAGTAACTGACAATGGCCAAGAGTTGAACTGTTCAAGACCCTAGGCTAACTGTGGTTTGTTTCTGAAATTTAGTTTTGTTTCATTATTTCTAGTATATATTTGAAAATGCAGTATGTGTGTATTGTTATGACATGCAAGAATTGAAATTGGCTGGAATATGTCATTCCCGTCTTTAGTTATCACATAGAAGCAATGACAGTTTAGGAGTGATATTACAACAACTGTCATTGCTGAGCATTTAGTTTTGAACAATGCTCTAGTTTTATGAGGTTAAAAGAAAGATCTCTATAGTGCACTGGTAAATCAAAGAATGTCTAGTCTAGCAATTTAGGAAGCTCCTTATCAGAAATATAAAAATTCTTGAGTAGCTTCATAAATCGGCAGCTATTACAGCAAGCAAAGAGTGACAAATCTTAGCTAAAATGTTGTCTGTCTGTCATTTGAGAAAAAAGAAGGAAGTCTCTTAAAGTTAGCATCTGAAATTGTGTATCCATATATGCTGAAAATAACATCTGTAACATGCAGCAAAGGGTCTATGCAAGCCATTCAGATTACACAGCAGAACTTTGCAGTCAGTAGTGTAAGTTACCATGTGATAAGTTACCATAAGTCTAGGAGACTAGTTCCTGTTTTGAAAGCAAACAAAAATCCACTACTGGCTTGCTAGGCCTATCGTAGGCTTGCAGGACTCCTAAGGTTTGGCATGAGTTAAAAGAAGGAGGGAAGAGACCAAGAGGGAGACCGCGTAAGCGATGGCTGGATGATGTGAAGCACAGCCTGGAAGAGAGAGGCATCCCATGGGAAAGAATATGTAGAGAAGAGGCTTGGAAGAACAGGGAGAGGTGGAGAGGCTTAGTTCCTAGACCCACAGTTGGTGGAACGGGAAAGGATATGTATGTATGTAAGTCTAGGAGAAGTGGACCATATGTCGGGTGATTTGTGGGACCCGATAACAATTACTGATAGTGCTTAATTGCCATGGCAAATTTGTCATCAAAACAAAATTACCCCAAAATAGCAAAACCAGTCAGCTGTTTAAAACTCAAAAGATCACTTCAGAGAGTTAAAGATATATTGTAACTTTTGAAGGCTGATTATGCCGTTTCAAAAGATGGTTTCTAAGATTGCTTGCATGCAGTAATTGTACAAGTGATGGCAGGAATGCAGTATAGTAGAGATGAATTTGAAAAACATTATAAAATAGTTAATAATCTGCTTCCTGGCCTTTAGTCATACAACATCCTGAACTATATTAATAATTACGTAATGGTACTCTAATCTTTGTTAATTTTGAAATTTCCTGACAGTTATGTATCATCGTTATTTTGATCTTGCTGTGAAGATTGAGGAAAAAGAAATCTGTTATCGAATGAGTAGATACGTTTGCTGTCTTCCTGTAAGATCGAAGTTAGAGTTGGCCTCTCATGCTACTGAATTTTTATCATTTTTTTAAGTACACTTAGTCTTAACCTTCTGTATAAATCAGTTTGATCTGTGTAATTTTGTTGGATATTTGCAATATTGATAACTCAGAACTTAAGTTCTTCATATTGTTTGATTTTTATGTTAAGAATAATCACTAATTTCAGAATGTTGTTAAATTAAACAGTAAATATAGGAGATTTAATGTTTGCTTTAAGTAAAGGAAGGGGTAGCAGGAAGGATTCTATAACTTTAGTTAACCATTCTTCCTATGAAAAGTGACATATGACCTTAAATGATTTTCTGTCCTTTTTTTTATTAATATTCAATCACTTCATTGTTCTTAATTATTCCCAATATAAAAACCACGTTAACTTTGATTTAGACAGATTATCAGGATGTTGTAAGAGATGAGAAAACTTCATAAAGGAAATACCCGAAAATGTTCCTAATTACATTAAAATTATTATTATTAGCAAGTTTAATGGGACCATTAAGCTTTCTAAATATATTGATGATTATTATTATATTTTTTTATAGAGATTTCAAAAGACAGTGGCTGCTCTAGAAGAAGAAGGTGCAGCAGAGAAAAAGCAGCTCGTTTCAATGCACCAACAAAGAGTTATGGCTCACATTAATGAGAAGAAAAAGGAAGGCATGGAATGTTACACCAAATCCCTCAACATGAATAACCCTAAGGTAATTTTTTTTTTTCATATCATGAAAAATTGAGTTATGTTAAAATTATTGTTTGTTACTCAGCAATAACTTGTTTTTAATAGGGATGGACTGGACCCGATATTTTGGGAAATTTTTGGGAAAATTATAATCCCGTTTATCGGGCGGGATTTGCTTTACTTCGGGATTTCTTCGGGACGGGATTTCGCGATTTATTTAAATTCAACAAAAGGCTTAATAATGCTGGGATTATTAATCCTGGCAACTGAAAACTACAATAAATCATTGAGAAATACTCTGGACTATATATTTTCCTTCTACCTCCCAATATTACATCAACAACAAAGTGTTTTCGTCATAGCGTTAGCGATCGACCGGCGAAACCAATAAACAACAGACAACGGCCTTCGTGATTTCGACTAGCGACAGACATAAAAATGTTTTTATTTATTATTATTGTAATCCATATCAAGTTTCAAAACCCGAACAACTATTTCCCATTTACTGAAGGAAGGACAATCCCGTCCCGATTTTAGGGAGGGAAAAAAAAAAATCCCGTCCCGTCCCGACCTAAAAATTCAATCCCGTCCACCCCTAGTTTTAATGAGTTGTTATCTTGGCAGTGGTAAACAATTTAAAGTAATGTTGTTGCAGATTAGAGCTGGTGTTTGAGGGTTCCTGTTTTTAATTAACGTAGGCATAGGCATTCTTTTAAGGGAATACGACTAAAAACTATGGTTAATAATTGTTTGTGTCTTTCCAATGAAATAGGCGTGAAACAACTTGAGACCCACAAGATACCATTTTAATATATAGGGTGATTCATAAAGTACTGGAAAAATGGAAGGGTACTAACTAGACTATTTTTTTTTTTTCATCGGGGCAGAAAAAAAAGGTTAAAATCCGACTCAGAATCGCACGTTCGATCCGGAATTCCATGCGCTATTTTACTTTTTTTTTTTTTTTACACCGAATTTGACTTAGAAAATTTTTTCGATGTTTGTTCTTTATAGGCCTATTTTTCCAGTACTTTATGAATCGCCCTGTATTTGGTTGGTTGTTCTGTTGTCTTCTGGGAGGTAAAAGTTTTAGAAAGAATTAATATTTGGCTGTTCTTTTAGGACAATGTTAAATAATCAAAGTAGTTTTCCTAAGATGGAAAGGGAAACTTAGAAGAAAACAGAATGCAAGAAGTTGTGCTTAAATAAAGTGATTCCTAGCCTTGCAATTTTTAAGAATGTCAAGAAGACACCATCTATGAATACATTGTTTCAAATAAAATAATACACTTGTAGTTAAAACAGTTTGGTACTTTATATTTTCATGAAGAAAATGATTGCTAAAAAAGACAATGCATTATTAATTCTATTATCAGATTTTGCATCCTTATTAACAATTGAAATGAATTATTTTAGAGATAAGTACAACATGTCAATAAATAAAGTATTTATTATTTAGTTAATTTCTGCATTTTTAATAGTTTTAATAAAGCAGATAATTAGTCCAAATATTGTAATTAATATTTAAGTATATTAGTTAATTGTAATTATTAGTTAGATACACTTATTATAAGACTGGCTTATGTAGCCCATGAAGCTGAAAGCATAACTATTAAAGAGCCCTAGCATTGGCTAAAAAAAAAAATCAAAATTGTTATTTGTTTCAAAAAAAAAAAAAAAAAGGTATCACAGAAATCAAGGCGGCAGTTGAGAAGTCTTTAATTTGTGTAGCAAAGTTACAGAGAGATGAAATTTTTGTAAGACCTTTTTCTATCATATCTAGTTAAATAACTTTCTAGGTTTAACGATTTACTCTCACTTTCTTGAAATGCAGGAACATGATAACAGTATGTTGACTTTTATTCTCTCATCTTGTTGTTGAACATTGTTTTTTGTCTGTGTAATTGAAAATGTGTATTTCATTAATGAAAATTAAGATATTCACTTTTAAGTAAGCATCTGAAATTTCTTATTTTTCAGGCACCAAAAGTTCAGAAATGTCTTGAAAAACTTCTTAGAGCACTTGAGAAGGATAGAACACATACCATGAATCATTACAAGCATCTATTGAATACCAACCTTGAAGCAGCTAATCGCGAGAAGGCCACCACGCTCGAGCATTTGGGAGATATTGACAGAATGCTTAACCAGAGCATAGAAATGTTGGAACGTATCCCTGAAATCGCCACAAAGATCAGAGAGGACATAAGTAAGATAATTTATGATAGTCTTTGAATGTTCTTAGTTTGCACAATGAACATCATTTTACCTGTTGTAGCTTTTATTTAATATTTTAGATTCCCAGAAGGAGATTTAGGATGCTTATAAGTTAGATACTGTAAGATAGTATTTCAATGAGAAGTGGGCCCGGTACCCGAGTGGGTAAGGCGCTTGGCTGCGAGTTGGAGGTCCCGGGTTCGATTCCCGGTCTCGGCGGAGAGCGGGAATTTTTCCACGCTCCATTCTCCTCCAAACGGGTCCTAGAGCCTACCCAGCCCTCTGTAGAATGGGTACCGGGTTTCTTTCCCGGGAGTTAAAGGCGGGCGGGCGTTGGGCTGACCTCCCGAGCTCAACCTAGTCCCATTGGTCAAGTAACGCCGGGAGCCTTACCTCCCGCGAGCCCTTGGGCCTGCATAGGCCTGTCGTGGCATCCTTTAACTTTTTTTTAGTATTTCAATGAGAAATCTTATCGATTTGAATACCAAAGCTAATTCAATATCGGTGATTAAATAATGCAATAGCACCAATGGTAGTGGGTATTTTCAGATTTATTAACTGAAGACACTTTAGAAATGAAAAGTCCGGAAAAATTATTTGAAAATTCTCTCTGAAATAAGAATAACTGTATACGTTCTTATTATTTGCAAATGCCAAATGTTTTTCATTTAAATTTATACTTTTGCAAGTTTTTCAGGCTTTTTTTTTTTTTTTTACCACTCTAAATTATAAACTCAAATGGTTATAAAAGTGTATATAATTATAAGTTATAAAAGCCTTATAGTTGATAGTATTATCTGTGAATGTAGTTGCCGTTTAATAGAATCACTGTAATAAAATAATTCCATCATTGTTTAAAATGACAGTGTATGCTGAGAAACTTATAAAAATATATGTAATTAATGAAATAATAGCCTGGCTAAAACAAAGAGAGAATTCAGATTTAGTTGTCCTGCAATTAATGCTAGTTATTGTTTTCTTTACGGAGCAAATCACTACCGATTTTAATCACTAATATATACAAAAACAGCAGCGGTGGTAAAGCTGCATGGCTACTCTAACTTATTTTTTTACTTATTTCTGATGTTTCTCTTGTTGATATTTTAGATGTACTTTTATTAAAACTTTTGTTAATGTAATGTATTTCCAATTTCATAAAATTTACTACTGAATGAGAAGAAAAATTCTTGCAAATAAGAAGCACAAATATATGCTTTTCAAGTATTTATGTATATAGAACTTCAGCCTATAAAAATCAATGTCATAGGAGAAGATCTAATTGTGCCCTAATTCTTTGTTTGCAGTGGATTACCTCCAATCCTTACGAGGAAGTGATGACCCACTTACTCTTCAGGCATTATCACAGGAGACTGAAGAAGCTATTCTGGAAAAATATAAGGCAGAAATATCGGCAAAGCAGCAAGGTAGGCAACACAAGTATTGGAGTTTTAACTGTTTACTCGTGTAAAATAAGCAAATCTTTGATAGATTTGTGTACTTGTCCTAAATTATCCTTCGACCTTTACAGGTTTTTAATGAAAATCTGTTTTCAAAAGTACAAATTGATAAATTAATAACGAGATCATTCATTTTTTTTTTTTTTTTTTTGCAGAAATATAATTGTAAATGATTCATGAAAATAATTAAAAAGAAAAGAAAATTGCATTCTGTTTTAAATTTTGCTTATTTTGTATTAAAGATGAATCGATGATTGTGAAAGCTGACATTTTATATACTCTTTATTTGTCAACTTGTTTCATAATTGCATGCCCTGCTTTTAAATACAGTATATAATATTCTTCAGAAGTATTATTTCATGAAATAATGTCTCGTATTTCTTGAGTGAACTATGGTTTTCAGAAGAATAAAAAGCTATGGGGTTGGAGTTCTTCACATTTCCAGCAACATTTGTAATTAGCCTGTTAAAGAGGGAGTAAAACATTATCCAGAACAAAGAAGGAAACCGGGAAAAATGATGAATCCTACCTTTACTACTTAAAAAAAGCAAGCCCATTTGTCTTTTGTTTATGTTCTCACAAGAATTAGATATTTAATAACTGCTAAATCTTTACAATGAGGTCTTTTTATGGAATAACCAAGCAATTATGTAGTAGCCTTCAAAGTATTAAGTAAACCAGAAATGATAATTTTTTCCTAAACTTGTTCAAAATATTTATATAGCTACGGTAAAGTGAAATGGTTAATAGATCATGTTTCATATGAGAAGTATCTACAGTAGAATCCCAATAATCCGAACAGAATCTATGATGCAGGAAGAAATATAAATCTATCTCACTTGCAATATACAGGAAGAACAGTATTTAATCATAGCACTATACATATTATTTAACATAATAGTTAAAAACATAACGGTTTTTAAGCTAGTATTTAGCGGAATGCAACATCACTTCAGTATTTTAATGAACTGTTTAACAATACGTTCTTTTTAATTATATAGCGCTCATGTTTATAGGAAAACACAGTAACTTTCACTTAACTAGAAAAATCACTAATATTCTTCTGGCATAAGAAACTAAATCTGCTAGATGATGCAATATTGCGCCAGTGTCGCAGAAGCATCATGTCAATCGGTGTGGCAGCTGCGTGTTGTTCTACATAGCGTAAAGCCAATTCAAAAGCATTTATAGCAAGTGAAAGGTCAAACAACCCTCGTTCTTCTGTCTCAGTTATGCTACATTGCCCAGTGGGAGCTCATACCATAGCTGTAACTGCGTATTGTATAGGCCTACCATGTACAGTACTGATATGTCTTTTTCGTGTAATCTGAACAGACCACAGCCTCAGTTAGTTAGGATTTCCAGGGTTCTACTGGGAAAATGGGTCCATCCCACTTTTTTTAAAAACCTAAATGTTGATTGATTGTGGAGTATCAGCTGCTGCAGCCAATAGGTGAAATGTTTTAATGAAATAGAAAATTACGAATAGAACAAAATTGAAAATGACACGGAAATTGGAATATGTATGAAAGGATATAATATAACTGCAATGAATATTGCTACCATGTTTTCGTGTTGGGCATGATCGGACGGTGGCGAGGTTACGGAATGCGACTGAACACGGAGGTTCTTAAAATTACAGAGACTTTTATTTAATCGGTTAGGTTCCAATACAAATAATTTCGAGTGAGAATTATTAATCTTCGGAATTTCAGCAATGTCTTCCTCCAAATGGCGGGACGTCTGGATAAGTCCTCAGTGACTGAGTCTCCTAAGATCGGTCACGGAAGTCGTTCCCTGTCTTTTGAAGCCAAACACCGAACCTCTTTGGAACTCTGTGGCGAATGGATCACTTCTCTCGGCAAGGGTTGACTTTTCCGATGCCCTCGCGTGTTGACCGGACCTCTTTGGATCTCTGTGGCGAATGGATCACTTCTCTCGGCAAGGGTTGACTTTTCCCGATGCCTCTG
>JAFIDM010001028.1:30433944-30449427 GCA_023159025.1 Thereuonema tuberculata | reverse complement strand
AATGGATCACTTCTCTCGGCAAGGGTTGACTTTTCCCGATGCCTCTGCGTGTCGACCGAACCTCTTCGGATCTCTGCGGCGAAAGGATCACTTCTCTCGGCAAGGGTTGACTTTTCCGATGCCATTTAACGATAATGGGACCTCTTCGGTGACAACGTGCTTCGTTGCGGGCTTCACAACTGAAGTCTTCTCTTATCGCTGTCCTGGTTGGGAATCTTCTTGGGTCCTTTGCCAAAGCAACCACTAACTACTGTTTCCCGGTTGGGAGTCTTCTTGGCGCTGCACGCCACGCAGTCGAATCAGCTCCGTTCTTCGGATAGGGCGCTTTTTTTACTGGGCACCTGCCCACGACTGGATTTGAATGCTTTCTCCTGAATGAAGACCTTACTTCTGGGCTCCTGCCCAAAGTCGAATTAGAACGCATTTCTTCCAATGGACACCCTGTTGCTGGGCCACTGCCTGAAGACCAAGGCGACCACTCTTCTCTATGTGGAGTCCTCTTATCTGGGTTGCTGCCCGAAGACGAACTCGTATGCCCTCCTCCTAATGGAGACTTCCTGGTTGGGCGGTTGCCCCAAGACTATCTTGAATACTCTCCTTCCAGTGAAGACCTGCTGGTTGGGCGGGTGCCCACAAACGAACTGAAGTTCAGAGGCGCTCTGCGCCTTGTTTTATGGGCGCAGCTTGCCTCGCTCTTGGCTCTGGAACGGTCGACTCGACACAGGTTGGTTGGGTGGACCGAGTCGATTCCGTTGAAGGGGAGTGGTCCAAAACAGCAGGTAACAATATCAGGAAAAGTGAAAACTAGAATTGCAGATAGACAATCATAGGAAGAAATCTGTAATAGTTAGCAGGAATATTTGAATAGAAAGATTCTACTTTTGCACCGAACAGTGAATTAAGATGACTGTGTGTCGATCAGATTAGTATTTTTACAAAAGATTAATTTTTTCCCCTGTATATCTTTCTACATTAAAATTTTGGTGATAAAGGTATTCATGTGACAAAGTTATAAATTTTAGAAATTGTAAATTGAAAGTTATATGCTGTACTACATTAACATTTAAATTTATAGTAATAGAATAATAATAAATAATAGGAAGAAAGAAAGAAAGAAAGAAAGAAAGAAAGAAAGAAAGAAAGAAATTGCATTAAAATTAAAAATAATTTAGTGCCCTTTTTCAAATCAGTTTTAAACTTACTATTAGTTTTTGGCCAAAATTTACTCGCATGATAAATTGTTAATTGACATAATAAAATATTTATACTTAAATATAAAACTTTTAAGTAATAAATACTCTTAAAACTTTACTTATAATTTAAAAAAACAATTCTTCTGTTGTAAACCATTGTATTACTGAAGTTTTCTTTTAAGATTTTCTGGAGAAAAGGATATTTTTTCAAGTACTTGCAGAAAGTAAGCCCAAAGTACCCTTAATATACAAATGGAAAAAAATATTTGCTTAATTTTTGAGCTTCTTACAATTTAATAAAGTTCCACAAAACCCTTCAATTATCTCTAAGCAGAATTATTACTTTTAATTCTGAAAATAAGTTTCCCATCTCATTTGTTAGCTATACTATAAGTAAATCTAATACTAAAAAAGGTAAGATAAATAGAAAATATTAATATCGCCATAAAATTAACAATACACAATTTAATAGCATATATATAAAATATACATAGGTTTTAAGAAAAGAATTAATATTGTATTTCTGACATGTCTTCTATTCTAAATTAAGAATCACTGGTTTACGTGGGTGTTTCTTTCTTCCTAATGGCAACTCTTTCTAGTTAAAATCGTCTTTCTAGATCACTGAATCACTTGGGCTATTTATAGGATTCTGACCATTAACAGGGATATTCTAGGACTGCATTATTTTGAGATTTCATCGAATTCTAACAGTTGTTGATTTGTTAAATGAGAATAAGTTGATAAAGATGGCAACAATTTTCAGATGATGACCTCTAAGATATTGTAGTCCTCTCGAGTTTCATTTAATAATAATAATAATAATAAAGACAAATTTCACACTAGTTGCAATATTTTCTTAATAGTTAAAGTATTAGCCTTTCTTGTATGTAAAACTTTTTATAACCAATTTTTCTTGTATTAGTTGCTGCTGGTGAGTAGTTTTATTTTGAAGGTCACTTCACCCCAAAAGACGGTATATATATATATATATATATATATATATATATATATATATATATTCCTAAAATATAAATTACTTAGCATGAATGCAAACTTGATAGCATTCAGGACCTTAAATTATCTACTTTGATCTTCACAATAGTCTTCCTTTATCATAAAAAAAAAAGTGTGTGTTTATATATATTATTTTGAAAACAAAAATAGTTTGTCAGATTAGCCATCGATAATGGAGATGTTTTAATGTCTTGACATAACATATTTTTTTTTTTAACTTTTAACAGAAAAACAGCATCAGAAAGACTTGGAAAAGCAGCGAAAACAAGAACTTAAATTTGAACGGCAAGAAAAGAAAAAAGTTGTGGTTAGCACAGGTAGTAAATTAGATAAAAGCTTTGATCCTGTGGCTTTGGAAGATGAATCGCTACCAAGCCAGCATGTCGAACAACCAGTCAAAGTGGCGCACGCCCAGAGTCATGATATCCATCACAACGAAGTGGTAATATAAATTACTTCTAATCTTAATCATTCAATATTTTAAGTAAAACAGAATGTAAACAAATCTTACTCTTAGAATAAGAATTTAATCAAAAAATTTCCAATTTAAGTACTTGAATTTTACAAATAAAGAAAATTAGTTGGAGAAATGAATTAATTAATATTTTTCAAACCGTTTATTGGGCCTTTAAAATTTTTGAATGCTGTTTTCTCTAATATTGTAAGAATCCTAAATATGCAATTTAGGAACAAAAAGCAACTTGTTGCTTATTATAGGAATAGTAAACAATTATATTGTAAGGGATTTTTTTTTTTTTTAGGGGGAAAAAAAGTCTGTCTTTTTTTTCTAAGTTTTCATTAAATACTTTTTTATTTTTTTCGTAGACATATTCAGTGAAAAGGGAAGATCCTTATAAACGCAAGAACAGCTCCGTGTACATCACGTTGGCCTTTGCGGGAATTGCACTGCTGACTGCCATGATTGTGGGCATTGTGTTCCTTCGGAAACGCACGGCCCGGTCACCCCATAATCAGGGCTTCGTCGAGGTGGACCAGGCTGCCACTCCGGAAGAGCGCCACGTTGCCAACATGCAGGTGAACGGTTATGAGAATCCAACTTATAAGTACTTTGAGGCTCGTGAATAGACTTAGAAACACACAGAAAAGGCAACCTCCCCAGACCACCGCTGCCTGCCTGTCCCGCCCGCCCCGCGGACTTGTTGCTAAAGCATTTTTTTAAAAATCCAGTCTTTCCTAGCCGTCACCCAAACTTTTGAGTCTAGTTTAATTTTCAAATGCGCAGGAAACAGCAAAATAAAAATAACCATAGCTACCATCAATTCAAAACAAACAACAACAAAAAAGAAACGAACAAAATTTACAAAAGAAAATAAAAAAAAATGGAAAAAAAAAAAGAAAAAAAAAACCTGGAAAAAAATGTATGCTTTATTGTAGTAAATATACCATTCAGGTATTTTATTCCAGCACTAACCTCTAGTTCCAAATATAGTCGAGTAGTTTTCCTTCCTCTCTTCCCTTCATTATGTCTACTGATGTGTATCGTACATGTAGCAGTGTCCTCATGACTTAAGCCTAAACTGTGTTATGTATATTTAATAAATAAAGCTGTAAAACACAAGTATTTTCTGGGAGGGTGGGCTGTTGGAAGTTGCTACCCCTCCGAAAGGGTCAGTGTAGCGTTATTAGCTTGGGTGGAACAATTCTATCAGGGAAGGAACCTTTTTATGGATTCTGAATAGGTGTTATAACCTTTGTAAATATTTCTAGACTAAGTGTCTTTTTGAGCCTGTGAATTTTCATTTGTAAATTTATTTTTGTCATGTTTTTGTATCACTTAAGTATATTTACATTCAATTCAAGTAGACGAGCATAATAACTGTAATATTCTACCATTAAACATCCTTTTTGGTCATTTGTTATATACAGGTCCTCAGTGGGATACTACTTTTTACAAAAGAAAAGTTATTTAACTAAATAAATAAGAAAAAAAAAAAACTATCTAGTTCCCTTCTTGGCATATTTATAACTTCCATCATTCTGTATCAAGGCTATCAGGATCATGAACATTCCTTTTGTCACATGTATATCAGTGTCCTGTTTTGTGTCTTATAAATCCTCTTGCAGGAAGGATATTTTGGGATTGGGTCGAGCAAATTTTGATGGTAGTACTAATAAACTAAGCGCCTGCAGATGGAATAATAAAAAGGGGCGGGAGGGGGGGATCACATTCGATCTCGCTATATCCATCCTGCAAACACCTGAATTATCTAATAACCAGTCATCTCACGTCTGTACATTTTTTTGTGTATGTAGTTTGGTTCTTTGTATAGATGCGTAAATTCTATGCTGGCCATATATTGTCATTCTCCCGAGGAAAAAAAATAATAATAATAAATAAAAAGAGAGAGTGCATCTTGGAGCTTGTGCTTAACACCCTCTCTCCTGCCCGTGCCTCTCTTTTTCATTTGCTGTCGTGTCATCTTTTTAGTGCTGATGCAGTGAGACCTAACTTCAAGCACAAGAAAGTCAAGTGGATGAAAAGGTGAAGTCTGCTGTTAATCCTGCCTTCTTCCTTTTCCATCCTCTTCATGACACGATTTCATGTGCCACACGGATGACAGCCGCTGCCAAAGATTCAGCTGATGGCAAAGCAAAGACGTAGATCAAGCAGCAAACTCCTTATGTGCCATACATCAAGTCATTGCGTGTTGTCTGGCAGCAGCCATCATTCTCATGTTTTCTTTATTGACTGTTTCAGAGGGATTTTCTGAGTCTTTGAATTGATGAGTTCACATTTCCTTATTTTGTAATCTTTTCTTCTTCTTGAAGGCAAATGGATTTAATAGTGGATTTAAAAACAAACAACATTAAATATCTAACCCGTACTGATTATTTATTTTAATTTTTATATTTAGAGTTGCAAGAAAAAAAATATCTTTGTAAGCTGCTCATCAATTCAATCTGATATAAAAGCAATGTCACACCTGGTAATCATTATGTGGATTTGGTGGAATAAATTTGATACATTTATATTAAAATTGAATTAAATCATTTCCAAGTGGTGTTTACCAGGATATAATATTTTTTTTTTTATTTTTTATTGCAGACTAGTAACAAAAATTAGGCTGTATTGTTAATAACTGAATTTAATAAAGAATAACAAGTAGAAGTTGTTTTAGTTTTATATTTTCACACATTTATCTCATTACCTGCAATGTTATAAAAATGTCAGAGCCTAGCTTTATATCCTGTTTCTTATTTCTAAAGCCTAGTGACAAAATTTGGAGGAAAAACAAGGAAACGCAATCCTTTACAATGTTACTAGAAGTTATTTTTGGCTGCAGGATAGTGAAAATGCAATTAAATTGTAGGCTCAAGAACTTTTGGAATAAAATGGCGGTTCTCAACTTGATTCTCGTAACATGATTTGTGATAAAATACACAGACATACATATAGTTCACAAAGCAATTAAAATGACTTGCTTATTTTAAATGTTCACTAATTTGCCTCTAGTTTCCATGTAATTTATTGCAATTAATTTCTAGAATACATAGTGATATTAACAGTTACTGATTTTATTTTCAATTGTATACATTCTCCTAGCTAAAGGAGTACTGCATTGTTGATTCTCTGTATAGTTTTCATGCTAATCATTGTTGTCTGCAAATTTACTGAATTTTTTTGAAAATACTCAGATGAGCGAAAGAGTAAAACTAGACCCAAACAATCCAACTATTGAGTAATTGTTGGTTGAAAGAGAAAAATTGTTAGGGAAAAGTAGATTTTAATTTACCTAAGGAAAAAAAAGTTCATGAAAACTTGGGGATAAAAACATCACTACTGTACAATAGTAATGCTACATATGAATTTCCCTGAGATGCTTCTTGAGAAGATAATGGAAGGGGATGCACAATATTAAGGCTTCCTTGAAAGTGTTGAATATTTAACTTGGTTTCGAGTAAGAGTATTAATATGCAGATTGTATTATATTTTGCGAGAATCCATTCTTCACTATGCACACCATTGCCATGAAGAATTTAAATGGAGATTTGAATGCAGTCAAAATAAGGTACCCCTAGTTGAACAAGTAACATGTGTTATTTGGAAATATTTTTGAAATAAATCAACAACATGTCTCTTGTGAGATGAATATGTTGTCATAGACATGTAATTTTCAAAAGTCCATGTAGAGTCTTTATTAAGGCTGAGATAGCATTTCCAACAGACATTTAGAATACAATGATTTACAGAACAAATAGATGCTATTGAGTGACTGTCAGATTAAAAATAGGAATCGTATAAGAAGATGCCATGAATATGGCAACTTTATGAATCTGTTAGACACTATCAGAATCTTAAAAACAAAAATTAAAAATCTTTTTATAGACTAGCTACTCTGCTAAAGTTAAACTCTCTATTCTTTAGATTCAGGGTAAACCTAATAAATTAAATTGCATTCTTTGAACTGCCAAATACTAAGGCAATTTCGTGTTTGTTCTTTTATGAAATTATTCCTTTTTAAAGTGTTGGGCAAAACCTTGTTTGTTTTTTTGTTTTTTTCACTAGAAAGAATTATGGAGGAGAGTTATCATAACATTCCATTTAATTCATTTTCAAACAACTTTATTAAAAATTATTAACATTAAAAACAAAACTGACCTGGAAGAACTCGTACGGAGAGGGTACAGCCTGTATATTAAGGAATTTAATGCCTTTTTGTGAGATGTGCACATGAAGTACTTCAAAAATATATATAGGTTTAGGGGCCAACCAGCCACGATTTGAGATATTTAGCATTGTTTTCATTTGATTTTCGCTAATAGCTTGACTGTTAGAAATGCGACCATGCTACTACAGTCAAGCTATTAGTACTTAATAGTACAGTCAATAGTACTATTGTGGGGGCGATAGCTCGATGGCTACTGTCACTGTCTGGTATGCTCAAGGTGATTGGTTCGAATCAGTTGCAAGTAAATTTCTCTTCCATCTATTTTTTTTTTCCTTTCCTAAATTTTGTTTTATTTTTCCTTATTTTAAATGATTAGAAGTTATAAATAATTAACTTAATTAGTTCAATTTTTAAATTAAAATATGTTACTGAGAAAGCTAATCTTGTTACAAAAGGTTCAAGGGTTTTTAAGCAAAGTTCACTTAAGCAAAGTCCTTTAATTAGAAAATTAAGTAAAATGTTAAAAAAATATCAAATATCACTTATTTATTACTAACTTTTTCCCTTTCTTATATTATGTTTACATTACACTTGGACCTAAATGAAGATACAGATAAGAAATCTGAAGATCACATTTCTCATACACAAAAAATAGATATAGACATACAGTTAGGCTTTCCAATCTTTGCTTATTAACCCTTGACCCTTTTATAACAAGTTTAGCTTTTTCAGTTAAAAATAAATATGTAATTAAAGGGGATATATTTTACAAGTTCTAATCATTTTACTAATGTATAGTAAAATAAGGAATAGAAAGTAAAAATAGTCATTTGCAACAGATTCAAACCGAGCACCTCGAGCATACCAGGCAGCCACAGTAGCCATCGAGCTATTGCTGAAGACTAAAGTAGCATGGTTGCATTTCTAATAGTTAAAATTAAAAAATTAAAATTAATTTCTAATAATAGCTAATAGTGGAAATCCAATGAAAACAATGCCAAAAATCTCAAGATTCATGAAGGGTTGGTCACTAAATCTATATATATTTTTGAAGTACTTCATGTGTACTTTAATCTTGCAAAAGGGCATTAAATTCAGTAATATACAGGCTATGCCCTCTCCTTGTCAGTTATGGGGTCATGAGAAGTTCTACATCTCTTGAAGTGATAAAGGACAATTCTTAAATCCAAAAACTACTTGTAGAGATTTCATTATGTTGTTGAATCTAGTTATCCGACTAACCCAAAACGCTTAAACATCAAAATTGCACAGTGAGAAAATGCATTAAGGTTGCTAAGATCAAAATCTGAATTTTGATATTTTTCACTTTTGCTTTTTCTCATTCTTCTTTATTTGTTGTAATCAATTTCAAATTGAACATTCTTTTACAGAGCATTTATGTCATATTGGAATATTAATATCAAAAATATTTAGCCTTAACATGAGTTAGTACATAATGAAATATAGAGTGAAGGGAAAAACAAAACAAAACATTCAGGATGAGTAAATGTTCCAAAATTTTGGAATACTATGTGCACTCTTCAGAGAATAAGGTAAAAGCAGCAGTCATGAAGGACACCACCAAATGCATAGGGACAAGGAATGGGAATTTAATATATTAAAACTTCATAGTTGTGACTAACTTTAAATAATTGATTGTATTTGTGTTTAAACTTTAAAAAAAATGTTCATTTCATTTATGTAGCTAGAAAGTTACCAATCAGATCTTTGTAACTGGACATCAATTCAGCATTTAGGGAAGGCCCAATGAATAAATGCATGACTTGATATTGGTTTGCAAAATTCTGATCTGGCAATATGAGTCTCGCAAACAACCCTGCAGTAGACCACAAGGAGCTATCGATAATACCAAGCTGCAAGACTTGATTAAATTCAACAACATTCATCAAACAGTTTGAGAATGTGCTGAGAAACTGGGAGTATATTGTACAAGTTTCTGACATCTGTTGGATAAATGGTCCCACATGAGTTAATAGAAGAGCACAAAATTGAATGTCTGCTCTTCTCTGCAACCAAGCGATTGACGTATGATGAGAAATGGATACTGTATGACAAGTGACTATGTTTGGAGCAATGGCTTGGCAACGATGAGGCTCCAAAACACAACCCGAAGCCCCTACTCCATTTCAGGAAGATGATGGTCAGTGTTGGTGATCTGTAGCTGGTGTGATTCAAATCTCCTCCAGGCAGGTATTGTCATGAAATTATTATTCATGTGGATGATCCAGAAGTTGTATCAGTTATGAAAACTTACCTGGTCTGCCTTATTCACCAGATCTGTGCCCTGCGGACTATCACTTCAATCACTTGGAGACCTTTCTTATGTATCGACTAACCAATCAAACAGTAGAAATTGCATTTGCAAACTATAGCTTGAGCTTTTTTCATGACAGCATATAAAAACTTGTATCTTGTTAAGAAAAGTGTATTGCTGCTGGCAGTGATTCTTTTGATTAATAAACTTCATTTCAGAGTTGCAGGTATTTTGAAATTTCCATGTATTTTCTGATATTTCATCTGCAACAACCTGATAATATACAAGACATTTTTACAATACTACTCCTGTACTCCTGCATAGTGGATGTAATACAGCGACGCAAAAAAGTAACATACTGAATAATCTTAGGACACATATTGGAATTGTATTACAAGATGGAGGGATGTAATTGTCAACATAAGTGAATTGGTTGTTTGACATTTGTGTTTCTTGGTTTGCAGTGTCGCATGACAAATTTTTGCTGGGAGTAAAAGGAGATAGTTGGTTTTCTGTTGTTGGTGAACAAAGCAGGAAACCGAAAAAGAATTTCCTATAACCATGAAGTCTGACTGGGGCAGTTCAAAACAAATCAGATGCATTCATAATTAAAACCTCCACTAACCCATTTTTCAAGGCTAATTATTTCCTATTGAAACTAAACTACGTTGAATTCGTAAATAACATCACATCACCCTTAAAATATAAATAAAATATTTAAAATATGTAACACAAATTTTCAGAAAGAGTATTTGTCATTCCTTTTTCAAGCTACATAATAAAAATAACAAAACAGGATAACATTAAGCGTTAACCTATTGATAATTTAATAATACTCACTGGGTTAATTTATTAATTCTTCAAATTTCATAGTTTTGTTTGGCTTAAGACATGGTAAAGTTAAATGCAAATTTAAAAATCTCATTAACCTCTATACCTTTTAACTATGTTTAGTAGAATTTTCACATGATTGGGATAACAAACCTGCAGATTGCTTTATCCACTTCAATTTTCGCAATGATCTCAACTCGCTTTGTTGCAGCACAATTTAATATTTAGTTTTATTTCCATATTTTCCATGTGTTTCCCACTAACTGTCATTTTGCAAATATTATGTGGAACTAGATTGAGTGCATTATATCTGATCTGTCTTGTGTATGTCCATACCACTATATATTTCCTAAATTCTAAATAAAAGTTAAAATGATAATATCCAATCATTTCATTTATTGGAAATACACTTGAGCAGAAAAATTGCACAGTTGCATTTTTTTACTTTTTTGTTTAGTTTGAAATTGCGAATCGCAAGGAAAATAATGTAATTTAAAGATTGTTTTATCACCTATCCAATGATACCACTTAAGTGTGTATTGTCCCTTCAAAACCAAGACAATAATAATAGAACACCCCGAAAATGCTCGTTCCAGGTAGCACTAGTTTGCTAGACTTGCCGCAGGAATAACAGGGTTAATTTTAGGTAATACAGCATCATTTGCATATCAACGCTGAACCTGAAAGGAACTCTCTCAAATACTCCTTCATTCATCACAAGAAAATGGATACCACACCTGAAGAAGCTACTCAAATTGTTGCTCTAATCAAAGCAGGGCAAAATCAAAGTCAAGTGGCTTGTCAATTGAACTTGAAGCCGGTATTCCATACGACGTGTTTACGAGAGATATCGAGAGACTGGTGGTTACGTATGGCAACGAGGATCTGGCTACCATCATGTTACTTCTCAGCGCGATGATCGCTTTCTTGTAACGAGTTTATTGTGAAATGCTGTCCCAGTTCAACTGCATTCAACTTCAAGAAACTCACCATGTCACCGTTAGTCGGTGGACAGTAAGAAGCAGGCTCCCTGAACGAGGTCTGACTGCACACAGACCAGCAAACGGCTCGAAATTAACCCAGCCCACCGACAAGCCCATCTCCAGTTTGCTCGAGAGCATTTAAACTGGACATTAGACCAATGGAGGGGATGTCCTGTTCTCAGACAAATGCAGGATGTGTCTACATTCTATAGAAGACTTTCAGAATAATTCGCTCAGTGCTGTATCGGCGTGGGAGTTCATGCATGTTCTGGGGAGGAATTTCCTTAGAAGCGACAACTGAGATTGTTTTCATCGCCGGGCCGAGTAGCGGCTCTCGAACAAAGGACTGACTTCCCAATGTTACATAAAGGAAGTACTGGAGGAGCATGTTATGCCATTTGCGGGGTTTATTGGCGAAAACTTCCTGTTTATGCAAGATAATGCCAGACCTCACACCGCAGCAATTGTAAGCCAATACTTGCAGGACATGAATATTCCGGTTATGGATTGGCCAGATCATAGCCCCAATCTCAATCCGATTGAGCATTTGTGGGACGAGCTAAAGCGAAGAGTTCGGGCAAGAATTGCGATTCCTACGAGTCTTTCAAAAGCTGCAATTCATGAGGAGTGGGAAGCCATACCGCAAGATTTTATCATAAAATTGATGAAAACTCGGAGGGCCGTAATTAAGGGTAGAGGAGGGAATACCCGTTATTAATAAAGATTGTTTTATAAATGTTTGTATTGAATTTTGTTTTAATCACCATTTCCCAGGCTGTAAGAAAACGAAGTTTTTCTGGTAGGCTAGGAGATTTCTCCAAAAAGCACTCTGCTGACATGCAATATACACTTCAGTGGTATCATTGGATAGGTGATGAAATGATCTTTAAATTGACATTATTTTGATTCAAACAGAATTTGCGAATCGCGAGGAAAATAACAAAAAAAGTAAAAAAAAATGCAACTGTGCGATTTTCCTACTCTTAAGTGTATTTATGAAAAAATTAGAAAGTTTTTAAATAAATATAACATTAGGGTTGTCAACAAAGCTACTAATAAATTGAAATATCGCATTACTAATGAGAGCACAATGAATTTCAAAAAACTAATATATTGAATTCCTTGAAATAATTTGTGACAGGACAAGCGTAGGATATACATCATTTTTTTGCTCCAAAAAAGTATTTCACAACATAAAAAAAAAATATAATATTAAGGATGTAGACAAATCTTTAATTTACAAGCATAAAAGAATTACTAAACACGTCCCCAATTTTGACAAAGTTAAAATAACAGATAGAGCCAACTTGATTTTTTCACTAACCCTTAAGGAATCGTTGCATAAAATCCACTACCTTATTAGGAATAATAAAATATTCTATGATGAGGTTAAAAATTGTTCAAATTGACCGTATCCCATTAAAAGGTTGAGATCCAATATTTTACTACGTGACATCTCGGGGTAGCTATTTCATGCTCTTTGGCATTCATGAAAAGTTACCAGTAAAACAACAAGGTCTCAGTACGGAGGTGATTATAATGTTAAACGGCAGAAATGTGGAACCTCCAATAATTAAACTAAAACTAAAATGTAGAACATTCATGTGCCAATTTCCGCTGGCCTCTATGAATTTTTTAAGCACAATTAAATAAAGCACCTAAAAAAATGGTAACACATTAAAAGGTTGAGGTCCAGTACCAGGTGACATCTCAGGATAGCTATTTCACACCCATTAGAGTTCAAGCTGAAAATAATCACCAGTAAAATAACATCATTTTTTTTTAAAGAAAATTTTAATAAATTGACGACAATAAATATTACATTATATAATTCCATGAAGGGAAACATGAGGCTGCAGAATCTCTAAGGTAGTACTGCACCATCAATGTTTCCCTGATCACTACCAGCAAAGACCGAGAATTGTAATAGGCCATGATGCCACCAGTCCTGCCAGTGTGTCATTCAACAATAAAGTCTGGATTTGTGCACTGCCCAGTGCTTCTCCATACTCAAGTATTATCTGTGTCCAGACAAAACCTGGATTCGTCACTAAATACCACTCGTTGCCAATCCATAGCCGTCCATGCTACCCACTCAACACTTCACTGCCAATGAAGCCACCGATGATTAGGTGTTAATAATGGCAGACTGTGTAAGGGGTACCGAGAATGCAAATCTCATTCTGCAAGACTCCTCACAATCACATGGGTAAACAAAGAGCTTTCTAGTTGTGCCACTACATATCTCTAGATGGTGGACAGGGACACACTTGGATCAGTTTGTGTCTATCAGATACATTCTTCTCTTCTGGTAGTCTGCCTAGGCCTACGAGTGCCTTCCTGAGTGTTCCCTCTTGTCTCCAATGCTGGAAGCTTAAAGTGTAGTTGGAATGGTCCAGGTGGCAACCAATTCTACGGAACAATCAGCCTGCCTACCGCACTCCAAGTACAAGACCTCTCTCAAATTTTATGTTGTTCAAAACTGCATCGAATGCATTAAGGCATGCTAAGGGCTGAGATCTGCATTCAACAACCACACACTATTAAAAAGCACACAGTGGGCAACTGCAATCAGTGACACAATTATCTGGGACTGTCTCATATACCGTGTTTTGTTGTTTCTGAACCCTTCAGTTTGGGTGTGCTAATTTTTTTGGTAATGAGTGTATAAGGAAATTAAAGAATAAAAAATAATTGGTTCAAGGGAAGAAATTAAAAAAAAAAAAAAAGATTGAGATAATAAGATTTGATAATTCTCAAATCTTTATTGATAAAGTGGGAAAAGCCATATAGATGAAGGAACTTTAAACAGACAAGGTGGATTAAAAAAAAATCCTATAAAAGGGAATTAAAAAAAAAAACAAAGCAGTGACAATGCAACAATGCTGATCGAAATTGGGCTATAACTGTAAAGATAGTACAGCAGACAACCTATACTTCAGACTATTTGTTGGGCATTAGGTTTTGGGGTTAGTCCATTGTTGGGTCCAAAGTGATGTGATGATATTAGGAAAGTTCAGAAAGGGACAAACCAAATGAAGCTTGTTAAAATATAAGTTGTCCACAAGCTGCTTCATTCTCTTCATCCAGAATAAATAACAGGAAAATCATAAGGAATAGCAATTGGCTGAAGTGGATGTGAAAACTTAATAAAAGATAAGGGAGATAAAGAAAAATATTTATTCTTCTGGATGTAAAAATGGGCAAACAAAAATATCTGTAGAAAAGCATGTTCTTTCTAGCAGCATCTGTCAAGTGAATGTCAGTTCATTCCAAAAAATTCTCCATGATTGGGAATTCAGCAGAAGAGGATTGTGTTAGTTTTCATCAATATAATAAACTGAAAATCAATAACTGAATAAGGGTTGGCCTTCAGAGTATGGATGCATGGGGCATACAGGGCACTCAAGAATTACTCTAGAATTCGAGTGCTTTTGATATATGAAAACCACTGACTATAGAGATCTAACATTAACAGAATATTTTTTCTCTTGAAAGATACACGTGTCATTAAATTTTTACAACTGTTGAAGCATTATTTCCATTAAGTCCACACTGAAAGTTCGTTGTTTCTATAGTTAGGATTTGTTTCCTCGGTTTTAAATAAATTTGACAAGACATCTTTGTTAATAATTTATTTATTAATAAACACATAACTGTATTTGATAAAAAAATACTCTCAAATGCAAATTTCAAGATGTAAGTATAATTAAACTGTAAATAAAAAAAATAATAATAAAAAACCTGCTGTATTCGTAAATATTAATATTCTGTTTCAAATTCACTTAAATACAACTGTATCCAGCATTGCTCCCAAACACTGAACTATATTTGAAGTCATAAGTACATCAACATGCTCTTCTAAATGGCGTTTAGGATCCTGTTGAAGACAAAGAAACAAAAATAAGTTAAGAAGATTTATCATTTACAACCATGAAAAAATATTATATTTGACTAAAATTTAAATTTGTGATGGACATACACTGATGAAAAGAGGTGATTAGCCATAGATAAAACGCCAAAAAACAGGATGTATATCACATTTGAGAGGACGTATTGGCAAAATGATTTAAAATTAAGTGTAGCAAATACGTCAATTTACAGTGATCAAAATTAACGTAAGTAAATATTTTTAGAAATAAAAAAAATTCTCTATAAAAATGTTTCTTTAGGCATTCTTTGGAAGTGGAATGTAATTCTATCTAAGACTCAAAATAGAAAAATTCAACAATTGTTACGTTTTTTCCCCAGAGTTACTTTAAAAGGAAGGTAAAGAAACCGATATCCATAATAAGAGAAGACATTTCCTGGAGAGGAGCTGACCCAAATATTGATGGGGGGAGAGAATGAAATGGAGGTCCCTGCAACTGCATCCCCAACCTAACACCCCCAGATAAAGGGAGGAGGAGGAGTTTCTTTAATGACAAATAAACTTTAAGTATTCCAAACTACTTTAAATAGTGAAGAGCAATGTTAAATATTCTTCAAGGAATGACAGAAAGAATGAGTAGGAAAAAAATTACCTTAATACAAAGGACCAAACACACAAAAAC
>JAFIDM010001028.1:30377495-30433544 GCA_023159025.1 Thereuonema tuberculata | reverse complement strand
GTTTTTGTGTGTTTGGTCCTTTGTATTAATGTTTATACACACAGAATGGATAATATATAAAAAAAATTACCTGTTTTCCTACATTCTTGATTGCTAATTGCTCTGCAGTCATCTTATCTTCATCTTCTAGAGACTGTAATGTAGAAACACCAATAATCAATAAATTACTCAAAAATTAAAAACAGAGATGTTTAATTACACTGACATCATAAAGACATCATTTTTTTTTGGATAGAACATTAGTAGATAAACGATTGTGTTAAGAAGGGAAAATGTATTGATAATCAACAGCTGTTTTTAATAAACGACATAGTTCTATATTTAGCATCTTCAGAAAAGAAATCCTCTGGAATAATTTGAAATTAACAAATCAAGTGCTTCCGTATGAAAATAATTTCAGCAATGATATTACACTAAAATACAAACCTTGTTATAATTTTTGGCCAAATCTAGCATACTTTGGACTGTTTTTTCATTGAGCTGACTGTGAGTGTTGTAATCTTGTAAAGTTAAGCCGTCCATCCAAGATTTTTTATGGAGATTCAATAACATCTATAACAAGAATGATAATATTGAAATTAATTATAACATCACATTAAAGAAAGAATTTATGTATAACTAAGATCACTGTTGCTTAAATATACACAATACACTATTAAATTTATAATTGTAAGGTTATCTATCTTAGATTAGATTAGATTAATTGAAAGTGGGTGGCATGACTGCCGAGCACGTCGACCTGAAAGATCTTTTGTACTATCCCACGGAAAGAAGGACAGACGGAGAGAAAGATGGAGAAAGGATGGTGTGAGAAATGCAGGGGAAACGGGAGAACCCCGGAAAACCTGCCCAGTGCGGATTGCCACCATCAACGAAACCCACATGAGAACCGAACCCGGGACTCAGAGGTGAGAGGCCAGTGTCTTAGCGACATCGCCATCTGCCCGGCCTATCAATCTTAACTCCTTAAAAAAAGTATCTATACATATTATTTTCTAGATAGAGTGGTAATTTAGTTAACGACGAGTTGCTGTAAGCAAAAAATGTCTTGGGTATCGATGCAGGCTTTAGTTTACGACGCCTCGTCGATTGGTGGCGCCCAATAGTTTTTGAGAAAATTGCATTTAAATTTTGCAAAATATTCATACCTACGTCATTTATATTTTCTTTACAAACAATTCGTACTTCTGGTGAAGATTGGCATTTAAAAACTGTATTCATGAACTATTCATTTTATTAATGATAAATTTTTGTAGCAAATATAAATGAATAAATGATATGTACCATATTTTTATGACATTTAAAATCACGCCTTGGATAACGACGGCTTTGGCTAACAACAATAATCCTGAAACGGATTACCATCGTTAACCAAGGTACCATTGTAGTAGTAAAATAACTAATTTTCCCCTTTACTTCTGAAATTTCAATCCATAAAGAAAGAAAGTGAAGGTGGTTTGCATGTAGTTCGACTGAGGAGGAAGAAAGGTTCCTTTCCTGTCAACTCATATGACTCACAAGACATGTTCCTTAAAAAAAATTCATTTTCATTTTCATTTCTTTACAAAATCCCCTTTAACCTTTCTGTAAGTGTATTTATTTACAGACTTTACATGGGAAAAGAAGTTGTGGTTGCCAAGTCAATATAAAAGAAAGGAGTTTTTAAGAAGTTCAAGGAACATAAATTGTGGCTCAATAAAAGAAGATTGTGTTCAGCAATGTGTAATTGGTATTAAAGAGAATGTTCACTGAAATTTAATCTTGATTGACGCATGAAAATATATATATTCATGCATCAATCAAGATTAAATTTCTTGATTGATTAAATATATATATATAAAACTGCACTTTCACAATGAATAAGAGGATCGATTTTAAGCAAAGACAAACTATTCTGAACATACGAATGAAAGAAGTAGTAATATTATCTAAAGGCAATCTGTGGCTCTGTCCAGTTCTATTAAAACAAGTCCAGTGTTTTTCCATTTCAGGCTTTGTAATGTTTACATCACCAGAGCCAATTAATGCTTAATGAATAGGAGTGTTAACTTTCCTTTAACTTTCCAGCCATTAAATTCCATGTAACAACAAATTAATAAATGTTATATTGCTGCTGACTGTTTCAACTACAATATTAAGATGGTATCGAGACAGATTTTTTGATGAATTTCTTGAAAAAAAAAACAAAGATTGCAATTAAGCAAGAAACTACCCTTAAACTATGAAGAATTTTATGCAATGAGAAGATGAAGTTACAATAAATAACAATTCTAGTAATATCTGCATTTGAAACAGAAGTTCTGCGGAAATGGCAACTAATAATCAATTACTATGAAAGTTTTTCTAATAAGAATTACAAGAATGCAAATTTCGATAACAAGGCTTAACTCCCAATTGGTAATCAACGCAAAAAAGAAAAGGATTTTATTATTTGCTTCACACAGTTCAAACCAACAAAAAATTTCAAGAAAATGTAGTTAATGTTAAATGAACCAGGAAATAACAACAAATATCTCGCAGTTTCAATAGTTTCTTTACATGAATTTATGTATTTTTTTATTTATATTATAAAATAAATAATTTTATATTTTTTTATCTCATAAGTTAAATGGAATTTATATTGAAAAAGAAAATAAATTACCTTCTGTTCAAGCTGATTTTTCCTGTAGTTAATAGATATAGAGTAATAATGTCGGTTAAGACCATGAATAAGAGCCTGCAGGGAAGGAAATAAATAAATAAATAAATAAATAAAATGAATGAATGAATGAATGACTTTTTTTTCCCTCACTAAGGATTAAAACCTAAACAACTTTTTTTTTATTCAATGGTATCATTAATAACTAAAGATATTAATTACCTGGATCGATGGCTTCTGCAAATGACCTAAATTAGATGTCGTCTGTCTTGGTTCTTGTCCAAGAACCATCATATTGGGATTAATAAGGCGAAAGGCATCTATAACAACCTAATCAAAAGAATTTCAAGAAAACCAAACATCAACTACCTGTTCTTTGAGTACCTGATACATCACAAGTGCAAATTATTTGATTAACGAATTCACTTTAAAATGATGGGATATTTATAATAGAAATGTTTCCAACAGTGAGAAGGAATTAAGAACTTATATATTAACCAGAAGGCAGAATTAAAGATTTCTGTCATTATGAACAGTTGATAGCAATACAGATTTAGTCAATTTTAAATTCAATTCCACCCCAAGTTCAATCATTCACTTAAACTTAACTCCTTCTTTGTTTAGGCTACAAATTAAGAGGCAACAGACTTTTGGACTTAATATGTTGAGGAGGACGGAAATGGATAAATGGTACTCAAGGCCACTCTGTATAAAGATTACAACAGCATCAAAAAGCAATTGTCAGTTGATCTGGCAGGGCTTTTCATTTAAGTGTCTGCAGTGAAATTTTGCTACAAAGAAACATTCTATTTTTTCGCAAAAATTCACAGGATCTTAGAAATCCACTACGACGTTTTAAATGGTTCGGATAAATCGAAATTCCTAGGTATACATGACTGCAAAGTATGAATTAATGCCCAACACCAACTTAATTACTGCAGAAGATGCTTGATAAGGAATCAAATAGCTCAAATTAACTAGTCAATGTTTATTAGTTGATGAATAATCCTTACCTCTTTTTAAGTTTACATTTTATGGAAAAGGAAAAGAAAAATACAAAAGTCTCTAGTGGAAATGAAACAAATTTTGAACCATCTGGTTCAATTGATGTCCAGCATTTAAGTAAACTGTATTAGTTTGATCTACACTGATTAACATTTTGTTTTTGCAATTTGGCTAAGTTGAAAATAGGAGGAATGTATACTTAGTTGATTAGAAGTCATTTCTTAGGGTAAAAGAGTTTGTCAAAAACCTAATACAGATTTTTAATAATAGCTGCTATTTAATGTAAAGAAAATCATGAATAAAATAGAGAACTGTAAACAGAGACTTACCTTTCCTTTAACACTCTGAATGGGGTCAACTACCACAGCCACCGCTCGCTCAGATAAAGCTTCAAAGCTCTGCTGTGTATTGATGTCAACACCAGACAACCAACAGCCAAATCCAGGATGAGAATGATACCATCCAACTACCATCTCTGGCCTAAAAAGGAACAAATAAAACAATTTACATTTCTTCATATTACCCTGCAAATCAAGTCTGTTAGGAATTTGGACTCAATTGACTTCAGCCATCTCTTGATGTTCATGCATTCATTGCACTTGGAAAAAAGATGATTTGAGTTGGCTAGGAGTCAAAAGTTGCTTCAGGATTTAATATCAAATAAATCAAAACCTTTCTTAAGAATAAGATTTATCATAACAGAAATGTAGGCCTAATAAAATATGAAAATCAGTAAAATGTAATGACTAAATTTTCATAATTGATAACTACATTTTTGGAAGAAAACATATTCTTTAAGTAATCTCCATCGCAGTTGGATGGAATTTTTGAGTACACCAAAACTTTCTGATTCTTACTCTACTCCACTAAGTGATCATTTGAGGAAAATGTTGATTGTGGGTTGACTGATAAAGGAACCTTTGAGAGTGAAGATAAATCTTTCGAATATGCCCCTCTGCCATTTATTAAAAAAAGATGGAAATCTAAGATTAGATCTAACTCAATAAAAACCAAAATCTGGATTTTCGTAACAAAGCATTGTTAATCAGTAAATTTTATTGAAGGTAGAATGGAGAGTATTAATAATTTAGTATTCTAATGAAAAGTGACTTGTATGGAAGCTTGATGATCATTAAAGAAGTTGATATAACAAAGAGCTTTATTATTATTAAAATAAACAGGTTTAGACATGTGTATCACCAGTCCTGTATATTTGATTTACACAGCCCTGAATACAGCTTCATGGTAAGATTTGAGAAATGTGGAAAAAAAAAGTAAGTTATTTTGAATTCCGCAAGAACAGACTTTATTCGTAATCATGAACTTATGCTGCTTGATAATGGTTCCTGAAATGCCCTTTGCTTTGAGAATGAAACTTGTAAAGACTTCAGTTTTTATTATTGATTCTAGAATTGCCTGCAATGTGCTAAGAACAGAGAGGATCTCAACTGTTTACTAAATTGCTAGTTACAACCTTCATGATCTGAGAAGATACTCAATGTTCTATAAAATCAATATCTGGCAAGTTTGGCTAAGGCTTTGTGCTCAGACAAGAGAATCAAGTCAACTTTCAGAAATATACGTAGTGGTTACCCAGGAAGGTGTAGCCAGCTTTCAAAGAGAATCCAAATCACTCCGTAAGATATGGCTCTGTATTATGTAAATGTTGCAGATGGCATTAATATCAAACTGTGATAAGAAAAACTAAATATATAGTATTTGACTGCGTGCACAAACAATGCAAAGATATGACTGTTGACAGCCTGCTTGTAGGCAATTCAGAATCTTTATCTGCAGTTATAAAATCTCCATCTTTTTACAATCTGTCTATTTTGTAGTGCTTTAAATATAATATAGTTAAGTTTATTTTACAGTAATTTTAATTTTGAAATGCTTTCTTTTTTTTTTTTAAATATCTTTTCAGTATATCTTCTTAAAATTTATTTATTTAGAATTTAAGAAACAGAGATGTCATTCTCTTTTCCTTAAGATTTTTGTGCTTGGCTAGACAAAGTCCTTGGAAGTATAGGATGAAATATTGCCGGAAAGATGATTAAAGTTTGTGGTTATTTAAGAAGATATTAATTAATCTTTTCAGTATATTATTTTCTTTCTCATGTATGCATAATGTCATAACTGTAGTATTTAATCGTGCCATTTGATACAACTCTAATTTAATAAAGCAGTCTCTCAATGAAAACTTCTTCAAGGAGATTAAAAAAAAAGTTCAACCCTATTTTATAAATCCCATCAATCCAGAATAGGCCTATATTACAAAGCTATGTGCAATGAAGGAGCGATTTCTTTATTTGAGACTTTATAAGTTTAGTGTTTTTTTTTTTGTTTTTTTTTAATCATGTAAGTACCCTACCAAATGAATGTTAAAACCAGTTACTAGGCTACATAAATTTCTAACAGTTATAAAATGTTGAGAGAATACTATTATTAATATCTTACCGTCCAGTCTGTTTCAGCATATCCAACATTTTGGCTTGGAAAACTGGATCAACTGCTTCTACACTGACACCCTAGGAAGTAAATTTAAGGATTTTATTTTTAAGAGAAATGAAAAAAGAAATATTATTTTCATGAATACAACAAGAAAATTATAATGCCAACTCTTCTGAATATCCAACAGGAAAAAAAGCTGTAAATATTTGTTCACAGCTGACAGGCAATTATTAGCGTTATTTCTTTTAGAAAACCATTTCTAGAAAACTATTTACTTATTTTTAATCAGTCATATACGGTGGTTTTTGATTGTCGATGTATCTAATTTATACCAAAATCATTAGACAGTTCACAATGAATAAAACGAACATATAGAAAACCTGGTATTTGAAGCTTTATCCTTTCCTATGGCAATATTTCTTGGACTGAGAAAATGCTCTAGATTCTAAGTTGCACTGCTTGGGAAAACTTGACACTTTATTTTCAAAGTTTATTTGGATAATTCTCATCAGATGTAGTCTTCAAAGAAAGTTTTACATCACCTGTGTGGTCTCTTATTTAAAATCAACTAACACAAATGCTCCTATAGAAATCTTGACAAGTTTCATGATATTTTCACAATTTCTTTTCTTTGCTGATATTTTTATTTAAGTTTATGAAAATATTACTAATAGCCATATGATTTTCACATAAATTTTCGCTTAAATAATATGATTTCCACATGTGACGAATAACAAAATTTATCTGTGCAAAACTTATGTTTTTTTTGTTTGTTTTTTTTCTAAAATAAATTTTTAGTTCTTCACACATATGTATATTACAGTAAAATATTTTCTGTAAAATTCTCTGTCACTGCGTTAGTGAAATCACTTTTAACATAATTTTAAGCAGTTTCTTGTCAACTGTTACAAAAATTTACTTCATAGACTTGAATTAAGAGCTCCAGTATCTGAACTTGAAGTTGTATGTGAATTTTAAACATCTTTATCTAGATTAAACTAAGTTTCAGGAGATATGATTCCCTCTTGAACAAAGATGTTTTAGCATTTCACTGTCTTAGATAGAAGATGTTGCAGCAAGTAAGGTGGAAAAGGCAAGCCATTCTACCAACAGACGTGGTATTTTTAGTTAATAACTCAGCAAGTTTAACAATGTCTGATGAATTTTGGTTTTGTTTTGTTTTGTTTTTTTTTTCCCTTGATTCATGATGGCATTTCATGGATACAATATGAAGCCAATACTACTTCTGTATCACCAGAGCCAAATGCTTTCACTGACAAAATAAAATGTAAATTGTACATCTCAATATGAAAGAAAAGACATTCCAGGATGGAAGCAATTGTACTAGTAATTAATTAACATTAGCCATAAAAATTCAATACATGATAAAAAGGGAAAGCCTTTTGAGTCAAGCTGAAACCCTGGGATAGCAATTTCGAGCTTACTGGGCTCTTCTCAGCCAATAAAAACCCAAAAGGCATACGAGGGGGAAGAATAATATATTAGTGATGGATAAAGTTACCTCTCAAAACTCAAGACAAGAAAAAAACAAAAACAAAAAAAACAAGCAAAAGTGAAATTCAAAACTCTTGGGCAGCACAATTTTTACCTCACAAGGTATTTGACCACAAAGAATCAAATAAAAACAAAAATAAATAACCCTCTAAAAGGTAAAAGGAAAAGAAACAGTTCATAACAATGATAAAAAGGGGATGCTTTTTGATTTAAGCTGAGATCATGGGACGGCCGTTTCAAGCTTGTTGGGCTGCTTCTTTTTATCGTGATTATGAATTGTTTCTTTTCCTTTTACCTTTTAGAGGGTTGTTTATTTTATATTTTTATTTGATTCTTTGTGGTCAAATACCTTGTGAGGTAAAACTTGTGCTGCCCAAAGTTTTTAAATTCCACATCTGGTGGTTGCTTTATTTTCTTTATTTTGAGGGGTCACTTTGTCCATAACTAATATAAAATTCAATACATGTTAAATAAGCAAACATGTATCAATTTAATTAAATTTGGCTAGATGATTCCAGAGATCAGAGGACAGTACTATCTACATAGTTTTACAATAATTTCCATTCTGTCAAATGAGGAAAATTTGGTTCAAATGATTGGATATTACGAGAGAAGTCATTCAATGTTGACTATACAAAGTTATTCGGAATTAATATAAATTTCTTTATTTCTAAATAAAATATGAAATATTTGGGATGAATTGGGTTTCCATTCATATAAAATATGTTGCTTCAGAAGAAAAAGAAAAGAAAAATATCAAAAATTTGCAAAGAATTCTAATCCTTTTTGGAGAATTAAATTGTTTTATCGTTTCTTGCAACAAAGAAACAATAAAATAACAATGATAGTCATTTCAGTTCCACCAGAAAACAATAAAGGGAATTTAAACCAAGTAAAAACAAATGAGGCCATTTCAAATGAAATGTAGAGTAGTAATACAAACAGAATGACATCACTGAACTTTATAAGAAAAATCAGCTATCTTAAGTAATCAAATCTTCAGATTTCAAAAACTTAATTAAAGAAAATGAGGAAACACTGAGCTCCTTGAAATCAGAAACAAAAAATTAAGTACTTACTGTTCCAGACTGTGGCATAGCAAAAACATCTATAACTCTGACTGTATAATCATCTACAAATTCTCCTAACATGAGACCCATCACTTCCATTGGAACACCAGCACGACCGTGTTTCAGCATCTGAAATTAGACAAAATTTCAATTTATTTACTGAATTTTATGTCATTTCAAGCTATTTAATCCACACTTATATAAAACCCTGAGATGGATCGTAGCAAAATTAACTTCATCATCTCTAGATTAAATTTCTTAAAATCTATAGATTTAAGATGAATTATATAGATGTTGAAGATGAACTCAGGGAGAAGGATCTGGAAACCGTTTTCGAGAAAAATAATCAAATCAAGGGTTCCATAAGAAAATTAGGTTGTTTTTTTCACTATTATAAATTGTGAAGTTATCCAATAATAAACAATTCACTAAATTAATGATCGAGTAGTAAATCAGTAACCTTTTAAAAATTAAACATTATTTTTCAATTATTATTATAAACTTATGTATTGAATACAGACATACCTTTAATAAGGCCAGTGATGAAATGTAGACCTGTTCTGCTGTATCAACAACTGGTGCGTCATTGGGAGGTGGTGCCTAAATTACAGAAATTCATCAGTATATTCAGTCTTTAAACAACAGAATGATAATGAAGGAAAATAATTATATAACTGCCAGTTATGGGAGGACAAAGCAAATAGCAAGTATGTGAAATATTAAATAATTAGGGATTGGAGAAGTGTTCCAAATTTTGAATTAGGAGTTTTCTAAAAATGGAATATTGATAATTAATTTTGTAATTTTCAATACTGTAGCTGTACTGCGTTGTGACATATGAGGTGATAATGTAGACTTTTTCCTAATGTTGTAATTTGATTAGATCATTATTTGAAAATGAAATAAAAGCTTGGGGAACCTTTTGATAAGCAGGAGACAAAGTTTTTCACTAACAACACATTTTTATAATATTGAAATAAATATTTCTTTGTTTCAACAAATTTGATAAACATTTTACATGTTTTCAAGAAACTTCAGGAACTTACTAGTCAGCATTAAATAAAACTATAAAAAACCTTTAAAACTGGCAATGTTGATAAAAATTATATGAAAACTTGGCTTTAAAGATATTTTCTTTACAGATTGGTCGATAACACAATTTATTGCTAACTTTAACAATTTAGAAAAGTAATATCATCTTAAAAATCCATATATCATATACAGTAAATATTTTGCTTTTCCGTTCTAGTGCCTAATATTTACAAATCCACTCTCATTACTATTAAAAAAAAAATAATAGTGAAGAATCATTAGTATTTAATAGCTTTTTTTTTCCTTAAAAATAATACAAAATAATAATTATGGAGAATTTAAGAATGTTTTTGTTAAAGTATAAATTATTCACAGAAAAGGAAATCATAATTATGATCAGACTTTCATCATAAAAAAATCATTCAACTATTCTACATTGTGCAAGGATGAAATCAGAATATAGTGAAAAGGGACAAGAATTTTAAAAGATAATTTAGATTTGGCTCTAAATTAATGCTCATGAAATAGTTTACCAGATCTGTCTGTGTGCAACGCAGTTTCTCTATGTTTGAAAAATAATTTTAATTTCCTGTGAAAATAGAAATAATTTCTACAATGAAATGTTCGTGACTGGAATTGAGCCTGCAACCTCCTGATCCGAAGTCAGACATCTTATCCATTAGGCCATGGGGGACTACATTCAAATTATTGTAAAATATCTCTATCAATCCCTGTGTATGGGTGTGACACAATGAGAGAAGGGCCAGAGAGGAAAAAAATAACTCATTGATTTTAGCCCACTAGATTAATACTAGATTTCAGTGTTTATTTTTTTTTATCCTACTACAAACGCAGGCTAGATGAGCATTAGATGCAGAAGCGACTAACTGAAGAGTAATTAGAGACATTTCTCAACATGAATGAATAAATTACAAATGACAAATACTCTATCTCAACTGAAAGTCGTCACATTGTTACCTCATCATTGTTGAAGGGGCGTATATACTAGTCATGAAATAATTCTCTACTTCATTACCACTATTGTTTAACTGACCTGTTACAACAACTTGTAAATTCTACCTTTGCATTAGTAGTAAAATTATAAATTGGCATGTATTTCATTAATGAAATTCATTTTTTTTTTTCTATTACACTACTGAGCATTAACTGGGAAAACAAAAACATAACAAAACCTTGCATTGCACACTGGTCCAAATGAAGATAAAAGCGGAACTAAGTCCAATTTTTTCAAAGTTGTTGTATCTGTCTGAAATTTTGTATGTAGATATTTAAAATAGCTACTTCTTCCTTTCCCAAAATCCCAGATCATTAGATCGAAATACCCATTTTCTACAGCCCTGTAAACATGATCATTAAACCAGGAAAAGTTCAGTACGTTAGGCGTGGAATTAGTACCTTTTAGTTTGTTCAGCGTTGATGGTACACATTTTTTGTTTAATATTAGTATAATAAATATTAGAAACTTAATTAGTTATAAAGTCATTATTCCAAATATTTGGAAGCAAAATAATATTCAATTTACTTAGTGATGAAGAATCATTTCCTGTTTTGTTTATGGGCTGAACATGAGTAAAGTTTTAACTTTACTGTGACCTATAAAAAATTTCCCAAGAGTCCCCGCTTTCAAAAAATATCCAAAATTTAGCTTGAATTTGTCTGCAAAAACATATCGAAAATATACATGCTAGTTTATGCTAATGTGGGAAATATTAATTTTTTTTTAAATCTCGGCAGGAATATCTTACAAAAAATCGAACTTCATACTGCTGGAGATTGCTAACTTATTATTATTTTTGAAGAATATTTTTTTTTTCATTGAAATTAATATTTCCTATAGTTTTTTAATGACTTCACCCAATAATTAGTTACGTTTCAACTTGAATTTGGACCACTGTGCATTGCTCTTAATTTAGTTTGGTTGACTGGAAGGGAGGGGGGGATTGTAATTTTCATATGTGTTTTATATATTTAAAACCTAAAAATTGGCTGAAATTACATGTAAAGTTTAAAAGAAAGTAGTCTGAAAGTTAATATTAGCCACACAAACTTCAACACTAATGCAACTGCGTACTGCAAAGCGATGGTTTGTATTTTCTCAACTGAGAATTAAACTCTAAGCCCACAAATTCTTCCCAATGCCAGTAAAAATAAAGTAACTGTCACTCTTGTTTTAACCAACTTTAACTTACCTGTCCTAATCCAGGCATAGCACCACCTAACCTTAATAAACGATCCATTTCTCAGCAATTCTGAAATCATAAAATAGTATTTAATAATTAATGATGTTCAACTTTTTTCCTTTTAATGAAACAAAAACAAAAATAAAGTTATATAACTTAAGTTATTTGTATCAAAATAAGTATTTATTTTGGATTCTATATGATTGGTTTGAATCAATGATTTTGGTTTTATATAATTCCCTGCCTACTCTTTCTTTCTTATAATTAATCTGTGCTTAATTTCGTTTTTTTTTTTTTTTAAATGTCAATGAAGAGAACACTGAAATACAGCTATAAGATGTCAAATCAATAAAGAAAACAAACAAAAAAAAAAAAACAAGAAAAATCCAACCACCTATCACGGGAAGACACGACTACTCACGCAAACACACACACACACACACAAAAATAACAGTAATTATGACTAACTTATTACATTAATGATACAGAATATTTGGTTAAAGTGCACGTTGAACTATTTCCAAGATGGTAGTAGGAACCTAGTACCTTCAAAATGTTTTCAATATAAACATCCTGGAGTGGGTGTTACCTCACTTTATCTAACCTACAGCTAATTGGCACAAATGCTTCACTCGGGAACAGCTTGAGCTCATAGTAAGTTAATATTTTTCCCCCTTGCGGGGAAGTGACAACAAGGCAGTCAGCGATGTATCCAAGCACAGTACCGTACTTTGCACTTAAGCCGTATATTTTATTATCAAAATGGCTCAAAATCTGGAGGATTCTTATCCAGCCATTTTCTTTTTTATTTTCAACAGAAAACCAACAAGTCAGTCCTCCTCCTGTGTTAAAATATAGGTAGTAAAATCAGTCTCACTCAAATTAATTATTATTCTGAAAATAATAGAAGGGTGGGGGAAACTGCCGACAGATTTTGGTGACCATCTTACTTGCATAAACTAAAATTTTATCAAGAGTATATACTGTTATTTATATTATTATTATTATAAATAATAACATTCTTGATATTCTTTAATTTTCAGAAAAGTCTGAAATTTAAATTTGGTAAAAGTCTAGTTAATGTCACCCCGGTTGACCGGAAGTCGATTGGATGAAAGCTGTTTGGAAGGCTAATGAATGGGAAAAAAATTTTGAAAGGGCCAAAATTGTTTCCAAATTTACCAATACATACATCCTGCAGCTAAGCAATTCACCTAACCTACAGCTAATTGGAATAAACGATTCGGTCCTTTGGACCTCATCAGCATGAATGTTTCGAAGGACATACGAGGGGTGCCGGATACTAGACTTAAGCCTTAAATTTTACTTATGCCTGAATACTAAGATTCCCTCAGTCGATTTCTCATGTTTCTGACACTCAATCATAACCTCCTCACTGCATATTCTTCACAAATAATTTGTTAATCATTTGAAATAAAAGGAATGGTTTCAATGTGTTATTTGGCAACTCATGTTTAAGCACAGCAATCATTCATCAAAGAACAAAACAGTTGTATAAAAGAAATACAGTGTTGAAAATATTATTTGGTGAATCACAAAATAAAAATACAATATTGGGATTACAATATTTTCCAGTTAATGATATATCATCCAAACGGCCAAAATAATCACGAATTTACTTAAGTCAGGAAAGTCTGAAAATCCCGAGATTGAAACTAATAGTAAACATACAATAACTATGTACATTCTCACATAATAAAGACAATAAACTCTCTTTAAAAAATAAACTTATCCTCTTTACCGGGAGTATTATTTACGTACAATTAGGAAATTCTTGTTGTAATTAATGAAATAAGATATGTATTAGCATCAAAGTTTCCTGATTTGTGTAATTTACAGGATATTAAAGAATTATTCTCAAATACTTATCCACAGATAGATCATTATTATTAAATTTGATAGATTACCTAATACCTTCAATTTCTACAAAGCATGACAAGTAAAAATTGAAGTGTGTTTCCATCAAAACCTAACAATTCCTAAAATTCGGCAATTTTTTAAATTACATCAATGCTTCCTTTATCACAATGATTTGTTTTAAATTTAACCAATATGACTTAATTTTGTCGAATATTACTTACTATAATAATAATCGATGTCAATTAGTTTGTGTAAACGCTGAATAATTCTGGCAACCCTAACCGGAAGTATATAGAGTCCTCTGGCGACAATTTTAAGCTATTGATGAAAGAGTCCTCTATCGGTCAGAATCCGAACTGCAAGTGACGACTAAACTAATTCAAAATAGAATGGAAAAAAATCTGAAAATATTTATTCATGTGAATATTCTGTGTTAGGGTTAATAAGTTTGCTTCATCTAAGTGCTTTTTCCTTCATTTTAGGTCTCGTGCACTTGTGAAATGGCTACGGATTCCGTTCATGAATCTTTAACTGTATTACCCCAAAACTTTGCTGCTGGTCCTCACGGCTTAGGTAAATAATGAGCTTTCAGGTTGTTTTCCAAAATTTTATATTTTTTTATTCCATTTTGTAAAAAAATAATTGTTCATAGTCGACAATTTTAAATTTGTGACGAAAATTAATTTTAAAAAATAAAATAAATAAATTGGCATTTTATATATTTCAGAATACAACTAAAATTAAGCATTAATTACTGATTTTTCTGGTGTTTTTATTATTATTTTTTTATTCATAGTAGGCATTGTTTTCTTGAAAAAGTATGGTTGTCAGAATCTTGGAAAAGATAAAAAAGACGGGAGTTGCTATGAATAAATTTATATATTGATTTTCTTTCCTTTTTTTTTTTTTTTTTTTTCCAGTATAATTTTTATTAGGAAGTTTGAAGTACTGTTCACTCATGGTATTCAATGGCTTTAATATGGTTGTTTAATCTATAGTGAAAACCGATAATTGTATAGTAGCATTAATTAAAATAATTTCAGCTTTGCCAGAAAAATATATATTGATGTCAAATATTGCCATTTAGTTTATCACATAGAAGATTTCTCAACCTATTGGCAGTATGGTATTATTAGTTCCCTTCTTACAATGTTTTAATATTGTTATCATTGGTGTACTAATAGGAGTGAAATGAGACATTTACCTGGAGTTATACTCTTACATGGGGTATAGTCCAGGACATGGTAACAGGTTAGGTACCTGAGCTGCAGGTACAGAATTGAATTATGCATCTCTTTTGACAAGTAATAGGTCACTCTGAAAGATCTGAGAGTAATACAGTAATAAAACTTAAATTGGAAACAGTCTGATTTGAATAAAAATCACAAAGAAAGAATAAAGTAAATGCTTCTATCGTAAGCAACCTAGGTTTCTATTAATGCAGATTTACCTTTAGTTTCAATTCTGTTCGAAATGAGAAAGTCAGTAACAACAACAGTAGTAATAATAAGATCAAGTCAACAATAATAAATTTATTGCAATAGGAGTATTATCTGTTGCATGTGCAAGAAAGAAAATGTTCAGCTTTAGTTGGTGTTGCTGGGCTCTGGTATTATAGTATCAGGATCACCACTAAGTGAAAGACCTACCTAAGACTCCAAAATAGCTTATATGCATGCATTGAAGAAACTCAGTGGCTGTCAGGACATTGGCAAAAGCTAAATGGATTGGAAGATCAAGATTCTCCCTTAGAATTCAGAATCATGAATTTTAGAGACTGGTTAAGCTTTACACATGCTGCCTAAGCATTCATCAATTAATATAGCACCAGGTGCTTATAGATACCATTTTACCTACCATCATCTAATTTATTCTTTTGTATTTATTTTCTGCATTGTATGACATCTTTAAATGATTTCCATTTACTTTTTCCTGTTCAAATTTTCAGCGAACTTGTACTGACAGCTGGAATTCATTGAAAATTTGAAGTTGGGGATCCATAATATAACAGGAAGTCTATCAGCTTGCACCTAAGAAACATTTTTGTAGTTTTCTATTTTAATATCTCTACAATCATTAATTTGATTCAGATTTAGAATCTCCAATTGTCTGTAGGCTCTAGTAATATGTTTCTTTGTAACTGTAGATGGCCTGAATAAATATTTATATAATTATTTTTTCATAATTTATATACAATTATCTTTAACACTATATTTCATATTTCAGGTGATCCTAATGATAACACCTTAAGAAAAGTAGAAAGAGAAATATTAGTGCCAATGAAGATGCGAGATAAAGCAAAACAAGAAAAATGTATTGAAGAAGTTGCAGGTTTGTTAGATTAGAGTATAGAATTCCCTTTCTATTTGTCAGCCATTTAATGGGAAGGGAGGAAAGAAGATACTTAAAAAAGGGGGGGGAGGGGATGAAATAATAAATTGGACTTCTTATACACTACCCTACAGTAATGGACCGGACACCAGCATGTTTACATAAAATCAGAGGAGATCGTCAAAGTGCTTGTGCATACGTGATCAGACAAAGCCCATTCAGATAGTTGCTACGGAAACATCTCTAGGAGTGTCGAATAGTGCGAAGAATTCGAGCAGAGAACTTAGTGACTTTGAAAGAGGCTTTATAGTTGGTTGTCACATTGCTGCCATGTCTATTCGTGCAATTTCGGTGAAATTATCACAGCCACACTCAACTGTTGGTGATGTCGTCAAGAAATGGAAGAATACGGGTGTTCGGGCACGAACTGCACACATTGGTCGTCCCCGGAAACTGTCCGAACGCGATCAACGCGTCCTAAAGCACGAGGTTCGTAAGAACTGCAAAAAATCCCTTCGAATAATAAACAGTGAGTTTCAACAGGCATCAGGGGTTACAGTTTATCACAATATGTTGCGGAAGGAATTGAACGCCCTTAAAATCCACGGATGTGTTAACGCACACAAACCACACATCTCACCATTCAACAGAGTCACCAGACTCAAATGGTGTTTGCAAAGTCGCAACTGAACTGTAGAGCAGTGGAAAAACACTTTTATATTGTGTAACGTGCCTCATCACGGTACACTCTCTTCCAGTCGGATGGACGTGTTTGTGTGCGGTGAATGCGAGGCGAACGTCTTTTACCCGATTGCATCGTTCCAACTGTGAAGTTCGGCGGTGTGGGAATCATGCTGATAAAAAAAAAATGTGGTGTCGTGTGAACGAGAATTAAAATGGGCTAGCATGCAGTGGGTGTTAGAAGATAGAAAACTACCAAGGAATGAAGTTCCATTAACAGGCAAGATCATGGACCCAATTTTCTTTAACAATAAAGGGTTGTTGGATTTTAACTTTCTGGAACAAGACTCCACTGAGAACACTGAATGATAGAGTAGCTACATAGCCACCCTTTGTTCTTGCATTAAACAAAAACATGCTGATTTGCTGCAAACAACTGTCATCCCGCTTCACGTTAATGCCGAAGGGATAACAAGAAAACACATGAAGAATCTGAATTGAAAGGTGATGGACCATCCTCCTGGCTTATCGTCTTGCAATTTTCACCTTTTTGCCCCTCTGAAACATCATCACATTGGAAAATACTTGGATGATGATATGGCACTGTGAAGTGAAGTTTTCCCGGGGGCTTGCATCAAGACAACCATATTCTACCAATGCAGAATTTACAGACTTATTGATTAGTGGAGGAAATGTGTATCAGATAATGTGACTATTTTTAGTATGTATCCAATACCTAGATATTTAACTATCCTGTTTATTCAGTAGCTTCCTATGTAGCTACTGAATATGATTATTTTGATCACAAAAATAATATTATTTATTCTGAAAAGAACTTGATAATGAAACGCACTTAGTTGAGTATTTAAAATAAACAGGATATTAAAATTTTCAAAAAAAAAAACAACTTAAAAACTACTCTTTTATCTAAAATGCACTGAAAAGTTGCCGAGCGGCTGGGCACGTTACTAGCAGTGCTTGGGAGTTTATATATTATTAATTAATAAAAAATATATTAGAGATACACAAGTGTGGAAAATTTCAAGATGATTGACCTATGCAGTGGCATAATGTGGTGGGGGCGGCAAAATTTCACAATAAATAATAATATCTTGTAATCTGAACTAAAAATTTGAACCATTTCTTTTCATATTTTTGTCACACCTACAATTCGGACTGATTAAAATGAGCATGGAACTTTATATTATTTAATCTCTGACGGAATCGGGGAATCCCCTTTATTTAAGTGAGATGTAGTCATCTCGCTCGCTCAAGCGACTGGCAACACCGTCTGTTCTAACCAGTTTCCTTGCAGTAATTCCCCGTGTTTTATTTTGGGCTCGGAAATGTTCACTTGACTCAGTTAACCTGCTACAATTCATGATTTTCTTTCCAAGCGACACTTTTTGAGGGCAGCAAAATTTAAATACCTAAATAAGGGGGCGGCGAATTTGGCCTATGCCCCAGGCGGCTGAAACCCATGCTCGCCACTGGACTGATGGGAAGTGACATAGAAATTGATTACAAGATTTGACCCAGAAACCAGTGTGAGTTAATAAAAGCATTTTAATAAAAAGATAGGAATAATCTGACACTTTTGGAATATTATGCATGTTCCAACTTCAGGAACGGCACAAACATATATGATGACATAAACATTTAGGAGTACACAAGATGAGATTGCGAGTCCCACCTAATTCTCTTACTTTCCCCACTCTTCATTATGTGATCTCACCTTGTGTTGTCCTAAATGTTTGTGCCTTCCCTGAAGATGGAATATGCATAATATTCCAAAAGTGTCAGATTATTTCCACCTTTTTTTTATCCTGTTTATTTTACATATCAAGTAAGTGCGTTTCATTATTAATTTCTCTTCTTAATTTCATACTCGCATGTTAAGCCTTCTCCTTATTTATTCTGAACAGTTAAAAGAAAATTATCTTTAATAACAAATCAGAATTACTTGCTAGTGGATCAGAGAGTCACCTTATTGGTCAGACTTTTACAGCTTTTATTATTATTGATTTTTTTTAAGCATAAAATTATTTTCCTTTAAAATAGAATAAGTATTTTTATCTAAATCATCTAACCATAGTTTAATGAGGTTTCTGTTTTTATTTATTATTTTTTTACTTCTATTAGTTGTTTATCCTAATTGAAAATAAAAAAAAAAGAATTAATAGGTTGTTATTTTTTTAATTTTGTAGAATTTAGTAAATGCTGTAAAAACACTGGCATTCTGATGGTGTTAAGATGTAGGAAACCAAATGCAGCATTAATTGAATGCTTAGAAAAATGGTAAGTTTTTGTAAAGATTTTAATTATAAGAACTTTTATTCAATTACTGTTACTTTCTGTAGAAATTTATTTTATTTATTATCATATTTTCTTCCATAGATTGAATCCTATAAGAATAAAAAAAAATGTGGATAATTAGAGAAGCCATTTTATCATTTAAAAAATAGTTAAAAATCACTTATGTATAACAAATAGTCGAAAGCTCATAATAATTTGCTTATTGTTAAAGTTGCGAGAATGGATGTGGTTAAGGTAATATTTTACTGTCCATATTCATTTTTCAATTCATTTGATTGTATTGTAAGGACAATAATCCAATAAGTTTTTAAGACTTAATAAAGTCAAGGCGTGGCCGAGCGGTCTAGATGGCTGGTCTGCCGTGTGGTCTAGATGCCGGAAACCTGGGTTCGAATCCTGGCGAGGGCATGGCTGTTTGTTTCTTTCTTCTGTGTTTCGTCCGTTTCTCCCTGGAACTTACTATTTCAGGGTTATTCTGGTCAAGATGAGAATCTCGTCCTCCCTTGACTGTTCTAGCCTCCTCCTGACGTTGTCGGTTCAGGCTAGCGCGTGGTCCGTAGTTGGCCAATCCGCGTACAAAAAAAAAAAAAAGTCAAGGATATTCAAATCATTATCTCTACTCAGCAAATGCAGCAATTTAAAAAAAAATCAAATCTGCCAGATAATACCTGTAGCAAGAAGATCAAATATCCAGTTTTCAACCGTAAATACAAATCATTGGGTTCCTTTTTTCTTTTCAGAAAACTTGAACTAGGCCATTAATTTTGAAACTGATCAAGTACTACTTAATTGTTAGTTGTTTTTCCGTTCCAGGAAACATGTGGAGGAGGTTTGTGGCTCTACAATATTGCAACATGCCACACAATATCTTACATGATTTTAATTTTAGAGGAATTTGTGAATTGCTGATGTGTTTTAAATGAATTTAAATATCACTCATTAAATATTTTAATAAATCTTGATGATCATTTGGATATTTGCCCCAGTTTTAACTTTTGAATTACGAATTCTCCAGTTTAAACAATTTTTTGATAATGGAAATATCTCATTTTAGATTATCCACATCACATTGTGCTTGTTATCATAATTTTGTATTTTTTGGAAACGATACAACCACCAAATAGTGTAATTTACATTGTTTGAAAACAATTTAAAAGATTAAGATTAAATTAAAATCATTTGACAAGATTTTGAAGTTTATGCAAAAGAGTAAGTTGTTCAATGAAAGTCAATTGAAAAAAAAAACAACCAACAATCTGTATTTAGTCTTTTGGTTTTAGTCCTTATATTGAAAAATGTTTGCAGTGAAGATACTATTACTATGATAAATGTAGTTTTAGCAATGATTTCTATTGAAGCAGAAATAAGGAAAGAATGTTAAGTGACTTGCCTCTCCAAGTCACTTTGCTTGATTTCCATTGGACAATGAAAGAGAGTTCTTTTCTGATCCGAGATTGACTTCAGACTGTTTGACTTGTCGTAGGTAAAGGTAGGTGTTGCCCATTAATAAATGGAAATCTTATAAACTTAATATTTGGTGCATTTTAAAATGCTTTGCCAAAGTGTAGAATAAGACAAAAACTTACACAATTATAGCAGTGGTGTATTCCTGCTCTGCAAGAGAAGGTTAATTGTGGCATTCCATGGAACATTACAGGCCTTTTGATGCCAATAAATAGAGTATAAGTATTCATATTTTATATAAAAAAAATATAGGTTTACCAATGTAAGACTTTACCTTAAAATACCTGTTATTTTTTTAATAGGTATAAAGATGAAAACTTCAAGCAAGAATGTACGAAAGAATATTTGGCCGAACGATCAGAATTTAGGAGAACAGGAGTGCGACAATCACAAAAGAAAAAAGAGATGGCAACATTCTAAAAGAAAAACTTCAAAATATCATCAAATACTTTATTTTGTGTATCCCAATACCTATGTTATAAATGCAATCTAGTAATACATTTGTTATGTTTAGAAAATTGAAATATACATTCAAATACTTAAGCCATTTGTGACTTATGACTTAAGAGTGGATAAGAGATTTAAAAACCATACAGCTTCCTGGTTTGCTCGTTTGTTAGAGCTATCAACCTTTTTTTAAAAACAAAACAAACAAACGTTATAATTGAAAATTAAGGTTATTTTCTTTACTCTCTGTGAAAGTTGGGTAAATTCATGGGAATTGCGTATAAAATATGATTGATTAAATACAGTAGAATCAATCTCATTTGGAAAATTGCATCTAATCTGCAACTTAATTGAACTAATTTTCATTGCCTTTCACTTAAAACCTTGGTGGTGAACATGATGCAGGAGAATATTTAAATCTGCAAAGGACAATTTTTATTATAATGGCTTTGGATCTAAGAGTTTGCTTAGTGGCCTTTTAGTACACTTCATTTCATGGTACATATATACATAAGAAAAATGTTTTGTAATATTAGATTTAACTAAGTACTCTGGTGCTAAAATATTTGGTCATATCCTAGATATTTTTTTTTATGAAAAATTGTCTTTTAACTTTTTTCTCTTCTTAGTTCTTAGAAATTTTCTTCCATGCTCTATGATTTCTTTTAATTTAGAATAGCATCTTTTCTAATTTTTTAATATAAGTTGCTGGATATTTTGATGAAATCAAAACGTGTTACAATCAAACTTGTTACTGCTTCCAACCATGTCTAGTCAGTTCAATTAACTTACTCGTAAATAAAAGTTATCAACTAAAAGATGAGATGTGGCTATTGGAGATTTAAGCAACCCTAAACAAACTGTCCAGTATTTTTTTTTTTTTTTTTATTGATAGAAATCTTAAATTATAATTTTGAAATAATGTGATTATTGCGTTACGAAATGAAAGATTTAAATCTCTATCAGATTAAAAGGAATATCTTTGAAACAAAAACAAAATCTTAAATTTTAAGAACAGTTGCGCTTTTATTTAATGAATTAGTCAACTACCCAAAAATTATTTATTCATTCACATTGATTGTTTAGGAATTTATGCAATGATAAAATATTATTATAATGAGATCACATATTAAATGTTGTTTTGCTGATTTCATTTACTTTGTATACCATTAATAAACTGAATGCTTTATTAATGAAATTCTTGGAAAAACAATCAAACATTGTTACCTTTGAGCTACCTTTTTTTTTGCTACCTTTGAGCTTCTAAAATAGAATCAGTTCATGAATTTGTTGAAGTATCAAGGAACCCAGATATTTTGTTTCTTTTGGTTTGTATGAAGAGAATTTTTCCTTTTACATAATTATGATATATTATACAGAATTATAGAATTACAACCATATTGGAACTATAAATTCATAATTTAAAATAAAAAAAATTTAGTTTTCAGCAATCTATAACTCTTAAATACTGTACAGAAATTTCAGTGTAACATTTTGCTACTATGTTTAAGTATTTCAAAAAGTACTTAATTAAGAATTAACAGTTTTCTTTTAATAGCAGATGTCCCAACCAAGAGTCCTGTTGTAGTTAGTCTAAAGGTCAGAGGTTTCGTAAGTTCTGTACTTCCTATGTTACAGAAACATTTGGGCATTGTATTTTAATATTTTACTTATGTTTCATTAAAAATTACAAGCAACTTAAGGCATGTATACTCGAATTTATATAGGATTGCAATGAATTGCCACCCCAGTCTAGTGGCTTGGATCAAAAATAATTTCAAAAACATTTTTGATGGATCCATCAAAATTGCTTCATACTTTTTTCTCCCTACAAAATGAACTTTCTCTCATATATGCTACATTGTGCTGATTTTTAAAAAGCTGTGTGTCCAACTGTTTTGAGTTTAATTAAGTAGTTTTATGAATACTGAGAACACACATACTAATTTAAGCAGGAATTAAACAAAGCAATTAGAAACAATATATAAACTTTTTAATTATCCTAAAAGAAAATTTTTTGTATTGTTTACAGTAAAAAAAATAATCCCAAGATACAAATTGTTATTTTAATTAAGATATGAACATGATTAAAAAACAAACAATTTTTCATACATCTTTCAAACAAATTGATTTTTTTAAAGGCTTGCATCAGCTTTTGAAAGAAAAGAAAATTAAAAAGAATTTAGAATTTAATTACTACACACAAATTTGAAAGAAAATAATATGAAGAAAGGTAGATAATTTAAATTCATCCAGATCGAAATTATTTAAAAAGATTTTTTTTTTTTTTTTCAATGATAATGTTACATTTTTTTCATGTGAGGATCTCTAGTGTCTGCATTTAAATCTGTTGACGCTTTTTTTTTAAACTCTTGGCTTTTTCTTGTCAATTTTCTTCTCCCGTTTGGTCAAATCTTGGGCAATGTCTTTCATTATAATATTCATGTACAAATCAGCTACAGATATTGCTTCTAGGTTATCCTGATCTCTGAAGATGTTACTGAACTGCAATAGTTAATAAGTTATTATTATTATAAAAATCTTAAGTAAAAATTGAAATAAAGACTTTAATTTTTATGTAAAATATATTCACAGCACTTATTAATAGGACACTTAAATCTTTTGACAGGTCTGCAATTGGTCTGCAATTTTTCAATATCTTAAATATAACAAAAAAAGTTATTTAGTATTGTGTAAGAAGAGAAAAAAATAATAAGTTTTAAAGAAAGTGTGGACAGCAATTGATAAATAAAAATAAAAATCCCATACATCTTGACCTTTGAATAAAATCAAATGTCATTTTTATAATAATTACAGTTATGAATTAAAATCAGGAAGATCTGCAAATAGCAGTGGTAGTTGCATTAGCATATCAAAAAGTCTTAACTTCTTTGATGTTTTCCATGCCTCAACATTCAAGATACATAGGCTCGTCTGTTAGGGACAGGATAAGAGACAGATTTAGATAATCAGAGCAGATGTTCCACAGAAGAAATATTTATAATCATTTTAGAGATTTTTATTTTGTTGCAGATATTAGCTACATCCAACACCGTAGATAAGCTCATATCTCCAACAATTATAGTTAGGATTTATGGTAACCTTATTGAGTTTTTTGTCATGTCTTTACGAAAAGGATCATCTAACAATCCCCAAATCTTTGATTATGCTCTTACAAAGAAACATTAAATATTTTGAAATAAAAGCAGTGAAATCCAACACACTCCTAAAATGATCTGTCCATCTATCAGCAAACCAGAGCTCTGGAGTCGGAGTTGGTAAAAATGTACCAACTCTGACTCCAATAAATTTAAATTGCAATGCAAATAATGTTTAAATTTCTTACTTCACAAATAAAAAAGGTAAAATCAAGTGTTTTTTTTTTTTTTTTTTTAGGATATATTTTAATTTCAAGTTCTTTAACGTAACATATTTTATAATATTAATGAAAATGTCACTCCATGAAAAAATTCACGATTGCCAAAAAAGTATCAACAAAGTCGACTGTTTTTGATCACTTTACACTAACAACAGATGTCAGTGTATTATAGAAGATAATTGTGAAAAAGCATTTGATGCATTTATTTATTTAATTTTTTCTATTGATATATAAATAGTAGAGTTGGAGTTGAAGTTTTTATGTAACGACTCCACAGTCCTTCAGCAAACAAATGCAGACTGAATTAGTGTTATCTGCCATTTCTTAACATATCAATAATATATATATACATAGACACACACACCTGAGGGTCGATTCATAAGTCATTGCAACTATTTTTTATCTCTCAAAAATGTGCTACCAGTGGAAATCAGATATATACGTTTGAAAGTGTGTGACATGTAGTACGTAATGCTGCAGCCAGATGGAGCATGCGTGCCCTGTCTGACAGTGTGCACGCTCCCAATGTCAGTCTTTTGATGACAGCAGTGTGTAATGGATGTAATCAAAGTTGATCAGCTATTGTGCGTGAAGATAGCAACTTTTTCTCAGTCAAATTCTCCGTGAGCTTTCTGAAGCATTGGGCAATTGTACACTACCGTATCATACCATAGCAAGATGGGTAAAGACCTTCAAACGGGGAAGAGCCTCAACTGTTGATCTTCCTCACAGTGGATGTTCTGTGTCAGCTCACAAAGATGTATCAGTGGATGTGATCGAACAGTGCCTCATGGATGGCACATGATGCACTATGATGGAATTAGCTCAGCATACAGGTATTCCTGCATCATCGATATGCCACATTCTACAGCAGAACTTACATATGCAGAAGATTACTAGCCAAGTAGAAGCCACATCATCCAACTAAGATAGAGCAGTGGATTTACTGTCATACATGTCGATTCAATCTACAGAGATTTCATCGCGAAGAAAACGACATGCTGCATCGTATCATTGCAATCAATGAAACATGGCCACTAGCCTATGAACTAGAACTGAAGTGACAGTCCAATGAATCGTGTCATCCTGGATCACCACGGTGACATAAGGTTTGCCAAAATGCATACCCAACAAAGCTGATGATCATTTTGGCATATAACAGATGTTCTGGTGTATCATCCAGTTTGTGAGGGGAATACTATAACTGTCCAGTATTACACCTCATTTTTATGGTACCATCTTCTTCATGCAGTAGGGGAGAAATGGCCTGAACTCTTGGGCAATGCAATAATGTTGCATAACAGCAATATACCTCACAAAGCAGACACTGTTAAACGTTGTTTACAGCGTTGGGGTTGGGAGGACCTTCCACACTGACCCTATTCCTCTGATCTTAGTTCATGTGACTTTGATCTCATTCCTAAAGTGAAGAAGCCGTTGTGTGTGAAACGCTTTGCCAACACACAGGACAACAGCACTGCAGTTTGGCGTGAGATGGCACACATTTAACAAATGGCATGCAGCCGATGGTATTCTCCGTCTTTCCCATCGATGGCAACGAATCATGCACAACCTGGGAGACTACCTTGAAGGATGTTAAACAGGTTGTATGCGCATAACAAAATAATTTCCCAGTGATGTTTCATGATGTGTAACAGGTTGTGCACGAATAAACCGATGATTTAAAATGTCATGTTTGTTCCTTCTATCCTCCCAGCGATTCCTGCATGCATGCCCCATCTAGTTGCAACGTTTCGCGCTACATGTCACACATATATGTCTAATTTCCAGTGGTAGCATGTTTTCGAGAGATAAAAATGGTTGCCGTGACTTATGAATTGACCCCTCGTGTGTGTGTGTATATATATATCAAACAAGCAAAACTCAAAGCAAAAACAGTGATACGGTTTTTGTATTGGCAATTTTCAAATTCCACATCAGTTCCAGGCTTTATGTATATAAATGAAACTGAACATGTAATTCCATAGTAAGTTTAAAAATAAGTAAAATATTTGGCATTCATCAACTGATATTAGTTTTCCATTGAAATTTAAAGATGCAATGAGGAGATTAGCAGAAAGGAATTTGGCATCATCTTAATTTTGAACTATAAAATTTAAGAACAATAAAAACTCACAATGCAATTTTTTTTTTTACTTTCAGCTTTAGCTGTACAAATGTGACATTCCTTCCCAAACAAATTAGCTAAAAAAAAAAAAAAAATCCCGATTGACAAAACTATGCCAGCACTTCCAGAAACCCAAATCTTTCATTTTCTTTTTTCTTTTAGTGTTCTTGGGGTTTGTAAAAAAACAAACCACAAAGATATCACTATGCTGTTATGATTACTATAAAATGATTCTAAATATTATTAATTGAGCTCTAAATATACTTTAGCATGAACTGTACAGAATCTTACCTTGAATTTTGGATCATCACTAGCATATCATTTGCAAATGACAATTTGTTCTTGTCAAAACTATTTAGGATATCTGTATTGGTTTAATAAATCTAAAATATGAGAACTAATTTTCTATTTTCGAATTAGAAAAACAGATTTGCATATTTGAATTTTGAATGCATAAACTGAAGTCCAGATTATGTCTGAATTGTCATAGATCAAATTTTTCTTCAGCTCAGTGTAGACTGTTAGATGTGATTGTGTAAATTAAGTAAGTTTCAGATTTTAGCTGTTTTTTTTTTTTTTTTTAAATAAAACAGCATTTTGTCAATTTTCCTACATATATGTGGTAATTCAGTGAGTAGTAAAACCATATATAGACGTTCCAATAAAATGCCAAATGAGTAAATCAAGGACATTGTTGTTTTTAAAAGGCCTTTTTACGTGTGTGATATGATTTAGATCCCGTACATTTTTTGTTTTTTACAATTTTTGTTCCACATCTTCACAGTATCATTTGGTAAAGGTAAAGTGCAAGCAAAAACATGGAAGCAGGTCAAAGTCATGCAAAAGTTGTCAGAAGATGTGTAAATGCCATATCAAAGCTGTAGTGATAGCTTCAAGATATAGTAACATCCACTGAACTAGAAATTCCCATTCTTTATGTTCAAGGATTTCACAACAAAAATTCTTTAATAATGTCGTCTACTTTTTCTTTTTTGTCGTTATTGGATGTTATGCTCCAATCATTAGTTATTTATGTATTGGTTGGATGTTGTTTGTGGATAAAAATATGTTGAAAGGAGTCTACAAATCAAAAATGATCTGGAACTGCTGCACTGGAAAGACATCCTATAAATTTCAACTATAGTTTACAACAGCTGAAATAAATCAGTAGTTAGTCTTAACTGAAACACAATAGATGAACAATAAGCTTATCAACTCTTGTTGGAACTTGCCAGAGTGAGAAGAATCACTACCAAGTGGATGGTATTCAGAAACTATTACAATGGATGGCCATTAATGCCGACCCCAAAAAAGAAAAGAAAGATTGAATAGCATGAAAGCAACTTTGTAGTTGGTCACCTATTAATAAGGAATATACAGTTATGATTCTTGATGCTTGTATGGAGTTCTTGATTTTTGACCATGTACGGAGAAAAACAGACTAACAATCATCCCTCAATGTCTTAGAAAAATACAGTTTTGGAGATGGAAAGATATGCGGATATTGTACTTGATAGCAATATCTTTACATATCTTTTATAATTGATTTTTTTTTTACTTTATTAAAATAGATCATAGAACTAAATTTTTGAAATTGTTGTTTGTCATCTTCCCATTATTGTAGAATGAATACTTGTTAAAGTGAAAAATCCAAAGAATGGATTTGCCAATAAACTTCCTAGTATGTATGGAATGCTTCAGGATGCCAAATTACTCAGTGTCAACCCCCTCCCAGAGAAATCTGTAAATTGAAAACAATCCAAGTGAAGAATTAGGAAAATTCTCTTTATTAAGCTCCTGATCTACCATGCTAGAAGCAGATTCATAATAAACCCTCATATATAGTGGCCAGAAGATTCTAAAATTGTTTCCTCAATTTCTGCATGCCAGTATATTATTATGACCATGACATTATATGCATTTAATTTGTATAAAAACCTGTCTCAAAATGAAAATACACTAGTGGAAAATGAAAAATAAACATCCCTAGGGAAATGAATGGGAAGCATCAAATTTGCATATAGTATTGGTAGAGAGCAGTAAATGTGATCAAAAGTGCAGCACTGGGAAAGAATTAGGAAGCAAATACTAGCCGTTGACAATCCAAGCCCCTATTAGCAGTTGCTAACCTGCTGCAAGAGTGGTCGGCTGTTTCCAGCACCATACTGTGCACCAAAGTGGTGGTGAACGTTGTAGACATACCAGAATGGTAAAGGCAAGCACAGTTTGTGCAGTTAAGGAAGTTTGAGCGAGATTGTATTGTGGGTCTACAGGAGGCCGGGTGGTCATTCTGAAAAATCGCTTAACATGGACATGAAATGTCCGCTGTGCATCAGTGTTGGCACTAGTGGTCCGAAGAAGGCTCATCAGCCTGGTTCCGGATGGCAGCGACATACGGATTCATCCTAGAACTGCTGTATCGTACGAGAGGTCATCGCAGAGCACTCATCGACTTCAGCACTGATTAGGACCAGTGTCGCACCCGGGTGTCAGCTAAGACCATCTGCAACCGTTTGCTGGAAGCTGGGCTGTGATCTGGTGCCTTAAACCAGACTTGCCCTCATGCATCGCCACTGTGCAGGCTGCCTCCAGTGGTGTCACGAAAGAAGCACCTGGAGGGATGAATGGGTCAATGCCTGGCATCATGGTATGGGGAGCCATAGCCTACAATGACCATTTGCCTCTGGTTGACCTACAGGGAACATTGAGTAGTGCAGAATACATCCAGACCATCATACATCCAATTCTGTTGCCATTCCTGCAACATGAGGGAGATGTGCTCTTCCAACACGACAATGCCCGTTAACACACCTCTCATGCAATGAAACGAGCTCTCCAAGGCATTCATCAACTCCCTTAGCCAGAACGATCTTCAGATCTGTCCCCCATTGAGCATGTGTAGGACTCGATTGGATGGCATCTGGCCTGGTATGCAACACCGGAGACAAACCTTCACCAACTGCGCCACCAGGTGGAATGTGTGTGGACCTCCATTCCCCCGGATGACATTCGGTATCTTTACAATCACCTCCATGCGAGAGTGAAGGTCTACATTTTTGCTGAAAGAGGGTACACATGGTACTGACATGGTCTTTTGACACTTGCTATAGCCTCTGTACATATTGTCCTCAAAATGAATGATGGCCGCCCTGTTTTTGTGAGATCTGCGCATGTATCATCGATTACTCTGGTCAGGCATTTCCGTATGAGTTTATCACAGGACGTCGCCATTACGGTAAAGGCTTGTTACTTTGCAAAACAGCATTGTATTTATAAATAATATATATTTATTTATTTATATAAATACTTATTGTTAGCAACAGGTATTGAAATAACGGTAAATAGTCGAGAGAAGTTTTAATTTGGCGTTATCAACATGTCTTTCTCAGTGAAAACAGATGACGGGCGTCCATTGTGACAGGAAAACATAATTGATCAGCTACCGGAAGGGCTGCGCAGTTCAAACTTCCGCCGGTCATCTTTCATTTTGAGGACTATAGGCGTATTACCCCATGCAAATGATCATGTACAGTGTACGCCCTATACAAAGTGTGAATAAATTTCATTCTCCTGGGATGATGGCTTCAGGGTGTTCAGTTTTCATTTTCCACCAGTGTAGTTTCCAAAAATTTTTATATATCAAAATGTTTTTTGTTTAGCTCATCATCAATGTTATACATCAATGTTTGTTTTTTTGTTGTTGTTGTTTTAGCTCAATATTGTTTGATTTGTTTACCAATGAAGATTATTAAGAAGATATAGTGTTTTTAAAATAATTCAAGTTTTTGTTCTAGATAAAGCAATTAAGATTTGAAAGGACAGTAAGAAAATACTAATAATATTATCAAATAATTATTATAATGAATTAATTTAATACCTGCAAGCTGCTGTGATCAGAAATACCTAAAGGATAAAAATAAAGTAAGTTAAATGAATTGCCTTTGTGAATCCTAGAGTGCAGAAATGATATTAAGAATCTAACAAAATTTAACAAATTATATGGTAAAAAAAAAAATCTTGATTCACTATGGTACTACCATCATATTACTTACATAAATATATAATATTAAAATTCAAAAACATATTTCATTCCTATGAGACTCCATGCCATAACAGCAGCTTGATATTTGTTTGTTGAATATGTCCAACTGCTGTACAATTCACTAACACATCACTGTGGCAGGCAATTACACACAACATTTTCTACACTGTAACATGTATCATTGCTGCTTAGCTCCAGAAAGCTGTTTACTTTATTATGACCACAGTGTTGACGCCATTGGTATTTATTTTTTTTCTGTAGATTTGTTTGATATGCTACATACATAGTTTTGGTTGTACGAGTTGTACAGCTAATAAGGTCACAAATGACATCTTTACTTTTTGAGCATAAGTGTATGTATGAAAGCTTCATTACATTATCTTGATTCTTATTCTGTATTTTGTTTTACAAGTAATAATCTTTGAAGAGAAATGCACAAAAGCAAATTCAATGTGTTTGCAATTGCTCTGCCACTCCTTCGTTTGCAATTTAATCACTTGCAATCAGCAATAATGTGGTGATACTTTACAACTGTATCAAAAATCTTGAAATTGCGGGAGTGTTACTTTTTCGTTCAAGACATATGTGTGTTTTTGTTTTTTTTTAAATCATTTTAAAGCACCTCACAAAAGTATTGTTTCAATGATATAATGGGCATTCCATCAATGCTGTTTTACACAACTACAATGTGATTCACTTCCATATGAAATGATTAGCATGAAGATATTCAAAAAAAATATTAAATAAGGTAGCAGCCAGTGATTAAGTAGAAGTGAAGTTGACCAATCCTCTTTCACCCAAAGTCACATAACTGACAGAATAGAGGATTGAACTAGAAACATATTTGAAGGTAGTGATATTCCAAGTTTGGTCAAGTGCTCTGAAGACTAAGCCACTGAAAGCATGAAGAGTTGGTGGCATCAAGTCCATTAAAGTACAGGGTTGTTAACATTAAAGTTCCTCTACATAGAGGGCTCTGGAGCATTCTGAGGCTCCAAATGGAAAGAAATTTGGACAATAGGGTACTTCAAACGATGCGCTTGCCATTGATGAAAGAAAAAAAATACAAAAAATGGCCAATAGTACAATAGATGGTGCTGTAGCAATAGCTAACCATAACTATCATAAAAACAATAACCATGTTTCTCTAAAAAACATAACTTTAAATAATGCAGATACTAAAAAGTAACACAAGACTAATGAAAGACAAGAATCAATTCCGTCAAATTCGACTAGTTTAAAGTTCCGCTCCACGTGCCGAGGGCAGAGCGAAGAGTTTCGTCACTGGCCACATATCGCTCTCTGATTGAAGGTTGCATCTCAGTTATGCTTAATGTTATTTGCATAATGTTGACTCACCACTTGATAAAAGGAAAGAAAGCTCTTCAAAAGCATTAAATGCTTACCATCACTTCAATAATGCGAACGTTGCAGGAAAAAGCTTTTTTGGTGAAGTTGTTCTATCAGAACAATAGCAATGCAGCTGTAGCTGTTAAGGAATTCTGGCGTCAGATGTGTGTAAGGCACGGACCAATGTCTGCTTGCCCGGTCCACAAAATAATTGCAAAATTTGAAGCTACAGGACAACTTGGTTTTTGTACCAGGTAGAAGTTGAAAATGAGTGGACTCTTCTCATGTTGAAAATGGGGGCTCAGCTGTCATGGATTTGCCACATCAATCTTCATGTGGTAGTGTAACTGTACCAGCTGTTCCCGTCCAGTGGATATGCCACTGTATGGCTAGGGATGCCTCAGATTTGCAGCACTATCCATACAAGATAAGGAAGCTACAGCACGGGAAGCAGAAATTCATGTTAACCTTTGCGCTTCAGTTCCTGGTGCAATTGACAGTTTATATCACTTGGCCATGGAACAGTTACTGGCGCAATTGACAGTTTACATCACTTGGCCATGGAACATTCTTTGGAGTGACCGAAGGCCACTTCTGCTTAAATGGGCAAGTGAATGAACACAACTGTCACATATGGGCAACAGAAAATCCCTTGTGTTATCCAAGAGCTCCCATTGCATTCTCCAAAAATGACTGTGTGGTGTGGATTTATGGCTAATTTCATAGTTGGGCCAAATTTTTTTGAAGAGGTAACTCCAACTGGACCCAGCACCTGTTCCATAACCGGACAGAAGTATTAAGATATATTGGAGAATTTTGTGATGCCAGAGCTTCAACAACACAAATGCCTTCATACAAGACAGTGCACCACCCCACATCACCCATTGTGTTTAAAATTTTTTACGGCAGTTCTTTACAAACGCATGGGCTATCAGCTGTTATTTCGAGACAATTTGGCTTCCCCGATCACATAACCTCACCCCTTATGACTTCTGATTATGGGGTTTTTTGAAGAGCCAGGTGTATTGTGAAAGATGTCAGATCTCAAGGACAACATTACATGTCATGTTCTAGCAATTCCAGCAGACATATTGCATTCTGCAGTAGATGCCGTTTTGCAAATGGAAAACATTGACAACAATGATGGACACATTGAACATTTGTAAGTCTGTTCAAGTGATTTGTATTGCTACAGTGCCATCTACTGGCCATTTTTTGTATTATTATTTTTTTTTTTCAATAAATGGCAAGTGCATCGTTTGAAGTAGCTGTTGTCCAACTTTCTTTCCATTTGAAGCCTTAGTGTGCGGTCCAGAGATCTTTCCGTAGAACAACTTTAATTTTAACAACCCTTCTATTTCCACATCGGGCATTTGCCAGCAACAGCCAGTTTTGCTGTCACGTTGCATTCTGTTATTATAATAAAATATGCACATTTAAAAAAACAAAAACAAATTCTGCTCTGCAAAAAAAACACATCATTTTAAATGGGCAACTTACCAACATCCCAAGAGGTGCTAGTTCTTTGCTTGGATTTCTTATGTGGAAGTGTTTTCCCAGAAGCTTCTTTGCTTGATACACTTCTACTTCTTATATTATTGGTAGGAGAGGATGTGCTACTAAAGCTTCTCATTTGATTTAATTTGCTGATTAAAATGTTCTTTTCTTTTACGACCGAAGAAATCCTTAGTCTTTTGAATTTCATCATCTCTGATCGCTTCTGGATTCTTGTTCTCAATGGTATTTTCTCTGGTTGGAAAGCAGGCTTTGGGGGTGCTTTTTCTACTTCCCTGTATTTGAACTCTAATTTGACATCATGACTTGGTTCCTCAGAAGCGGCAACTACAAAATCCCTGAGGTTTTTTCCCATACTTTTTAATTTTGGATCTTGTAAAGCAAGGTTACTTCGAAACAAACCCCACCATTCCCTAAAGGACTTTTGAAGGCCTAGTCTGGCTGCTTTGGCACCTCTTGTACTAGTGTAAAAGAGAAAATTCTTTCAGTTAGTTAGTTAGTTAGTTAGTTAGTTAGTTCTTTCTTTCAGTTACAGTCAAGGTTCAAGCTGAATTTCACCAAAGAAATCAATTAAAATTAAAATACTACTGATACAAGTATGTAAAGTCTACATCTTGAAGCTTTAGATCAATGCAACATGCTATTCTGTTGCTGTTCGTTACTTATGCCACAATCTACAAGAATCTGCTTTTTACAAATTGTTGCCAGCATTATCGATTGAAGTGAGAACCAGATTGTGGCATTTGCAGAATATCAATACCAACTATTAATTAAGAATTAATTTTATTGAGAAATAATGAAACTTGTTTCTTCATCTGAGATTAAGGGAAATTTTTGAATACACCTATCTGCCAGAAAAAAAAAGAAAATAAATAAAGCAAGCTGATCTTTTAAGTCCAAAAGCGTCTACTCATTTAAAATTTTAATAAACTAAGAGAAATTACCAAAAGGATTTACCTGTATACACCTTCATTGTTAATACTGTCATGTGCAATCATTAATAACTTAAACACATTAGTCCAATTCGTTTTATCCTTCAAAAAAGCCACTAGGTGAGGATATTCTTTTTCCCCTGTTAAGAAAATAAGTAAATGTTTACAATGGATCTAATGTCAACCGTAATAGCATTATAATATAGTTATTGTAATAATTTTGCTTACAGATAATGTAGCACTGTAACGACTCTTTCAGTGTAGGGCTCGTCATAGAGGAAATTTCCCTGACCGCAATATCAGACATTCTTCTTAATCTAAAATTAATGTAATGAAGTCTGCTTTACTTGCTCATCTGTATTCATTCGTAATATTTTAATTTATTCGTTTAACGCGAAAAAGGGTTGAACGAAGGCTTACCTAAGGAAGATAGTAATAAGAATTTATGGCATAAACTAAAAAGCAAAATTCATATGAAAATCGGTTTGGAAATCAACAGCCGCTTCGGTTTTTTTTTTAGAAAAACTGATAAATAGGATAGAAAAAATTGTTGTTGTAGAAGCAATTTCGATATATGGTTCTTATTTGGGTTTCATTGTCAGACGTCGACTTGCTGCGAGTCACAAGCACATTGTTTACCATTTGCAGCAGCTATTGTTAACAATAATCAAGTTTTACAATTGAATTTAACGTACCTTATCACTGTGCGGTTGTTTTGTTTTTTATTTTTTTCCCCCGAAGTCATTCAAACCAGAATCTTCACAAATTTTTGGAATTATCATTTACCAATTAGTCAGAATTAGCTTACATTGATTCAAGCGAATTTTCCTACGATCAATAGAAATAGTTAGTTTATAATTTTATATATCAGCAGTGCTCGATCTGTATATAGTTGAAGACTGATATGTAAGTATAACTCACGTATTATATAAAGTTATAGACTAATTAGTTAAACTACATTAGTTCAGATCTGTTAAGACTGTCGTGATAACAAAAGAAAATTATACGCTGTATAATTTAAAACACTTAAGAGCACTTTTTTTTTAATCAATTTAAATAGATTTTTTTTAAAAAATACATGTTTATGTAACGTATATAATGCTGTTTAATTCTTTCAAGGTACAAACAAGTAATTTTTTTATAACTAAACGAAACAAAAAATGTGAATATTTGACAATCATTGTAAGGTTTGGGGTTTGAAAGTTTTTTGTCAAGTCAATTTGATAAATTTTATTTTAGTAAATTTTATTTTATTATTAAAAAAATGAAATATTAATTACTAAAATTTATTAATATTATAGTTATTGAAATTCGAATATCACTGATATTGGAAGATTCAGAACATGAAGTCTCATTAGATTAGCTCTAACAGTTAATCCATCTTTTTTTTTCTTTCTAGAAATTCCAGGCACTCTTCTGAGATACTAATCTAGAAGTTTCCAGAGCAAATTTTAATAGCGCGTTACTTGGATAACAACTTTTTCAGGAACTATAACAGTATAATTAATAATTTTAGAATTTATAATTTTAATGAAAGTTAAAGCGAAGACAAGGGAATTTTGAAAGTATCCCTCTCGCCTTTAATTTTCAGTGTTAAGCTGCATTTAAAAACAAATTCCTTTTTTTAAAGTTTTTCCTATTAAATAAATAAATAAATAAATAAATAAATAAATAAATAAAGATTCTATTGCACCATCTTTTTTTTGTACAGGCTAATTTATTCTTGACAAAGCTTCGTAACGAGGCGAAACCGGTTGTTTTTTAATGTAAAATAATTTTTAAATTGAAATATAATGTTTTTTATTCTAGTCTTAGTGTGTCGGCCTAAACAAATTATATTTTAGGTTAATTTTTTCTTTCTTCTTTTATTTTAATTTCAGATATTTTGATTTTATTGCTTAATGGTAACGATATTACCAATTTTTGCGATAACATGAATGTAATGATTAAAAGAGGTTTAACGTGCCCTGAATAATTCAAAATAGACATCAATCGCAAGAAGGCACCAAAGCTAAAGTTAGGATTCGCACTTTGAGTTGTCATCGGGAAGAGACTGGGACGGACCGTTTCGTCCTCATTAGGACTCCTCAGCCAGCCAAACTCTTCCGATGACAACTCAGAAAGTGCGGGTGTTAGTATGCCGATTCTCCGGTGGGAGATCCCATTCTCGGGTGCGAGAGTCGGGATACTAACACCGTGCGCACTTTCTGAGTTGTCATCGGAGGAGTTTGGCTGGCTGAGGAGTCCTAATGAGGACGAAACGGTCCGTCCCAGTCTCTTCCCGATGACAACTCAAAGTGTGAATCCTAACTTTAGCTTTGGTGCCTTCTTGCGATTGATGTCTATTTTACATGAATGTAATATTTTATATATTTATTTTGTTTTCAGAGTGCTTTTATATTTCGTTTTTTTTTTATGGAATTTGGCTGTTTGCTTTACTGATGAATATATGTTAATATATAGTTTAGAAACGACGAAGTAACCGGAAGTAATGAAGTTCCCAAACACACCCTTGAATAAAATTCCGAGTTGACTTCCGGTTGAATTGCTCCTTATCGACTTTCAACATGGCGATGAGAGTTTTGGTTGGATGTAAAAGAGTGATTGATTATGCCGTTAAAGTATGTAATAGCAATTGCTTGACTCTTTAAATTAGTCGAGGTTTAGTTCTATTGTCTTTGGAAGTTTGTTGTTAATTTTCCAATGTTTTTGAAACCCATACTGTATATTTTTTTTTTTTTTTTTTTTTATTACTGATTTAAGTTTGGCTCAGAAATTAAAATATAAACTTTTAAAGTAATTATGAAGAAAGAATAATCATTAGCTTATTTCAATATTAGCATAATTCAAGTATCACTAAAATAAGTTTCATTTATGTAAATTGTAATCTTAGGAAAATCTATATCTGGGCCCTTATCGGTGTAAATACCGGTCTGGTAGAATAGACCCAGGCCAGGGAAATGCCCAAGGCAATGGGGAAAATTTAAGGGATATTCCATCCTCCCATCATTATTAAATTAAGAAATAAGGTAAAAAAATAGCAGGGAACTTCTTCAGAATACATGGAAAATTAATGATGCTTAAGGCATCCACCAACTTCATCACAGCCTCACTAAATAACAAAATATATTTTTTTCACCTCGTCATTTTAAAAGTTTTAACGCAAATTTTCATGTGCACTTTCTTTAGACCTTAAGTAACCACTGTAAATTTGAAATAGCAGTCAACCTTTTCACCAAATTCAAGTTAAATGCCAAAATGATACACTTTTGAAATTTAATTCTCCGTAAATTGAACAACGTTTATCATAGCAAATTCCTTCATTTGGAACCTAAACATTTCATTATGTTTTTAAGCTGATCCGTTTGGTTTCAGCCTCCCTCCTTCCAGATTGAAAATTTCATTCATCTCTCCTCCTCCTATGAAATGTTTTTGGCATAGCACAGAGGCAGTAGGACACAAATACACTTCTGATGTCTTTACTTCTTGTAAGATTTTAACACTGGCTATCAAAGTTCCCATATATTGTTTTCACCCCTGCCTCCCGTTTCCTTTTAGTTTCCTTCACAGATACTTGTGAAATAATTATTGGTTTCTATCAGCTAATGAAAAGAACGCCTTTAGGAAGATCATGTACATTCATATAAAATATTTTGGTTACGTATAGAAGATCTTATAAATGTCTAGTCTGCGATTAGCTATTAGCAGATGAAGTTGTGTGCAACCTTATCCTTATACCTGATAGATCGCATTAATAAAGTTGTAACCATTGTTATTTAAAACTACATTAAATTATTTCATAGAGAATTTCAGCTTCTGCAACCTAAAGTATCTAATTTTACCTCTCAATGAATTGATATTTCCTTAATTTTATTTAAAGTTTTTAACGTATTGGACAAATTAAATGGCATAAAAAATTCACATTAAAAATGCTCATATAAATTGTATTTATCGGCGTATAATGCACACGTTTTTTCCTAAAATTTATGGCTGAAATTCTACCTATGTTATGCACGTATACTACTTTTATTTTAAATTTTAAGGTTTTTTACTCAAACTTCCTTCATAAAATTAGGGTACGCGTATTTTGCCGATGAATACGCTATAAAAAGGAAAAAGAACTTAAGCTTAATACTGTTTACACACATTGCTGATCCTAACCTGATATAGCTTTCAAAGACCTTATCTGTTGCTTAAAGATTATTGCTGTTCTATTAATTTACATTTTCTCTTTATTTGTTTTAGATCCGAGTTAAACCTGATAAAACAGGTGTTGTTACTGAGGGAGTTAAACATAGTATGAATCCATTTGATGAAATTGGAGTAGAAGAAGCAGTTCGCTTGAAGGAGAAGAAATTGGCATCAGAAATCATTGTAGTGTCATGTGGACCAACTCAATGTCAGGTGAATATATTAAACATTCGTAAAATAATCCTGTGTATTGATTCATAATATGAAAAATAAATTGCTAATAATTATAAAAAAAGAAACATAATTCCTATTACACTTTCCAAGGAATTTTTTTGAGGATAGTTTATCATCTGTTTGTTTTAAACAAGCATAACATTTAATACAGTATGAGGTATATATATGATACATGAGGAAAACAATAGGTCAAAGGTTATTTTTTGGAAAAATGAATTTTTTTAATAATTAGCATTCTCTATAATCATTCAAAATTAGTCGAGTCACTGTATTTCATCTCTCTGAGATTTCTTAATATGAAATTTTAATGTAGATAGTAAAATCTTTTTATTGATATATTGGCAGATGGAAGTAAATGTTGAATATTCTATATTAAGAAAACTAGAAATAAACAAATACCTAAATTTTAAATCACTACTTTAATAACAAAATAAAAACCTCCACTACACGGCGATATTTCGTAAGGCCTAATCGGCCTACTTCCTCAGGCCTATTACATAACCATCTCTCTCCTTCCCAAAATTAAAAATAATGATTTACAATCAAGAAAATTAGAATACTATATTAACAATCATAAACATGAATTAAGCTAATGATAATGTCCACATCCGTGATCTTTGTTGAAAATAGGTCCGAATTGTTGTCTTCAATTTTTTGAATTTTTTAAAATTTTTAAAGTAATGTCCAAAAACGTTGAATAAACGTCCATTGCTTAATAAATTTAAATTTACCTTTAAAATTCTTGACAGTAAAATCTCTTCACCTTAAATCTTCATTATTATTAATAAACAAACAAACAAATTCTTCTTAACATTTTAAATCACTTCTTGAATAACAAAATAAAAACCTCCACTGTACGGCAATACTTATATGTGTAGTGGAGGTTTTTATTTTGTTATTAATAAAGAAGTGATTTAAAATGTTAAGAAGAATTTGTTTATAAACACCTAAATTTTTTGGATCAACTAAAATTTATTGAACATAGCAGTCTAATGGAACTGAATTAATTGCTATTTGAATTAATAAATATTTGATATTTTCCATGTTCTTAATTTTCCAAATCGAGTTAGCCTTTTGACTTATTAGAAACATTTGTGTTTTAGTGTTAGTAATTTCCATTTGTTTTGATAGTATTGTGTGTCACAGCTATTATTTTAATACAGTATCCAAATAACAAGCGACTGATTCATACACTGTCTTACTTACATTTCAGAATGTTAATAAATTTTGTCAGTATTCTGTACAGTAATGTTCTTCTGCTAAAATGAAAATAAAGTAAAACCTCTCAAATCCGGCCTGGTCCTCAGTAATTTTTTTTTTTTTTTTTTTAATATCTAAATTCGTTTCCCTATTTTGTTGTTTCCCTATCAGCACATATTCATTATGAGTGAAAAAAGAAAGAAAAACTTTGTCACTTTGGAACAGAAGCTTAATGCATTAAGGAGATTGGATGCAGGGGAATCTGCAAAACAAATATCACTAGAGCTTGGTATCAGAAAAAGCACATTTGTATTGTTTTTAATAAACGTTTTGAGTGCAAAATTATGAAAATGGGGTTAAATTAATTAAACCTGGTATTATGTCTTCACTAAAATTGAGCTATTGAGTTATTTTAAGAACACTCTCGGTAGTCCGACTTTTCTGAAATCCGGCCTACTGGGTGCCACATTAGGCCGGATTTGAGAGGTTTTACTGTATTTCTTTCTTTGTTTCTCTTTTCATTTTTAACCAATTTGTAGTTAGGGACTAATTATAGTATCTACTTTTGTTGTTGTAATAAAGCATTTAAGCCTACTGAAATTTTCTGTGTGTCTATGAAGTTAATCATAATGCAGTTTTTGTTCTTTTCTATTAATATTATAATGAGGTTTTCAACTATAGTAGAGTCGTGGTAATCCGAGGTAATTGGGGCTGATGATACCTCGGATTACAAAAAACTCGGATTACAAGGAAAAAAAAAAAAAAAAGCTGGAAAAATTTTCAACTAAAACGATTTAAATTTAATTTATAATAGATATTAAAGTTACAGATACATTAACAATGTTACCTGGTTACATGAAAGACTCTTTATAAGCATTTACAACTTTAAAAAACTTTCAAAGGTCTTCTGCTTCAAAGTAGAGGCATGCAGGAGGGTCTGAAGTTGGCTCGAAAAATCGAACATTCACCCACCCTCTAGAATTGACTAAAAATCTGTGTCAAAACCACAGACAAGAATGGAATGTTAATCGTCCCCTTATGACCATGCTGGAGGCAGAGACGACTCTTGTGATTTTCAACTAAAATTGGCTAGTGCGGCTGGACCTCGGATTACACGGAATCTCGGATTACCGGGGCTCGGATTACCACGACTCTACTGTATATGATAAGTATGATTGGAGTTCAAGGTATATGTAAATTAAGATTTATTGATAATCTTATGCAATTTCTTGTCTTGATATAAACATTTAGGTTATATTTTTTGTTGTTGTAAATATTTCATTTTAGAAATTAAAAATGCATAAAATGATGTTTTGGAATCGAACCAGATGCCAATGATTGTTAATAATGAAATGTTGCTAAGTTCCAAAATATCCCGTTATATGTTTTTAGTTTCCAGAACAAAATATTTTCAGAAACAATGGTGTATTGTTTGTTTTGAGACTAAAGTTTAAGTTTCCTTTTATACAAAGTAAACTTAGTATAAATAACTAAAATGCAAGATTATTTTTTCTCCAATTGTTTAAGAAAAAAGATGAAAACATTTTTATTTAAGTGATCATAATTAAAAATAAATAAAATAGAACTTAAAGCTTCAAAGCATATTTTTTATTAAATTCAAAAGAAATGTAATTAAAAATCACCTAGTCCTTTAAAACTTTGATTGCCTTTCTTGTGTAGTTAACAAGTTAAAAGAGAAATATATCATTTAACTTTACTTTTTTTTTTTACAGTGTACATAAGTTTGGTGCTATTTCTGTTTTCTTATTTTGTATTTTGCTTCTTAAAGGAAACCATCCGAACTGCTTTAGCAATGGGTGCTGATCGTGGAATTCATGTTGAAGTTGATGGCAAAGATTACGAAACTCTTCAACCAATTCATATATCAAAGATATTAGCCAAATTAGCCCAGGAGGAAAAAGTGGATCTAATTATTTTGGGCAAACAGGTAATATTAAATGAAATAAATTGATCTTTACAATAATGTGAAACAGATATGCATTGCAATTTGAATTTAAAATTGTAAGTTTTTTAATAAAGATGATTCCATACATTAGCAGCTGAGCAGGATATTGAAGACTCAAGCTTTTTCTTTTATTAAGCTTGGAAACGAATCATCTTGTACTCATCATAATTATTTAACTTTTTATTTTTATTTTTTCTGATAGTACACTTGTTTCCAGTTGCTTGATTTCCAATAATTTTTCACTGAAGGATGTAGCTCTTTGTCATGTCTTCAAAGCATTCACATTCCTTAGCTTTTCATCTTATGTTGGCAATCTCTTCAAATGTGACAGTAATCAGTTTCATTTGAAAAAAAAAATAATATTTAAGTAAAATCTCTCAACTAACCAATTTAAGGTAAACAGTGCCAGTGTTCAGTATTTTGAGGTGATGTAGCTCCAGATATCATCTCCCAGCTCTGTTCTCTCTCAAAGGGAGAGAGGTATTCTCATTAAAATCTGATATTGTCAGCTTAAGGCATGTGATAGTAGTGATTTGAGATGAGGTCCAGCTTTGTAATTTTCCCAGCAGATCCCAAACTGATCAGTGCTTTGTGAAAGAGAAGTTTACATCGTACATCCAATAGTCTGCTTGTCTATTGATTTCACTAAAATCTATTATATTACCGATAAAAAATTTGAAGAGTGCATTTTAGTTTCATCTAGACATTTATATCACTTGCTTATCTGGTATTTTTATTCGTTTCCATGGCCAAAGCCCTTCTAATTGTCATTGCTAATGATGTAACAGATATCCAGGGAATTAAAGGAAAGTTACCTGTCCAGATAATTGAACCAATTTGGAGCAAATATTGTGCTTCTATCCATCCTCTCCTCACATGTTCATAAAGAAAAACATTTCTCTTAAAAAGAAATAAGTCTTCAAGAATATTCTTCTGTTTGTTCAACAAGCACCTAGTATTGGCGCTCCTGATTCCACGTAGGACCACATCAATTGGACAATTGCTGGATCCGTCACTAGTTATTGTACTTTGTTTTGTAAATCTTTTTTTTTTTTTTTTAAACTATTAGTTGCCATATTTATGATGATTTTAAATGTTAATATTTTATTATAGATTGTTTTATTCTCAATTATGAGTCAGTTGTTAATGTATTGTCATATCCCCATATTCAACTGCTTTTTTAATTCCTTTTTCTTAGGCAATTGATGATGATTCCAATCAGACTGCCCAGATGACGGCAGCTTGCTTAGATTGGCCTCAAGGAACCTTTGCTTCTAAAGTTGAGAAGAAGGATGGTTCATTAGATGTTACAAGAGAAATAGATGGAGGACTGGAAGTTGTCAATTTAAAGCTCCCAGCTGTCTTGAGTACTGATCTACGATTAAATGAACCTCGCTATGCAACTTTACCTAATATTATGGTCAGTGGCCTAATTATGCCTTTTAAAGTTTACTTTTAATTTCTTAATAGCATGAATAGTAGTAATATTTTTAATTTATTTAAATGATTAGGCTTTTCCCGTCTTAATTTGTAAGGTAAAAGATAATTGATAAAAAATGATCAAAAGAAGTAGATTGTATAAACAACAAACTACTCTGCACCTTTGGAAGACTGTAAAATACATTTCAACATTAGAGCATTATCGTATCCTTTTCATCTTCAAAGGAATGACATTTTTCCAGTAGATGCCATAAGTTGCATTGATTTTGGATAATAAGACAATTAGAGCTTTTGTTTTATATTGCCAAACATGGGTGAAGAATTTTTTGATGGTTATTAAAATGTGCAAATTTAAAAGAAGCATATAGTACTGTAAAACACTTTTCATAACATGTTCTAATTTGTTGTCAATTGAAATGATTAAATAAACAATATTTCTCACAGAAAGATGGTATCAGCTGTAGAATTGCGAGTTGACTTATATTTTTCAGTCAATCATTTCTTCTATGGATGACTTTTGTGGTTTGTGGGTTTGTCTTGAGGAAGGGAAAAAATAAAAATAAAACAGCAATGCCAAACTACATGTTGATGTTTAAAATGGATTGAAATATCTTAATAAAAATTTTGTTCCGTTTCATTTCATTTGTATTCAGAAACTTGCTGAAATCAGTTCTGGTGCTGTTAATACAATTATTATGAAGTTATTACATTAGCTTATAAATAAATTTTCGATTTGCTTCTTTTAATCTCTTCTGAACAAAAAAACGGAACAAAAAAATTGTAAGCATATCTAAAAAGAGTATTTCTGAAAAGTATTTACAATGTAGATAATTTGATTGAAAAAAATTGTTGATTCAGTCTTGTTAATTTTCACTCTTGGAGATTTTGAAAATAATGTTTTAGAGGGTGAAGAAGTTTCTAAAATTCAGTAAGTTGTTCTGCAGTGTTTAGAAATCTCTATTACTTCATAGAAAAGCAGCTGTTCAAGTCTTTCAGTATCTAGAACAAACAACAAGGTTACTATTTTTAAACCATCAATCTTTGGAAATCTTCCAAACCAGACACTAATAAAAAATATTTTACAATAGACAATATATCTCAATAAGATCTTGCAATGTTATTGTTATAAACGTTGGTATTTGAATCGGTTGTACTTATTATCAGTATACATTAAATATTAAGAAATCCTACTAAATTAGAGCATTGGCTCAAATCTGTTATGTTAATTTATAACATTACAAAGGTTTGATTGTGTCCACTTTAGTTTTAGTTTATTGTTTTGCAAGTTTGCTTTTGTAAATACTTATCTGTTAGCTTAGAACATGCAAATTGTATGTTTTTAGTTGGTTCAGTGTAGATTTTGATATAGAGTAGCATTTATAAACCCTGTCTTTACTTTCCATTTTCAAGATTAATTAAAAATTTCTCTCTAAAATTTCAGAAAGCTAAGAAGAAGGCAATTGCAAAGAAGAAGCCCTCTGATTTAGGAGTCGATATAAAATCAAGAATAGAAATCGTTAGTGTTGAAGATCCACCTGTAAGAGAGGCAGGATCAAAAGTAGAAAGTGTCGACGAACTCATTACCAAATTGAAAGCCCTAGGACATATATAGTTGTAAGTATTGATGTGTTTTCAAGTGATTCATAACATAACCAGTTATTATCTAGTTTAAAATAGAACTTGACAAAGACATACAGCACTCCACATACAATATTTATATAAAATGCAATAGATTATTTTTGCCAAAAATAACCTTATTTAAATAAGTACAATGAAGTTGAATGAAAAATAAAGTTTTGTTTTATGGCTGAGTGTTTCAAAGCACTGAAATAAAATTTGAAAATAATTTATTTTTTATGTTTTACCTAAAATAATGGTCTAATACAATTGAAATAATGAAAGGATGTAACAAAATAAGAATTATATGATCTTTTAAATTTGTAATTTTTCTGAAGGAGTGAGAATTACTTTTTCTGTTTGTAAAATGAAACAAGAATAAAAATAATCCGGGAGAAATAATTTTATCGTAAAGAAATACAGTGCTACTTGGATAATTTGAAGCTGAAGGGACCACTACAAAACTTCGAATTAAACAAGTTACATCTTTTAACTTTAATTTCAGGTCCACTGAATGCTTGAAAAGATTATTCTGTCAATAAGTAAATATTTATTCAGAAAGATCATGGTATAAAAGACTTAAAACACTACACGTATATGTAAACAAAATAAGATTTATATTACAAAGCTACAGTACATATTACATTCAATACAGAAAATTATAGTTTTTCAAAAAATTGTGCAATGTCTGATTGTTTTGTAGAATTCAGTCACTTAAGGTTAGCAAAATCATCAAGCGTGTTTAGTGAACGGAAAACAGCTTCACTTACGTTGGTTTGTCCTTCAATGTATCGACAAAATTCGACGCTATCCCGTATCGTTGGCGAGTTGGCATTTCTTCTTCACACCCTTTTCCACCTCGCGAATGACAGCGACCTTTTCAGCAAACGTTAAATTCTTGTACATGCGTGGTTTACTGAAAGACATGGTGACACTGACAGCAGGAAGCTCGAATGGCGTCACGTGTCAAACGGTGGCGGGAAGGGGATTTCAGTTGTCACGTGTCGAATTTCTTAACGATGAAATGCCGAAAAGTTGTTATGGTTCGAAATTTTTTATAAAAAAACTTCGAATTAAGGAAGTTGAACTTTAAATTATCCATGATTTTTTAACATTGATTTAATAAGAAATTCAAGGGACTAAGAGAAATCTTCGAATTAACCACAATTTCGAATTATCCAAGTTGCACTGTATATAAATAAAGTTTGAAATGATGTAGAAACTGATGGTTTTACAGATCCACTAAAAACAACCAATTGTCAATTTATAACAATTTTAAAAAAAAAAAAAAAAAAGTTAAAAAACAAATCTAGTTTGTTGGAAGATACTCAGAAATACTTAAATTTTGTGGAGGAAATAGGGGGAAAAATATATTTAAATTTGATGAAAAAATACTGAGTAACATATTTTTGAATCTTTATTAGTTAAGATTATCATCAGCAAAATACAAAGCTAACAAAAAAAACAAAAAACTTTTTTTTTTATGTATAAACTGATGATAATTTTGGTTGATAACGATTCAAAGTATTCTGTGACTCATAATAATTTTTTTTATCAATTTATATATAAGTTTTTCCTATTTCTTCATGAAATGGATCTTGGATGATAAAGATTTGAAATAATCTGTATCCATTTAAAATACATTCAAATATGTTTACTGATTTTTCCATTAACTTTTAAGTGTGCATTTAAATTTCGTACCATACTGCAAATTTCGTTTTATCCTAGTACCCATCTTAATTTATTTATTTTTTTATTTTATCATTGCAGGTAAAAACCAAAGTATTTTCAAGAGTAATTCCATCGTATCTCAGTAATTATGAAGGTTTGGAAATTAACAAATGATGCAATTGATTATTCAAATGTAAATAAGTATCTCCAGTTCTTAGCTTTAGGACAAAATGACGAGAGATCTATTTCAACTGTGTAATTTTGTCTCTTAGTGTTTTCTGCAAGAAAATTAGTTAAAATGTAGCACTATTAGTTCTATTTTATTAGAATAATTTACCAAATTCTTTTTTTTATAAAAATTTGGTTAAGAAATAATCAGATAAAAATTGGACGACTTTATTATAATATATCACTATCTAATTTAAAATAATATAAGTTTAATGGAATAAAAATGATGTATTTTATAGAAATTAATATATAACTATGCTGTACTTTAAAATATATGACTAATGTTTCTTTCTTTCTTTCTTTTTTTTTTTTTTTTTTTTTTGAGATAGAAAATAATTGTATAAAAAATTTTGAAATTAACATTTTAAAATTTTATAAATGATAATGAATCTAAATAAAGTATATTTTAACAAATAATTTGTTAAGTAAAAATCTAATTCATAACATCTTTCAAACAGGAAGAGATCTTATTTCCTAAAATTTTTACAATTGAAGTTATCTCAGAGTTTAAGGCAAGAGCTGAGATAGAGTATCAGGAATGCTTCAGAATTGATTAAGATTATTCTTGAAAACTGTTAAATATTGAATTAAATGGAATTAATGATAGATAATGGGAATTGAGATGCATCTCAACTCACAAAGGTAAATTTTTTTTTTGTCCTACCAAATATCTTTTGTAATTCACAATAGAACCTCTCATTTGTTATAAATATACGATATAGACAGATTCCTTGCAATGAGGCCTTTGTCAATTGCAATAATTGGTAAAAACGGAACCATGATTTCACTTATATTCCTACATTACAAATAGCCAGATATAAACATGGATTCTTAAGATTCCATTTCAAAAACTTAAAAACCCATGTGTTTATGCCTGGTATTTATATCCTAACTAATACACAAAAGTGAAAATCTGTAAGTTTATATGTCATTCAGTCATGCCTCAATGGCACAACAGATCAGAATGAAATTTTGCATGTAGGAAATCTATAACACATAGAAGGATATAGGCTACTTTTCATCCCAGTCCATCAAGTAGTTCCTGTGGGATGCACGACAAATGTCCCAAAGCTGCCGATAGATGGTGCCAATGCAGTTTAAATTGAGTGCAAAGGACATTCTATGCAGGCTGGAACATGATTAACTCAGGAGTTACCTGAATTCTATTAGGCAATGTCTATGGTGATAAATGTATGATACTGGCAATTAATATGTTGGATGTTGTTTACGATTTAAACTTTAATTTAGAAAATACAACATTAATTGCTAATGATCAGATGTTTTATTACCAAGCTACTCATTTTATATTTTTCTTTCTTCATCCCTAAAGCAAATTATCTCTAAGTCATTTATGGGTTGAATAAATATTTAAATATGAAAAATATTCCATATACATCAATTAAGCTCTTGAAGAAGGTTTTTTTTTTTTTTTTTTCTTTTGTCATGTGAAGAAAGTTTCTCACTCAAATTGATTTTAAACTTTGTAAGATTCACTTATTCAAGATCCTTAAAATTTGATTACATGATCTTAAAAAAAAACAAAACAAAAAAACTACAAAGCCAACAATGGATGACCTGCAGATTAAGCCACCCTCAATCTTCTTAAAATGAAGATGTTAATCTGAAGTTTTAAATTATGATTTTTCAGAAAATTTTCAGATACGAATTCAGTTTTTATTTTCAAATTATAAGAGAAAATGTGTTCAATTAAAAGATAAGATTACTCATACTTTAGAGTACCCTTTTTGAAACGTTTTTGTTCTATGATTCCCTTGACCTGAACTTAAATCCCTGTGGCTCCTTTGTGTGGGTATATATATATATATATAATTTGCCAAAAAGAAAACAAAAAAAATTAATGGATCAAAATTTTTTTATGTAAATTTTAGAGACATGAAGTGTGGGGATAAGTAAACTGAAGTTTTGGACACAAATTAATAACATTGTTTATTTTGCAAATAAAACATTAACTCATTTTAAATAACTTACCATTTTATGACATTCTTGTAACAAAGTGAATGGGAAGGATGAACTGGCTGACTTCTTCATCAGTCTTCAAATCTGAGCACAAGTTTAGAAACTGATTCATATTTATTTCTCGATGTTCAGTTGCAATCTGTATTTAATTTTGATGACTGCCACTTCTAAAAACTCTGCCTTGTATAAGTAGGATGTTGCTAAAGAAATCAAAACTATTAGGGCCTTGTTACCTATGGCTGGATATTCCTGCTTCACCAAGATCCAAAACTCGGTTTGTGATGCGGAAACGAAATTCCATCTCCTACCTGTTTATGAGAATATATAACAGTTACTAGTCTGCCTGCCAGAGGTTACAGCTCATCATAGTAAACCAAACTACTTTGCCAAACCACCTCAGAGCCCCTGGGAGCTGTGGCACACAGTTTGAAAATCTCTGGCTTAAGAGCATTAAGAATTAAGCAGCTTGATGATGGCAGACTTCTGTCTTCACTGTGTGTCTTCCAAAAGAGTAGCATGTTCAGTATAAAGAGCAGAAAGAGAGGCTAAAAAGATTGCAAGCAACTTGTGAAACAGACATATATAATAGGGTGACTAAGACACATGATGGCTTTCAGAGGATGTGACTGTGATTAGCTGATTATGAATTCTTCTTAGTAACTGACGAAAAAACAATAGATCAGATAATCAGGCAATCGATTTCTTTATTAGAAATGCAGAATGCTAATAAGATATCTGTAGTATCAGAGCCATTACATGGTGTATTGGCTCCGGTATGTGAAAGATATGTGGTAACAAAAATTACAAAAAAAAATTAATGATAACTAAGGAACGCACAAAGGAACAAAAGATTATGTACTTCGAGCTATCACCCGGTTCGTCCTCTATAGGATTCACCAGGCAGACAATTCCAGATGGGCTCAGAAGGTAAGAACATATAAGAATCCCACTCTTGCTCCTGGAAGCAGGACCCCACAAAAGCAAAACACAAAATGATAGAAAAAATGCCAAAAATTAATTTTAAAAAAAATGTACGCATAGGCAATATCCATATTTATTTAAGAAAGAATACATTTGTGACAAGACAGATTTATCACAATAGACTCAAGTGAAATATAGTAAGCATAATATTATGATATTTATTCTTATATTAAATACCTTAAAAATTGTTATAATAAAATATTTCCTAATTTAATATGTATTATTAAAGGGAAAATTCAGTCCCTTTTTCTTTTTTTCATTCTTCTTTTCTTTCCTTTGTTTCACAGCTTGTGAAATTACATTTTTTTCTCCTTACTAGAAGATTTGGGTCACTTTTGGCATCAGCCTTTGTTTGTAACTCAGTTCACTATTAGAGGGTATGAAAAATCATTCAATCATGCAAAATTTGGAACCTTTTAAATATGAAGTGAATATATCTCTCATCCTATCTCCAGACATGAAACCATATTGCAGCCAGCATATGTGAGAAGAATAAGCTCAATAAATGAGATCGCTATGTTGTACTATGGAAAATTCTCACTTTTGAGATCGATCAAATAAATCAACTTGTCATTCCTCATGGAAGATAATGTATGGACAGGTAGAAGTTGGATCACAAGAAAACGGTGTAAGTAATAATGTAGAGAGAAAAGAGTCTTAAAAAAAGTAGGAAAAAAGGAAATGGAATATTTCTGATGGTAGTTGGTAGATATAGTATGGGTATGCTGTTGCTGACATATTGGGAAAGATAGTGTATATCTGAGTCAGTTATAAGCCTTTAATTACACATCAGGTGGGTCTAGCCTCCTCTGCAAAATAATTTTTTTATGGTACTGAGACATGGGTAGTCTCTAAAGCCCAGGAAACGAAATGGAAGTAGCAGAAATGAGAATGCTTAAGATGGACGAGTGGTGTAACGAGAAAGGACAGGATTAGAAATGAACACATCAGAGGAACAGTCAAGATGCGACTGGTCAGGAGGACAATTCAGGAAAATAGACTGAAAATAGACTAGACTCAGGAAAATAGACAATTCAGGAAAATAGAAAATAGGTAGAATGAAAGAATGAAGATTACGTAGGAAAACTAATGAGGATGGAAGTGCCAGGAAAGAGAAAACGTGGGAGACCCAAGCTCAGATGGAGAGATCAGGTGGCTGAAGATCTGAGGGGAAAAGGATGGACGAGAGAGGAAGCCCTAGACAGAGAGAAATTGAGAAAAAGAATAAAAAGACCCTACATAGAAGTGGAAAAAGGTTTAGAGAAAGAAGATGAAGATGCACATTTATTAATAAGATGTAGTTTACTAATAAGATTTACTAGTTAATCGATTTAATTAAGTGAATTACATCATCACTGCAAAAACTCGCCTCGCACACATTAATAATCTTATTTTATAAATTATAACTAGATGAACCCTTGCATGTATAGCATTAAAAATAAAAAAAACCTTTATTTAATTAATATGGAGATCGGAGAATACACGACTTCCCAGCTCGTTGTGGGCTTCTCCGCTTAACTCAGGTGTATTGCGCGTTGGCACTCACACGGGGGGGGGGGGTTTGCCGCAAAAACACTTCATTTTTGCATGTATCTTCCAAATGCAGAAACTTTTGTTAATGACTGATATACCGTTCGATAGAACTTTAAAATACCAACATTTTCTCAATATAATGTTCTCTTCCAACTTTTATACTTTTCGTTTAAATTGAGAAAAACTCAAAATTTCACCCTTTAAAAGGCGCCATCTTGGAAACCAAAAACTTTTTTCGAAAGATTTTTGTAGCATTTTGTTTGTCTTAAAAAGATCTATATTTTATCCATTTGTATGACCAATCTATCTCTTACAGTTTGGTCACAAAATTGGAAAAACGTTGAGTCTTATGACAATGGCAGACAGAATAACGCTTTTATATAATATAATTAGAGGATTCATTATGAAAAATAGAGCTTATCATGCACACAAGGTACCCTATAATCTCAATGGCTGTGAATAGGATAATAAAAGCAACCGAATGTATCGATTTTAAGAAGGAAAAAAAAAATGGTTACAAAACTTCAAATACTATTTTTTTTTTAATAAGGCCTAAATAATTTTCTATCAAAAATTTTTCTGAAGAATTGACAAGTATTTCAATTTTATTTACTTTTTTTTTTATTAAAAGAAAACACTTAAAATGGAAGGAAAGTCTTCTAATTAATGATATTTCAGTTCTTAATAAATCTTGAAATTTTCATTTACTATATAGAATTCTGTACAGACATTATAACAACGAACAATGAATTGTGTTACGTCATTTGCCAACACGTTTGAGTGGTGATTAACAATTAGATTAAGCATTCTAGTAAGATTAAAGTTGTTGTTGGTTTTTTTTTTTTTTTTTTTAAGACTGGGATTAAGGAATTAAGATAACCCATTTAGACTGCATTATTTGACCTGACTGTAAGTCTCTTAAATAAGATATCAGACAGTCATCTCATTGATAGTTCTGATGGTCCTTTTTTAAAAAAAAAAACAAAAGTGAATATAATTTTGTGCAAAAGCATAAATTTAAGGGCGGCCCATAACAATAAAAAATTAAAAATAATAATAAAATAAGAAAGTACAATAATGTAAGGAAAAATAAAAAAAAAGTTAGGAAAATAAGAAAAACAAAAACCCACGGGGACATTGAGAAAAAAAATATATATATATATATACAGATTCGAACCTACAACCTTCAGTATATGAGTCCGAAATCTTAATCATTAAGCTATAACTGACAAATGAGATGGTTGTATTTCTGATATTTAAGGTAATAGCGGAAATCCAATGAAAGCAATGCCAAATATCTCGAACATGGAGGGGAGGGGGGCGTTGGCCCCTGAAAATACCCTATTCATATGTTGTTTGGGCCTCTGAACACGATGGTAAAGTCCGTTTGTCGATCCAACCTTCTATTTGGGAGTTGTTAGGGGTAGACAGACACGGACGGACAGGACAAACGCAATAACTACAGATTTTAGTCGCTAACAAACTTTAAATAGAAATGTATCAATGAAAATATTAATAACATTTCTTTATATTGAATTTCTTCAGTTAATTTCTACATTTAAGCTTGAGTCATTTATGAAGAGAAAATATTAATTGACTAATATCACGGGAGAAAAAAAAATCTTTAGCTTACAGATGTTATTGGTACTATTGCCGAAGTTCAAAAACAGAAATGAATCATGGAGGAAATGTATGTAAGCTACATTAATATTTTATTTATTTTACTGATTTTTACTTAATTATTCAGTAATGTATTTTGAAAAGTTCAATAAAAAATCTTCAGATATTTAAGTGTCGCAATAGTTTAAGCACTCGTCATTTTAGCATTTCTAACTTCTAAGGTTTGAAATGTCTTATTCACAAGTCCTTAATTTAGGTACTTCAATAAAAGAAAAGGAAAAAAAAAATACTTTTCTACTTCTAAAAATTGAGTTAGAACTATTTTCTTTATTTTTTTAATTTTTGGTTGGAAGGTATATCAAGTTTGGAAATTATTTTGATGTTACAATTTCCCCTCCTCCCTGATTCTAATCTAATCATCTTGAACTTTAACTGAACTGACCATCTTATAAAGGATTTTAGATAGAAACCAAAATTAAATGTCAAGATCGCTGCAATTCAACCTTTTATATGAATGTAACAGAGACTGACTTATAAATATTAATTTCGTTTCTCTCGTGATTAACCAACATCAACTACATTCAGAACCTATTCCCTCATTTAACTCCCTTCGTTGATACGGACTCGGAATTGAAATTGGCCGTGAAATTTAAAAACTTAATTCCCTTCAATCAAATGACCTTGTTAAATATTAATACTTCCAACGCTTCTAAATCCCGAGCAATTCAGTTGTTAATTTCAAGGTTCAGCTCTGGTATTTGGGGGGGATATTGGAGATTAAATTATGAACTGTGATCGTCTGAAAATAGATATGGTCGGTGCACCTTGTAATCTAATATACGATAAAGATCACTGCAGACGATTTCAGGTTTGAGACGACAGCTGAAACAAGTACAATGAAAGTGGTAAGATTTAATGTAACAATATATATCAATATATTAATTATGTTTCTAAGTATTTTTTTTTTCTAATTTATTTCTTCTTGGTTTACAATTTAACGAAATTATTAATTCCTTTAATTATTTGTGCTCGAGTCCTATTGGGAACAGAGGATATTTTTAACTCCGAGATCTAGTTGCCTGGGAAATTATTATCAGCGCTTCGATGCCAAATGACATTGATTTGACATCTACCTTTTTTTTTTAATTGTGAAAAAATAATATTAATAAAAATTGATTTAAGACTTTGGAATTCTTTTTAGCAAATTAATACATTTTTATTTTTTATTTTATTATTATTATTTTTTTTATCTTATTCATCGATTACTTTTTCGTAAGGAATCTAATGTGGCCTTGTCAGACCGTCTTAATTTATTTTTTTTTATTATGTTTTGAAAGCTGAAGAATTATTAGGTGAAAAAAACTAATATACAGACAAATAATTTTAAATAACTGCTATCTAATATATAACAATCAGGATTCGAACTCTGATTATTGCAGAATGAAATCTTTACGTCGGGGAGACAAAATTATCATCTCCAGTTGCAAGGTCATTCAACTATTTTAGTTCAAATAAACGTCATTTTGATTCTATTTTTGCAACAATATGGCATCGGTTTTACAATTGCAGATTTATTTTTTTTTAATTTTTTTGGCCGAAATTGGTGAAAAAAATTAAGATGATGAGATTGTTTAAGTTATGTTGTTTTTTTTTTATTTTATTTTATTTATTATTTATTTATGTATTATTATTTTTTTTTTTGCAATTTTGTTCATTCCTTTTGATTTTAAATATCACTTTCTGTTATTAGATCACGTATTATTACGATGATCAGATTTTTCCGACGTTAATACGGACAAGACAACTTTGGCGACTAAAAAAAGAAAAAAAAACAAAAACAAACAAACTTTCGTACTGTATGAAACCTTGAACATTGTGCTCATACCAAAAACTTCACTTTTAAATAGTGCGAACGTGCACTAGCAAAATTCATGTCAATTATTTACAGAATCCGGGACATATACTGAAGCGGGACACTGCTCTAAAATCAGGGACTGTCCGCACAATCCGGGACGTCTGGTCATCCTACAGATTACATTTTTCAATATTAGCCTTCTAATATTCACAATTCACAATTACAAATAAAACTTGGTAATGAAAACAAGGAAGATGATTGAAGAATATCTTATGAGTAGGCTTCTGTATTAATTTGGAAACATTTTAAAAGTAGAAAAAAAAAAAAAAAAAGCCATTAAATAGGACAAAAATGACTTTCAGTATTTTAAAAAAAGGTAGAGAAAGAGAATTAATATACAGTATTTCTTTTTCATACAAAACTAATATCTAAATAGTAATGAAATATATAAATTGTAAAGATTCAATTTATTATTTTGTTATTTAAAAAATATATGTTACTGACTTAATCTATTTTACACAGACTGACTTTGAAGGATTGTTGTCAGCACCTGTCACCCCAACTTTACCAAACGGGTAAGAAATTAATTCTAATAATTAAGTTAATGAAGTTCCCAAGGCATTAATTTCCAAACTTTTCGGTCTTCTACTTTGTAGAAAACCCTACCCTCACCGCATCCCAAAAAATGCGACAGGCTCTCATCATCCAAAGAAAAAAAAAACGACAGGTTCACACCATTCAACCAAACTAAAACGGCAACATGGTCAAACCCTCCCATTTCGAACCAATGTTCTAAAAGATGGGTACCTGGCAAAAAACAAAAAAAAAACCCCAAGTTTTTCGGTTTGAAGATTCAGGGATGGAGTAGGATTCCTTCTCATATGAGATAGATTTTCTAAGCATTAGTAAGAAAGTTGGACAAAGTCTAAGCTTCTATCAGTGAATCTGAAATAAGCTATAAATGCAATACGAAGTTTTAAGAAGACTTGATAAAGTGATCAGAAAAGAATATTCATATTGTTATACTGTAGTAACAGAAGCTAATGGGAAAAAAGGAAAGAAAATATAAGACTAAAGCTACACAAAACTGACTCTTCCGTGGACATCTCATTCTTTTCATGTTTATCTTTCTTGACCTTGATAGTTCGAGCTTGACCA
>JAFIDM010001028.1:30302809-30377485 GCA_023159025.1 Thereuonema tuberculata | reverse complement strand
TTTTCTTTTTGATTAGCTGGGGTAAATCGGTGGTTTTTATTTTTTTTATTATTATTATGGCAGTTAGTATGGCTTCTGATACTTTGGAAACTTACAAAAAAAATACTTCCTAGCCAAAAAATTGCTGCCCTCTGATCTAAAAAAATCCTATTTCCAGCAGCGTCCTATGATGAACTAACGAAAGAGCTGCGATATCTACGCTACTGAATCGGAAATGAAGGCATTCTCAGTTCTTAATAAAATGCCTTCATTTTGTATGAGTTGTACAATATTGGTTTGTAGAGTATGTGTTACACAAATGCTGATCTTTAATTGTTTGTGTTCCAAGAGAAAACTCTTTCCAAATGGAAAAGATAGTTCTTTGAGAATTTGAATTCATTGATGGATTCGAATAGTTCGTCTCAAGAAGCGATGATGATTGGAGATTTAATGCTAGAGTTAGCAGAAAAGTACAAGATTTAGATGATGAGTTGAGTGATATCTAGTATTTATGCAGTGTTGGAAAATATAATAATCTCATTGTTTTTCACACATAAGACATCCGCAAATGCACTTGGAAGCAATTAACAGAAGTAGTTAGTAATGGGTTATATAATAAAAATTAATAATTAATGCTCTTTGCTGTTCGTGTTGATTTTAGGTACAAGAGTATGAAATATACAAAGTAGTATATAAAATCAGATGAACAATACTTTTAAAAATGGATATCTTTGAAAGCATGGAGAACATAAGAGATAAGGAACGCCAGGCACAGCTGAATGAGAGGATAGTAATTTCACTAGACAGGACATCCAGAACAAATGTTATTTTTGTTTTGAAACACTGTGGTGAGACTTATGGCCCTGATCCTAATGTTGTGAACCAGGGATATGGTTAGATCCAAAAACACGCGAAGAGTAAGGGTCCCTGGCGTCAAAGTAAGCAGGTTTTGAGTTTTTGCGATTATTCACAACTTGAATATAATCTTGTTGTACTGTATCAAGCCTTGATCAAAGAGTATTTCACAATATTAACTAATTTAATTGTTACGCATTTTAAAATCGAAGAATAAAATCAATAAATCCTTTTTATTCAACGGAGCACAATTGGTAATAGTGAGACGAACAAATTTTAATTATAAAGTTTTTTGATCCGATTTGTAGTTTTCGGGATATTTCAATGTCTTCAGATAAAATGAACACCCTGTATATAAATCATTTATTATTGGTTTTTACCAATAATAAATGATTTATATTGGTTTTTACCAATAATAAATGATTTGTATACAGGTGTTCATTTTATCTGAAGACATTGAAATATCCCGAAAACTACAAATCGGATCAAGAACCTTTATAATTAAAATTTGTTCGTCTCGGAGGGGGGGCATCCAATGATACCAAACTCGACCCCCCCACCCACCCCACCTCTATGAGGTGAGGGGTTGGGAAGAAAAACTTAAATAGGAACCCCCATTTTTTATTGCAAATTCGGATTCTCCAGAAAATTTCACATTGATTTGATGTACTGTAGGTCGGGGTTGCTCGCAGATGGCGCTGTAATCGACAAAAATCAAAATGGGTAAAACATCGTTGAAAATTGGGGATATCTCAAGAAATAAAAAATCATATGAAATCAGAGAAATAAAAATGTAGACGTATGTGATATTTATCAAAATGCTATCCAATGACACGTGAATTAACCCCCCAAGGGTGGGAGAGGCAATTATTTCATAACTTGTAATGGGAAATCCTATTCTCAACGTTGTATTCCTCCGACAAAACGAAAAGGGGACTGCTCTATTAAAAAAGGCAGTGCAGTGCTATCAGAGCTCACTTATCTTTCAGAATTAGAACTGAAAGCATCTCTAAAACTTTCATTGTACCTGAGTAGGTTTTAATGCCTGCACATCTACCCTTCATTTCTACAGTAGAACAGAATTGCAAGTGGATAATGAATCGTGCAACCGTAGAAGAAAAAACTGAAATGATTCTGATTTATGGTGAATGTAGGAGAAATATTGACAATGCTGTTGCCTTGTATGCTGAGCGGTTTCCAGATAATGTTCGCTCTCGTTCTTTTTTTTTACAAAATTGTGAATGCCTTTATCTCTGATGGCAGCGTACAAACCAAGAAAAGGAAACGAAGAAAAACTGTTACAGGAGAAGCTAATGAAATAGCTGTATTAGCAGCTGTTCACCAAAACCCACAGATAAGCATTCGGCAATTACAATGCGATTCCGGAATGTCCCTTGGTAGTATTGTCAACGTATTGCATCGTTGTAAGTATCATCCATATCACATTTCACTGCATCAAGAACTTCATGGCGAAGACTTTCGTAATCGAGTAGTATTTTGTGAATGGGCTCTTCAACAACTGCAAAGTAATCCCAATTTCTTTGCTAATGTACTATTTTCAGATGAGGCTACATTCACAAACCATGGTAGCATTAATCGGCATAATATGCATTACTGGAGTGTAGAAATCCCCACTGGTTACGACAAGTTGAACATCAACGTCCTTGGTCCTTGTGGAATCATAGGGAACAAACTCATTGGTCCTTATTTTATTGAAGATACTTTGAATGGAATCAGATTTCGAAATTTTTTGGAACAGGAAGTACCAATACTACTTCAGGATGTTGCCTTGGACGTTCGACAAAGTAAGTGGTATCAGTATAACGATTGCCCAGAGCATTACTCACGTCATGCACGGGAAGTATTAGATCGTGATTACAATGGTCGGTGGATTGGCAGAGGTGCCCCTATTAATTGGCCTGCTAGATCGCCGGATTTCTTTCTGTGGGGTTATCTAAAAGATAAGGTTTATCAACTAGTGCCAACAGACCGTGAAAACATGGTAGAACGCATAAGAAACGCCTGTGCTGAAATTCCCGCAGATATGCTTCTGTCCTGTATACAGTCATTTGAAGACAGGATCAATAAGTGTATTGAAGTTGAAGGTCGTATTTTTGAACACTTACTGTAATTGGACAAAACACTCCGATATGTGAGACAAGAAAAAGAAGACACACAACGGAATACATTACAAGTTATGAAATAATTGCCTCTCCCACTCTCGCAGCGTGGGTGTGGGGGTTTAATTCACGTGTCATTGGATAGCATTTTGATAAATATCACATACGTCTACATTTTTATTTCTCTGATTTCATATGATTTTTTATTTCTTGAGATAGCCCCAATTTTCAACGATGTTTTACCCATTTTGATTTTTGTCGATTACAGCGCCATCTGCGAGCAACCCCGACCTACAGTACATCAAATCAATGTGAAATTTTCTGGAGAATCCGAATTTGCAATAAAAAATGGGGGTTCCTATTTACGTTTTTCTATATATATATATTTGTCTTTATATATTTTCTATATATAAATTTGTCTTTATATATTTTCTATATATAAATTTGTCTTTATATATTTTCTGTATATAAATTTGTCTTTAAATGTATAAAACTCATAAATACAAATTTTAATTTTATTCTTTGTTTCTGTTTTAGGGATGTTAATACTTCAGTTATTGGTCAATATATTGATCATCTTGTTAAAGATGGAATCTTAGGAGCGTTTGGTAACTAGTTTATTTAATTTAACTAAATGTCTTGATGTGGACTATGTCTGTGAATAGGAAAAAAATTAAGTAACGGAGGTTTCAATTTCTTTATCATGATCTTAAAAATCGAATGTTTTGTTTACAAAACATCATAAAGAATCATTTAGTAGAAAATGAATATTTTTTTCCCCCTACAACTCAGTAAATAATGAACTATAAAATTAACATGGAACACATGTTTTTATGACATACTGTTTTTCAGCCAATCACAAAGAAGCGCGCCTCAAAGCACAGGTCTCTATTAATTTCCCTCAAAATATCGCCCCAGAGTATTTCACAGAGCAGTGCTCGAAAAATTATTTTACAGGTTGAAGATTATTCCCGAAAGGAATTGGAAAATGAAGGACTAAAATTAAAACTAAAGTTTTGTTTTAAGTTTTGTTTTATAGAGAACGTAATATTTTCTTCGGAACCTCTGAGAGAGGCTACTGCTGACGTCATGGGGCTGTTGCTAACGTCGAATCGTCACGTTATCGTGGTCGAACTACATTAATTAAACTAAAAAAACCAAATTTTGAATACTTCAGGTATGTAGATGACATACTTATAATATGGTTTGGCACTATTAGACAATTTAACTTATTCTTTGAAAACTTAAATAAAAGTTCCACTGATTTAAAATTTAAAAAAGAATTAGAAACAAATGGTGAGTTGAAGTTTTTAGACATCAAGTTAATAAAAAATAAAAACAAAATTGTAATGGAGCACTACAGAAAAGAATTTCAAAGTGATCATGTATTAAATTACCAATCAGGCCATAAAGCTCATATAAAAAAGAATATTGTTGAAAATTGGTTAAGAAGATTAGATTGTAACACCAGTTTTGAAAATGTGTATAAAGAAAAAATTCATGATATGACTACCCTCCTTAAGAAAAACAATTATCCAGAAAAATTTATCAATGACCAAATTAAATCTTACAATACATTCAAAATTAAAGAAATTAACAAATTTGAAAATAGAATTTATATCCCTTACCTTAATAACAACAGCTTTTGGTTACAAACTTTATGTAAAGCTTACAACATAAACATTGGATTTAGATATAATAATAAAATTAAAAATTTGCTATGTAAAAAAGTTTATCAACATGATTATAAGAAAGAAATGGGTTTAATATATAAAATCACTTGCCAAACTTGCCAAAATTTTTACGTGGGAGAAACCAAAAGAACCCTAGCGGAGCGAGTGTCCGAGCACTGTAGGGCCTTGAAAAATAAAAACAAAGACATCTCAGACGTAGCATATCATTGCATAACGAAAAGCCACGTTATGGACACAAATGTCCAAATTTTATATAAAGAAACCCAATTAGGCTTAAGAAAAATATTGGAAAGTTGTGTTATTAGAAACTCTAAAGAAAAAAATTTTAATAGGTATAAAGGAGCTATAGTAAATTTTAATACCATTGTACTTATTAGAGATTACTTAAAATTTGATAACCGTAAAACAGCCAATATTAAGGAATTAAATTATTAACAATATTTTGAAAAATTATAGATTACAATTTATAAGTCAGATTGTAAACAACAATTAAATTTGTTGTATCACCATGCTTTTATTTATTTATTTGTTGTAACAATAAAATTAGTTAATAGTCACTTTGAGATGTTTAAGCATATTGTATCAACAATTAATTTTATTAATAGTTCATGTTTTTAAACCAATGCTGCCAAGCTTATTCTTAATTCTGTTATACCTATATTATTGACTTGAAAAAAGGAATATGTACAGTTCCTGAAAATTTGTCTCCCTTATTAGTATTTTAATAAATATTTTAATACTAATGCAATGTATGGAAGAGTGTGTTTCTATCTAATATTTTTGATATGGAAAGAAAGAAGATTGTGGAAGAATTATTATTATTGTTATGGTGACGTAATACAAAGAAAGCATTCATCAGTCACTTGTTAGCTATTTAACAATGGTCACAGATATCTGAAACGAGCTATAGATTATCTGTATTTTAAAAACTGAATTCAATAATAGAGTTCCACAGTACAATAATACAAATAGTGCAATATTAATGCCTTAGTTTGTCACTAAAGCTTAACTAGGACCGGACGAAGATATTTTCTGCACAACGGCGCATAGTTTGGGAATATCTACATAAACTTAGGTTAATTACTTGATATTTGATTTGTTTTGATAATATTTTAGTCAAATTATGTTTTTGACACATCGAATTTGGCGCCCCAGGCGGCAGCCCGGATAACGCGCCTCTTAGTCCGGCACTGTTCTTAACCCCACTTAAATTAAACTACAACAACATTTTGCAGTCTCTGTTATATATATATATATATATATTGATAATATGCTACATGTGTTATAAGAATATAAAATATATAATTAAAATTATAGACTTGTAAAATGTTATATTAAAATATTATATGATATATTAATCGGAATTACAGGTAAATTTAAAATTAACAAACAATATAAATCATGGTAACTTTTGCTGGTTAGAGACAATACCCAAAGGATTCTAAATAAATCACATGTAAGTCATTCTGATTTGAATAGCTTCAAATTGCGATTGCTAAGGAACACGAAACAGCTGTCTGATTCGTAATAAACGACTTTTTGTGGCAAAACTGTATTTTTTATTTAGAATGTTTTTGATGAATGATAGATGAAGGACACACAGTAATAATTTATATAAATATATAGGAAAGTTTTATCAAATGTTATTAATGGTATATAGACTTTAAAAAATAATTATTATTATTTTTAATAATTTTGTATTTTAGTAAATGGCACCACCGGAGAAGGTTTATCTTTTACCACAGAAGAAAGAAAGCGTATTGCAGAATCTTGGGTTAGGGAAGGAAGAAATAAGTAATTATACGTATTATTGTATACCACAATATCTACAGAAAACTCGTTTGACATTTGTCTCATTTTAAAGACTGCGTTTTATACTACAGCTAATTACAAAATGATGAAAATATTTCTCTTTGCTTTGGTACAAAACTGTTTTGAATAAAAGTTATTGAAGTTCTTTTTATTCTTGGAGTAAAATAGTTTTTTTTAATTTTAAGCATAAATGTATTTCTTATCGTAAATTAATTTAAAACCAAAAATCCATGTACAATCACCGACATACACATAGACACACAATTATTGAAATTATTATTAATGCTTTGTTTTTTTAACTAGGCTGAAATGTATAATTATGCATATTGGAGGCTATACTCTTCATGAAAGTCAAGAATTGGTAATTATTCTAAAGTTTTCTTTAACAGTTGAAGTGGATTCTCTATAATTTATTTCCATCTGTCCCAAAAGATAAAGAAAATACTTTGAAGATGTACAGATTATTATATTTTCCATGTTTACTTTATGACAATGGAAAGGCTTTTATTTTTCTGATCTGTCAAAATATAAATAAACTTTGTAATATTAATTTAAATAACATTAATGATGTCATAAGTATAATGACATCATTAATATTCATAACAAAGGATTATAAATATAATATCAGTTGTATCAATTGGACCCGGTCAACCCGGTAACTTCTTCCTGGGAGCATTTTCGAGAGCATTTTATACCTTTTCACAAGAATAATAGTATCATAACACAAGACGATCACTAGATTGCAGTGGGCATGCATCTGGCGTCAATACGAGTACCTCATGGCATTGAACAGCGTTAGTGACCATGCGATAATTCACAATGACAGACAGGGAAAGTGGTGCGTTCCGGTTGACGTTAGAGCAACGTGTATCTGTCATTATGTTTATTTATCAGTCTTAGAGGAGTATCTCTGTAGCAAGACATTTATTTAATTTTCTCCGAGACGTGAAACTGACTGCAAATCAAGAAGAAATTTGAAGACACTAGTTCTGTTACAACAAAACATGCTGCCAAAGGGTCACACACCACCATATCTACTGAAGAGAACCACGCGACGGCCCTGACCGGGTCCAACTGCTACACCCTTTATTTATAGTTATTTCATTGGAGTATTTTCTAACGGAAAATTAGGCTCATAAAATTATGTATAAATATGTTTCCTCTAAAACTTCTGAAACTTGATCCCAATGAAGAAATTTGCATGTGAAACGTTACAAACATTTCTTTAGAATAGCGTTAGAGACCAAACAGCTAATTTGCAGATAGTAATTTCCGATCACCGTCTATCAGTGCATGATAATCCATTGAAATTTGTTCTTTCTTTTTTAACTGATTAAAAATGAATTGGATTTAGGTGACCTAAGTAATTACCAGTGGATTTATTAATTTTTCAACAAATGAATAGTTGGAATTATTTTTTTAAATATGTATGTATTTATTTATTTTATATTAGTTAGTGCTATATTTTATAAATAAGATACTTTAAAAAGATTAAATATGTAATAAACTCAAAAGGAAAGTATGCCTTTAGTTCTTTACAAATGGTAACAAAAGACAATCATTATTTACATAGAAAACTTGTCTATTGATACATCTTTGTTTCCGCACGTATGTCGGCACCAAAGGAAAAAAATATTGATAAATTCTTTCTTTTTTCTTACGACTTTACAGGAATTTTTGAAAAGAACTTTTAGTTGTAATAAAAAACAAAGCAAAAATAAGGGCTATTTTATAAAATTGTTCTTTTATTTTCAAGGCCAGACATGCAGAATCTCTTGGTGTTGATGCCATTGCGTCACTTCCGCCATTGTACTATAAACCAAAAACAGTAGGTAAGTGAGTTTCTTATAATTTACACATTACATTATCTTTATTAACTTTATTATTAATTCTCCTTAATGTTTTTGATTACTTAATTATTTTTTTAATTAATTTGCAGAGGAATTAGTAGAATATCTGAAGGATGTGGCATCGGCTGCACCTAAGACGCCATTTTATTATTATCATATACCAATTATGACGAATGTGAACTGTAAGTATAAAGATCGCCCAATTGTTTAGAAATTAAAAGTAAAATTAAATAGACATTATTTCATTTTCTGAATCCCTCAAGTTACGAGGAATGGGTGGGGAAAAAAAAAATCTATTCAACGATGCCATTGCAACGCTCCACAATGGAGATCTATTACATTCCAAGCACTTTGGTTTTGGTTCCATGGAAGAAAACAGTCCCCCAAAAAATTCATTGCGTATTTTGGAAAATAAAACGTTTCGTATTTTTTTTTCACTTAAAATGATTTATATAGTAATAATTCTTTTACGAAAGTAATCAGAATAGAATTATTACGGCGCATATGCAAGGCATTCGGGTTCTCATATCAATGTCTGTCCGTAAAATATCAACTGATGCAATGGCTGGCAATACATATACAAGAATAGTTATTTCCTGAATCTGGCTTTTTCTTTCCGCTACTCCTCTGAAACCATAAGACACAGAAATACAAATAAGGTGCCAAATGTTAGCTGTACTATTGAGGTCTACACTTCATTTTTCATCGACCGTGGGCCAACCGTCGATCACGTGAGATAAGGTAAAAGGGTAAACTGTTCATTTTTGGTCGGCTTCCCTGCCACATTCTCACACAGTACACCCACGACGGGTACTTGACCTTGAATTCCGAGATCATTTTCTCAGTCAGCAGTAAAGCTGAGTGGGCGGCAAGGAAGCCACTAAAAATTGTGCTGGTTGCTATATATCCTCTTCATTCCTGAGAGCAATGAAAGTCGATAATAAAAATAAAAATTACAGAAACACTGGATAAAATTTTATTACTGCATCATTAGGATTCGAAGTACCTGGTTGGCTGTGGAGAGTATCAACAATTGTTGACATATAGGATGTGCGCTTACCCAACCTATATTTAAATAGTATGTCTATACTTCCTGATATTCAATCACGTAAATTATAAATAATTTTCAGATATTTATTCATAAATAACATAAAAAAGAAACTAAATGCAGCTCTTCTGTTAAAAGTGTAATTTTAATTACAAAAGATTATAATTTTAGGATTGTTAATAAAGGAAAAACAATACAAAACTTGTAAATACATTGCAATTTTAAAAACAGATTATTAGATAATGAATTTTAAAATTATTATTCTTTAAGCAGATGAAAATCACAGAAGCAGTTACGATTGTTTGACAGACATAGGAATATTTTGAAAATCTGACACATTACTCGTGTGTAACCTTTATATTTTTTCATTTTACAACGGCTGGCTTGATGATTATTTACATGCTTTGGACAGTCGAGCCATCTTAATAGGAACAGATACAATTTTCTGTCTTTTGTCTGTTTTATTAATGTTCAGCTTCAAATTCACTACTGCTTGTACTAGTTTCGTCTTCATTTATGGCATTGCCAAGCATTTTTGCCAAGACGAATTTGAAGTGGCAAAGGTCCATTACATCTTTATTTTTCACCCACTTGGCAACGCAGACTTTTCTGAACTCAAGCCAACTGTTGACTGAAGCCAAATCAAAGAGACAGTCCATTTAGTTGTTTTATTTCGCATGGCATACAGCGAAACCATTCTGTCTGACAAGTCAGCTCCACCCATATTTTTGTTATAGTCTACGTTAGGACAATCCATTGAATGTATTGTTTCTGCTATTTCGGCCATCTTTTACAATGATCCTTAGGATCATAAGCAGATATGGAGCTTGCAAGCAATACAGATTTATTATCAAACCATTTTGTTATGGCTAATTCCCTTCTTACCACACTAGCCATTGATCCCTTGGTCTTATCTCAAGGGAGTTTAGTCACAGAGGTTCCTTTGAAATTCTATTGTACATTATAGTGCTGGTGACTCCAATGTCTCTAGCCTGAAGCTTTTCTATTGAACTTGTGCTGGTAAAATAGCGATCAATGTAAATATTGTGACCTGCAGGGAGATTTTCAGTTAAATATAAGACAGGGGCAGGTCCATAAAAGATGCTGGTAGTATTGGACCTGCAAAGGATCAAAGCCAGGAAACTTAAAAGATTGCTGGTAGTAAAATTTCCTGGCTTTGATCCTTTGCCCTGATAGAAGAAAAAGTTCTATCAGGGTCTCCAAAACAAGCATTTTTAACCCTTCAGGGTTTTGGATTTCCCTTCACATTCTGCTTGAGAGAACATCGCCCTGTAAAAGGAACCATCATTTCATCAATGGAAACCTTTGAGTTTATAGGCTAATTGGAACACCATTTCAAGGCTTTTTCTACAAGTGGTTGAATTTTCCAAACACGATTTTGTTTTCTTTCTTCTTCCGACACTAAGGCAACGAGTTTCAGTCTGCGTCGCAGTTCGAAAAATCTATTTTTAGGTGCATTATTAGCCATTTTAATTTCCAAATCTTCGGGCCGTAATATTACAAGTCTAGCAATACGCAATACACCACCTAATAATGAAACAGCAAAAAATTATTTACAGATTTACTTGACAGGTTTGCTATTCTTTTATTATATTTAAAATTTTACTTAAAAAGAAATTATAAATGTTTATGCTGCTAAGTTTACTGCTATATATTTAATATTAAGAAAAAAAAACGAAAAAAAGGAAAAGAAATTAATCACAGAGCCTCTTATTTCCAATATAAGAATGTTGTTTTGGCAATGGCGCTGCAGAGTAATAAGTAAGACGGAAGCGTAATAGATTTCCATTGTGGGAGATTGACGGGACATCAACTGTGATTGCTTATAATAACGTTGCTAAGATATTAAACGATATTAGCCTATCCTGAAGGGAGTAAGAACGTTGTTATTCTAAAGTAAAAAGTGTTTATTAATACTAACTTGTAAATTTTATGTTTGATATGTTTTCTATTTTCAACAGTTTGAACCATCAGAAAGTTTGAAAGTGTTTACTTTTTTTCCTATATTAGTTCCCGTGACTGAAATATTAGATAAAGGCAAGAACATTATTCCGACTCTAGTGGGAGCAAAACATTCGACCACGGATTTAATAGATTTAGCCCGAGCTAATGCTTTGGATGGAGGGAGATTCCATTTGTTAAATGGATTTGACGAAGTAAGTCCAGAATTGCCTGCATTAGAGAATTTTATTTCGTGCTGTTAAGAAAAAAAGAATGCAAGAAAAGTTTTGTGTGTGTTAATCAAGGGATGCGTTCCTTTTACAATTTGCGAGTTTTTATTCTTCAATTTCAAAACTTAATGAATATTTAATGAACATTTAATTATAAGCTTACATTAATTGGTAAGCTATAATTATTGGCATAATCTTTTATTTATTTATTGTCAATTCATTTGTTTGTTTAGGCCTTTTATTTAGTTTTTTAAAGGGATTTTAAAATTGCTAAAATCATCTATTGTCTGTCTATCTGATAAACCAAACGGTTGAAACAACATCTTCCATTAGACCGACATTCATCAAACTTGATATATTTGAATCATTGAAATTTAATTCATCGACACTGGCTTGAATTTGAGGACGATATACAGGGTGTATCCGTTGCACCCAGTCAATTTTGCATGCAGCAGCAACAATCAAATGACCTGGGAAATTTTGCAAACATAGCAACAATGTAATGACCTATCAATGCACCCTCTAATCCCGAAGATGCTCGAACTGAAGGCCGTCAGCATTTATGCAGTCGTGTGGCGACACTGAGACTCCTTCTCGCACTGCTTCCTTGATGTGTTTCTGCAGGTCCAGAAGGTGTTGTGGCTTGGTTCTGTAGTTTTGTTCCCGTACATAACCACACAGGAAAAATACCCATGGGTGAAATTGTAGAACCAATTGATGGTATTACATTTCAACTTCTGTATTTCTGCCAATCCAGTTTCCTGGAAACGTCTGCTTGAGGAATGTCTGAACATCATTGTGATAACAAGGCTGTGCTCCTTCCTGTTGCCACAGCACTTTGTTCATGTCCAGTACAAGCATTAGGAGATGTGATAGCACTTGTGTCCTCAATAACTCCAAGTAGAAAAAGAACAGTCCAACGATGCCATTGGAAGAAATTGCAGCCCATGCTGTAATTCATGGCGAATTAACCTGTGGCGACACCGTCGCAAGGGGATGAAATCCGACCAGTAGTAGGACGTGTTGTAAATCGGCACTATTTACCGATAGCTGCTTTGGAAAAACGAAATACGAATACTGCAAATTCTAATCTACCATGAATTGTATTGCTGATTTTTCTAAATTCTAGGTAGAATTGAAATTTAAATAGAAGATAATCAGTTCCCGCTTTTTTTTTATTGTTAAAAAAACATTAATTACTATCTTATTGGTAATAACATATGTTGATATAAGTTATATATTGAAAAAGTCGAAAATATAAAACTATCTTATCTTCTTCTTTTAATTCTTTGTTTCACAGTCGCAAAGTTTTTCTTGTATTCCATAGGATTTCGAAAAAAAAATAGCAACACCATTTTTCTATTTGAAATAAAATTGTATTTCAGCAAAAGAAATTAACGGAATTCTTTTGTTTTGCTGTTCAGCTGTTAGGTTGTGCCATGACTCTGGGTACCAGAGCTGCAGTAGGTGGATCTTACAACTTCACAGGGAAACTGAGCAACTCTATTTTTCGAAATTTCAAGCAAGGAAATATGGATGGACTGACAAAAGATCAGGTTATTATATCTTATACTCAGCGTTTGTCCAACCAGAAATGAATTTCATAAATGAAAGAACCTAAAAACACACAGGCTATGATGACTTAATGTTTTCCTTTTTTAATTATCCAAACTTGAAGTTACATATTTTCTAGAATACACGTAACTTCATTTTTTATGTATCTTCTTTTGCATTAACTATATTTACATTAACATTTTAAATGTAGGACATTAAGATTTTAGATGCTTTATATCAATAATTTAGATTAAAAAATATTGACGTATGAAATATATTTTGACGTATGAAACATATACGACGTTTCAGGACTCCATATTACGAGTCCACTTGAAAAAAGGCCTCGTAATATGCAGTCCTGAAACGTCGTGTGACTGTTAATTTTATTATTTTATTATTTCTTTTATCTTATCAATTGCCTACAAAGTTGCTTAAAAGTAATTTAAATGTTTAAATGCTTTATTTTAATGTTTATAGAAGGCTTTACTATTGCTATTCTACTTATATTTATTTTAATGCTATTTACATGAATTTTAAGGATGCTTAATCACATTAACATTGCATAAATAAGTTTTTAATTTGCGGGATTTTTTTTTTTATTATTTCAGATAAAAATAAATGCAGTCATGGCGAGTGTATACAAAAAAGGTGAGATTTAGCTTTTAAACAAACTACACTAATCCCTAATCAAATTCAGATGATGTATCGTTAATTATCGTTAATCAAATTTGGTAGATTTGTTGCTTGCTTTTAAGCTTTGATTTACCTGTATCATAATACTGATGCATAATTTAAATGCATAACAAACATAAGTTCAAATACTAAATGATAAATTTCAGATTCTATTAAATAATTCAATATTTTTTTCCTCTGTAAGACAGTCACTTTTTATTTAACTTCTCCCACTTCTAAGCCACTTTCATAACAAATGCTAAATAATGCTGCTAGTAATACCCCTCTTAACGCTATTCCTACATGCTGTTCCAACGCTCTCAAGACAGTCTATCTCAGTGGTCGGTAATTCATGTGCTTTTTATTTTATCTTTTTTATTGAAGAAGTAAATATCGTTTTCGATATCTCAAGTAGCTCTACAAATAGATTGTACTATAAAAAGATTTCTGATTCTTGGATATTTTAAACTAATCATGGAAACTACTCTTTATAGCTATAGTCTAAATTGAACTACATTTCTGCATAAAAAGCTGTGCTGCTACAGGCCATGCAGGACCTTGGATGATTGGGAGGTTTAGGCTCCCAGCAATTCTCGACCTTCGGGACTAGTTGATGACGAATGTCTTTATCCTGCTGAAGTAACATCTGACTGGTAAACACTGCCAACATGAACGGATGCACTTTGTCGGCAACGATGTTTAGATACGCTGTGGCATTCAGTCGTGAATTTAGGGGCATCAAGTGATCCAATGCTCCCAGACCATTATACCGCCTCCATCATCTTGTAAAGTTGTCACCAGACATGTGAGGTTAATGGATTCATGTTTTCTCCAAATTCTAAGCCTTCCATCAGTAGCTGCTAATCAGAAGATTATAATATAATCTTCCTTATACGAACAACATCTAAAATCTGTAAATTTTAGTTGGACCATATTCCTTTCTCCGATTACTGTGGACCATTGATAACGTGGCTAACAATGATACGATCCTTTCTTTTCTTTAGATCACCGTAAGAATTCTTATCTTTATTGTCGCAGCAACGTATTAGAAAGAAAACATAATCAAAGTCACTATTAAACAGTAAGAAGTAATGAGACTAGTAAATAAAACACAAAGCAAACTAAGTGCAAGCGGAGAAACGAAACTGAAATACAGTTGAAGCAATCGTGAGAGAGGAAGTGATTGCTTAAACCTTTCTCCGCTAGATGTCCTTCCCATTTTGTTTCAGTTTCATATGAACGGCGCTAGTTGAAATTACTTGACTACTAATTTCAAATAATACAGTTTTATTCCTAATTCGGTGGATTCTTTATTTTAGGTTGGGGACCAGCAGTCTTAAAGGCATGTACGGACTTAGCTGTTGACTTCCCTGTAGGCCCTCCTAGACGTCCATTACAGCCATTACCAAAAGATGCTATGCAAGATCTTGGCTTGGAACTACAGCGCCATGGGATTCCAGTTTCTCGCAATAAATTAAAGCGTTAATTCAGTCAAATATTTAAAAAAAACAGTAAAGTATATGTTAATGATTCATTATCATATATAAGGTTATTTCTTTATCAAATTTAATGGATTAATAATTTTATTTACTGTTTATAATCAAGTAACTTTTGTGATTATTTTAAGCATTCAAATTAATAAAGTGAAGAAATTATTCTTCTATATAATAAATAAATCAAAATTATTTTGAGAACATAAGCAGATTTAAAAGATCATCCTAATTCGAAGGGAATTGTGAATTTGTTATAAAATTACAATATAATCCCTACAGAATGAAAATGAATTTTCTCTGAATTATTTTTAACTAGGCTTTAACTACACAAGAGTTTTTACTAAATTGTAAATTTGAAACTAAGCAAATAAACAGATTGAAATGATATTTCACAGTAGTTTAATTACGTTCTTTGAACCCCTCGAACTTAAGACAAAAGATATCATATTACTAATTCAACATCACTTGACAAAAAAGTGGAAATAAATCTTCAACAAGCATGTATTCAATCTTATATTAATTTTTAAAGTCTTCTTTAATATTAATTTTTTTGTTTTATTCTGTAACCAAAGACATAATATACATATAGGTCTTTGTTGTGACTATTTTATGTTAAACTTTGTATTTATTCTTCTGAGAATATAAATATTACAGTCTTATATACGAGTGAAAACAGTATAAGAACAAGAAGTTGCGGGATATTTAGAATTTTGCGTTACGATAACGGTTATTATTAAAACAGCTAAAAAAGTGATTTTGAGTTGTAGCGTCATTACAAGAGAACTATTCTCAAGCGCTTTTAATTTCGAAACAGAAACTACTTCTTTCAGATAATTTGTCGTTGGTTGTATAATAATTATCGAAACAAAATGTTGTAATTCTACAATTGCTAAGCATTTACTGTAAGCCGTTTATCTGAAACGTCACGAAGCTAATGCTAAAATCTAAATAGGTGTACAATGGTGAAAATCCAAATAATTTGTAGCATTCGTCTTCTTTTGAAGAGCCTGATATTCACACGTTTAGTGAAATACTTTTGCTTTGCTAAGAATGTTTCCTTCCCTTCACATTAATAGGAAAGTCTGTTTATTCATAAACCTTGGAAATAACTATAATAATAATAATAATATAATAATAGAATTTGTGACTGAAATCTCTCGTCCCTCGAACTTATACCTCGAACTTATGTTCGTACAATTTTGTCGAAAGCCCATTTTTATCGCGCACTGTCATTGGCTCTTGAGAAATTTCTGACCAATCACAGTGAAGCTCTTATCTAAATCGTACTTTGTAAAATGGGGAAAACTGAAAGTGAAATAAATAATCACGATCAGAAAATTAGACAAATTAACTATGAAATCAAGGAAAAACATGACGAGAAGTGAAAGGAAATTATACATATTATAATAAAACAACAGTGGGGAAACGTTTATGAAAAAAGACAGTACAAGAGCGCTTGAAAAGATTCTTCCAGTTGCGTTTGAAACTTTTAAGGTAAGAAAATTCTTCATCTTCTATCCGCCATTTTTTTTTAAATAGGTAATTAATTGTTAATAACTTCGTTTTTTTTTTCTTCTGTGTCTTATTAGATTCTTACAGAAAATAGAATATTTAGGATGTAACTTTATTAGTAAATGAAGTTAAATCCTAAATAACAGTAAAATATATTCTATCAAATTATTTTCTTTAGTTTTAAATGCTTGTTATAATGAGTTATTATAAGGTGACCAACCGTCCTCCTTTTTGAAGCTCTATCCTCCCTTGAGAAGTGTCCTCCTAAATGTCCTCCTTTTGTAAATTCTGTCCTCCTTTTTGATGTTTGAAGAGTAATATGTCCTCCTTTTTGATATGGGAAGTTTAAAACCTTTTTTTTTTTCTTTTGGTTGAACAGATAGGTTTATATCCCCTGAAACCCCTGATTTAACATTTTTTTTTCCTTCAATTTATTTGCGTCCTCCTTTTCATTTTAGAAAAAAATGGTCACCTTAGTTATTACATTTCATACTTTCCATTGTTACATTTAAATTGCAGGACAAAAACATTGATGGAAAATTACTAATTTTGTTCTTTAATCACAAAAAACATAAACATCACAACTTCTCACCGACATGTAGTAGTTTCTGTAAGATTATTATTTCTTTCTTCTTTAATTTATATGAGATGGATGAGTTCTTTTGTATGAATTATAATTTATGTTTTTATTAGTATATTTATATTATATTTTGAAAGAACTAGCTATTCCTGACTTAATTGTTTTATGGGACGGGACTCAATATCAATAACTTTATTAACTTTAACTTTTTGAATTCTGGCATTAATGGTTTTGTCTATATATAAGGTGAAGCATAACAATAAGCGTGAAATGAACGTGAATAACAATTAAAACGTGAAATAATACAAACAATACAAAAAATATTAAATTTTAAAATCTTACTCAGTTCACTTCGTCACAGAAGCAAATTCCAATCTTTGAAGTAAATTCCAATATCTTAAGTAATAATAATTCCTTTAACCAATCAATCTTCGAAATCATAATAAAGTTTAAAATTGTCCAAATTATTGATCATAATTATTTTCATGCCTCTCACCAAACAGGTACGTAAACAATTAATACATAAAATCGTCAAATCTTCGAATATATTCTTTAATTACAAGAAACATAAAGACGGTGAGAAGTTGTGAGATTGTTTTTTGTGATTAAAGAATATATTCGAAGATTTGAAGATTTTATGTATTTACTGTTTACTGATTTTGTGTTTCTTTTCAAGTTTGATCAATTTTGCTGTAGACCAAGAAAAATTTAAACAGACTTTTTTATAAAATTCATTTGTAATAGCTTGGTAAAGTAAAAAGTGAGAAAAAAAATATATTTGATCCTTATCTCGATTTAATATTCTTGTTATTAAGGTTCTTGCTTATGTTTTTGTAGTGAATATTATTGACTCAAAGTGCTTGCAATAATATTTAAGTTTTTTTTTTTGTTTCTTTTTAACAAAAGAAAAGTAATTAAATTTAATTGAATAAAAAAACAAAACAATTTAACCTTATTAATTTACGGCTAAATTTATGAAAATAATCTGAAAAACACTAAAAAAAAATCTAGATGTTGGTAAGTTATTGATAGGTTAACTGAAATTATTTTTTATTATCTCAATTTTCATTATTTGATGATAATAATAATTTTCTCATCACTCAACTGATATACGACAGGGAATATAACGACCGTATGTAAAGTGTTGTCATCTAGTGGAAATTTAAGGAACTCGTAGTTCTTTCAGTAGCTGGTAGATGGCGACACCATACAAACTTGGGCTTTCGTGTGATTATGTTTTTTAATTATCAATACCCGGTACCTAATTTCCTTAAAAAAAAACCCACGTAGTTCGATCCTCAATGTAGAAACATTTCATTGAATAAATTAATGAAAATTGTATTGAAAGAATTTCGTTCCATTATTGCTTTCTTTTTAAACTAAGAGATAATAAAACTGAGCATTTCCGTTTTAAGGAAGCGAATGTGATTCATGTATTGTGAAAATGTATTTTATTCTACACAATTTACAAATTACAAATGCAATATTTTAAGTCTTCTGATTAGTAATCATTAGGCTACTATTCCCGTCTTGTCTGTCCGTCTGTGGACAGGTATCATTAGCAACAATCACAACAATCGCAAGAATTGCGTCTTTTGCATGCGTAACAATCACATTTATAATAATAAGGAAATTAAAGTAATATCAGTTCTATTTTCTTATACGTATCAGAAGACGTTGCGAAGCATTGTGATTGGTTTACTAATCGCTATCCCTACCTTGTTTTTATTTAAATTTAGGTAAACCAACATGGTACTGTGGTTTTCGTACAAAGTACGTTGTTACCAGTACATGTTTCGTACAGTTTGTTGTTGCGGAATGAAAATCAATTGCGTAACTGATTTATGCAATATATATTTTAGGATACATCGGAAGCGCAGTGGCGCCTCACTGCGCTTCCGATGTATCAGTCATACCAGTACGGAGACCTTGTTATTTACTGTGACTTCTCCTGGCTGATGATCGCCAACGAGCGTGAAACAACTGTTCCAACATGTCACTTGTAAATAATTTGGTCTCATCCATTGATATATTTTAGGACTTTGAAATATATCTACAACGCATTATTCAAGTAAAGAAAATATGTCAAAATAATAATATAAAAAGACAGTTCAGTTAATAGCAATTCAAAGAAATACAAAGGAATAATTACATTAAAATGTTTGTTTAATTTTAATTTTTCATAATATCTTTTTGTTTTCTGTTTTAAATTGTCTTTATTTTTTTATATTTAGTTCTTTATTGATATGTGGAATTTAATACTTTGACATTATCTCAATTTTATGCCCAGATCGAATTTTATATTCTGCTTGAGGCAGTAAGATAATTCTCAATAACTGAGAGGACCATCCTCTCATGGCAAAATATGAATCCCCCTCTGATGCAGAAAAGTCGTAGAGTACTCAAGCGCCATAGTGTTCAAAAAGTGGTTATAAGAAGAAAGAAAAGCAAGTTTTTGGAAGGTGTTAATTGAGAAAACCATCAGTTTCTATTTTAGAAGAAAAATGACCTACATATAATATAATGAATAACGGTCGGATCATCATCAAGACTTTTTTTTTTTTTTTAATTCTTATGCAAGACGTTTCTTTCAAACCACATCTATGCAGATTTTTCTTATATATTAAAAAAAATAATAATAATATATACATGCAAGTTCCTACTTAATTCTGGCGAGGACGAGTAATGCAACTTTTTATCTAACCTCCAACCAAACAAAAATAGGAATTACATATCAACTCGAGATTTTCAACTAAAAAAAAAACAAAAACAAAACATGATTCAACATCCAATCTTCTAAGTACTTAATCCCCCTTACCACCACCCATTGGTTAATCCCATATTCATATTTATGTTTTGATTGTTTTTGTGTTGTTTACGATTATTTTTGGTACTGACTATCCGGATCTCTTTCATATATTGATTTTAATGACTTGTAATTTTCATTTCCTAATGCTGTCTACATTTCTTTTACACGATAACTAAGTTGGTAAATGTTTGAAATAAATAAAACATTACCTTTATATTTTAACTATTTTTATGTCAAGTATCGTGACCTTTAAAATTCTGACCAATTTCTTACCAGAGGATCAAATTCAATTGTAGGGTTCACTCAATTTTAGGCAGTGATTTTTTTTTCCTAGGAAAACAGGTGCCGGTAATCACCATGAAGTTATTAGTACAGTAACTTCCACATCTTTAATATGTCTTCCGAGTATCTTCGTCTTCTCTAGATCGTTTCCACCTACCGGGATTTTTACAATACACTTTGTTTTCCGTCAATAAATCGCAAATCTTGAAAAAATGCAAAGAAAAGTTGAAAACTTTTCAACTTTTGAATTAAATAAATGATTTCCACAAATATTTCATTCACATTTTGTTAATGAACTAGGCCATCCCTCTCTCTCCCCCTGGTAACTATGAGATAATCCAAGAAGAATCGATTCCAAGCGGTTACGGCAAAAAGTGATATTTTATTCCTTTTTAAATGAACTCATTATTTGATAGCGCACGAACAAATAGAACAAAAGTAGAATTGGATATTGGGGACCAGCAGTAGTCCAATGGTTAGCGTTCCTGACTGCGAGGACGAAGGTCCTCGGTTCGAATCGCATACAAGGCGAAAAATAAAAAAAACGAAAATTTTATAATCTGACTTTCTCAGCAAGGGAAACTAATAATTAATAATTGCGCCGGACAGACAGAAAAATAAAGATTTTAGTAATATAGATTCTTTTATAGAGTGTATTTTATTTTATTTATTTTGATTTTAGTGTGTTTTATTTATTTATGTAGTATTTTTACAATTATATTTACGTCAAAACAATTATTATATCTAAAGACATTTTTAAGATCTTATTGTTGGAGCTTATTGTTATGCTATTGTTGTCTATACGTGCCTTAAGATCACGTGCTCTGAATGCAGCCAATGATCGTTTGAGTTACATAACGAAATTTAGAGAAAATATTTTCTTTAATTTCAAACATGAACGAATCTGGATTAACTCTCCATTCCTATTTAGGACCAAAATTCTGATTAGATAATGATGTTTTGTAAAAAGGAAATCCTCTTGTTTGTTGGCGTTGATGTTAATTGCGCGTGTGTTCATGAATTAAAAAAATAATTCATGCGTTTTTTATGGCTTTTCTTTTGAGGCAGCAATACCGTGTGTAATTATACGGATAATTGCTTTTAGAAATTCGTGGGAATCGAGTACCTGTAAAAGGGATTTCTGAATTATTCATTTCACTTGAAAGGGAAATTGACCCAGCTACCAAAGAGTTATTAGCGTCATTGAGAAATCGGCTCTGACAGTGTACAACAGCGAAAACGTCTTCTCGGAAGTCTTAAATTGTTGTGACTTTAATATCACTAAGATTCATTTGTTTCTCTTCATAGAAGAGTTCTGGTATGTTAAAAATTCTGGAATTTGAAAAAGATCAGCCTCTGCATCAAGAACTATTAGGATGGGAAACTTATAAGATCAGAACAAATTCTTCCATTAAAAAAATTCTCATTAAATTAAATTAATAATTTAATTAATGAAATTCGCATTATTTACTCAATTGTCTTCTTTGCTTGCTTAGTTACATTCTTATTTATTTATTTTTCTTTGTATTGTTTTCTTTGAATCGCAATTCGTTTGTACTGTTCGTTTTCGAAATCCAAACCCAGAAATCACGGACGATTCTACTCCGCAGAGGGATGATGAGCTGATTTTCCAAAATTCTTTTGGACATTTTAGCATTTAAGAAAAAAATAACGGAGGAGCATTTTTGCAATAGTATTTATTCTTTCCGTAATTCTTTCCCGAAAAGCGCAAATAGAACGCAGCACTAGTAAACTAACACTGATAAAAAGTAAACATCCCCTCTTTATTTCTCCTCACCCCTATTTTGATGAAATCGAAGGAGACCTGACGAATGCGCAAAAGCGCTGAAGGTTCTCCTAAACAAAACCAAACAGTACGTTTTTCTACATAAAATAAAATAAAAATAATAATAAAAAAATCGATAATGAAGGTTGTAGATTATATATTTTTAAATGTTGAAGATATGTGCGTTTTAAAAAAAAAAAAATAACAACAATAACAAATAATAATTTAGACATAGTTATGGATGGATTTGCAAATAAATTTAATTTTAAAAAAAGTGCAATTCAACAAACTTCAAATTGAAATGTTTTGAGTTAAAATGGTGTTTGTTTGTTTTTTTTTTTTTTCTTTTCTTTTTTTTTAGTGAAATTATTTAGAAATCTGCTTCTTTCTAAAGAGACAAAAAAATCATAAAACAAAAATAAACAAAAAACCAATAAACCTTATAAAACCAGTTTTTCTATTTGCTAATAAATGGGGAACCACTTATAGTTTTTCATTCTTTTTTTCTTTTCTATTCCTTTTTTATCAATCTTTTCATAAATTGATAGAGAAAGATCTAGTAGCTTTGGGCTTTTCCAATGCACATTTCCGTATTGTGTAAACTACTTCCTATCCACTCCAGTTAGTGAAACACGTTCTTTTAATGTCACAGGTGCCAAACGCTTCATTGGGACTCCCTCCCCCACAACCCATAATTTCTTTCCCTTGTGTTTTTCGCTCGAGGGCTCGATTATGGGAGTACGTTCGAAAAGACGAGAATTTAGAAATATCAATTAGCCAAATCATTAAGGACACCAAGGGTTACATTCCCAACTGACCTGGTTAGGCCGATTGTGGGTGGTTTATTTATCGCAAGTGGGTATCAGTTCTGTGGAGTTGCGTGATGTTCCTAATAGGTTTCTGATTTTGGGTTCAATAAATCTGATGCACAGACGGAATTTTGTAATACAGTAGCAATTGGGAACACAGTATGTCGAAATCCATTCACTTCTAAACTAAAATGACTTCCAACTAGTAATTTCTCTATTCGAATGCTGTAAATCGGCTTAACGTAGAAATTTAAGTTTAATAAGTTATATTTATTTATTATTATTATTATTTTTTTTTTTTTGTAATGTGACTTGAAACACATGTTTATTTATTTACAATTTGTATGTTGAAATATTTTAGTCCTCCATGACCCCTGTATCATTAATATTGAAATGTCGTGTGACAAACTGTGTGGATTGTTAATTATAATAATATGGATATCGTACCGTAATACTTAATAAACATAGGCCCACACACAATATTTATACTGGTATGAAATCCATCAAAGAAAAGTCATAATAATAAAAATTATTAATTTCATAATAAAAGTAAAGATAGTGATTCATTTTGTTTACTTTTAATTGTTTCAAATGTTATGCATTTTTTAATTAATTAGCTTATAATTATTGATGAGAACCATCATTTAGTCATTAATTCTATGTGATCGTAAGTTATTTGTAAGATTTAACTATAAGTTTAAGCTTTTCATAAAAAGTATGGGCCAGAATTCATTTCTGCATATTTACAAAATATAATTTGACATTTTTGTCATTTCGTGTTTTTCTTTGTAATTAGCGAAACTGAGTAGTTGAGAAATAAGCCAATAGATGGCGCCACGTAAACTGAATTTCCCTTAACGGCGAGTCAGTTTTATAATATTTACTTATTTCTTGGAAACCATAAATTACATTGAGAATTTTGAATAAAAATAATAAATAAATGATTCAGTTTCGCTTGGAGGAGACTTTGACTGATCCTTGCTTCTTATTGTGAAATCAACTGCGAAAAACAATTTAAAGAAATTTTAATGAAAATATCTCATTTTTTTCTGAAAAATATTCTATTCTCGTTGTTTTCATTGTTGTTTAGGCCCTATTTTTACCCGCTCATGGCAAAAGTTCTAAAGGCATTGTGTAATTAAAAATTTAAATAATTGGTCATTGCTCAATTAAGTTAATTCACTTAATAGCTTTAATTAAGACTCATTAAATAATTATTATTACATTCAAAAAATATCATCGCATCAGTAATATATTCAAACAGTACTTCATTCATTTGAAGAATATACGACAACAGCAATGCTCTGATAGTTTGTTATTCTTCTGTAAAACATATTCGGACACAAATTCTAAACAAGAAGTGAGGTATACTGATGAAAGCAAATAAAATCGTACAAGAAAGTAATTTGGTTGAGAATAAAGAACTTTTGGAGCATGATGTAATGAAGGGGGAGGTTGGTAGGGGTTGTAACCCTCCGTTGTATTCGAAAGTAGAAGAAATTGAGCAATTTGGATCTTTCCTGTTGTTGTTTTGTTTGCAATTGAGATTGGGTTTTCTATAAACGTGCGTGTTTAGTCGGTATGAGGTTGGACACCTTTTGTTTTATAAAGAGTCTGTAGCTCAAACGCTATTTTACATCTCCGAACACTAATGGCGTCTTTCTCATCGGATGCTGGAACAAAGTCCTTCGCATCCGACAGTAATCAGTGCTCTCCAAAGAGGGAGCAACATCTCCGGCTGTCTTCCCAGTGACTGCAAATTGATTTCAAATCAGACTCGGATTTTTGGAGACAGATAATAATTAAAGGTTGCATCATTTGGAAAAGAAATTTGAGAAAGGAAATGTAGTTTATTGATAAGAGTGGTCTAAGAGTGTAAAGAGTGATCATTTAAAGCTTTTCCGTTTATATTCTGAGTTAAAGACAATGTCATGCATAGAATACATGCGGAGAGTAAGGAAACCGGTCTATCTCTTAAGATATTACCTGTCTGGAGATGATTCATGATTTTTAGGTGAAATTTATTCACTGAGTTGCCAGACAAATATCACCCGTTTACGATAGAATAAAGTGGATTTTTGGTTTCACCAAGAACCATAGAAGAGAAATGGTCTGGAAAACTAGGTCCAATCGTTTTCATTTTCTTTAAAACCCATATTGGCAAACGAACTTTCTCAACAGTACCCTTGTTTTAGGAGAAGATTGTCTTTTTTTTTTCCAATTGGAATTTCTCTTTTCACAAAGGCTTACAAAAACTCATTGTTTTCGGTCGACTAGACACCTATAACACGCTCTGTGATTTTTTTTTTTTAAGCTAATCCACTTATTTATAGAAGGCAAAAACTCTGGAATTACCTTCAAACTGAAATTCACCGAGATTTGATTTGAAAATCAACCTATCTGTGAGCAGATTAAAAATTCTGGAGTTAAGAACGAAAGATATTAATTAATTAATTACAACCAGAGATTTAAGGACACTGCAAAATAATATTGATTAGCATTAAAGAAATAATATGCATTAATTTTATATTTCACATCATTTTATTTATAATAATAATGGTTTAATTTCATTTTTTTTTTATTTAGTAATTTTTTGTTATTCAGTTTTAAAAGAATTAATTCACTTAATAACATATAATTAGCAAAAAATATTGGGTAAATTTGATAAAACAAAAAATATGTAACCATTTAAAGCAGTGATATTGCCCCTGTTAATTTCCCTATATCAGAATCCTTTCGTAAATACTGTCTAATATTTGGTCATGGATAAAATAAGCTATAATAACATATCTTTATCTTCTTCCTCTTATCTTTTTTTTATTTCCTTAATTTTCTAATGTTACATAGGATTTTCCTAATTTAAATTAAAGTAATAATAATAATTCATTCTATTAATATAATTATGCTAATTATAATATAATGTTATATACTTACATAATAAACTGACATCATTAATTGGTTGGGGCACGATTCCTGTATATAAGCCGTATAGTTTGTACAGTACAATATATGTACTTCAATTCGAAGTTCGTAGAGTTAATGAACCTAAATTTAATTAATGAAAGACAACTGTTCCATAATTGGTAAATGATTAAAACAAAAATGACAGGCCTTCAATATCAAAACTGTGTTCCAAAAAAAAAAAAAAATTGAACGAACTGCATTTTAAAATATTTAAAAAAATTTCGACTTAGATCGAAAATTCGTTGTCGAATGTCAAAAATCAAGTTACCGAAAGATGGAGACATGTTAATCTTGCTATAAACTGATGTTCCATTTGACCATTATATATTTGATAGGGTTCAAATCGGGGTTTTATAATATCCATTCACATCCACTAATTGTTATTAACACCTGCTAATTTCTCCTGACAACTTGATAATTCGTAGCATATAGGATATATGCTTTTCTTAAAAGTAACTTAGTTTCGATAAGAAAAGTCAATGAATTAAATTAAATAAATAAATAAACATCCAAATAACTTTAAAGCATTCCACAGAGTATACGCATATTCCTATAAATTAATTATTCTTTACTCTTTTTTCATATTATCGTCATCAAATTGTTAGAGCCTCGTCCATACAAAGCATTGTATTTATTATACCAAAATAACAATATATATTTTATATCTAATAAGTAATTATTACAGCAATAAAAATTATTATAACAATTATATATATATAAATATTATAACAATTTGCTCAACAAAACAAATAATAAAATGACTGAGTTACAGAAAGAATAGAAGATAAGTTCAAAACATTTTCATTTTTTTATTAGCAATACTTTTCATTGAAACTTCTAGAACAATTATAGAAGATGAACAAATTATTATTATTATTATTACTGATGCCCAGAATTGGTTAAAGAGCTATTTTGGAACTTAGAATTAATCTAAATTGTTCAATTATGTTACTTTTCTGCAATTATTATTTTATTGATAATTTTAATTATAATTTTATCCATGCCAATTTTTTTTTTATAGAAATCAGAGTGACGAGAATTAGTTACTCAGTATGAAGTTAAAATTTAATGAATGTTATTCTATTATTAGTAATATATTTATATTGTTATTATAATATATATATATATATATATATATATATATATATATATATATATATAATTTTATATTTTAAATTAACTTATTCCAAAATATTTAGTTGAATTAATTAAAAGATATAATTACATCTTCTGAATACAATCTATTTAAATATCTCCACTGAACTAATTATTCAAAACGAAATTACGTAATCTAGAATCTATATTACTAAAATCTTTTATTTCTCTGTCTGTCTGTCTGTCGGTCTGGCGCAATTGTTAGTTATTAGTTTCCCTTGATGAGAAAGTCAGATTATAAAATTTTCCTTTTTTTTTTATTTTTATTTTTTTTCGCCTTGCATAGGATTCGAACAGAGGACCTTCGTCCTCGCAGACAGGAACACTAATAATTGGACTACTGCTGGATTCCCCAATATCCAATCCTACTTTTATTCTATTTGTTCGCGCGCTATCAAATAATGAGTTCACTCAAAAAGGAATAAAATATCACTTTTTGCCGTAACCGCTTGGAATCGATTCTTCTTGGATACAGGGGGATGGCCTAGTATTAATATAATATTAATGTCTTCATAATAAATTTAGAGGTAGGGTAACATTAGTTTTAATGCTATGGGCCATTTTTTTGGGTGGGTGAGGAATTTTTTTTTTTTTTAATTTATTCTAATTATAATAAATTGTGGAAATTATATTCCTGAGGTCATTGACTTAAAGTACTTTGGGAATTTTAAAATTAATAAATCAAATAACTCTTAACATAAACATTTATTCTCGAATTTTCGGAATAATTAAATGCAAATTAAAAGTTAAATGAAAATTTGTTGATGCAGTTCTTTAACTTTATGAAATATAACGAAGTTAAAATTAAGAAAAATAGTTAAATACTAGTTAAACGAAAAGAACTTGATATGTATATATAAAATAGTTAAATATAAAGCAGTTAAATACATATAATTAAATATAAATTGTTGTAACGTAATTGCTTAAGTAAATCTCAAACAAGAACCATCACCAATGAAACAGATTATTTTAGAATTATTATTTTTAACAAACGATGTATTTTTTCTTATTTAATTGTAAAAAATAAATGTAATAATACTTAACATCAACTTGTTTGTTTACACATTTTCAAAATTTTACAAAGCCTCCGTATCTAAACAGATTACAGAAATAATCAAAAGGAACCGAATATTAATCTTAAAAATGAGAAACCCTATGTAAAGTACACAATTTCACTGCGTTTCAGATCACATTTAAGTGATCTGAGACATTTCTTTCACGTGCCCCCTAGCATTGCATGAAAGCCCTCCCACTTATATGACGTCACAAGTTACGCGAGCCAATGTCGTTACAGAACTTAATATTCAACCAATAAACTTGTGATGAGGTCTTTGATGGATCTGAGACTCAGGGAGATTCCTATGACTCGTAGTTAAGAGGAACAAGACGGAAAAACGGACGAAAATATTGGTTTGTTTGTCTAAAATTAGACGAATCTTCGTGAATGGAGGTCGGGGAAAAGGAATGTTCCCGAAGCGACTTTTCTATTAACTCACTTTTAATATAAAAAGTCGCTTCTCTAAAATCCTATTTAACTAAAATAATTATAAAAAAGGATAAAGAAAACAAACTTAATTATAAAACGATTATATAAAATTATATAAAACGATTATTATCCAAAACAAAATAAACACCATTTGCTGACAGTTCTCAATTAAATTTTTTTAATAGATACTGAGCCTACCTTATAAGACATAAACTATCTAATAATAATTGTGGAACTCTATAATAGTATATAAAAATATGTATCATCGTAACTAAAATGTGTATTTCAAGTTACAAAATATATTTGGGAATTTACTCAAAAATCAGAAATAACTCAATGGTAAAAAATATATCCCATCCTCCGAGTTATTTTCAAGTCTAAAAAATGACTCTGGAATTAAAATTCCAATGGAAAAAAATCACCAATTGAAATTCTTAATTTAACAAAAAGATACAAAACAAAATAAAATAAAAAAACAAAACCAAAAACATTAAGACTATAAAGACAAACAATCTTGGATTATATATTAAATATCTATATTTATATAATTTTACAACATTTTATTTTATTTATAAATTTTTCACTATTTTTATAATTTTTTTTATTTTTTTTTTTATAATTTTATATACATTACATAATTTTTATTTTCGATAATTCTTTATTAATTCAAAATAGACTTGTTTTGTTTATGCAATTGTTGGATTTTTGTGCCAATCTATGTTATAGCCTTCGTATCATAATTGTAATTTCTTATTTTATCATTAAGTAAATTTAAAAAAAAAAATTACCACTAAAATATTAATGAAACGCATTAGTTTATAGATTATTTTTTTAAACCTCTTACAAGAGATTTTTAGTAATAAATTAGTCTTAATAAACTAAATTTGTTATATTTTATAGATTATTTTATTTGTTTTATTTTCACTATTTCATTAATGCTCGTTATTATTCAGTATTCAACGATGGTCTATAACTCTTAGACCGCATTGGAAGGCTTTAGCCACAATCGGACGAAGCCACAAATTAGAAGAATTAACCACATAAGAAAATGTCGGGCAAAATTAAGAAATGAAAAACAAAAAAAGAAATAGAAACTAAAATATCATTAATATTTATAAAATCAGATTTATTATTTAAAAACAGAAAGAAAAAAAAACCCTCCAGTTGTCGGTTCGCTGAGATTTAGTTGGTGGTAACATGTTTCTGTTGTGTTTGTGAATGGTATGATTTTCTTTTGTTGTCAGTGGATAACGTAATATTAGTGAAATTATGTCAACTAATCGTAATTTATTTAAGTTTCTCCTTAGGGTTTTGTTTTATTGTTGCTAGGGAATAAAAAGTTAGAGTTGTCGACTCGTATAGCCGACATTTAATTGCATGGGGGTTTGGAAGTGTTTGGGAGAACCTCCTGTAATAAAATTGTATTTTTTTTTTTTACAAAAATAAAAACAAAAAACAAAAACAAATAATTGTTTTTTTTTTTTGTTTTTTTTGGAGTTAGTGCCGTTCTCAAATGATATCATTGTAGTCCATTACTTTCAAGCAATTTTTTTAATTTCTTTTTTTTTTTTTTTTTTTTTTTTTATAGTAACATCATTAATTAAATACCATTAGTCTATATTCAAAGTAACTGATGTTACTATAGAAATAGGCAGATGCTTGTATGTTTAGATTTCAAAATTATGTTAAAATTAAAAAAAAATACTGTATATGTATTGAAAATCACATATCTAAATAGATGGGGAAACAAGTCAAACTAATAAATAGGTTGTGAATAATCCTTTTAGAAATGTGATAAATTTTGCAATATAAAAATGTGTTCAGGAAATGCTATTATTGGTGTTTATTATTAATGTATACAATTCGACTCAAGCTCCAACATTTATTTTTGAAATATAATGAAGACTTTCAGATAGAATACAAATCTTTGTATATTGTGTAAATCTATAATATATTGAAAGCCCTTAGATTCAATATAATTCAAGCAGAACATAAATTCTCTTCAGAATTACTTTTCAAAGGAAATTTTTTAGTTTGGTTTGGCCGAGTTCTTTTTCTTTGGTTGCCATGGTGGCGAGGAAGCGTGGTTACTAAGAAATCGGAGATAAATTAACGAGAATTGCTTTCGTGTTTTTTTTGTAAAAATGGATGAGAATGATTGTGATTCAGAAAGAGCGGAATGATGACACAAAAGAATAGAATAAATTTAATAGATGTAAATCATAAACATTTTTTTTTTTTTTTGTAAATGTTTGGAAAAAAAAATGACAATCTGATTTGATTTGCGACCAAACAATCTTCTTTCCAACTGAACAATTTTCCTCTCGATTTAACTTCACTGACGTAAATGAAACTGTTTTGGGACCAAGACCATTGAGATTTAATTGCTAGTTGTTTCGTGACAATCTCTCTTCGTCGATCTACATTCACAAATGACGTCACATATATAACAACCAATAAAACTACGAACGAAGTTATTTATTTATGTATCTATAGGCCTAAAATTCTTTTTTTTTTAATGTTCGTTCTTTCCAAAGATATAGAACCTACACAAATCCTTGGAAATTCCTTTCGAAAGCTTTAAACTTTATTGAAGAAGAGAATATTGAATAACATTTGAAAATGCCAAAAATGATACTCTGTGTATGAATCCTGCAAATAAGAATTTGTAAACGTAGAAACACTGTAGAGTGAATGGTAACTTCTCAGTGGGATGTAATGCGTACTTCTCACTTTCTAAGGGGATGGGGGGGGGGGGGAATCATTATTTTTCTAGAACCTAAATTAAATTTTTCTAAGTTGTATTTATTTTATTTTTAAAGAGACCAAAACCTTTTAATCTTTATCATCCATAAATTATAATTAGTTATATTTCTGATACAGATAATGCTTTTAGTAAAATACATAAGTTGTATCCAATATGACTAGTGAAATACTCAAGGCTATTAATATCACAGAAAATATTCACTTTTATTTAAATTAAATTTTATTTACACTATCTGTAATTGCCAAAAACTTAATATATTCATCAATTTAAAGTAATCTATCTAATAAAAGACAACGCTAAAAAAATTAAATTGATAATTTATCAAGCTTCGTATATGATAAACATATATATATTTTCAGGTTTCACAATGTCTTTGACATCTTCCTGTATCCATTTTATGCCTGTATTACCTTTCTCCATTCCTCTCTATCTTCCCAAGCCCCATCCTCTAATCTTCTTTCCTTCATTACTTCATGTATTTCTTGCATCCATTTCAGTTTTGGTCTTCCTCTCTTTCTTTTTCCTGTTGGTATCCATTCATGTATCTTCTTAGGCAATCTTTCTTCTTTCATCCTCTTCATATGACCAAACCATCTTAATCGTGTAGTTTTTACAGACTCTACAAGGGATCCTTGCACTTTCATTTTTTCTTTTATGACTGTATTTCTAATTTTATCCCTCCTTGAAATTCTTGCCCATCTCCGCCAGAAATCCATTTCTGTTGATTGTAATTTTGCCTTCGTTCCTGATTTTAAGTGCCATGTCTCTGAACCATATGTTATTGTGCTTTTAACAATTGTATTATATATGTGTGTTTTTGTTTTTACTGTAATATCTTTTATGATAAACATAAAATCATTAATTTCGAATATATATATATTGAATTGGTGTTTGTGGGAGAGTAATTGAAATGGAAAAACAACGAGTCAAGTTCTGGAACTGAACTGAATTAATTTATTAAATGAAAAACTTTTTTTTTTTTTTTTTTGGTATTTACATAGTTTGATTTGATTGGCTAAATAATTAAAAATATACAGAATGATTGGATAAAAACACAACGAATTTAAATTAATGAACTGATTCAATGGCTGCAACAGAAAAGAATTTAAAAATAAACAGAACATCAGTAATTAGGAAAGGAATGTTTTAAAATAAATAACGGTTAACGAATAAAATGAATAAAATACAGATAAATAATTTCTACAAAAATACAAATACATGATTTCTAAAAATATTTACATATAAACTGTTACAGTATTATAGGTATATTATATTTTCCACGAGATTTAGTAGTGTCAATAAATTAAATAGATTAATTTAAAAATTAAAAACTAAATTAAAATTAAATTTGATTAAAGAATCTAAAACGGTACAATAAACAAGCCTATAAAGTAGAAAAAAAGAAATAAATGTATAAATAGAAATGGAACCTTGTAGAATACTTTTTTTTTTACTTAGTATTTACCATTTTTCTCGTTTTTACATAATTATATTTCGTAATACACACGTTGATAGCAGAATTTCTTAACTTGGAATTCCTGTCGCGTTGCATTATGGGTCGTATTTTTATGTAGAAAAGCTTAAGACGAGAGAAAGTTCAATTGAAAAATCGAAAGAAGTTTTGCCTGCAGCTAGTTATTACGAGAATTGAATGTTTTTGTTTTGGGGATTCAGTGGTTGTGGATCGATTTTAAAAGTAAGGGCAGGTGAGCTGATATTTTTCCTCCCCCTACTTTTAATTAACCACAGTTCATTTGATCATCTTCGTTCTTCGTTGCTTGAATCTGTTTCGAATCGGAAATTGCGGTTTCGGTTTTTTTTTGTTCCCGAGCGGCTGAAGGTGGCGCTTTTTAATTTGGAGCCTCCATCAAATAGAGCAGAAGATTGTAGAAGTTAATTAGGGCACGAGGGACCGTTACCCAAGGCATACAAAGTGGACACTGAAATCACTGGGAATTTCGTAGTTCCGAATTCTGCCACTTGGGCACCGACATCAATTGAAAGTCTCAAAGGTATTTATGTACTATTTACATTCCTCACGAACGAAGACGATCAAAGGAAAAGAAAAAAAAAATCAATCAAAATGTTAATAAACTACACAAAAGTAATAAACGAAAAAGTTAATAGTAATAATAAACAGAATTGAGATGGGTTTTTTTTTATTTTTCTTAGAAAAGCGATTTAAAACAAATAATTGTACGAAGCCAGCGCTGCAACCTCTAGACATCAGAACAGATATAACAATAGTCTACAGAACTTTAAATAGTATAGCTTGGGACATAAATTTGAAATATGCTTTGGATTTCTGGTTAAGTTATCAGCTATCAATCCACTGAAGCAGTTTTTATTAAATAATTTTAGTTATTAAGTAAATAGTTACTCCTCTATTCCAAGATATTGTTCCGTGGTTAAAATAAATAATGTTGACAGAGACAGGTTAACAATTAACTACTGACTTCACTAATGACTAACTTATTTACAACAACAGAGGTTTTATATATAAGAGCCAAGCCAATCTCTCTCCCCGAGCCAAGCCAATCTCTCCTCGGTCCTCCTCTGCTGAGGACTATTTAGGTGAGACCTCGATTCCAGGAGCAGTCTTAATCCCGCGATGCCAGCTAATCCCTTAATCCCTTGACCTTGTGAACCATGCATCAATAATGGTAAAAAAAAAAAAAATATTATAATTTACAATTGATAACAACGTTTTCAAACCATCGGCTGTGCCACTCTTTCTATGTGACGAACTAACTTAGGCTAAATAATTTCATATTCATTAACAAGAAATAATATTTTAAAAGAAAACCAGATATGTAAGAGATATATAATTACACATCGGCTGTTGGATTTGTATCTTTAGTGAAATTCTAATGAGTTTTCGTGTAGATAGTTTGGGTTTTCTGTACATAAAAGATATTCTGAAACAGAATGTGGTGTCATTAGTTATCCATTAGCAAAGAAAGCCAAATATAGATGATGTATGTAATTCAAATATTTCTGAGTGACTACTTTCAGATGTACTTAGTTGTTCCAAATCTCAAAATCATAGACTATGTTTCGGTTCATTCTTTCACTCTTTATGAAAAACTTGATCTCATAGTTTGAAATAAATGGGCAATTTTGGTGCACGAATGTTGTAATCTTTATATAGTGTTTCAATAATTTTAGAAGGTATATTTCCGATTCTTCCTGGCTTATAAGGCGCCGAAGATATCGGGACGTTCTCGCCCGCCTTTACCATCGAGAAAGAAATCCTATTTTACAGAGGGCTGGGTGTGCCCTAGAACCTGTCCGGAGGAGAAATAACTTAGGACAAATTCCCTACCTCTTGAATCCGACTCCAGTAACTCGCAGTCCAGTCCATGTATCATTCGAAGGCGCCCAAATTCAATAATTAAGATCAAGGTCTCTCCAAGTTTTTTCAGTTCTTTGAATGAAAGCTTTCTTCTTCCAATCGAATTCAACAAAACTTTTAATTTCACAAGTTTGATTAAAAAAAAAAAAAGGCGAAAATTTGATTATAAAGGTACATCTACCTTATGGACACCTTCTCGGCCTCCTTCATTCCTCGATATCAAGTTTAGAATTTCGATCGACCATCATTACGTCTTGTTACATGGCCAGTCCAAAATGCATTTGGTTTTATTTATAATGATAAGTCTAATATACATAAGTAAATACAGCTGTGGTGGTCTCACGTTTCAGAGAACTGAGTAGAAATGTGAGCCCAACCGCGTAACAGCAAATATTATATATAAATAAGAAATATATATTTTCTGGAGATTGAAATTAGTTAAGTTGTCAAAAACCGTCTGTCCATGAAAAAGAAAGGCTTTGATTAAAAAAAAAAAGGGTGGATGGCGAAAATCTAATTACAAAGACTGACTTGAAAATAAATGGATAAAATGTAACCATCTTCACTTAACTCAATGATGCTTCGTAAGTTCTTATTGGATGATATTCAATGGAATGTTGAACATATTTTCATCTTAGATGTTTTCAACACTCTTCTTGTAACGCCAACGAAAGTCATCAATTCTAATATTATTGTCTCCAATGTAGGATGGATATTTGATTATTGTACATTTTGTTATCCATTCAGTCGTGTCCGACTCTTGGTGATCCGATGGACAAACTTCCTCCAATTTTCACGATCATAAGTGGCATTCTTTAAATCGTGGAAACTCAAATTTGTATCCTTCTTGATAACATCCAACCACCTTGTTCTCGGTCTTCCTCTTTTTCTTTTTCCCAAGCATGGTAGTCTTTTCCAGGGAGTCTTCTCGCCTCATTATGTGGCCGAAGTATGCAAGCCTCAGTCTTAGCATAGATGATTCCAATGACTGTTCTGGTTCCAATGATTTGTTCTAAAATTGACCGATTTGTTCTTCTAGCAGTCCATGGAACACGTAAAAGCCTTCGCCAACACCAGAGTTTAAAGGAATCAATTTTTCGATGATCATTTTTCTTGATCTTAAAAAGCCATATTTTATTTATTCAAAAAAAAAAAAAAAAAAATTACATCAAGTAAACAAAAAAACTAAAGCTTAAAACTAAAACTAACTTACAGTTTAAAATCGTAAAGATCACATGCAATACAATATTGAAATCCATTTGTAACAGTCGGAAAGATGCGCAGTTGAGATGACCATGCCACGATACTTCTGTTGCCTGGCAACGCCCGTGCGACATTACATTGTTGTAGACAGAGTTGATTATGCAACAATGTTACTGTTGCCTAGCAACGCGCTTACGAACTTCAATTGTTGCGTAATTGAGTTGTTGAGAACTTATGCGCACAAGCTATATATTTTTTTTTAATAATAAAGATTCTGATCAATAAAACCATCCCATTGAAGTAGAATCCAGTCTGTTCAATAATTTTAAAGCTTCTACGCTTATAATGTTATTGTATGTTTAAAAAAACAAAAAAACAAATAAACATAGAAAATAATAGTGGTAGCATATTACAGTAATTGAAGGGTCTTTCTCAAGTATTTAAATTATTGAATGACTAGGGAATGACAGTAATGAGTTACAAGCAAGGATTTAGACTTCTAGGCTGTTTCTCTTTTGTCTCAGGTTTTCCCCAGACAGTTAAGACTGTTATGTTCAGATTGTACGCAGAATAGCAAAGTTCACGATGGTACAATCTGCATAATTTATGTAAATTATGCTTACCACTTTGGATACAGTTTTTGTCAAAAGATCTTCTTTCGGATTAGGGCTATCAGAGCTGAAAACTGAAATGAACCCAACCAAAACGCACTCATTTTTTTGAACCTCGAACTGAACCGAAACCACTTGAACCGATCCAACATCTTTTTATCTTTTTTGAAAATGGGTTCGGTTTTTGATTCAACCTCGACAGCAAATGATTAATATGTGATTTTTATTACTTGTCAAGTACATTAATAATAATAATTTGTTTTTATTGAAAATAAGATTTTTATCATAATATTTTATTATAATGTGATATTTTTACTATCATTAATGGACTTAAGAAACTATAGCTTACGAATAATTTCAGACGAAATGATATGAAACGGAAAGAAAAAAAAAGGAATAAAAAATTTTGAAAACGCCATTTTCAGTCGAATTACTCACGGATCTGTTGTTAGTATTTATAAATCACAAACTCACTATTCTTGGAAGCCGATAGTTCAGAGATAAGTGTAGGGTTTTAGAAGTTTCGAGAACTTTTTAATACCAATCCGAGCAGGTAAATCTGTCAGAAAACATTTTCACTAATAATTGTCCTAATAAATAAAAAAATTATTTACCTTAGAAATATGAATTGTAATGATAGATAAACGTTATCAAATGTGATCTCCCTGTTGATATTGTTAGAAATTGGACCCATAGAAAATTACCAGTATCCGGGCCTCCGAAAAGTGTCGTTATCAAATAAAGTGAAATTATATAGAAATGCTTAAAATTTACTATCATTATCTACGATACCCTTTTTTTTTTTTAGCATTTTTGGCGTATATGGAGAGGTCCCCAAATCTCAAAATATATAGATTAGTCCTATTTTATTTTTGGTTCGATTGTTGCTGGTCAGTCCCCCTTCCCCCTCCGAAATAAAATCCTACATATACCCCTGATTCGAGACTTGGCTCACTAACTACATCTTATATAATTTTTCTTTTTCTTGTCTTCAGGATTAGAGAAGTTAATCAATGACTGAAATAATTAGCCCTTTAAATCTTATGGGGATTTTTTTTCCCGCTCTTCTTAACTTACTTTTTCTTCTTTATAAATTGGCAAATTACGCGAGTAACAGATTTAACCAATGATTGAATGAACTTGGAGAGAAATAATAATAATAATAAAACCAGTATTTTAAGCAAGTTGTGGTTGGGGTTTCTACTTGGACGGACCAGTCAGCGTAATACTAGAGGTAATTTTGGCCATAAATAATGGACGCCCCCTTCGGGCATTCGCTTTGTTACACGTCGCCTGCAGGCGTATTGCTGCTCTTTTTGCCTTTGCCCTACCTGTATTGGAATGCGGGCACGCCCTGACTCTTCGGATCCCCGAAAAAAAAAAAACACGCGCTGAATAATAAGCGAAATTGTCGCAAAACTGTGACGAAAAATTCTGGAAACAATAGTTTTCCAAAGAAACCTTTGTACAGGATGAACAAAATATCCACATGCCTACTGTTACGGAATGGAGGAGATTGTTTAGTAACAATCAGTAGTAACAATCGTACACCATTACACTCACTTTTGTGGTAATTAGGGGAGTTCTCCGATGCCGAATTTTTTTGTGTCTTTTCTTTCTTTGAACAACAACTATTTAGATTAGCACTCATCTTCGACAAGCATTAAGGAATATTATTATTTTTTTATTATTTTAGTTTTTTTTTTAAAATGAGATAAAATTAAGGAAATGAGGTCCCAATTCTTGCTTGGGAAACGATTTCTTTTTCTATTTTAATTGCACTTTTCTTTACCGCGTGTGATTGATTGCGCGGTTTCTCCAGCCTTCGCGTGACGACAAGCGGATTGCAAACACAGATATTAATCCACTGGAAGCCTCCCATGTAAGGAGTTCTAGAAAGAGGGGGGTGGGAAGAAGGAAAGCGAGGGGTCCCTTTGGGAAACGGAAAATAATAATGAAAAAAAAAAAAAAAAAAGTTAACGCTCTGAGATTTGTAATGACGGAGGTGAAGAAGGTTCTAGATTGTGTTTGGAAAATTATCGTCCCTGTTACGGAGTGAGTGTGTCTCAGTAATTATATGCATTAGCTGTTCGCATCGCGGTGACGCCCCCTGGCGATGCTTGAAGGAGTTTCATGATCATTATTGGAGAATAATGACGGCTATGGGAAGGAGTCATTCGTCAGCTAAGGGAAATCACCGACCATATATATACACATGTAATATCAATGTAGATGTGTTTTCTTTTGTAAGCATGATGATAATTAAGAAGAATAGTATTATTTTAGTTTCTAGAAAGCCCTGTTTGCTGTAAGTTTAGATGCCATTAGTATTTATGTTGTCTTGCGTATATTATTACTGTTTTGCAATTTCTGTATTCGAAGACAGAATTTATAAAATACTCCGTGTAATATATACAGTATATCATGTATTGAATATTGAAGAGAAGATGTGGTAATTTTGCATTTAAGAACAGTAATAACGACCGCTTCTTAAGGAAATCTGTGGTTGATTTCGAAACCTACATGAAGGGAAAGCTGGACCTTAATCCAATGTCGATTCTATTAATCAGGTTCAATCTACATTGGAAGACAACTTTTAAAATTTCACTTTTGTCTGTCTGTTTTTTAATTACACCAAATAATTATTATTTATTATTTCTATCTTGTAATTATAAAATAGATAACTTCTTTATAATTTACATATTTTACATGATATATTTATTCTAGCTTGGAAGAGTTCGTTCTTCCGTTTTCAACATCAGTTACCCGAAATTTCTTATTCCATAATATTATATCTTTTTTCATGATTCATGAAAGGGGTTTCCAATAAATCCAATTTTAAACGAGATAGAAATGAAGAATTATAATCTTTTTTAAGGATAGATACAGTATTTATGATTTGTTTGATAATTCGAACAAAACAGCAAATCTGAACGAAGCCGAATTAATGGAAAGACTGTATTTTTTATTCTGTTTGCTTTTGCAATCATGAGAATACACAGGAAAGTATTGCTTTGAAAGTACAACATACACTAATTGGGGCACAGCGTTTTAATCTGTACTTTTCATTTTTTAAGTAAATGTTTTCAGACTCAGTTAAAAGATTTACCGTTTGTAAGTATTTTACATATAGATATTAATAGATGGGCAGATTAATTTTTCATTATCTAGTTATTTTTTTTTGTAATTCTGGAAAAGTAAGGTTAGTTCGAATGTGGATTTTTGCTCAACAAATGCTAACCCTTGTTCTTTCTGCTAATTTTTAAAATTTCACTAATTTCTGTAATAACGCTAAGGATTTCACTCAACACTCCAATTTCAAATTCCAATCTTGAACAGATATAACATTCAGAGGACTATGAAACATATTTACATAAGATTCAAAATACAATTCAAGATGTCTACAAGTACTTGAGAAAGTTTGAAAATTCAAAATTTCCTCTTTGTTTCCACACCAGACTTAGAATAATAATGATATGGCACATTAGTCAGGAGATCTTCTTGCTGATTTAAGAAAGTTATTGCCTTGACTTAACAACAAGAGGTGCAAGACCAAATGTTAGACAGCAGTTTCGTTGCACTTCTGAATCTTTTTTAAGAGATTATGTAGATAACACATCTAGAGTTTAACTCAAAAGTTCTGTTTGTAATCCTCTAAACTGTTTCTACACTTTTGTATATTGATTACCAATTCTTTTGTTTCACATTTCCTGTGTTGAAAGTTATGTTGAGTACTTCAAATTCTGCTAAATGGAAGATGAAACTTAACGATTTTGCTGTCCGAATTAAAATTGTAGGCCCATTGTTATGTGATTTAAGAGTGATACTGATTTTTTTCACGTTAAAATAATGAATAATGATGTATAACTATTATTACGTGATGTACAGCATGCACGCACCATTGTCATTGTTAATTACTTTAATAATGATAACTTATAGAAACTTAAACTTATAAGGGAATTTTATGAAACTCCCTGTATAACGAAACCATCATTATCACATAACAGATATCGGATTTGAAGTTAGCTTTTTGTTACAATAAGATGTCTCATGCAAAATAGATACCTTATTCTTAGAAATCATAAAAGACGACCAAGGACCTTTTTTTATTTTATTTATTTTTTTTGTTTTTTTTGTTGAGTTGAATAATTATAGTTAAAACGTATTCCAATTGTACCAATACAATTTATTTTTTTCTTTGAACTGGTCGAGTTCTGTAAGTTTTAAATAAAAGTCATAATTTCAAAGCTAGTGATTAGATGGTAGGTTCTTGAAAACACTGTAGGGTCCATGAATTAGCTCTTCCGGTTCACTTGATAAAGACATACTGTTGTCTTCCTTGGAATTATAGGTTTGTGCTTATGGGGAGTATTTATGGAATGAAATATTATTAAAAATACTCTCTTCAAAAGAGAAGCAAAAGATGTAATTCCACATTGATCAAATAACAGAAGCGTTGTTCAGATGAAAACTCGCAATTTATTTTTTGAAATATTTTTAAAGTTATTATAAAAATGTAAGCAAATTCATTCATCTCAAAACGCAGTACATCCACTTTGTACTTAAAAAAAAACTCACTGAAGTATAAAAATGGATGTAGTGCGGTTCTGCAAGAACAATAAAGATTTTTATATATCAAGATGGTAATAACTATTTATTTTTATTAGAAAATTAAAAAATTAGAGAAGTGTAGTGCACAGATATATGCTACAAGGTTTAAGTTAACTGATTGTATTTGTATTTACAAGATTGTAACAATTACAAAACAATTAAATCATCGACAATAGTTTTTTAAGAAATTTAGCAAAGGGATGTATCGACTGGTAAGATCTGATTGTTGATGAAATATTTCATAAGTGAAGAGGATTATTTTTTTCTTTAAATATCTCAGATTAAATACACTCAAAAGTCATCGACCAAAGGCAATAAACTAGAGTTTGAACAAGGAGGAAACCGAATACAAAATTAGTACTACCAGTTACCACCAGGGTTTGAAATGGCGCAACATCTAAGAAATTTATCACTGGAGAAGTACGATACGGACGAGTTATGTGTATTGGTATGTTCCTTTTACTATTCCCAAACTGCTAAACGTCGTAGATCACTTAACTATTGGAGATCACGTGATGTCAATATCATACTGTGCGGATCTACCAAAATTTTACTAAATTGTCGCTAGAGCCTGGGTTTTTATGACCAAAAAAACTTAAAATATGTTTGCACTTAGGACTGAAAATAATAAAAAAATATGATCTAAAATATTCCCCTAAAAAGGGCAATATCCAACCAAAAAAAAACCCAACTGACACCGTTCAAAAAGACCAAAACAAACAAACTTATCCTCTTAAATATTCCGCTATACAGATGCTACCAAACTTACAGGTTGTATTCAATCATGCAAAACAACGAATAAATGTCATATAAACATGGGTCTGGAAATGCCTTATTTCCAAGATATGTCGCTCAGTTTCACAGAAAGTGCTCGAAATGTCCTCCAACGGTCGCAATGCGCGCAACACGAGTCGTTCCATCGACTGACGAACACGTTCGAAGATGCCAGGTGCACGTCGGATTGTGTTGCACTCATCCACTATGCGATCATGCAGTGCGTGCGTGTCATTAGTGTGGTGTAGACTAATGCTTTTAGATAACCCCATACAAAAAAGTCCAGTGGGTTTAAATCAGGGGAATGTGCAGGCCATGCTGTTGGTCCACCTCTTCCACTCCAACGGTCAGGATACGCGGTAAAGGCCAACACCTGTGTATTGTTTTATCGTTCATATCTTGGAAATAACGCATTTCCAGACCCATGTTTATATGACATTTATTCGTTGTTTTGCATGATTGAATACAACCTTTAAGTTTGGCAAAACATTTCAGGGACTCACTGTATAACAAAAAAAAAACAAAAACAAAAACAAAAAAAAATATCAAAATATCCAATCGTATCAAATAAAAACAGTAGGCCTATTATTTGAATAAGAATAATCCTACAAATTTTTGTATCTACTTAAAAATGGAATTAAAGCTCAGGAAAGAAGTAGGACTATTAAAAGTAGGACTACTCATCACTTAGTCATCGTTATTTTTTTTTAACATCATAATTAAATAGGACAATTTTACTTAAATCTGATACTTTTATGTTTTAAGACAAATTAACTTTTTTTTTTTTTTCCCCTGGTGATATTTCTGTTTTCTCTTATTTCTGTGCTATTGGAAAGTTGTTAAAGCACCGTTCAAGTTTTTTTTTTTTTTTAAGTTTCATATTTTCACATTAAGATCTAGATTTAACAGTACACAATCAATGCTATTTCATTATTGGGAAATGAAAATTGTTGTTTAGTTTATTTTACGAGAAGTTAGATAGGCAGCAGAAGAACTTTTGATGTGTATTGTTCTTTATTGTCTTGAAGAAAAGGGAAATTACCCATCATGCACATAATGAAAACAAAAACAAATGCAAGAGCTTGTCAATGAAGTGGAGTATGGTACGGCCGTTTCGTCATTGTTGTGAATCCTCATACATACATACCACTTCGATGAGAAGCTTCGAAGGCATGAAGAATATGTGGAACCCATACTCGCTCCCAACTGTGGGTTCCGACACAAACAAACAATTAAAGAAAATTACCTGTTGCTTAACTTGATTTAATAATGTGGCCCTAAGCTTTCGGGCACAAGTGGCAAATAAAATACAAACAAAAAGCCACACAAAGTAAAAGGTTTTAAAGAAATAAAGCTTAACGTGCAGATGAAGGTGTTAAAGAAAAGGGAAAATTACCCATCATGCACATAATGAAAACAAAAAAACATTCATTCCAAGAGCTTTTTGTTTTTGTTTTCATTATGTGCATGATGGGTAATTCCCCTTTTCTTTATCTTCTTCATCTGTACATTTCTTAAAAACATCTTTCTTTACTATTATTTCTTATATTTCTTAAGGTCTTTATCCATTGCTTGGGAATATCTTCGAAGCAATTGCAATACCTAAGAATGATTTATTAAATTTTGCAAGAGGAAAAAAAAAACCCCTTAAATTCTGAAATTTTTTACAACAATCTTAGTAAAACATTAGAAAATACTGGTTAGATTCTTTTTAAATTCTATTTCACTTCACGTGGTTTTATTTTTCGAATTAGTAACTGAAAAATATTTTTATTTGCATCCAAAGTCGGTAATTTATAATTGGTGGTTTACCGTAGAATTTGAAATAGTGCTTGTGTGCGGAGACTGGTAGCTAGCACAGCACGTGATGGTAACCGGTGTCCATCATTATTCGGGCCGCTTAAGTCACGATCCTCACCGTAGTTTGGCTACCGTCGGATCGCTATCTCGGTGCGGGGGAAATTTTTGTGAGAACAATATGATGAGGGATCCCACTCATTACGTAAAAATTGGAAGGTTATTGTACTTCTTTGTGCTTTTTTTTTTCTTTCAGAAAAACTGTAGCCTTCGAAAGGTTGTTTTATTTTCAGATTATTAAAGAGCGAAGAATAAGTTTAATTAGTAATAAAGTTAAAATAATTGTATAGAAAAAAATAAGAAGAATTTGCAAGAAATAATTGTGTCAAAGTCAACTACTTGAAAAAAAAAACAAAAAAACAAAACAAAACAAAACAAAAACAAAGCTAAACAAAATATTACATTGTGTCAATCACCAATTGTTAGCGAGAAATTTATGGAACTATTTCTTGTTTATTCTTCCCATGAACACTTTTTGTTTTATTTATTTCTTTTATGTTTATGACTTCAAACACTTTAGAATGTCAAATGAGATCAATAATAATAATAATAATAATAATTGTACCCATCTCCTGTCCGCCACTGGTCTGATGCCTCACAAATTGCACCACAGTCTCAGCACACTAGGACTTCACAAAAACACTTATGCACAACTCCAGAAGGCTGTGATACTCAACACAACACGCATAGTTAGGAAATTTATGGACACAACCACACATCTCTAATCTTTCTTGCACAATTATTTACACTTGGCAATATGTGCGTTGGTCCTTGACCCGCCATGTTGTCTTTGCTGGGGAAACCCATAGACATGGCATTTGAATTGTTATGGATGCGCACAGGAAACCAGTATCTTGAGTAATAACTTTTCAACTCTATTTGCAATAGAACCCCACTTACAATTATTCATTCATTCAAAAGATTTTGAAATTTTTATTCAAAGGTTCTTTTCTTATTTTAATTTAATGTAATATTAATAACTTTTTATTACGGCAAAAATTGTTAAGCCGTTAGGGAGTTTTATACCTATATGTTGTTTTATTTTATGTAATATGCGCAATGAATATATTGTAATAACATTCCCTTACACCGTTTTTTTTTTTCAAATTTAGAATATGTAATCTACATTCCATTTTAAAAATTTTATTAGTTCCAAAATAAAATCATGAAATAGCATCTTTAAAACATTATTAAAGTTTAATAAAAAAAAAGAAAAAAACACCCACCTAATTCTCGATCACTGTCAATAGATGTAGATATGCAGTCATACATCAATACATTTACCTATTAAAGAGAATTCTTAAAAGACAAGAGGAAAAAAGTAGTTATGGAATTCAAAGTGTTAAACTTGTACATAAAAACATTCCTCGTCTAATATCTAATTCTTACAATTACCGCTAGGCGTCAACATTCTTTCGTCTATCGTGAAAGCGAAATTACTTTAAAAAAACTAAATCCCAAGCAGCAATACCGAAAAACAATGAAAACCAACAGTGAAAGATAAATCATTGTGGCTTATGTAAACATCGATTTTAATATTTATAAATTAAATGGATTTGTTGCAGTTATATGCTTTCTTTATTAATTGATTAATTTTCAAAATTCAAAATCGGAAAAATCCGAATTTTGTTTTTTTCACTTTATGTAATTAGACGCTTCTTCCGTCAATCCAACTTGTTTTAAAGAAAGCAAAATAATAATAATAATTATCTTATTATTATTTTTTTATATTAACGCCTATAAGTATGAAAATCGGTCACTCAATTGAAATTACGAATATGAAAAATATTATTGTATTCTAACTCGCTTCTTCTAATTTTTTTATAAAACACACTATTAAGACGGTATGTATTTTTAATATATTTTGTTTGGATAGTTAGATTTGCTAGTAAAAGTTGTTAATAAAATTTAAGATTCATATTTCTTTTTTTTTTTGTTTGAATCTATTAAGCTACTATATTTAGATTTTACGTCACTGTATATCCTTCATTATCTAGTTTTAATTATATTTTAATAGAATAGAAAACAGTGTTTTTTACTTAGATTTCACCATTGCTTAATTTTCTTAAATGATTATTATTATATATTAGGAAATATGCAGTGAGTTCCATTGGCAATGTTACAAATATGATATGTTACAAATATGTTGCAGGGTTACAAATATGAGATGGATGAGTGCAGTAGAATTGTCTGGTAGATAACGCGTAATAAGGTATCCCTTCAATATATTTACAAGAGTTCTGCGAATAAACTGGCTGCGAGAACTTCAACCAAGGTAAGTCAAAAGTTATTTATCGGGGCTAAATCGAAAACAAACAAACAAACAAATTACGGATGGACAGTTGAAATGCAATTCAGAAATATTTTTTTAACTAAAGGAAAAATGTTCGTACGGGCTCAATAATTATTATGATAGTAATTTCTAGTATCTTCTCAATGTATAAGAATAATAATAAGTCGATGTTATATGTGATGAAATTAAATACATTCATTTACGACATCAAGAGACTCTGGACTAGTGACCTAATGAATTAGAAAGAAGTTGCCTACTTATATCTGAGAATGAGATGACTTTTTAATGCTTGTATGAGTTTGTACACAAAGAACTTATATGTACTTCGTTTTTAGTGACCCATACGGGTGCTATTGCGTTTGTTCTGTCCGTCTGTGTCTGTCCACTCCCTAACAACTCCCGAACGGAAGGTCCGGATCGGCAAACGGGCTTCACCATCGTGTTCAGAAGCCCAGACACCGTAGGAATAGGATTTTTTGTTTCTTTGTGCTAATAATTTCGGTATACTCTTGGTTTTAAAGTTTTTGAGTTGAGTCTTGCTGTGTGTTTTGTATTTCGGAGCCTCCCTTTAAATAGGTCAATTATCACTCTATTTTTAAGGGAACTGAAGTAGTATTAGCGGATAGTGTGACAGAATCAGGAGGTTGTGAGTTCAAAGCACAGCCTTGAATAAATTTCTTTATTTCGGAGATTCCATGTTTATGCAACTAAACTGTTTCGTTGTCTGTTGTTTGAAATTGATTCTGCACACGTTCAATGTCCGCGAGGGTTTTAATGAGGCTTCCTTTATTTTATGCTTTAGCACAAAAATTTTTTATCTAGGGTTTTTTTTTTCTTTAAATCTTTTAATATAATATTTTTCTTCTTCTTTCTTTCCCGTTTATCTAATTTTCTTAACACAGAGGTTTCTTCACTATATTGTATAAATATGTGGATCTGATTCAAATGAAATTGGGTTCCAAAGAGGCAATGCAGGATCGCCGATTTTCTTATTTTATGTTGTATAAATCTAGAATAATTCCCATACCTTACAAGAAATCGAACCCACAACCCTGCAATCTATTATCTCCGTCTTAGATTATAAAACGCCGAAAGGTATTTTGTCAACACTAGAAATTTTAATTTTTTATCTTAATGGAAACGAAGCATTAAATACTGAATTTATTTATTAGACTTTGTTTTTTTTTTTCTTCCTCCTGGAAAATACAAGGGGCGGGAAACAGATTGAGACAGTTTCCAATGACGGCTGTAAAGAAATTGCCTCTGAGTGAAATCTCCTCACGAAACCAACCACAAATGAGCATTGGACGAACTGTTACTGGGCAACGAAGGGTTATGGCAGTTGCCCCCGGGGGACGCCCTTGACCCTCGGCATTATGGGACACACCGCGCCTGCGCATTCCCGAGTCTGCTACCGTTATTACAGTTCTGATGAGAAGTTGGCGCAACGGAGAGTTAATGGCTGTTTGGCATTGAAAGCACGAGCAGGGTCAGGGCTATCAATGCTTTATTAAGGATGATTGCGTTTCAACCAATATTGTTAGCATCCCCCCCCCCCCCATCTCCCAACCCCCATTTTTTTTTTTTTTTTCGTTTACTGACTATCCATGCGCAGAATAAAACTAATAAACAAAAGAACATGCCACTAGCTCCAATTATATTGCAAGAAGATTGGTAGCGTATTACACACCTGTTGATAATCAATACAAAGCCCATACCTTAGCAATTTCCCTCTCATCTATTTTATTTTCATTGAAGAGGAAATTTTTATGTTTGCAAAATACTATCATAAAACCTCAATACAAATATAACAGTAAATAAAACATAGAAGAGGGATAAGTAAATCCATTCTCACATTTTTTTTCTCTTTTATCTAAAGTGATGAGAAGTTTTTTAATATGTGATTTTTTTTTTAAATATTTCAAGCCATAAATATAAGATAAATAAAAATAGTATTCTCTATAAGTAGTCGCAGAGATATGTTAAAAGCTGTCAGCTGCTCAAAATATTAACAATGTAAGAACGTGGACACTTCTTACTGAACTTTTTACTGTCTAATCAAAGATGTTTTATGCTTTATTTTTATAGAAACCGGAACATTGTTTTGTTTTTTTTTGTATTAAAAAGCAAATAAATATCTATAATTTGCCAAGAATCTTCATTGTACCAATTAAAAGTAGCTTATATGTTAAAACAACTTCAAATAACTTTAAATAACTAAATGCTTGCTTCTGTCTCTCAAAACTTCAATGGTTATAACACGCTTTTGCAGAAAAGCAATGTAGAATGTAAGTAATGCTTCAATTTTTGTTCTTATAACATAACTTTCCCGTATTTTACTTTATTCCTGCCTTTCGTTGTTAGCAGAATAGTTTCGTCTAATAACTGGAAAGAATTTCACTGATAGAACTATAAGATCCTTTTTTAAAATTAGTATCTCTATTTAAATGAAAACCAGCATTTGGTAGTCTGCCTGTCTGCAAGACATTAATTTACTAAGGAACAGTATAGGGTACACTGGTCATCTTCGCTTGAAATTACCAAGACTCAATAATGTGAAAATAGGTTACAGATTCGAACCTAGTAATTTGCAATAAAATATGCTAATATACATTTTTTATATAAAAATATATTGCAGAATACAAGTTAAAATTAAGGTTAAAATTGAATTCCTAACAGATCACCAAATACAAATTTGTTTCTCGTTAGTGAGGAATTTGAAAATACCGTCCACTGTCGACATTTTCCTGCTTGATTTTTGCTTGTTTGGTCCACAAAGAAAAAAAAAAAAAACCAACAACGTTTCTGTCTCTTCCATCCGCCCCTTGTTTTTTTTTTTTTTCATTGTCTTTTTTCTGATTTTTAGATATTGCAGTTATAAAGGCTGCCCTATACCTGCTGTTTGGAAGAGACAGTCTTGCTGCTACCCTACTGGCGAGTCTTAGATAATGTTTAAGAAACCAAAAATTACGGAAAAAACCCGAGTTAAATAACAATCTGTTCTAGTTATTGAGAGTCGCGGGTCTTCAGTTAGTGTCTGCTATACTAGCCTTTGGCCCATTGCAATATTGGCCGCATTCCGACGTCCACCGACCGCGACCCTCCTCGGCTAACCACGGTGATAAGCCAGCGACAAATGTGCGGGTCTGAGGGCTCAAGGGAGCCAGAGCTGTTATTACGAAATGAAAAGCAGGGAGGGAAAAGAAGAAGCATAATAGGCGAGTAGAGAACATGACCATGTGGCACGCTATCCACTTGGAAACGAGTCAGCCTTTTTCATTGCCACCAACTGCAATGCCAATAGGAAAGGACATTCTCCGTTCGTATAATGAAGTCCGTAACTGTTACAATTATAATTGAAGAGTAATCCATTTAGCATTCCACTGCTGTGAAATAATATTAATAATTTCATTTAATTAATTAATTAATTAATTTTGCTGATGCAATGAAAAAAATAATAAAAATTTCAAAACATCAACAACGAATACAGATAAATCGATCTTCTATTTTTCTATCCACTTATCTACTTAAAGTGATCTAGTAAATTGATTGAGTGCAAACTAATGTTAGAAATTGCAATATGAAAAAAATAAATTACTGTTTCCTTCCTGATACCTCTTTCCTAGTATTTCTAGGATATAACTTATAAAACAGCAGTGTTAGTAAAAATTAATTTGCAAATATAATGGAACAATTATCAAAATTATAAATCAGATGAATTATCAACAATACGAAGTGTAGGAACTTTTTTTTTTTTAAATTGTGGGAATAATATAAAGAAAATGGCGTCTTCCGATTTGTGAAACATCACATCCGAAATATCATATATCGTCAAAATTTCCCTTTGCTGGATGTTGATTAAATCTTCAGGTCCTCACTTAAAATGACCTAAATCCAGTTAAATTTAATCAAATAAACACTGCAAAATAAATCTGCCTGAGGGACGGATCCATTGTTTGAGGTAAATAAAAATTCAATATTCACTTTCAGTGAAATGTATTTATTTGGCGTGAGGTTTAAGTCAAACATGCAAATATGTAGGAAGATATTTTCAAATTTAGAGATAATCTATCTCAAAAACTTCTCCAATTTGTAACTGAGGACTTTGGCTGTACGTCTTATAAAGTGTAAGTAATGCTACTGCAAGCTACCTTAGGAATTTCAGAAAGCTTGAAAAACAGTTCTGAAAATGAATTTTGGTATACAAAAATATATAAAATTAACAAAGCAGTTACTTTTTTATTTATATATGGAAATCGAAGTATTAACATTAAGCGTATCAAAACAAAATTTCATTAGTAACTTGCAATCCGTCATTATTATATAGGGTTTTGGTCTTATTCTAGTATTGTTACAGTATAACTGCCTTTTCTTTCTGTATTTCTTTTCTTTTTCTTCCAAATCTGTATCATATAGCCTACATAACGTAGTTTTATTATGACGAGCATAACTTTATTTTGATGTTAGATCTACCAAGATTTCATTCTTCCTTTTCATTTTTATATAATTACAGCAAAGTCTTATCTGTTAATATATGAAAATAATGTGAAGTTCCTACGTAGCTCATTAAATTCTTCATTCATAACCAATGTGTTATTGTTACATATTTCCCAGCTTCGTTTCTTCCATCTGCTTAAAGAAACCATTAGTATTCGCATGGGACAGACCAAGTGATTCTAGGAAAAACTCAAATGAAACCGGTGGGTTTTTAAGTAAGGAATCGTAAATGCTAATCAACATCGAACAATTAATGGCGTTTTCTAAAAGAGGGGTGAGGAGGGGAGGGGCTCGTGACTCATTAGGCGAACCACGCGGCCTAGTCGTAAAACGCCGCGGTAGCGTTCTCCGACTGATTACCGAGCGACATCTTTACGAGACAGCCCAAAAACTCGGCTGTGATCCCCCAGACAGATAAACATGTTTTCGGGCGCAGTTTATGGATTTGGGGCGGTCATCTCCATTACTGTCTCCCGCCGGTCGACCGTGACCATAATCGCCAACATTTAACATTGGTCTTATGAAGTTCACGAGACGGTCCCTTTATACGAAACATTGGGCGCTAATGAAGACGGCATGAGGGACCTATTTCCTACAGTTTGACTTATATCTTCCCTTTTCTCGCACTTAAGGAGAAGGAAACAGGAGGGTAGGGGAAAAAAAGAGGAGGATCATTCTTAATGGGGCTGTCTCATCACTTGGTTAATACAGGATTCTTTTTTTTTCTTTCTGAATCGAATACTTCTCCACATCTCTTTGTTTGCTTTCCATTTCTGCTTCTATCTGGTCTGAGATCTCGACTGGACTTTTTAGAGCTCTTTCTTCCCCCTTTCAAAAAACCTCATTTTTTAAATTAAAGTCTCGTGGAATCACGAAGTGCATTGGAAACAAAAAAAAAAAGTCATACATTTTCGAAGATTTACAATTTACTACATTTCTCAATTACAAAATTTTTTAATAAAAAGAAAATGACAACAGTAGCATTGGTAACATCCAAGATCTATTGGAATACGGGTTATGGATTTGGGTAGGGTTACTGTAAAATTGATAAACAATAGACTAATAATAATTAACAGACATAATATAGATTTACTTAATCTACAAATAAATAAACTGAATGGCTTTCAAAAAAAAAAAATAATAATATTAAATCAGTCGGGTTCTCTGAACAAAAACAGATGAACATAACGTTATTTACAAAAGCGCTGATTGGTTAATCAGCAATCACATGATTTACAAGGGTAATAAGTTGGCAAATTATTGGATAAAACAACTTTACTTATAAAACTAAAATCGAATTTACGGCTGAAGTTATTTTAAAACTTAAATATCTTGAACTGAAATCATTACTGAAATCTTTCAGAAAAAGCAATAGAATAAATTAACAGCACTTTTTTATTATTTTTACTAAACTATCTATAAAATATTAAATTAAAATACCAATTAATGATGAGAAAATTATACATTTTTGTATGATAGCTTTTTTAAAAATTTTATTCAATACAAGTTTTAAAATAATTAGCTCTATTGAATTCAAAGAATATTAGTAACTTACATCAAAACAACAAAAAAGTAACAGGTATACATTTTTTTTTACTTCGAAATTTGCTTGTAATTTTGATTTGCAGCTTAATTATTCTTGGAACTTGTAAATTAATGAATGTTAATATGTCATGGATATTGTTCTAAATATATTCACTGCATTATTTTTTAATGATTTTTTTTTTTTAAATATTGTTTAAATTTTGATGATTGGAGCATTTTCTCCTTATAATCGATATACATAAAATATTTAGCCTAACTCTTTGCAAATGGAAGGAGATCTGAAATTCAAGGAAGTTTTAGAGGAAAGGTTAAATTCAATGAAGTTATCATTTTTTTCTTTTTTTTTTTGAAGATGAATTTATTGTTTTTCTGTTGGTGGAATATCCGTCGTTCGTTTTATTTTCTTTACACTTTATTAAGATAACGTGCTCAAGATGAAAATCCTATTAAGGAGTGAAAAAATAAAATAAAAACCAAGAGATCTAGAATTTAGAGCTTTTATTTTTATCTTCTATCTTTTAAATAAGATTTGTTAAACTTACTGGAAAAGTTGCATTTAATTTCTATGATTTGAAAGAATTTTGATTTTGAATTTTAGAAATTTAGTGAATTTTAGAAGGAAAGGTAAAAAGAATTACTTCTTTCTTTTGAAACCTGGAAAATGCGAATTTTAAAAACTTGGAAAAATAACAAATGAGATTAATAGAAAATTCATCAAAAACTCATCATACTTAAGAAATTCGTCGTCAAGAATGTTGAGACAATGACTTAAGTTTGTTTGTTTTATTCCTTTGAGAATCTTAAAATAATAGAATTTAGAATAGAATAGAATTTATTATGTGCACCACTCAGATGAATACAACATAGAAATAACATTGAAAAGATTAAAATTTACATATTTACATATTTATTTACAATAAATAGATTACAAAAGGGCTTTAAAATATGAAGAATTAGTTTTACTATTAGATTTAAATTTCATTACACTGTTTACAAAATGCCAGAAATACTGGAAGACAGGATTTTTAATTAGGATATTAAGTTTATATGGCCATAGAATAATAAAGCAGATTTAATATTGTAAAATGTATCTTTCATATTCATAATAAGAGCAAGTGTAGAGTATATGTTCTACAGACTCAATTTCTATTAGGTAACAGGAACAATAAGCACTGTGTGTTACATTATATTTTGCTAGGTAAGCATTTATTTTTCCATGGCCTGTAAGGATTTGACCCAAAGCAAAGTTATAATCTTAAAATAAGTAAATAAATAAATAAATAAATAAATAAATAAATAAATAAATAAATAAAGATCTCTACTTAAATATTTTTGAAAATCTTTATGCTTATAGTTTTTCTGACGGTACTGTTTTAAGTTTTATTTTGTAGGAAACAAAAAACAAAATAGAACACAATATCATTTTTAAGTGATGGTATTTCGTATGAAAAAGATTCAGGTTGAGGAAGAAGGAACGTCACAGTTAAGATTTAACAAAAATTTGTTCGTACTTTCTTCACTAAATTGAAATGAAACTGAGATATAAATATACGAGTTAGAATTCAAACAGCTGAAATAAAACAGTTCAAGATGAACAGTTATTCAGAATAAGAAATATAAACAACTAGGTAGAATTTATTTTTGAGACATATTTACCTTTGCCTTCCATCATAAATTGATCATTACAGAAAACACTTCAATATTTTCAGAGAACATCAAAGGAAAGAATAAAATAACTTTCTTCTTAACTGGAAAGGAAATCGTGGTAGTCATATAGAATATGGAAATATCAATGAAGGTGGGATAAGTATTTTGATGAATAAGGTAATGTTTTTTTTCTTAATTTATTTTAATAAAACTTTGTAAAAATAGTCTAATAAATTTAACGTGAGAGGTAAAAATCCATTCAGTTAATAAAAAAATCACACAAATTTTGGTTGAGTAAGAAATATATTTAAAATAAAAACAACGTTTCGGCAATTTTAGTTCCAATTGCCATTTTCAAGCTACAAATAAACAGACAGCTTTTTATTTTTTTCTGAGATTCAAAAAAGAGGTCGAATACATTATTGAGGGGGGAAGGAAACATGAGTCAAAAAAACAATATAAAATGAGTTACAATAATATTTACAATAACAAGGAGTTTATATGATTTACTGAAATTAATGCAATAAAATAGCCATGAAAAAAATATAGATAATAATTAATTAAACTTTAAATTAAATAAACTTTATAAGAAGTTTGAATAAAATTATAGTACCTGTAAAGTTTGAGAAAAGATTGCGACATTGTTTTGTAGATTATTTTAAAAGTTTTTTTCTTGAATTAAAATTAATTATAATGTTTTGTTTGTTAATTAAGTAAATTGAATAGTCAGACTATCATCTTTAACTTCGTGAATTATGTTAAGATTGAATTGAGTACAAAATGATTTATCGTGATTTTATTCTATTAGTGAAAGTTTTTTCGAAAAAGAAAAGCTATTGTATTAAGTCATTTTTCCCCGTAATGATTGAAACAGAAGAAGTATAGATGACTTAACAGTGACTCAGGGGTTTTTCAGTCCATCGAACTGCGTATACAATAACATTCAGCAAAACTGGAGGGCTTTGTGTAAATCGTTGTGATGCTTCAGTGAAAGAAAGAAAAAAAAAAGGCCTCTCTACAATAGAGCAGGTAAATTAATCACTCGATCCTGTATAACGGGGGATGTAACTGCGGTTATAATTATCCTCCTAATTAATATTCTCCCTTAACCTTGTTTATACCAAGGAGCTGCACGCTGATTCAATATGATTCCTAGCGGTAGGGGGCTCCTTGCTGTAGGCGCTGTGATATGTTCATTGTGGTACCTGCCGATCGTGATAACCCTATTCGAGACAATAATTAATTTCCCCACTGTCTCGTGACAAGGTGAGTCGGTCGATTGTTTCTGGCGCGGGGCTCCCCTATTGTGGCGGCCGCCGCGCATCGGCTTGGCCCTGTTCCGACGATGACTCTGGAGTTCGCGACAGACGAGCCGCAGAAACGGTGACGGAGCACTTGCACATGACGACGACGATTCAATCAAATGATGGTTTTTTTTTTTTCCCTCCCTTCCAGCGGCGAAGGTGGACGAAGAGAAAATAGGAAAGATGAAGAGTGGATGACAGATTGAGATGAAAGGAAGACTGTTGCACAAAAGGAACACGTTGCGGGATGCCACAATACAATGAAAAGATGGTGGGCAGCAAAGAGAATAAAAATACCACCGACAAAAGCGTCGTTTCGAGTCTTAGTAGTGGAGAAACAGTAAAACCCAGTCAGTCCATTTAAGCTATTAGATTCCTAACACTAATGTTCCACTCCTTATATAAGAAATATATCATCACGGAAGTAGATATCCTTCATGCAATCCAAACTCATAGCTTCAATGACTTTTTTTCCGTCCTCAATGAGTTCTCAAAAGAATCATATGTCACATCTCGCAATAATTGTTAATACTGATTTTATTAGACATTAACGGTCCTCAATATTTATGTTATCAAAGCCATCGGCAACCCTGGATTGGTTAACAAATTTATAATACGAATTTCTAGAACAGCTTGTGTTCACAGATATGCAAACAAGTGTTCCGTGAAAAATTATTAAAATTAATATTAGTTATATTTTGATTTTTTATTTGCATAACAGTAGGGATGTTTTATCACGTTTGTACGAGTATAATCATTCCTTTCTTACTAAACGAATGTATTTTCTATCTACACCTCATTCACGTCCCTCTCATTCAATAATGAAAGCTAGGGAAACGTTGGTCTAGAAGAATGCGAGTATGTCTTTTTAAAGATATCTCAATGCTGCACTCAATTAAGGCAAAACATGATGTCTTATGAATTCCTTGTAGAGGAATACATGGAATTGATCTCTGGATAGCAATAGATAGATATTCTATGTTCTAAATAATGTTCTATTTTCATACATTGGCAATTCTTTCATTACTTATCAAGGGTCTTGTTATGCTACAAAAACCTATATTTATGCTATATTCTACTTGATTGTAATTGTACTCTGATTTTGTAGAATCGCATATTTAGTTTTATACTATTTCACTTACATCTTAACTTAAAGATGATAAACAATTCGGATTTTCTTGGCGTCCAATGTTGAAGTGACGATTTTACAACTTCGGAACCCCAAACATATTGAAAGGATGCTAATAATTGAGAAAAGCTTAAAATTGCTCTTTAAAACTTTGTGTCAGAACCTGTTTTTCTTTATACAGAAGCATAACGAATATACAAGGCATGCTTGTTTGTTTTTTTTCCAACGTTTTCCTTGTTATTCATCACATTAAATATTAAGTAACAGATAACACGGTTATTAAATAACTTACGTAATTCCATCCAAAATGGAAAGAAAATACAACCGTTGATTTACTTTGATAATATCTGTGCTATCAAAATATTTCAATGTTTGGAAATCATATATTACATTTATCAATCAGCCTTTCGTGAGGAACTTTCAACTAATTGTTTTTTTATTATAAGTTTAATAAAAAATTTAAAGTTTCAGTCCAAGTAAGTTTAACATATTATAGTATTTTTGGAAAAGTAAGAAAAATGTGAGTGCTAAGAACTTTAAATACTAAAAATACATAGAAAGAAAGAAGTAAATTTCAAAGTTCTTTTATTAGAAGTACATGAAAAAAAAAAAATCCCAATGGCTTGAAACCAACGTCTAGGAAAAAAGAAAGATTACGTAAAAAAGTTTTTAGCAGTTCTTGCTTTAAAAGTGTTTGTGAATCTGCTTGTAACTAAATTTTATTCGCAAATGTTGTTGCCAACTTTCCGAATTTTTATTTTCTGAAGCAAAATAACTCAGAATTCATGTCATCTTGGAAGAGGGAAACGTTCAGAAATGTTTTGTACTTTATGAATTCAGAAATAGAAACTATCTCCCTAATAACATACTAATTGGTGTTAGCTTTTCTCTGTAAATATAACGAATCTCATGTTAAATAACTAGTGCAAGTTTTCCATCACAAATCGTAAATTGTAACTTTGCTATCCTTAAAACCGTAATATTGAGAGGGTTGTTCACATCTGTCCATAATAAAGAAACTCTGTCTGTACAAACGGTTTGTGGATAAGAAATAGCTACTAAAGAATCATGGGATAGCAGTTTTCGGACAGCCTGACCTCAGTTTATTCAAATAGTTTGGTTTACTATCATCTAGTTCAGTTACAAAACAGCCATCGATTAAGGATCATCCTAAGTTGTATTTGATATAAATTTTAAATACTAACTTTGCTACAAAATAATGAAGACATATTTTTTCTAAATGCCCTAATCTTGAAAGTTTTCTAAACTATACATTTTAAAGATAATGAGGAGCTCTGTAAAGAAAGTTATTACTAATATAATTATTAATAAACAAGTTGCTGAAGGTTTACTTCAGCAATGTTTACTTTTCCATATGATTTTCTGTACAATTTATAACTTATGTCTGGATCTTTCCGTGTGATTACTGGTTTGACAATATTCCATGCTTGATAATTCCATTAACAATAAAGCCCAACGACGATGACACTTCATCAGCCCACGCATCGCTGGTGCTACTTCATAACAGTCTGTCCCAGGTCTTCATTTAGACATGGGAGTGTTCACATCCACCCTCCCATGAACAGATAGCACCAGGGACCGCAGCGTCAGTTGTACGGTTTGATGGGTACGCGCGTGGCTTATGGCTGCGCATACTACTCGTCACTTCCTTGTTGCATCACGGCAGGAAGGTCATGGTTCAGTCATTTGGTTGCTCTAACATTAAAAATGACAATTACAGTCTTAAGCCCTTAATGAAGATATTTTTCCGCTTACCAACACGAGTCCACTTCCTCGTGAATTAATATTGTACTTGGAACGAGGAAGAACATTTAGTTCCATTCACGTTCAGACTGGCTCTAGAAGTCCATCACTCGAGAAGTAGGCAACTCAAGTTACAACGATAATATAGTTTAATCCTTTTTGTTTTTTCTTTCTTTTTCTTTTTCAACAAAAAAAAGAAAAAAGAAAAAAAGAAAGTGGAGTTGCAATAATTTTATTTATTTATTTATTTATTTATTTATTTATTTATTTATTTATTTATTTATTATTTATTTACTTATTTTATATTTTTCTATTTCTTGTCTGTGGTTTTGATTTTGAAACTCATACAATACAGATCGTGTGTAAAACTTAATCATTCCAGATATAAGAACGATATTCATCGTTTTGCAAGCTTCTTACGACCAACATCTACTAAATAGATAATTTCAGTAATGTTAGATTAAAATAAATAAATCAAAATTCGAAATCAACATGAAAAACATTATTAATAACTTACAATACTACTTTTATTACCTCCATCTTCTGCGATATTTCGGAGTTTCTCATCGAATCTCCTTTTTCAAGCATTTTACAAACATTTTTCAAAGGGAAAGTAAAAATTAACAAAACTAAAAATTAACAAACCAGAATTTTAAATTCTAATGTTTTAAAAATTCTGGTTTGTTAATTTTTAGTTTTGGGTAAGAAGAAAGATATTTTCTTTTTCCCTTTGAAAAATGTTTTTTAAAATGCTTGAAAAAGGAGATTCGATGATAAACTCCGAAATATCGCAGAAGATGGAGGTAATAAAAGAAGTATTGTAAATTGACTGTTACTTTTAACTGTTACGTTTAATTGAAATTTAAATTTTGTTTTAATATTTTTCATGTTTTTAATTTAGTTTCTTAATAATGCAATTACTTTTTACTGTTTCTATTTATGTTTTGAATAATTTTCTTCAATATTATTGTGCCATGCACTTCATTTGTATAGTTTATAATTTTTCATTGTTTTGATTAGTGTAGATCCATATCGTTATTATTAATCGAAGTATTTCTCTTATCATACTGTCTTGTATTATCGTCCAAAAGCTTTGTTATGAGGTTCATGTAGTCAGTTCGTCCACATATAAGTGCGTGTGTTCCTGTGTAACCTTCCTCCTGACAACTTTTGAACCAGCGTGGCTCTTCTTCAAACTTGATATGAATATTGAGATAATCTGTCCTTTGAATTTAAATTTCTCTCTATCGATAAATTTGCGCGAGAATATGAAAAAAAAAAAAAAAAAACAAAAAAAAACTCATAGAAAATTTTAAGAAATGAAAAGACTGGATATGCTAATCCATTCGAAACAAATTCTTGTTATGTCCAAAAATGAATGAATAATCTTGATTTGGGCCAGACTTTGAATGAAATAAAAGTAGCTGTAGTTCAACAACTGAACAAAAAATTTCAAACTTTAATGAAATTTCAACAATGGGATAACAATAAGATAACAATGTAGGGTTATTTTCTCGGATTTTAAACAACAAAAATGTAAAATAAATTAAGGAAAATGGGTTATGACAGTTGGATGACAGAACTTTGGGAGCCCCATACTATTATTGGAACCCTTAGGACTTATAAAAATACGAGTTCCGGTTTGCGATCACTTCCTGTTCCGGTCTCATGGTAATACGTAAGAAACCGTTCATAATGCCTCAACACATTATGGGTGGTTTTATTCATTTCGTATTTGTAGCCCGGAATTGATTTCCACATTGCGTTGAGACAGCAACAACCCCGGTTCGAATCCTGATCACGACAGTTTTTTTTTTTTTGTTTTTTTTTTTATTATCAATCTATCTTAATTTTTGCTTATTCTTCTTTTTTTATTAGTTAGATTTTTATATTTCTGATTTTTTCTGTATAATATTTTATATTTTTGTATTCAGTATTTGTAAAAATGAAACATTTTTTTGGATACTTATGGTTTCGTGTATATAGGAAACAGTTTTAGGCCTTCTTGATATTGTACTATTATTGTGGATAACTGATTAACAACACAAGCTGATATTTTATTTTAATATATTATAATGAATGTTTCTTTGTTTGTTTGCGTTCCCATACCATTCATTAGATTAATTCATTGCGATGAAACTTTGGTGAGTTGTTGTGCGCACGCCCGCGAAGGTTTCGGAATTAGTAGAAATATTTTACAATATTTGGTGCGCGAGGCGTTTCAACAAATGAGTGTATTTCAGGTTTCAACGTTTGCAGCTTCCGGTGCGACTCGCATTTGCAATGACCATCAACAAAGCACAGGGCAATCGCTACAAGTGTGTGATCTAAATTTGGAAAATCCATGCTTCACACATGGACAGCTGTATGTGGTCTGCTCACGCGTCGGAAAACCTTCTGATTTATTCGTGTATGCACCAGACGGAAAAACAAAAAATATTGTGTATCCAAAAGCACTTCAATAAACAGAATTAACACACAAACACTTTCTTTGAGTGGCATTGCAACGCATGCCGGGTAATTAATTATAAAACGTTTATTAGAGAAACTTTGATAGAACAGCACCAGTATTTGATCTTTGTAATTTAAGAAACAGTAGACTACAGTCTGAATCCAATCCTTTTATTCCACAAAAATTCGCTGATTTCATTAATATCTAGAATGAAACGATGAAAAGAATTTATTATTCTCTCTCTCTCTTTTTTTTTTTTTAATTTTAAATCTATTTGATGCCTGAATCGTAGCCATAAAAAAAGAAGCAATATAGTATATATTAGAGAGTGTCGTATGTTTTAAACTGCCCGCGGTTCTCTGCCAATAATTATAGGCTAATTACTATTCTTTGGTAATGAGTTTGCGGGTGGCCTCATGGCAGTAATGTGAGGGTGGAGAGGACCAGAGACAAAATAAAAAACAAAACAAACTATGCAGGTCCCAAAACTCCTAAGCATTTCTTGTAAATTTTTTCTTGGAATAAATTTTGGAAACTGATTGCTCTGCTTGTTTTATTGGAATAGATTTTCTCTCCAAAAATCCTCCAGTTGTTTAGTTAAAACATTGTCCTGAACATTGATGTAAATCTCTTTGTAAACATTTTCATTTGCAGTCGATTTAAAATGGGCTTCCAGAATGACCTTCTCATATTAATTTGAAGATTAAAAATCCTTAAAGATAAAATAAAGGCATTTAAACAATTCTTATATTTTTTTATATCAATAGTAAGCTAAGGAAAGGCTAAATTTAACGTCAGGATAATAAGTAACTTTCAATATTTACCAAGTGTAATATTTTTAGTTAGTGTTTGTATTATTATATTTTTTTTTAAGATTTTTTAGAGCAGAATCTTTCTTATCAATATTTTTATCACGATATTAGAAAAATTAATTATTTGGTAACGTTGTGCTTGAAGTGCATGTTAAACGTTGATATAAAGGATTCGTTATATCTGATAATCGTTATAATTGAGTTCTCCCAAGTGGGAGTTACCGCCCAAGGAAGAAGACATTTGGATCACATCTCTCTTGCTTCTAAGTCAATATAAAAGTTGTTCATTTTTTATTTTAATTTTTATTTTAACGGCATTAAACCCACTATGAAGTTTTAACTGGAGGTTCACTGCGTTTCACGATAAAAGATGACAAGAAAGATGATAAGAAAGAAACGTAACTGCCCTGAAATGCTTAAAAAAATTTGTGACTTACGCCGCCTTAGGAAGAGTATGAACAGATTTCTTATTCATTGCAGTAAATCAATTAAAGGGAGGAAATATAAAGAAAAATTTTAAATATAATTAAGCAGTAATGTATAACTAACTTACTATTAACATTTACATTCCCAATTATTTATTAGGAACATACGTGTGTAGTTATTACTTACAAAAAAATAGTAATGCCTTTTATTTATTTTTTTGAACACTGATCTCTTCTTGTATATTCCCTTTTCGGTATATTTGGCTTCGCCACTACTTTATTGCAGGAAAATATCCAAAGTGAAGATTGTAATTTGAAAACTTAAGTCTGAACAGAAATGTGATATATTTCCTCGTATGTTTCTTCTATTTTACTGAGGATACCGTGGTAGATCTACATCTAGGCAAAAAACGAAACAAAAGAAAAACTGTGTTCTAATTAAGTCCATTGTAATTAATTCTTTTTTTTTTAGAAGCTATCTTTTGTTTTCTCCTGTGCGTGCATGGATAGATGTCCTATTTGCTACTAATCTTAAGTCGTAGAATCTTCATTTGCTCAGCAAACCGGTGTGTTTCACGATTGGTCACGGGCCATAAAACCGTGATCTGTACGGTCTCCGTGAATCTCAAATAATGTTTCCTCTTCCTCGCCTTCCCGTTGCTAGATATGAGAACGTTAATCAATTAGCCACGCATCCAATAAGTAGCTCCGGTAGACCTGAAAAATTAATAATTAATCCTGTCCGGGGCAGAAACAGCTTGCGTGTGCTATATTGGGTGTCTCTGGAATTACTTTACAGGGAAGTAATTTAATTCAGGAAATATAATACCACTTAAGGGTTTTTTTATGATGTATTATCGAAATGAACTTTTTTTTTTGTAATCAGGGCTATAATTCTTATTTCGCGTCGCATTTTTCATAATTCTTGTGGAAAAAAATTAAATCAAAAATGCGCGGATCAACATCACGACGCACTTGATTAATTTATTCTTTGTGTAAGATTAAAATTATCCACACAAAAAAACAAAACAAAAAACAAACTAACAGTAACATTAATAAAGAAAAAAAAACAATAATTCAAATGCAACAATCTCCAAAAATAATAGGAAATATATAATAACAATAGGGAATGAATATATTCATACTATTGTTAAATTCATAATTTAATTGTATATTTTTTTCTTTCTTTTCCATTGTTCTAGATATTTCTTTTTATTTATTTTATTGCGCAATGTCTTCCATCTTAACTTTATGTTCTCAGCATCTATTCTCTATCCTTCATCTTTTATCAAACTATTTAAAAGAAAATGCGATAAAATAATATAGAATCTTTCAATTATTTTTCCAAGATAAACTTATTTCCAAAGAGGATATCTAGTCGTTTCAGTGTTTGCCCGATGAACTGACAAATACGATCGAAATCTTATTCTTTGCAAATAAATTTAAGAATTCCAGCAATAGACATACATAGTCGTAATCGATTTCGCTTTAGGCGACAACAGACTGCAAAGAATTAATGTAAATAATAGATATTTTTAAGTAAAAATAAAAATTTGACTCTATGAAGTTTACAAAAAAAGTCAGACAATAACAACTTAAATGTAGAATTGTTTCGATATTGTTATAAATATATATTTCGTGGATGTTTTCCTTAATTATGTTAATTAGGTTTCCTGTCTTTTTTAATCATCTATGAAAGACAGTTTCTCTGATTTCAAGGAATCTATAATCATCTTGAGGCCTCTTCAGGCAGATTCCTAAATTTTAGATTAATGAATATTAAAAGAAGTCATGACGTACTTCATATTTAAAACGATTATACAACAAAAAAGTCCCTGAAAGAATTTAAAGTCACACACACACACACACACACACACTGTTTTCGTATCCATTTTCTTTGTATTTGCTCTTGTTTTGTAAAAAATGAATTGTAAAATGAATATTTATTCATATATATAAACAAAATGCAATGATTAAAACATATAATAATAATTGTTGTTATATTATTTTTAGTTTTGAACAAAGTTAGTTGTTTGGTTTGATAGATAACAAAGATTAAAGTATAGTAAGAAGATGATAAAAATTCTAAATATCAATTCAATATTAAAATGAGTATGGAACAGATATATATAAAGAGAGCTGAGGAAAACACTGAAGGACTTCAATGTCAAACTTCATATGTAGTGATTTTCGAGGTAGCCATACCTTTATATAAAGCTGTAATCATTGTAATCTTACACTGTACAAGGTTTATTTCGGTCATTCAATCTAATGAAAATAATTTCCACCTTTTAAAATACTCTACAATGGAGAGTACAAATGGATATAAGCGCCGTCAACTGATGGATTCCTGATCTTAATAAAGCACTCTTATATCGGAATGCACCAAGACTTTACAACATTGCTTTGTGCATTTTTAAATTTCATGAAGCTACTTCATAATGTGTTAATTTACATAAAATTAAAAGTAAATTTTGGGACCATATAAGCTAACTGTTTATTCATTATATCAATTTAAAGTTAACATTCGAATATCAGAGCTCTTAATTCGTTGTTTCGTGAAGAATGTGAGGAATTTATTAACTTGTTTTACAAAATAGTCCCAATTGAAAGTAAAGATAGTCAGTCGTGAATTTACAGCACTCTAAATATTTACATTTTTATCAATCAACGAGCAGCAAAATATTTTGCTTTATTTCTTTAATTATCTTATGAGATTTTTCATTTCTTTTCCGTCAATCATGATTGGAAATTTCAGAACAGTTCAAGTTAGAAATCGGAAGGATGTGTGGTGTAATTTAAGCAACTCGTCTCAAAAAAAAAAGCGAAACAAGTAGTAGCTGCAAGTAAACCATGAAGTATTATGAAAGTATTTGTTCATTTCTTTGCTCTGTTAATTCAGTCATGATATACAACATAAGAAATGGACAATTTCACAGCTATCGTGGAAAAACAAAGGACGTTTTGTTGATATAAGTTAAAAACATTCTACAAAAAAACCACACCTTTTCCCAACTGCCAATAATTTACTTTTTCCCAATGATTATAGACGTCCACTTGATGAATCTAACTTCAGGAAGCAAAGATGGGAATTTTTAGAAATTTATGTAAATGTATGTGTATGTTTTGCTATTATTACTGTAAATTACAATTACACGATCTATTTTTAGCTGTGGAGAAAGGTGGAAGGGTAAGAGCATCGTGTGATTCTCAGGTGATTAGGTCATTATCCCTTTGGTTGGGTAGAGCTACAACGATTTGCGCTGACTCATTACGTAAAAAAAAAAAAGAAATTAAAAAAGTATATACTTTATATTTATATATTCAGATGCGATATCTGACTTTATTTAAACACTTCTTTGACCTTTGTAGCTGATCCGGCACAAAGATTTCTTTTTTCTTAATGGTTGATGTGTTGTTATTTTTTTTTGATTCGTCTTTGTGTATTTTTTTTTTTGGTCTGATGCGAGCCAATCCTTTTCGGGTGGGTTCACTGCTCTTTGGACCTGTATATCGGGTGACAAGACATCCGAGCAGTCCTTAATTAACAGACTCAATGGAATACATTAATAACCTTTTTTTTTTTTGTTTTGTTTTATCTTTGCACCGAGACATATTCGCTTCTTGAGGTATGGTAACAAGTTTCCTTTGCTTTCCATTGGCTGAGTCTAGACTGTTCGAACTAAATATCAACGACAGGTGTGTGCAGACGCTTTGCCCTCCCTCCTATCTGCGTGTAATACCTGTTCACTTGAGGTTCGTTGATCTCAATCCATAAACGATCGCTGCCTGCGGCCTCAACAATGGACAGTCTGATCGGATGACCATCAAATCACTTCGGATGAATGTATAGCACAACGGACGATCCGATATCCCTTGCGCTAGACTTAAATATGGAACAATATTACACTAACTTTTGCGGTCTATTTACAGCGAATCAGAAGCTGATTGATAGTGATATTTTAAGGTTAAAATGATAGTGATAAATTAAGGTTAAATCAGGACAACCAATTATTAGTTTGTAGCAAATAAAGTAACTGAAAAAAAAAATAAAACTCGATGAAAAATTGACAAATTAATTTAACAAATAAAACGATACCTCTTTGGTCAGAGCTAAACATAGTTCTTATTCTTATAAGATTTATTCACATAGTAATTTTTTTTTTTTAAAGAATTTTAGTATCTAAGGAAATTTTTAACGAGCGTGAAATAATTATACAAGGGAATAAAAATGCACTACAAATAATAATCACTAAGCAACTTTTGGTACTTTTGACACCGGGAATCCAAGACAAGCCTGTTTCAGGGTTATTACCAGTCCTCAGTGTCAAAACTACCAAAAGCAGCTAGATTGTTATTTGTTGTGCGTTTTTACTCCCTTGTATAATTTTAGTATCTATCTACGCTTGCGTATCAGCTTACATTTTTGTGGATTTACCTATTTCTATCTGGTTTTTTTTTTTTTCCTTCTATATTTCGTTCATTCCAAAATGAAATTTGGTCATTTCTCTTTTTTAATTCATTTAGAGGATAAAGTATATAAGTTTTTTTTTTGTTTTTTTTTTTTGGGGGGGGGGGGGTTGTAAATACCCAAAATTGGCTTAAAATACCCTTAACGTTATTGGTTTCTTTTGTTATGATTGTGAATAGCTACTTGAAGTTAACAGAGTGATAATGTATAATATTGCAGCTCTAAAATATACTGTATAGCTTATTTCATAAATTATAAATTATTAATGAAAATACTTTAAAAAAATTAAAAACAAAACAAAACAGTAAATGAAAGTAAAATATACAGTTATGGATAAACAAATATTACAACTACTACTCAAAGTAGTGAATATAAATTGAGAAAGAATAAATGAGTAAATGGGAAAAATGAAAATTAAATAGGATTCAACCATATGTTTGATAAACAGCACCTTACAATAACATTAAAATAATGATGCTGTTATAATAACATGACAAGCTGAATTTATCCAACATATTTTTCCAGTTATTATTTTAACATATTTCTTATATGTTATATTTAACATATGTCTTTTTAGTGTAGATATATTTTTTTTTTGTGTTATCAGATTTAAGTTGATCAAATATTTTGTGTATTATTCTAGTTGTAATTCTTAAATGATATTCTTAATTTTTTAATGAAACATTTTGAAATGAAATTTTTAAAATCACCTCTCGAAATGTTAGCGATAAACTTTTTGCAAAACGAGATCCTTTTACCAATAACCAGAATTCTTACTCATTTTCAAGTGTATTTAATTGGTTAGGAATCATCCTATTAATAGGCAAAAGTTGTACGGATCTTTGTAAATTTGTAATTTGAAATAACCAATCACAGTGCAGCGTTGGAACACGTCAGGCATGACGTCACGACCATGTTTAAAGATGGCGTCTCTACTATTTTCTCCAATTCACCACGACGAATCGCGATTACATAATTACTATCAGCGTATTGAGATTTTCTTTCCCACATAAATGAAGTTTACACTGAAATGCATGAAGTTCATGTGTCAAAATTTATCAGAGTTTGTAAAACCTCGGTTTTTACATAATTTCGGCTGTGGAGTCACTCGCATCAACTAGTAGGAGACAATGACGTTGCACGTGCCGTCATTGTTGTCCAGACAGGATTATTGCTATTGGCTGTTGGACATTCGTTATTGTTACTGTTGAAACCGGTAAATCAATTTTTTATTTTCTTTTATTTTAAAAAAAAATTGTTTTAGTCATTCAAATTATATGTGGGCTGTTGCGGAAGTCATGGCTTTTAAAAAATGAGCTTAGAACATCTTTTTCAATCTTGTGTTTTTCAAAAATGTGGAATTTGTTTTAATTCCATGAATATTTCACGGGTCGCAACGAGTAAGATAGTTATTAATAGAATGATGGAGTTCAAGAAGAAAGCGGTTACTTCAATTGATAAAGCACGACTTATCTCCGAAATGAAAGAATGTAATAAGAAGAAATCAAATAGATCTAGAATCTAAACGGCGTCTTTTAATGTGTTTTATAAAGTATATATAAACCAGCAGGAGAAAATATAACGGTAGTCATTTTGTCAATTGTCTTTTTCTTCTAGTTGGCAGCAAATTAGCCTCGCATCATTGTTAACAATACGGTACTTGATGGATTGTAATTTAACCTAATAATGATTCCCCCCCCCCCTGTTTATTGTTAGACTGATGTAATTAATAGGATTCTTCGGAAGCACCATCTTGCTCTTAAGTTTCATCGAGTGTTATATTATTTCAAATATAAAAAAAAGGCCATTAGGATCTTTAGAGACAGTCGAAAGGTTTTTTTTTTATAATTATGTTTACAGTTATTTATTTTTTCATTTTTTTCTTTATTTACTCCATTTGATGATGAAGTAAACAAAACACTGTAGTGTCGTTTTTCGAAAAAAAACCAAAAACACGTTTTAAAGAATTTTTAAACATTAATGTTTACTGTTATTTTTTCCTATCCTTATATATTATATCTGAAAGATGTTTTTGTGTCGGTACGCCATATCTCCCTTAATACTTCATCAAAATCAATGATTGAGACATCATTTTGAAGATTACGTTCACCGCTAATGACGAAAAATAAACAAAGTGTTGAAAATGAATGTTTTCGTTAAAAATGGAGAAGGCGCCATCTATTTACAATGTGTTTAACTAACGTGCACGATAGCTGTTGGAGATGTTTATTATTTCTCAAAGGTGTTTTTTGTTGCGAATTTTATTTGCACAGGTCAACTAATCTTTTTAAATTGTCATGTAATATCATTTCTCCCCTATCCCGTAAGAGCTAAACAGGGAAGGAATAATTTTCCGATAATGAAACCGTGCGAACTGTTTTATTTCCAATCTTAAAAGACAAAAAACAAAACCGAAATTATTGTACATCACTACAAGCGAGCAAAAGAACCACATTTTATTAAAAAAAAAAGTGGGAAAGTTTTGAGAAGTAAGTCTTGAATTTTGCCTCTAATGACCACTAAGCTTAAATAGAACTGAATAAGAAAGGAAGAAGAAACAAAAAATAAAAACAGCGAAGGAAGAGTATTAATATGTATAAGATTTCTGTTTGTAGTTGAGGATCTTGTATTTTATGACTGTGGAACCTTATCATTTTCTTACTGGTGTCCACAAGGACCTTTAAGAGCTTCGTGAATCCTGAGGCGGGACGGAGGCTTGGCCGTGCCGTGTTGTGTTATCATGTGTCCTGTCAGCCCACGTGTGGGCGAAGGAGCCCAGCCCCGTGGGAACGACGATTTCGAGTCAGCCAGGTTTGGTTTCCGAGGGACGTGGAAGTTGGAAAATAGATGAGTTATGGTTAGGCGATGAGTCGATCGCACAATCAGCATCCAAATGACTCTCAATGCATGTGGGGTCCTCCTCGTTAAGACCGCCTCCTCTTTCTTCTCTTGGACACTCCACAAAACACTCGATTTCCCAAGATATATCTATTCAGTTTTGCCTTTTTTTTGTTGTTGCTGCAGGACTCGAAAAGGAACAATCCATTTTTCGTAAATAACTGTTCTCGTTTTGAGTTAGCAGATGGAAAAACAACAGCAATTAACATTAATGGACCATTCGCATTCAAGAATTCGGCAGAACAAGTCCTGTACACTTTAAAATACAAGCAGAACTTACAGGCCTTCAAATGCCTAAAGAACATAGTTAACTGTCTAACATTCTTGTAGATGTAGGCTTTGTCTCTAATATACAGAGAGATTAATTAATATAGTTTCTCATTATCCGTTATTAAGATAATAGCTTTGGTAATTAGTCTACGTCTACGAAGCAGTAGTAACTTTCAATATTTTTTAAATTGCTCAATGATTTCAAGTAAAACTTAGGATATGACCAATTAAAAATCGATAACAATTCCTGATACCAACAAATTATTTGCGTTATTTAAAGTAATGAAAACAATCCAAAATTAAAAATGATAAAAACTAAAACAACACTTTCAGTGAGATCTGTTATTAGTGATGCATTATAGTTAGGGACAAATCAACTTCATTGCTTGTTATACTGGTGAAATACTTTACTTTATAAATAAAAGATGGCACTACTTCTTGTTTCAAAGTAACAACTAATGTTACGTGTTCAAATTCATTATTAATTTTTTACTGTCTAGTCGAAGTTTAATACCAGTTTGTTATCTTTTTTCTTGTCTATACTGTTTTTAGTCAACTAATTTATTTCCATAATTGTGAAAATGAATTTTTCAGTTTTGAATTTTTTTTTAAAAAATGTTTAATTCTGTATCGTACCTATTCGTTAAGTAAGTATTTTGGATTGGTGGAAAACACTGATCTCTAGAATGTTCTCGAAGCGACGAGATACATTTCGCTGAATTTTTTTGTTCCCAACTTGATATGTGTAACATCCACTGTAGATCATTTGCGCAACAAGATTCTATTACAAGAATGGATGCAAGAAAGAACGATATATAGGGATTTGGATTTCAAGAAATATTTTCTTGAATTATGGATGTGAATTAAGTTTTTCTGTCTTAATTCAAGAGATGGTAAGTATTAAAACTATCAACCATTCAACATTTAATTCAGAGTTGGTGAAAAGTGCTGTTCCGTTCAAGAGTCGGCATTTTCTTTTTGACCGTGCTTTTCAATTTACTTATTTTTGTTGTTTGGTTGGTAGATGAGATAAGATCTCAGACTGATCTCTCCATCCTCCAAATAAATTGTTGGTATACTCACAAGAATAGCCAGACCTACGGAAAAAAAAATTAAAATATCATCCCTCAGCTAGAAAGGTTTACTATTGCATTTTCATTTATAATATAACCAAGGATGCGATTTTATAAGTTTCTTGGTAAATTGCTCAATGATTGAGATGACCATCATAGCTTCTAGATATATTGTTAGTTAAAGATGATTATGAAGTTGACCTACAGATGGACAATGTTTTTAGCGAACTTTACAGAAATCAATTGAATTTTAAAGCAAGTATTAATATTTAACATCGCCTGTCAATAATATAAATAAATAAATAAATAAATAAATAAATAAATAAATAAATAAATAAATACAAAACCCAAATTATTAGTCCTCTAATAATGTACTGCTCGTTTTGAAATGCGAGACCCACGACAACACAGACGATTCTACACCGCAAAGGGATGATACGCTGAGATGGACAATTTCCTAAGATCTGTTTTTTCTTTTAGTACCTGTAAAAAGATATTTTATTTTTGCAATAGTATTTATTCTTTCCATAATTCTTTCCCGAAAAGCGCAAATAAAACCCAGCTACTAGTAAACTAACGCTATGAAAAGTAAACATCCCATCTTCCTCGCCCCTATTGGGAAGAAATCGCAGGAGACCTGACGCATTCGCAAAAGCGCTGAAGGCTCTCCTAAACGAAAACGGACTGTAATAGTTGTTTTCTTTCCTTCTGTTAACTTAATAACTTATTTTACATATCTTACGTATTCCTTATAATTGTAATCTTATAGAAGAGAAGTATATTTAGATATGAACCAACAAGTAGACGCCGACATACAAAATTAAAGTTTTAAAAATTTTTAACACATTAAAAAATACAAGAGAATGATCGGTTTCGCCTGTGCAACTAGGATTTTGAAAAAGCCTGGTTGCACAAGCGAAACCGGTCATTCTCTATCTATTTTTTAAGGTGTTAAAATTTTTTTTAAACTTTTAATTTTGTATGTCGGCGTCTATTTTGTTCGTATTTAAATGCATACGTTAAAATATCAGTTATATTTACTCATAACTTATGCAGAATTAAGAACACTTTTAATATTTGAATTGAAGTTACTTAATTGACAATGAAAAAAAAATTCGTGACTTTTTTATTTTCTAACATTTTCTAATTTATAATACTTTTTAATAATTCCTATATTTCTAATAAAAGTTAAGGCGGCATGTGCTTTTTATAGGGACAGTCCTGCAAACACAAAAACAATTCTTGAAACAGACAGACAGAGGAATGAATGGAACTTTCTTTCTCTTTCTTCTACTTTAATTTTTTTTTCGAAAGAATATCCGCTGAGGAAAAAAAAAAAAAAAAAAAAAACTGAAAAGGTTTCCTTTAAATGTGTAATTTATAGTCTGAGAAGTTACTGTTTGAGATCTAGATCAAACTAAGTAATCTTTTTACCAGATACTCATTTTAAAGATGTCGTGCCATTGGATCGTAGGTTTCAGGGCCATCCCACTCACTAAAGTCGACACTATGGGATAATAATGCTCCGAGTGTTAATTGACTTTTGGTGTCGAAATGGCAGCGGACCAAAAAATCGGGTGGTCATTAGCGCCCTTGTAGCGATAGGCGAAGCAGCAGTCTGGACCGGCAGACGTGCCTTGAATGGACACCAGGAGCTGTCACACCACTTCCATTCATTCACGCAGGTTGCCAGGACAACGTTGATGGATAGAGAGATCGAATCAGCAAAGGTGAGGTTGCACAGACCCTTCTCAAACGAACTACAGTGGATCGACATGGAATGCTATTAGAAGCAACAACACACAAAGGGAAAACTTCATTCACAGATATTGTAATGAGCAGCAAACACAAAACCTACAAGAATTGGTTTGCAAAGTGTTCTTTAAAGCTTTTTTTAAGTAAAATAGAATATTTAAATAAGACACAACAAAATGTGCAATAGATAGACACATTTTATTAATTTGAATAAGATTGGGATACAGCTGTTTCGAGCTATTTAGCTCTCTTCTGCCAGAAATAACAATCACCTTTCAGTTCAGATACAAGGACTAGTCAGCAAATGAAAATAACTTAAACCGTTAAGAAGTAACAGAATGTATTTCATCCATAATAATAATAATAATAATAATAATAAATACTGGTCGTCTCTGTGGTCAAACCCTATCCCCCACAATGATAAAGCACCATGGATAACAGAGGAACAGCAACTCACTGAACACTTACCCTGCATGTCCTTCCATGAGATTACTCTCGCAGACATACAGACAGCACTAAAACATGCACACAACTGGAAGGCTCCTGGTGCAGACGGAGTCCAGAACTTCTGGATCAAGAGGTTCACGTCCCTGCATGGAAAACTAGCGCTTACACTCACTGACATAATCCAACACCCAGAACATATGCCTCGTTTCCTCACACTGGGTGTCACATACCTACAAAGCAAGAACACTGAAACAGCACAACCTGCAAACTACCGCCCAATCACTTGCCTCCCCACACTTTACAAACTCCTCACCTCCTGCCTCGCAGACAAGATCTATACACACATCGAGACATATAACATTCTTTCCGAACAGCAGAAGGGCTGTCGCAGGAATTCCCAGGGTTGTAAGGAGCAACTCCTTATTGACTCTGTAATCCTGCGCCAGGCACGCGTGAAGAATAGGAGCTTACATATCGCATACATCGATTACAAGAAGGCATTTGATTCTGTCCCTCATTCCTGGCTCCTACACACTCTTCATATCTACAAAATACACCCCAAGATCACGGCATTCTTAGCTGCCACGATGAAGAGTTGGAACACAACATTACACCTACGCACCTCTAACACCTCCATCACTACAGATCCCATTCCCATAAGGAGAGGTATTTTCCAGGGAGACTCCTTGAGTCCTCTTTGGTTCTGCCTCGCCTTGAATCCACTGAGCCATATACTAGATAACACAAAACACGGTTATAGGCTTACCACAGGCACTGTGACACCATATAAAATCACACACTTACTCTACATGGATGACATTAAACTCTATGCCACAAACAATGCACAACTTACTAATTTACTACAAGCCACCACACAGTTCACCAAAGACATTGGGATGGAATTTGGAATTGACAAATGCCGCAAGTTACACATAATACGTGGGAAGACTTCGAATTTGGAGGGTTTTGAACTGGACCATGGTTTGGCCATCCAATCCATGGAAGAGGGAGAGACCTACAAGTACCTGGGCTTCCAGCAAGCGCGCGTCATTGACAACGCAAACATCAAAATTGCACTGAAGAACACATACCTTGCTCGAGTTCACAAAATCCTCAAAACACAACTCAACGCCAGAAATAAAATTAAAGCTATCAACACTTTTGCCGTTCCCACACTAACATATTCGTTCGGCATAATTCCATGGACAAACACCGAACTCGAAGCACTACAACGCGCAACACGCACTACATTCACGAAACACAACATGCACCACCCCAAGTCCGCTACGGAAAGGATGACTCTTCCCCGCAAGGAGGGAGGCCGAGGACTCATCAACCTCATCACCCTACACGAAAAACAAGTACATACACTTAGGGAACATTTCCACCAAAGAGCAGAAGACTCCTCACTTCACTCAGCCATTGTCAAGGCTGACACACACCTCACACCCCTTAACCTCGAAAACTCTTCTCCAACACTCACCACCCCTGACACCCACACTCAGCAGCTGCGTGAATCATGGGGTCGTAAGGAACTCCATGGCAGACATCATCACGAACTCAGCCAGCCTCATGTCGACATGGAAGCGTCGAACAGATGGCTGACGAGTGGTGAGCTGTTTGGGGAGACCGAAGGGTTCATGATCGCAATACAGGACCAAGTCATCTCCACACGCAACTACAAGAAACACATTCTACACGATGCAAACACACATGACGACAAATGCAGGAAATGCCACACTACGCATGAGACGATCGACCACGTAATATCAGGCTGTCCCCTTCTCTCTCAAACAGACTACCTCCACCGACACAATCAGGTAGCATCGATCGTTCATCAACAACTAGCACACAAACATTCACTTATTAAGAGCACGGTCCCGTACTACAAGTACATACCACAAAGCGTATTAGAATCACCCTCATATAAACTATACTGGGACCGCCCCATTCACACAGATAAAACTATACATCACAACAGACCAGACATCACACTTGTTGATAAGGTCAACAAACAGACCTATCTAATTGATATTGCAGTGCCTATCAGCAAGAACATGCAGA
>JAFIDM010001028.1:30234490-30296279 GCA_023159025.1 Thereuonema tuberculata | reverse complement strand
TATATATATATATATATATATAAAACCTTAAATATAACAGTTAAATTTTATATTGAAAGCAATCAACCAATAACTTATTGTGTAGTATTTCCTTTAAACATCATTAAAACTATGTATGTATTAGCTAAAACGTGATATTCTTTGGAACCTCTGAGAGCGGCTCCTTCTGACGTCACGTGGATCGAATCGGAATCGTCACCTTAGCGTGGTCGTACTATAGATATCGATGGAAATGTATTGTTTAGTTTCTAAAGCTTTCTACGGGGATTTTTGTCAACTTCATACGCATATTTCTCGATATAACCGCAAACGAAAAATTTCAAATACAAAAGTTTGACCATCTGTTGTCTGTAAATATCCTTTGCAAGTTTCGAGATGTTTCATGCACAGAGGGGAAACACCGACACTCAAAAGGAAAATAGATTAAAAAGGAAGGTGAAAGTATTCTTTGGAAAATAATGCAAACAAGTATGGAGATCAGCATTTTTATATCTGTTTTGTTTGCTTTGTCTGTAGTTTCGAAAAGACTTGCGGCGGCGGCGGTGTGACTGCCACGGTTTGTAAAAAAAGTCGTTTGAACAAGTGAATAAGTTAGTTGACTCCCCTTAATGCAGGAGCCTCACGGGATAAGTTGTCTCTGTTCAATAAATTCCAAAACATATACCGTTGACAGCAGAAGTGAGAAGAATGAGATATACAGATACAACCAACAGGAGAAATGGAAGTTCATAAAAAAAAAGGAGGAGAAGCAATCACACACACACAGAATAAAAAAAACAAACTAGATTGAATGACATGCGTAAAACCCAAGAGAGTGTAATCCCTTGTTGATCAAGTTTAAGCTAAGTTGTAAAATGTTAAAAGAAAAGAAAAGAAGAAAAAAAAGAGTTGGTAAAACTTTATTTTTTCTTAAGCTCTGAACGTGAGATGAGGTGAAATGTCGACACGTAGAGAGAATTGATTGGAGATTATAACATCACGTGGGTAATAAAGCGTAAAGGGAGAAGTGTTGGCGGCACCGATGACCAGTCTGATGAGAATAAGATATTGCTTAGTTCATTGGCAAATCCTTATTTATTTCGTTTAGTTTGGGCTTCGAAATGGGCTTGTTGACAATTACTGCAGCAAAAGCCGTTAGCATCTTCTATATTTTCTGTTGTTTTACACTAACGGGCCGTGGAAATTGATGCATCAACATTCGCTAAAATGTTAAAATGGCTGTCATTAAGATTTTGGCATGGAAAGTTTTAAATTTCAATCATATTGGTTAAAATAACGTTTAGCAATTTAAAGTATTTTAAATTAGGAAAAACATTTGAAAAGAAAGTAAAAAAAATATTTAATGCTTGGCTATAATCCAAAAATAAAATATCACATTCTATTATCAAAAGTTCGTTGATTGTGTAAAGCAGTTCAATGTCTTGCATAAAATGGTCAGTCTTTACTTACACAAGCTCTGAAGTAGAGGTATCGGATTTTATTATCGGCAACACAATGATATCCACATTCAATATCTCCATATTGGTATCATTGTGATTCATTTCCGTTGCACTATCATAAAATAAACATTACATCCATTGCAATGTATTATTCACACTTCGATGCATTAGAAGATGAATATAATCACAGTATTAGAAGAGAAAATAGAGCCTATATATAAATGTGGTAAAATTTTTATTCCTTCCTTTCGCCATATTGCATAATTTCGAAGCACAGCTACCATACACACTAACGTTGTCTTTATCTTCTGTGTACACTCTCTGCACATGTTTTAACAATAGACACCGATGATTATCACAGAGTTCACAATAGTTTATCGAGTGAATTGTTGAATTTCTCAATAATAAATATTACTTTGCTAAATTATAAATCATTTAATCCAACAAATCATTTGTTTTGAATTTGATTTGTAGTTTCTCTTGTTAAGATTGGTGAAAAAAAAAACCAATGAAGAATAGTGTTTATTTTCACACATCTTCGATTCAGAAAATTAGAGTAAGTTTAAGACGAGATGAAATAATATGAAGTTAATGATCGCGAAATGTTAAATTAAAATGTATGTTCCTGAAAAAAGGTTTTAATAAAATCAATAACAATCGTAAAATAAATACGCATGTTATTAAAACATTAAAAAGTTTAGACAAGCTGAAAATGTATAACTGTTAAGATAAAGATATTAATAAATATCTATAGAAAGAATTTAAATTATTTAAATAAACCTAGTTTTGTTTTAAATACACTTATAATACACTTATAATCATATTCCAAAATATTGAAAAAGGAAAATATACAGTACAATCGTGGAAAATAATATACACCATAATACACAAGAGTGTACAATGTAATATATAATATGTACAATAATACAATAAATATAATACACAATATAAACAATAGTCTCTGGAAAACAACATCCAATCTTCCTTTTTTATTAACGAAGATTGAATGTTGTCCTCCTGAGATTTTTCTAAAACCGACCGCCATTTTGGAGAGATTACAGCTTATCTATTGAGGGACCCAAGTAGATGCCACATCTATTTGAATTTTGATTTCTTGCTACGTATCATCCAATAGATCCTACCATCTAGTATCTATTCTATCATCTACAATTTACCATCAACCTTCACACACCAACTCTCCATAGACAACTTGTTTTTCTGGAAAATTTTAATTTTTTGTCATGCCTTCTTTTCCACAGAAATCCTCATATTGTCAGTTTAGTGAATCCTACCAAAATTCTCTGGATAATCTTATAAAGTTATATGTTATGTATCCCTGCGAAGAATGGTCGTATTCCATATTATGCTTTTGGGATGTTAATTTCTAATATTACCTTTACTTATGCTTATTAATTTTTGACAAAAGTTACTTTGTCCAATTTCCTTACTATGTATTTTATATATTTCATTAAGGCTATTTTTATTTATTTTAAAATAGATAATTCTTCATTGTTTTTTTTTTTTTAGAACTGAATGTTAGACTTTAACGAATATGTAGTTGTTGCTATTATAGAAATGTATTCTAGCCACTTTTGCAAGTATTTAGATGCTGAGATTTTTGGGTTTTTACTCCTTTTTATTCACAATATATCTCCATAGCTTATTTAAGTAACTTATACGTATCGTGACTGGTATTTGGCAAAGGTAGCATTTCTTTGCAGGCTCAGCAAAACCTTAGACTATAAAATCTCTAGAGTTTATAGTCTGAAATTGTGATTTGTGATACTTTTGCGGGGGAAGGTGATTTTATAGTCGGAATATGAAGATAAACAATAGCGATTTGATTCGAATAAGCCACAAACTGCTAAGTTTTCATTAATCAACAGTTTTGCCAAAGGAGATGAAGTGCGGAGGTGGGACTGATTGCGTCAAAGGTACAACTCCAAGGTCGATCACCGTGATAACTACAGGTGCTTTGTATCACCGACGATGTTCCGCACAATTTATTGCTCGCCCCAGGTTTTCCAACAGTTCGGTCCAATGCGCATGCGCACTGCTTGTCTTCCTGTCTGGTCTCCCCAACTACGATCTGGGAACTCTAAGGGCGCGGCCGAGACTACCGTCAGCGTTGCCAGAAGCCGTCGGCAGCCAATACATTGCCGTCCGAGCTAATGGCGGCCCTACCAGACACTACGACTATTAATTCCGAAAGGCCCATAATTGACTTTTTTTTTTTTCTTTCCCTTTCTCTTGGGGAAAAGTAATGTATTGTTTTCGACAAAATCGACATCGGCCAAAGAGTAAATGAAGCCTCAGAGGCAAACGCAATTTTCCCTCGCAGGACACATAATGCTGTCTCTGAAGAAACAACAACTCATTGCCACTACCCTTACTTTTTTTTTTTTTTTTTTAATGAAGTTCTGAATAAGGAAGCGAAAACGAAGAAGAGGGGGAAAAACGCAAGGGGGAGGGGTTGATCGAAGCCGTGGGTCAAATTCGAATATCGAACACAGGGTGGAACTAGACACACGGAGACGACACTGTAATCATTGCTGAATACATTGAGAACCACAAAAGGCAATAAGGAATGAAGCCGCTTTATTAAATCAATAGCCGTATGGACGCAGAGGGAAAATTACGGGGAGTGAGAAAAATTCAAGACAAGCTTCATTTTCTTGTTCGATTCATTATATTACAAGGACATCATAATATTTTTATGATTGTCATTTCGCTTTATGGGTTTTTGTTTTTTAAAGTCTGTGGAAACCTGCAAAGCATCGGCGTTCTGATATCTTCAACACAGAAACAAAACAGAATTTAGCCGAACACAACGGAGATGGTTTTAATTTAGAAGTCAAGCAATTATCCGTTTAATAAAATGCAAAAGAATCGGCTTAATATAATAATAACAAAATTTTTAAAAAATAATTAAAAAAAATAATTAAAAAATAATTAAAAAAAAAAAAAGAAAGTACATTAATGGAAGGAAAAATAAAAAAAAAGTTAGGAAAAAAAGAACATTAGAAAACCAAGAAAAAAAATTCATGCGGACATTTAGAAAAAAAGATTAAGAAAAGGAAAAAAAAAAAGAGAGAAAAATAGATTCACGGATTTGAATCTTTAACATTCAGCATACGATTCCAAGAACTTACCGATCACGCTATAACTGACAACTGAAATGAAATGGTTGCATTTCTGACATTTCTGACATTTAAGCTAATAGCGGAAATCCAATGAAAACAATACCAAATATTTCGAACGTGGGAGGGAGGAAGGCGTTGGTCCCTGAAAATACCCTATTCATACGTTTTTGGGCCTCTGAACACGATGGTGAAATCCGTTTGTCGATTCGATCTTCCGCTCGGGAATTGTTAGGGAAGGACGGACACGGACGGACAGGATAGACACAAATAGCTACCGTTGTTTTGGTCGCTATCACAGTAGCTCCCAAATGAGTCGCTAAAAATTTATTACTACTATTTTTCAAACCTGTAAACAAGCCTTATATATGCTTGAACTAATAAACATAACTTAGTTGACTCTTGTCCCAAATGAATTCTGAATCATTATTAAAGAATTGAAGAAGCAATGGTGTTTTAAGATGGCTTCAATTTCGACTAAATAGTCGGTAAATTTTGGTATCGAGTCCATTAGGTTTCTAACTTCCTAGCTTTAATTTTTTTGTCAATAATTTTAATTCAAAAGAAATTAAATTCTTTTGAGTTGTGTGTGTGTGTGGTCGGTTCGCACCGAAGTGCGAGCTTCGTTGCCGAAGCATCCGTGCTCCAGGGAGCGCTAGTGTTCCCAAGACGGCGAACCCCTAGCAGACTCCCTAGAATTACAAGGGAAAGATACTGGAGTGGTTTCCCGTGGCCTTCCCCAGGACGCCATTAAGGAATGACGTCAGACCGAAGAGAAAGTGAAGAAGAGGCTACAACACAGGAAAGGAAATTTTTGAAACATCCATGCTCGCTACCGGGATTTGAACCCGGGCGCTGGCACATTGATCTCACGACAGACCGACGCCTGAGACCGCTCGACCACACCAGCGCGGCTCTTTTGAGTTAAAATTACTGAAATCCTTTATTTATTAAATCCTTTTTAATTTTAATTCAAGTTTATATGACTTGTATTGATTTCTAATGTGATACCTGCCATTTAATGTGACTTGTCAATAATTACACTATAAACATCAAATTTAAGTATTTTTTTTTTCCAAAAAAATGTCTACGATTTCAATAGTATTTATTCTGCATTAGCTTCCCTTTCATAGTTCTAATCATACACATTAACAAAATCATTAGATAATCTTAATTTCTCTATTTGAATGTGATATCGCTCATTAAAAGAACATATAAGGAGAGTTCGTAAGAGATCGACTAAAATTTGAAAGAGTTATCTAAGCTGTTTGTTTTATGTAGACTTTGAAAACAAACAAAAAGTTATGTATTTCCAACTTACAGCTAAACAAGGCAAACATATGTAGATTGTAGGCCATGTAAATACGCTTTGCATTTTCCAGTCAAGTCATTTACACAACTAGGCTGTGTTTCCTAACAGACCCTGATACATTTCATGACAACAATCTTCCTGCATTGCCATTGCACTTGCATTGATACATTAGCGAATGGTTTGTAGTGGAGGGAAATATTACAGTCAATCATATCATTTCTTCTCTCTAACGAATAATTTGGAAAGCTGTTCATTGGTCCTTCTCATTTACCAGATCCTTCTCTTCCGGACTTAACGTAGATAACCGGATAATGTGTTTGTATGTGTGCAAAGTATTGTTTGTTCCCAGGGCCGTAACTAGGGGAAACAGGGGCACGTGCCCAGGGCCCAGACGGAAGAGGGGGCCCCAGAAAGGCCCCTGAAAGATCGGAAAAATTCGCATTATATTAAAAAAAACTGTACGCCTTTCAACAACGTTTTGGGAACCTGTCCGAAAATAGTAGTCCACCTCCCCCTCTCTTCTACTGTCCTGTCTCGTATAAAATTTAGTGTAGGGGGACCCAGTGATGAGAACTTGTCTAGGGGCCCAAAAAAGCTAGTTACGGCCCTGTTTGTACATATTACATAGTGTATTTAATTACTTCTTGGATCACATTCGGAACTCACCCTTCTTCCATGTCAACATATCGATTGAATCATTCATTTTTTAAATCACATTTTCGTAAATCCAGTGAATGGAAGAATGTGTAGACACTTCAGTTTTTTTTTGAATCGCTTGTGGAACGCGATACGTAGGATGTCTTAGCCTTCTTTTTCTTTTTGTTGGTGTTAACATGTACAGGTGGGCAGGTTTTTAATTTCTTCCCATTATTTTCGTTATGTTTCTGAGGTCGCGAGATCGTTTCTAATTATGCACTACTCAAAAATAATAAACACTCCCCGAATAAAAAGAAAAGTAAAAAAACTTCACACGCAGGGAAAGTATGCAAATCGTTATGGTAACCAGACTATTTTGCCCTGAGCCAACCTTTTTTCTTAGCTGATAATAATATCTTCAGAATATATATATATATATTTTTTTTGTCTGTGATCTTTGAAAATATTCTTACTAATAAAATACGGCCTTCCTTCAATATGGAAGCCTTGCATTACCAATTATTCGAGGTAATAATGCATTATTCAATGCTACATTCTTCAACATTTCACACATAAAAAAAATCAATACGATCCTAGCTTCAAGTATTGAGAATTCGGAGAATTTAAAAGAATGAAAAATTGCATCTTATTAAAAAGAAGGTAAAAAAAAGAAAGTTATGAATGATAACTTACCAAAACATCGTAATAATAATAGGCCTATTTGTCATAAAAATGGAAATTAGTTTGTAGAAACTAATAAGGAAACCTGATTCAGGTCTAAAATCTAACGTAAACTATAATTTTGTTAACAGGTCTTCTTTGGTTAATAGTTAAAAAAAAAATATCGGTGTCCTAAATATTCGTCCTTAGTAAATTATGATTGTAACTATTAAGGGAAGCTTTAAGAAATGGTTTAATCTTTCTAAAGAAAAACATAGTTTTTCTTTAAATTTCGTCCATCATTTATTTTTAAGAATAACTTTTTTACTTTCCTAAGGTTTAAAAAAAAAATAACTCATTAACTTTTGAACAAGGAAGCAGATCCTCTGGATACTTGATATCCATATTTATTGGCAAAAGACCATCTCGCCTTAAATTTTTTATTCTTTATTTTTAGTCTTTCTAATGTGGCCCCGAGATTTAATTGTAATGAAAAGGGTGATAATTAAAACTGCTTAAATATGATCTTATAATATGTTTTTTTTTTTAAATACTAGCTTTAAAACTAAAACCTTACTTCAGTCATGATATACAATGAAAATTCTTCTTAACATATACACAATATTTCGGTTTCTTCAATAGAAAACTTCTTCAGGTCACATTGAGGACAAGAAAAACTTCTTCCTCCAGAATTCGTTATTAAACATTTAAAAATTAATTCAAAATTTTTATTAATTCAAAACTTTCAGTCCGTGTTTACAATTCAATACATCACATTCCAACAATATATGTACCGTCCGTGTTTACAAACAATTTGCTGACTTTTCGTATTCATAATCAATTTACATTATTTTCTGACAACTCTCATACAATTGTAATTTACAATTCAATAAGAAGAATTTTCGTTGTATATCATGATTGAATAAGATTATCGTTTTGGAAACTAAAACCTTAGTTTTTATTTAGGCTTACAACAAATTCTTGTTTTATTGTAATAGTAATGTTAACAATGTAATATTCAAATTGAAGAACTTGATTTTGTCTCAATGTTTTCTAATAAAATTGCTTTTCAATAAGATATCTCTTTAGTATCGACAATGTATTTGAAGTATACAAGAAAAAGACCTTACAAACCAAGGGAATCAAGTGACTTTTTGAAAACATACCAAAAAAACAAAAAACAAAAAATCTCTGAAAAACTCTGAAAATAAGAGTGTTTGTTTTTCACATCACTGAACACATCGCGTAGCAGTGTGACCTATCTGATGATAATTTACTTACCCATTCCCTCGATAATTTAACATTTGTCACGATGATTACCTCTTCAATCAGTGATGTATTCGGCGGTCTGCTGTTATTCAGCGATTATACATGAAGTCTTGGTCGCAATTTGTTCACCGATATGTGTGATGTGCTACTCTTCAATCGATCTCCAGAAAAATCGCATTCCCTACTAAAGGCATTTGCAGTACCTAAGTCGACTCGGGCTTAAATCAAGAAAGGAAATACCGAAACGGATTTATTATTCGACGTAATCTCACATATTTTAGTCATGGTTGCAACAATGTGAAATCGAAACCATTTCGTTAAGATCAAAAATTCTTTAATGCTTTATAATTACTATTTACGTTATTTCTTAGTTTTTTTTATTATTATTACTTATTTCTTAAACAAAAAAGAAAAAAAATACATGGATTCTCAAAGACTTCAGAGAAACTTGAGTTCATCTCATACTATTGTCAATTTCAGAGTTTTGAGTTTGCGCATTGAGAACCACTGTTAAATTTAGAGTATTTATTATAATTCAATCAGAGTTTCAGGAATCAGCTGCTATTTTCGATACATTGAGTTTTTTTGTTTTCAAAAGTGTCTACACCAAGGCCATCGAAGGAGTGAAACACTAATAAGTGTAACTGGTTGCCAGGTACTAAATAAATTTTAAAAAATATAGATAAAAATCTAGATAATCTAGATAATAGATATTACGCCACATGATCACTTTAATGTCAAATATCTTTGCTAGTTTTATATTTATTCATGTTGAATTTTGTTAGTAGAAATAATTCCATTATTCAATAACACTGTTTCTTTAATTCCTGTGTCCATTGCTTGATTTAAAGGGAAGCAAATGCTTAGATTTGTAATAATTCACGCATAGATTAAGCTTTCTTTTCAATGAAAATCTTCTTTAGAGACATTTTCTAGAGTTTATATTATTTCTTTATTTTTTCATTCCGAAATGAGTTGTACAATAGATACAGCACATTCTGATTTGCATTTTATTCTCGCTTTTCATTGATTCCGACTTGGTTTTATTGTCTTTTTTTTTTAAAGTTTGCATTTATAGTTGTCTTTTTAATGGATTAATATTTATTATTTTCAGATTTCATTTCGGTTTTAATTTGCTTTTTAGTATTTTTATAAATTGTGATCTGAGTTTTGTAGGTTAATACGAACCTCAACTTTTCACAGTTTTGTATTTCAATTATTTTTTATAGTTTCTTTATTCAGTTGTTTTACGTTTTGTTCGACTTTCATAGTTTTGGTATTTTCCAGCAATTTCCTTTACTTTGTGTTTTCGGTTGAGTTTTTATTGTTTTACTTAGGGAATGTAGTACGACCATTCTTAATTCTAGCGGTCGCCTTAGTAATAGAGTTTAGAGCGTATCTACGAACCTCTAACAGAAATGACAATAGTACAGATAGATTGCTAATAAGCGGTACCTCTCGCTCCCTCGACCCGAAGGATAAGTGGGTTCCCTCGACCCTAAGGACCGCAAAGGCCTGTAATTGGAATACGTTTATAATCAATAACAACTCCGTCAAAAAGCTTTTATTTAATCTTTTGAAGAAATTCAAGAAATAACTATTTTCTTGAATTTCTTCGAAAGATTAAAGAAAATCTTTTTGACGGGGTTGTTATTGATTATATAAACGTATCTCAACTAGAGATACGTAATTGAAGTAACCAACTTTTCAGGCAATTAATTCAAATTAAAAAGCATTTTGTTTTGAGAATTGTTCCGCCTCGGCTAGGCTACAAGCTACGTTATTAAAAACAATAAATAATATTACCACTTAATAAGTAATATTCCAAATGGGAATTAAAATATAACATTCTACCATAAACATTGAAACATATACAAATTCTTATTTTATGTGATTAAAAAAAAATAATAAAAATAGATAGTAACTCTTAATAGTAACTCTTCTTCTACATAAGTAGCCCGTTTTAACAGAGATTTGTAAAATTATTTAAAAGTAAAAATAGATAAATAATCTTAATTGTTCCTTCAATTTTCAAATCCATTTAAAAATGGATTTTCTATTAATTACTGAAATTCCTTGCTCAATCTTCAACCTTTGTAATCTTTATAATAACAAGATTTTTACTTTTTTTTTTTTAATTACCATATTGTTATTTATGGCAATGCATGTACACAAAATTTCTGATAACCAATTATTTTCCCATAAAATTTCAATATCAATAAAAAAGATTTTTTTTTTACTAGAAACTAACTAATGATTGGATTAAAATCTTAGTTATTTTATAATTATTATTACTTTGACTTATTATTTCTAAGTAATTTTTCATTCTGAAAATTATTTTTTTTTTGAGGGAATTATAACATTTCTTTTTCGTTTTCAATCTACTTCTTAAGGAAAATTAAGACCCATAAACCTTTATCTTACATAAGTCAGTACTTAGGTCCGTGGCACTCAAAGTCTGTATATGGGACTTAGCAATTGCTAATTGATTAATCACTCCATTTACTTCAGCGACTTTAGTTATTGAAAACTGACTAATTAAAGCATTTCTTGAATGAATATGTAATGCGGTATTGTTTTTGTTTAATTTCTTACGCCTTCATCTTACTAATTAATCAACTTTGTTAGTTTCATTTATTAATTGATTTGTTTTATTCATATTTTGTTCTATTAATTTTATTACATTTATTTATCTATTTTCGTGATTTATATCGATACGTTGGAGAAGGGAAATCTTTTATTTATTTTAACTTATTTATTTAACTTTAAAGTTTATTTTTCGATTGAATTATAACTAAACAAATTGGTTTCTTTGTTATCTGTTAATTTATTAATTTGTAAATTAGTTAGATAAATCAAATCTTTTCAATGAGTTCGAAGGAATCAAATCAATCGTTGGGGAATCACTTTTTTCAGAAAATATCAGTGACGTACCTCTCATAACAGATAGAAACTTCATCCATACCAAAAACTGATGTCGAGTGAGACCGTTATTTTTCTCTCTCCTCTTCTCTGCTGTTACAACTATATTCCGTACTGTGTCACTCATTGATAATCTCTCGTAAAGTTTGGAAATAACAATTACAATCCTTTGCTTCTTCCAATACTGAAAGTAATTTCAAATTATACCTTTAGCTTAATTGGGCAATGTCTGCTTTTCTTTGCATTTAGATACATGTGGTGCCATTTTTTATTTAATACAAATGAATATCAAATAATGATATAGTTATTTCCATTAGAAATCAACAATGATAAATAGTGATCAAGATATGTTAAGAAAAATCGTGACATGTGATATACAAAGCGAGGAATTGCTTTGGTTGATTGTTGTGTGTGTTATCTGGAAACAAGAAGGCCATGAGTTGTTTGCAGTCGTTGATTGTTATGTAAGCAAGAGAACCGAAACTACATGGGTTCAAATGGTGAATTAAATATGTGCCTACATGGAATTATTACGAGAGTCAGAATTTGCGTAATTAAGTGTGGATATTAAAAATTGTGCATATCCAGAAGAATGAAGACAGAATGGCTCTGAGCTGAATTGATCGAATCCTTTTGGTACCCGTGCTCATTCGTTTTATAGCATTTGCGTTCTTCTTGTTTAGTTTCGTATTCTGGCAAATTTTTCAAAACCTTTTATTTGTATAAATAGCAAAAATGTTTTAAGTTTAACAATGCTTTTTTTTTTTTATTTATTATTTTTACTTTTGCACTGCTTTCTTAGTCATTGAGCACATAATTAATTGTGGTGTTAACATGTTTTTAGGCTTTTATATTGACTGGCATGTGATTCGTTTTACGGTGGGGGTCTGAAACCTAATCCGCGGATTCATGAAGTTTGCCTGTATTCCTTGACTTATATACATTCTGCTATATGGCGTAGCTGTATGACCTATATTAACATATTTGTGGGATCTTTTTAAATTGACCTCAATATCCAAACTGGTGTGAAGAGGTTCAAGCATTATCTGTTCTGATGTTGGGGCTCCTCTTGAAGACTTTTTCAAAGCTGCAACCAGCGGACCATTTGTGGCTGCATTTGTCATTATATGTCATTCAAATATGTATATGCCAAAGTAAGTAATTATTTTTATTTCCAAAGTAAATACTTTTTATTCGTTGAACTGAATTAGTGACTTTCGTTCACGCGCAGAAATTATTCGTTGTGATGATAACATTTCTTTTGATGAATGTGATATGACGTCTCCATAAGTAAAAAAGAAAAATCAAGTAATTACATCTAACGGAAACACGTATTCTTTAACTATTTTCACATAACTATCTTAAGTCAAATGTATAATTGAAAATGAATTATGGTTGTTTAGTACCCATCTGTAAACAAACTTCAATAACAGAGACAGTCACTCTTAGACTGATCAGGCTTGCATGTAATGTAGGGGTACTCACATTACATGGTTTCTGCAACCTTGTACAAAGCCCCGACTCAATTCTAACCATGTCCTCCATTTTCTCGTGGACTCAAATCCCTCTAACGGTTTCCCTTGGGTTTATAGTTCGTGCAGTAACTCCCACTGATAGAAAAGTCCTCTAAAATATAATTTCCCTTCCCTCCGGTTCTATTATTTCGGGCTCGTTTTCTTCCTAGTAAAGAATTCATCGCGAGGGACTCAGAGGGGAGACGCTGTATTCCGTGCCGTCAAGTGTATGCTATTATGCGACTGTTCCCAGAAGACCGAAGTCACAGTGACAAAAGAGCAATCACAGTCTGACGCAGCGGAAATGGTTGGTTAGCCAAAGGGCCAATTTGCCAGTAGATCGTCGCACGAAAGTATTTGTTCGTAACTTTTTTTTTTTGCTATTCCCTAAAATTATGGTTTACGCTTCATTGGAAAACAAAGAATGACATGAAAGAATTCTGGTACATCAGTATAACAGTACTTTTTTCCCAATTGCTGTTAAATATATCAATACATTATTTATATCTCCTCCTTCATAACTTTGTTAGTCCAATATTTTAAAACCTATGTGAACCATTTTTTTTTTCTTAAAAAATAGATAAAAATGTTAAGTTCCCGAGTTTTCTTGCTATGGAAGACATTGGTTTTTAATTACAGTAAGATCCACACACTTTTCACAGTTGAACTTCTTTGAAGTTGCAGAATAACAAACAAGTAGTTTTTGAAGAACTTAAATCCTATGTTCCTTTATTTCTTCCTTTATTTAAAGTATTGAAAACAATTCAAATTCTGATCAATTCAAAGATTCACACTGTCTTTGGTAGGTGTTCTACAGGCAGGCCCTTGGGAGCGCGAAAGATTTAGACTCTCAGCGGTTCTCGACCAACAGGACTCGTTTGAGGTCGGATGATCAGCCTGATGCCCGCTCGCCTTTAACTAAGAATCTTTTTGATAGAAGGCTGTGTGAAACCTAAGGCCTGTCTAGAGGAGAAACAAGTGTGGAAAAAAAAATTCCGACCACTGCAGGAATTGACCGCGGGCTCCTCAAGTTCACAGTTCAACTCCTAAAAACGAAAAAAGCGCTGGACTATCGGAACTCTATTTCATAACACAAACATTACTTGAAATTCATTTGCTGACAATTCAGTAAAATCCACAAATGCTTAAGTTACTTACGAAAATTAATTTTAATTAAATCAAAATACAAGCAAATCATAGCGCATTACTAAACAGATTTTACGCATTGTTCAACATCGACTGCTTTTCCGGTTTTATCTTCAGATTGAAATTTCTCCGCACGAAATATTTTTCAATTACAAAAGTTAAATTGTCTCTTGGCTGTTAAGCTTCAAGAAGATCCATTCCCAGGTTCAAAACTCATTTTGAAGGAAATCACAGAAACACAGACTGATTTGAGATCCTTATTTTTTTTAGAATAATTTAGAAATAAAAAGCGAATCAACATTTCTTTTTTGCATTAAAACTAGCATTTGTAAATAAAAAAATCAAATATTAATTATAAATATTGTCGTCGAACGCTTAGAAAGTTTAAAAAAATACAGAATGCAAATTCTTAACAGTTAGCAAAGCAAATTAGTGCTTTTATTTTTTGAAAAGAAAACGAGTTAATTTGCTTTTGTAATCTTCTTATTTCCTTTTGAACCTTGATCAAAGAATTGATGGTATAATGAATTGATGGTATTGACGGTATAAAATGACGTGTTATATAGTAATGCATCATTATTGTTTCTTGGTTCAATGCTATTTCCTTCATCACTGTTATGACGTTGTGGGACTTTTCTTTTCTTTTTTAGAAATTTATATCTGGACCAACTGATCTCTTCTTGTTCCACTAACTAACTAATGTAGTTACTATTCCTCTTATTATAAACAGTGTTCTTTCTTCATTGTGGTAATCAGTGTGAAAGTCATCAATATCAGTTATGAATTGGTAATATATTCATAAATTGTGTTGAAAATTTATGTATAATTTACTCGAGGAAACCGCTTTTATCCGCTGTGATTTTGATCTTTTTCAATGCTTGTTTCTTCTTAACTTACCTGAGTTCACTTAAGCGCTTTTTCTTGAAAATAAAAGCTTATGAGAGTTGGGTTGGTCCCTCATCTTCTCAGTTGGTCCAATGTGGAATCTACTGTATCTCTTCGATCCTGTACAATGATTTAATTTATAAGCACATACACCTTTGACTTATGTTACTTTTTTAGCGGTCCCATATTACAGTTAACATAGGGAACTGCTCTTTCTTTTGTGTTGTCGATACGTCACACTGTACGTCACACTGTATGTCACACTGTATGTCACACTCTGTAGCGGCCAAATGGTTAGAGATAGTAGAATGAAACCTTCACTATTGTGTTCAGCATCCAAAAGTAGGTGACAACGTAAAAAAAATCAGACCTGTAGGACCCCTCCCTGACCCCAAAAATTAACGTTTTCCAGTGTTAGTAATAATGATAACAATTAACACAGGAATAATACTGATGCTTCATACATAACAATACTAACAATTGCCAACAGGACGTCATTGTGAATATTTACAAACGTATTGTTTCCTATGTTAAATTCTTTAACATATCTAAATGATGCACTAAGCATTGTATTAGCGGCCCCTAGGTTACAACTTGCCTGTAAAACATAAAGGAACGGTCTTGCATTTATATGCTCTTGCTTTTAATTATTTTGTTTATACAATTGTGCATATTATGGGGCCGCTTTGCTTTTGACACTGTCTAAAAGCATTAATTACCTTGTTTAACTTTTATTTTATGATTATTCGAAATATTTAGTATATTTACAATGAAAATACGTACTGGAAAAGAATTTGAAGTCAACAGATTATCATATATAAATTTCCAATTACTTTTTAACTATAAAGTTTTAAGTAAATTAAAAACATATTGTATTCAAAGTACAATGAGCATTTTAAAGGTATGACTTATTCTTAACGGTGGATGCTACAGCAATGGAAAGGAACATAGAGAAATTCAAAACAATTCAAGGTATTGAATCCATTTACAGTAAATTCTCAGTTTTGAATGAATGTCATGACGTGGACTTTTGTATCCTTCATTTTATATTGGAGTTGAGCAATTCGTAAATAACCAAGGAAATTCTATTAGAAGTTAAAAAGAAAATACAAGGAGCGACAAACAATAATTTATGATTTTTTTTATTTGTTAAAAAAATAACTTTGGCCAAAACACATATTAAAGGTTAAAAAGTTTTAACATATTAAAATTATTTACATGTAGGCACGACCGGTTTCGTCCATTTTAAATAAGGACTTTGACGAGTATTTAAGACGAGTAACTGTATTTACTGCACACGTGAAAATTATCATTTTCATTTTTGTTTTTTGTTTTCAATAATTTTTATAGCATACGGCGATGAAAAAGGTTCATGTCTTCGAAAGCTTGTAGTTTTAGTATATTTTTCCTTTTAGTATATTTTTCCTTTGAGTTCTTCCCTACCTGAAAAGATAAGCGCCGATCAGGGATCCTAGACACGAATATACTGTATTTTCCAGGGAATGTACGATTAGCAGAAAGACAAAACAACTGAAGAGTGACAGATGCAATTTCACAGTAACCTACGGATCAGAATGAAGAAACAACACCTTAACGAAGTGGCAACGAAGAAACAACACCTTAACCTAAAAGAAACATTGGAAATGAAATTTCTGAGAATGGTGAAATGATATAGAAGAATAGATAGAAAACAGAAACAACTGCAAAAGGGAAGAACTAGATATTTAAGCAATCACAGAGAAAATAGCCCAGTACAAAACAAAATGGAAAGAACACGTTTTAGATAAGTCATTAAGTAGCATTCCCAAATAGACAATAGAGTAGAGTTCTCCAACAGGAAAAGAAATGTAGGAAGACGGAAGGCAAGATGGTGAAGAAGGAACAGGCAACATTTGCTTATTTCGTGAAATGATGTTGATGATAATTTATTAGATGATGATAATGATATATATTTTCAGTGTCTTAATATTACAAACTGTAAAGAACTACCCTTGTAATTTTTTTTTTCCTTAGAGAAATTTTTTTGCGAAATTTTGTCAGATTAATATTAATGGCAGCAAGTTATACAATTATGTAATATCATCTGTTTACGCCATCGCTCTTTGTCTGAACTTGTAGACCACTGGGAGAGGACAGCATACTCAAAGTCATAAATAAGAAGAGAGAAGAATAAGAAGAATTAGGTTCTTGAAAAGGAAAAAAAAGGTTTCCAAGCCCGTTTTAAACGTGAATTTATAGTCATGAAAGATTCCACAAATAAATAATATTAGAAAAACTTAAGCAAAAACAGGTCTCTCAAAAATAAACGTAGTAATTAAAAAAAAAGGTAAAAAAAATATGCTTTATTTAGTAGTAAAATCTGAAGTAATATGGTGAGAAAAAGCTAATAGTTATTTATTTTGATTGACAACTAAATTCATTACAGATGTTGCAATTGGAACTCTAATAAAAGACAGTTAACTAAGTTCAAATCCATATAGGCATATTTATGTTCAAAGTAGATTTTGTGACTTTGATACTTCTTTGTATCAAGTAGATGTCGCTTATTCAAATGAAAAATAGTACAATCACTCTATATAATTACAGATCGGAATATGACACAACAGTGGCGCACTCACGGCTGCGGTTTAAGAGGGCTGAAGACCCCCACCCAACCCATAAATAAATAAATAAAGAAAGAAAGAAAGAATGAGAAGAAAACCTTTATCGAAGCACTGACGTATCTGTATCTTATTATTTTGGAAAATTATCTTGGAAACAATTTATTTTTAAATAGCTTATGTCTGAATGGCCTCTTTACTTAGCCCCCCCCCCCAACCACAATTACGAGTGCGCCACTGTGAGACAATGCCCATATCTGGGGTAATATTAGATAATTCGAGGTATTATTCAATTAAACTTTCACTTGATATTAGAAAATTCAGGATAAGGTGTTACATCGAATGTAATTTTGGGAAAGTTTCAGTGAACTTACAAAATTCTGTTGTTTCAATGAATAAACACTGGTCAATAATAATTTGTATAATAATTCTGTTTTCCAAATTTTAGGTGGAACACACTAAAACACACTAAAAAAGAAGGATTTCTTTTTTTTTATAATTACGTAAACAACATTAAAAGTTAAGTTAAAGTATCGCTTTTAACTAGTGATGGTTGGTCAGCCCAACGCCTTTAACCTCCGGTAAAGAAATCCGTTAACCACTCATCAGAGGGCTGGGTGGATGTAGGGCCCGTCTGGAGGAGAAATCCCTAACCTCCGCCGGAGATTGAACCCTGCTCCTTCAGCCCGCAGTCAAGTGCATTACCACTTGGGTTAACGGGCCCACACTTACATAGGTACTACGTTCAACAAATTCCATGTGAGAATAACTATACATTGAAAAGCGATTTTTCGGTTTCTATTTACGTCAAAAATAAACCTATCTACTCAGTGTGCTAATTGCTAAATCTATTTAATTGCTAATGTCGGCTTTCTTTGAATTTGATAAACATCCTGTTTCTAGCTGCTCTTTTTCCTTTAATATCTCTTCTCTCAACCCACAATCTTTGTGCTTATTAAGAGTCACAGATTTAAGATTTAAGAAGAATTACCGAAAGCTCATACAAAGATCATTTAACCTCTCTGAAGTACATTTTATATATTTTTCTGATTTTATATTTTTTATGTATTACATAATTCAAAGGATTTACGCTATCCTGATCCACTGTTTGTTTTATGTTCATGTTTCTTTTCCTTTCCTTTTCTCCTTTTTTTTTTTAACATTAAGCTCTTTTTTAAGATTTGCATTGAATTTCGTAATGCTTTCTTATTTATTTTCATCAATTTTTATTCTATATCTATATTTTTATTCTTTTTGTTCCATTTGGTTCTGTTTGAATTTAGTAAAATAGCCTTGAATTTTCATAGAAGTTACATTTTAAATTTCATCTTAAAGCACTTGTGTCCATTTTCATTGTAATCATAGCATTTTAATCTAGAAATGAATTTAAAATCAGTTTTTTTGATTGAACTGAAATTCCTCATCATTATTGTTGACAACTTAAAACACTATTTATCATTTTTTTTATGTAGAATAACTAAACAATGTCTTAACTCACAGATATCTGTAATTATTTTTAGATTTTATCAGGAGAAATTTTAACCTCAATAAAAACGTAAACGTCATTTTTTTTTAGAAGATGTTCCTGTGGAATTGACTTCCTCGTTGAAGCTAAAAGCAAGTGAGTTCGGGCAGTATGATTGACGTACATTTCACTGAAACGAAGGGGAGATAAGTTAAGGCGAACGAAGATAGGAGGGGACGGAAGATGATAATGATGGCGGTTAGCCTCGGGATTGAAAAAGGGAAGACAAAAAGGGGAGGGGGTGGAAGGTCCTTTCAGGGAACAACAGCAGCAACTCCTGTTGTTTTCTTCACTCTCCCATACATCACGGCGTTCCTCCCTCCATTTTCTCCCCCACCTACAAGAACCTCCCCTCCCTCCTCTGACAGAAAATCTCTTCCTCTTTTTTTCCCTCGGATTGAATCTCGTTCCAAGGTTGACCTCTCCGAAAGGTTAAGTCAGAAGAGCGAGTTTTTAAGGACCCCTGACTCACCTCAAGGGCCCGAAACACAATATGGACCCCTATTCAGAACAGTCAAGCGGAAGAGAAGAGGTTGACTTTCACTGGCTCATGTAATTCGACTTCTAACTTATGAATCGAGGGGGCGCCCTATTTGGCTCGGTCAAATGAACCGTATTTGCAGATCAAGTGTCAGGCTTTGTCGCAGACCTGTTTGACCGTTACCAGGTTAGGTTTTGGTATATTTAGCCAAACGACAGAGGAGACGACAATACATCAAGTAGTGTTTTGTCTAAACATCCTAAACAAGAAAGCTAAAGTAAAAAACACACAGAGGAAAACTTTTCCTACGTTTTACACCTACTTCTATTATGTGATTACAGCCCTTGAAATTGTAAAATAAACAAGAAACCCTTTTAAACCTAAATATCCGAATACAAATAGTCTTGTTTAGGCTTATTACTGATGTCAAAAAAGTAAAAACTTAACAATGTACTGATATTCTTTACATATATTAAAAATAATTAATTGTTTGTGAGATATTAGGAGGATTAATAGTCTCAGGTGATTAGCGGTCTAATACTGTACTGTAGATCCATTTTAATTTTTTGCTAGGATCCTAAATTTTTTTTAGGATTTCAACATCAGTGTAAACGATGTTGTTAAGAATGATATTAAAATATAAAAGGGGTGTTTGCCAAGTTCAGTGGAAAGTAATAAAATGTAACAATTAAATGTAACAATTGAATTGTCAAAATATTTCTAAATTTTGTACTGAAGCATTTCTTGTATTCAATATAGTTAGTGAGTAACTGAATCTAGTTTCTATCTGAATTGAATTTCGTAAAAGTTTTCACTGATTTGCACGAAGTCTATATGACTTGGCACATATTGATAAAACAATCCTCAATACTAAAATTGCAACATTTATATATAAAAAAAAAAAATAATAAGTTATTACTGTCAAAATTAGCTTCTGTCCAAGTTGAGCATTCCAAAAAATGCAAGACTTATTTTTGCTCACAAGCAAATATTTTGCTGCTGTTTTTTGACAAGAACATTAGATGCAATGAACATGAAATAAAAATAATAATCTTTTAACATATAATTATCTGTTTTGAAATCAGTGCCGCATTTAGGCCCAGGCAACCGAGGCAGCTGTCTAGGGTGCACTCTTACAGAGGGCGGCATGCAGTTTGTAGGTTTCTTTTTTTTGTACATATTACAAAATAAATACGATAGGCTTGAATTTCTATGTTTACTGGGGCCGGGCAGGACTGCTAGTTTTATGTATATACACGCTACCGTATATATGAGTGTATTTTCACATCATAATGGGAGGATTTTATGCAGGGGCGGCAAAAGTAGCGCTGCCTAGGGGCAGTCATACTTCTAAATCCGGCCCTGATTGTAACTATAGATTAATTTATAGACTACTATTACCCTCCGCGCTCCCGTGGGCCTGCATGGCCTGTTTTAATGGGATTGCTTAACTATGTTTTTAACGTAAGCAGGTGAAGAATTTAAAAGATAATAGCTTGCATCTATTTTTGTTTCGTTTTAATAGTAACTTTATTTTCTATTAAATTAATTTAAGTAACTTTAAATTTTTAACATTACTTAAAATAGATGTAATGTTTAATCTTTCTTTATTGTAAAACAAGTACGGCACTAGAGATTGCATAATGCAAGAAATTAAGGAGAAAACAATTATGCTTATGCTTTCTTAACAAAGGAATTTGATCCCACGATATTGAAGCCAAAGCATTGACAAGATGAAACATTATTATTTTAATCTACAGTCTCATCCATTGTTGTTAGTCTAAAATTCTTTTGTTAAAGTATGCTTTGACAATAGTTTTCTATTATCAGGAATTAAAAATGCAATAAAGAAGCAAAAGTTACTCTAGGCTTTTTATGTTAAATTAAAGCTCTATTAATTCATTACAAAAAATGTAATACAGGTTTACACAAAATAGTGACGTTTGGCTTAATATCCCAATCATCCAGTCGTAAAGTAATTAAGAGATCCATAACTATAATATTCGAGCTTTGAAAGAAAAACTCTACGTTTTGAATATTTGTTTATCGAACAAGATTATTGTTAGATTTTTTTTTTTTTTAGCCATTGTTTAGTTGTTAAAAATTACATGCAGTTGTTTATAAGAAATTGATGTATTTGTCATGGTTTTGTTTTGCTTTTTTGGACAATAAAATTATTGTCTTCGATTCTGATCTATTTTCAAATTAATGAGAGAAATGAAATGTGTGTTAATGAGGACTCTCTATATGTTAAAGATCTTGAAATTGATTTTGCTCATTAATTTCAATTATATTATTAATTTCAAGGCCCTTAACAATAAGAAAGAATCATTGAAACTAGAATAAATTGGGAAAAATTTTCAGACTCGAACCCAGAAAGAAATTAAAATAAGTATTGATGTCCTAATTGTGATGAGAAATCAGGAACAATCTCTGCATTACTTGATGCTTATAATATGGTTGGTAAAGATTAACCGTCGTCGTCATTGTCTGAGAATATTTTTAATTTACTTGTGGGTATTTTCCTCAATATTATTAATTGATAAGTATTTACCATACTTTTAATGTCATATGTAAAAATAAATGAAATCCTCAAACATATTGTGATTCTTGTGCTTCAAGATGTTAAATTAAGTTTATTCCATAATATATATTATATTAAGAGTATACTTAAAATTTGTGGAAATCAAAATGATATGGAATATATATATATATATATTCCCTATCATTTTGATTTCCACAACTTTTAAGTTAGTTTAGGGGTAGTTTTTAAATTTTCAATTATTGAAAGGATTCTTTACCGTATATAATAAGATAAGATAAACAAACAAATATATACTGTTTTCTCATTTATTTTTTACTTATCTTAACAAAAATATGTATCGAATGCATTTTAGAAAGCAACCCATTGGAAAAAAAAATCTTTTTTCTGGAACAGTATTCTAAATCAATTACTTGTCCAGGCATCTGTGAAAAGAGTATTGCGATACTTAACTGGCAAACCGCAGGTGACTGGTCTGTAGGCGTCTGGCTGCCCCATCACCTCCGATCCTTAGGCCACTCCATCAGACGAATCACTCCATTAAGCGGTGGTGGTTGACAACACCGATGCCGAAGGACAAGAGCGCTGAAATAATTACGGCCGGGATCTTTTGTTTGCTGCTGCAGGAGCAGAGGGGTGCTTTGGTGGACTACAAGAAAACGAAAATGGACACCGAATGGCGACCCGATAGTTACCCTTCATTAATCAGCCTGTCCAAGGGAAGGGTCTATGGGTTGAAATTAACGGTGGCACTGAAATGGATCTCTTCCTTTTCCTCTATCTATCACCTGAATGATGCATAAGTCTATCAGAGCGTTGGATACTGCTTATTATAGCAAGGTAATTGCACTCTATTTTGAGAACATTACTTGTTCAGAGGTTTCTGCGTAAAAGGAGTGAAATCTTTTGCAGGCTTCAATTCGCTACCACATACGCTACATCTTGTGAAATATTTACAACATAAATACTAGGTAAATTCTCCTAATTCTTCTTCATTATTCCTTAAACAATAAAACGCCTGAATGCAATCCTTGTCAAGATTTAGATGTAAATGATGACATAATTGAATTCTTGTTGGAAATAATGCTGAAATTTATTGTTATCATTACTCTTCAGTAAACTATTATTGTACTATTCTTGAAAAGTTTGTAGAAAAACATATTTCCAGTTATCTAACGTAAAGACAAACATTTATCATACTTAATGTGAACGTTTACTTCCAAAATTTGTTTAGCAGTCATTAAATTATCAATAACAAATGACTACCGATTTTCTGTTTTAAATGTTGTAAATCGCCATTTTGTTATAACAACGCTCAAAAATAAACTGCTTTGATAGCAAATGCAATTTTGAATCAAAGTAACAATTAAAAAAAAATAACAGATGCTCCATTGAAACAAAAACGTAAAGAAATGAATTATAAACAGATGTAAATAAGCTTAGACAAAGATAAAGACGTAAATATAACAAACAGTTCTTCGAATTCATGAATACAAACTATTGTAAACTTTCTATTGAATTGTAGGCTTTTCTATATTATATTATATTATATTATATTATATTATATTAGCTGAACTACTAACAAAGGGTTTACTGCAAATATTAACTGTTCGCCCACTGACTAGACGTGTTTGTGGAAACTCTATGTGATGGACGCACGCAATGCATGATGGGCTGTTGCGTGAGTCTCGACAAGGTCGTCTTCACTTGCTACTATGGCTGCAAGTGAAGCTGACATCTGTCACGGCGATTATAGTCGATAAAAACAATTTTGGCTCCATAAGCATTTAATTACACCCCGAGGCCAAAATATGCGTGCTTTACCCTCGACTTTGCAACGTTACAGATTAGGTGTCACTACATCGCATGTGAAAGTGGCTTCTTCGTTTGGACGCCGTAGAAAGCTCTAAGTTTCAATTAGAGTCCACTGAGAATGTCAGGCGATCACACATTCCTTAGACATAATGGCATCGACTTAAAAAGATGTTATAACATTTATTTTTTTGTCGAAGTTTTGTTCTGTTGAGATTGTCATTGATCTCCTACCTAATACAATTTTACAATAAATTTATTCAATAAAGCACTGGCAATGAAAAGGTCAATGTAATTAAGATATTTTTTTAAAGCTTTATTAAAATGTAATCATAGAATTCCAAAGGCTAAGATTAAACATGACCACTAATATTAATAATTTAGCTTTCAAAAATTATTGGACTTAATCATCTTTCTACTAAGCCTGAAAGTACTTTATCCCTTCCTAGCTAGATTTTAAAAACAAATAAGTTAACAGTAGTTAAAATATTAATAAGTGCTAGTTTAAAGCTTAACTCTGTAACAGAATGGTAAGTGGCATAATATAATTACATACCGGTATCATTAATATTGTTAATATGTATATTTTACAAATCGTAAATTTTGCTAAAAAGCTATTAAGCGGTTGTCGTCGACTATTCTTGGTTTAAAATGCTATAGATTTGCGCTTTTCTTCACTGCCATAATACAAATAAGATTTAATCTGTCCCAGTTACAATAGAGAACAAGGCAACCTTAAAGTGGAAGTTATGTGTCTTCTTCGTTGCTTATTTCGTTTATTTCAAGATATTGTTTTCAAAATAATTTCTCATTACTCCACTAGAGAATAGGATTTGTTATTTGTTTATTTTCTATTAGTTAAAATAAATATTTTAAACATTTGGCCCGTTGAAGGTTTAAGTTGAATGACATTTGTCAGATTTAAATGAATAGAAATCCTACACCTACCGATTGCCATTCACATAATTTCTTTCTTGAGACAGAAAAGATTAAAATAAGATAAAAGGACTACATTACAGACATCAGCGTGAATTATGTTTTGTTGAAATTCTTCTGTCCCCAAAAAGTATTTTTTTCTCATAAATTTAATCTTACATTCAACAAATAGAATTATGTCTCTGTTGTTTCTTTTCTTGAAATTTGGATTTCTTAGGCCAGACACCTTCTTTGGAAGTACTACAGTCGGCCCGGTAGTTAGGTGGTAATACGCTTGACTACGGCCTGGGAAAGCCGGATTCATTCGGAGATAGGGAATTTTTCCACGCTGAATTCTTCTCCAGACGGTCTACCCAGCCTTTTCTACAATGGTCAATGGGTTTCTTTACCGGGGATAAGGCAAGAGTACCCGATCATCGGGCTGAGCACCCGATCTCAATTTAGTCCCGGTGGTCATGAAACACCGGGAGCCTTAACTCAAGGGCCTGCATAGGCCTACAATGAGTTACTTTAACTTGGAAGGATTCTAGGCTAATATATTGTATTACCACAATAAATAAGTAGTGATATGTATATAAGAAGCTTATAAACAGACTACAAAATTTACGATAGATTTAACTAAAACTATTTTTTTTTCTAAATTTTATTCTGTTGCAATGTGGATTTCTTTGGATATTCAGTTATTATTGAAAGTAAAATCCTAATAACTCTTTTCATCAAAACAAAATGCCTTAATATTAACGCTTACAAGAGAATTGGTTCATTTGTCCAATCACTCCTTCTTCAGCCGATTGTTTGGTTTCAGACCAAATGAAGTCTACCTTTTCAATAACACTTCAGTTGTTGATTTTATTGAACAATGTATGTTTTACATTTGTGAAGTTTACATTGCTTTAACCATCTCCATCACAGAAATAAAGGATTAAAATTTAAGCAAAGTATAAAATTGTGGGACTTTAAATTTCTGAACAAATTTGGCATTGTAAATCAAAATTTTGGAAGATAAGCATTTGCTTTTATTTTTTTGTAAGTTTAATTTTGTACTTGTAATAATACATTTGTGAATAAAGTATATTTTATATAAAAAATAAAATATATTTCGTGAATAAAAAATAACAATATTAGTTTTACGTATTATTTATATTTATAAATAAGTTGTCTTATATTTTAAGAATTTGACTGTGGACAGGAAGAACTATTTTCCTCGGCTTATTTTCCTGTTTCAAATCCTGTCCGATCGGAGTCTTTCCGGGATAAAGGCGGACGTGTATCGGACTCGTATCAGTCTATTATCCTCACAAACATAATACGTACATACGCCTGTAGAATAGCCTATGATAAGAAGTAGCCTATGATGAAATTTTATTCAGTGTTTTGGAGGACTATTGTTATTAGTTTGTTGTTAACGTACCACAGCTTATTTTTGCCTTTGACTCATCTGTCAACAAGCCTATTATTACACCTTCTAAACAAACTAAAGGCGTGCACATTTTGAGCTTCCTTCATAAGTTACGAAGCTCAAATTTCATACTTCTTAAACATTTTTTTTTCTTATTTCAATAATACCTCTTTGTCGATCATGCATTGCATGTATTTGCTCATGAAATCACTAAAATAAATCTGAATGTAACTAGTAATCATCATCAGCATCTCCTGTTGAGACAATTTAGCCACTAAAATGTTGGTATCCACTTTGCAACTATTAAATATCATCAGTTTTTCACCAAGTTCAAGGAAATGTCTTTATCCTCTGTGCACTGTAAGACCGAAACTTCAAATCGTTATATTACGATTCCAGACATGTTTCATTTAAATTATAATTTGTAAGGAACTTCTCAGATTGAGGTAATTATGGATTAATATAGTGTGTAAACACTTTTTAGTTGAGAGTGGGAATTCTCTATCACAGGGTCGCAGAATATATAGGGTTATTCTAAATGATGGACCTAATTTCATTGTTGTGTATTTAATGAAGTATAAATTGGACATGAAAAATTGATATACTAATAGAAAGAGGAAGTTTCAAAGTTTTGTTAATACAGGTTATAAATGTTCAATGTGTCCTTCCTTTGCTGCACAGCAAATATCTAAGCGGTAGCCAAACTCGTCCCACACGCGAATAAGCATGTCTTGTGTTACTGATTCCGCAAGTCGGCCAGAGTTGTTGGTAGAGGTGGGACATAAACAGCCTCTTTAACATAGCTCCACAAGAAAAAGTCACATGGTGACCTGCGGAACCGTGTTACTGCTGCGGTGAATTCAGTAACACAAGACATGCTTATTCGCGTGTGGGACGAGTTTGGCTACCGCTTAGATGTTGGCTGTGCAGCAAAGGGAGGACACATTGACCATTTATAACCTGTATTAACAAAACTTTGAAACTTCCTCTTTCTGTTAGCATATCAATTTTTCATGTCCAATTTATACTTCATTAAATACAAAACAATGAAGTTGGGTCCATCATTTAGAATAACCCTCTATTGTGGCGAGGTAAATGTCCGGAAGCCTAAACCTCCCGTGCTTTCAGGGACCTTTATTGCATGTAGTTGACTCCTTTACTTTTTCTTTCTTACCTTTGCATGTCGAGGGAGCAGAAGATCTGACAAACGTGCAGTATTGTACCATCATGTAAATTATTTATACAATATACAACAACCATACAATAATATAAAGGAATTACATTGTTTTGTTGAACCTCTCAGATATCTGGATGAATAATCGACTATCCACACATACACTTTCATTATGATATAGCGGAGATTAGTGAGACCCAGATGAAACTGCAGCTAAGAACAATCTATGAATCTCAGAAATACAATATAAATATAGTAAACATTGAGTTGCTTTCCCAGAAATCTCAGATTATTCTTAAGCAGATGAAAACTTGTTTCTTGATTCTCTCTTTTTCAAGAACATGTACAGAAACTAGCTTACCGTCACTTTGTTTTTTAACAGTAGAAAATCTATTTTCATTTTCACAATAATAAAAAAAAAGAAAAAACAAACAAACAAATTAATAAAATAAATAAATAAAAACAAAAACAACAACAAAAAAAGAATTCGTAAAGAAAATAAATTGTTGTTGGAAACCGTAAATGAACGACAATTCTTTCTCTAAAAAGTCCTTCATCTGATTAGCTGACTTTAATACAACTGCTGATAAGGCGCAGTTTTATTATAGAATTACGTTTACCGCTATTATTAACCAATTGGCATGTTTTCATTCTTTATCTTCTGTAAGTTTCTAATAGTTGCTTTGCTGTTACGGTGTCGCATTTTTTGGACAAATTTTAATGTTATAGCTGATCTTAAACACAAAGGTTTCTTTTCTTTAAGATGAGGATTTTTCTTCTGCCGGTTTTTTTCTGTAGTCGTTTGAGCAACTACTTTAAGGAAGAAAGTGTTTTCCAGCCGCAATGACCTTTTGTCTGTTTTGGTTTCTACCATCATCAGCTGAGCATTGTTCGTTTACGAGTCGGTGGGGGTTTTTGAAATATAGATGTAACTCTTTTTCGTGCGAAGGTTAAATTGAATTAAGGCTACCATATCTCCACAAATGGACGCCAACAATCGTGCTATTCAGAAATTACGCTCGATTGCCAGGCATGACTAATTGCAAACAACTTTGAACATGGCGGCCCTGTGTCCCGAGGTTATTTTTGATAGCTGCCATACAGGCCCCGTTTTGTTGGCAGGGGAAATCTCGTAAGTCCCGCGTTTAAAGAAGAGATCTACTCCCTCCCAAGAAAGCCATTAATAACACAAAAGTTAACACCAGAGGCCTGAGATCATAAAGAGCGGCGGGAAAAAGTTGCAACTAGCAGCTTATGTACACCTCTGGTGATGGCGATGTTTATTAGTATATGTGTTGCAGCAACGGGCTTTTCGTAGTGCCTGGAATCTCTATCGTCCGCAATACGATGCCGTTAAGCCTAAGGCACAGAAACGAAAAACAAAAGATGCTCTTCACGGAAAAAGAGTCGTGCTGTCAACTGGAGGCAGGCACAAGCCCGGTCTACAACAGGGCGTATTCCAAACTATTTTTTAACGTTTTAAAATGAGATTTCTGGTGGTATGACATAATGACGTATTAAGATCTAAGTGGCTCGTGTTGGTTTTGTTTGTTTACTTTTTAATGAAGTAGCTTCGAAGCTTGTAAACAAAAAAAGATTGATTAATAAAATATTAATTGAAATATTATTTATTTCAATTAAAAAATCTATATTTTATTATTAGAAAGATATTAGTAAAGTAGACGTCACTAATATTAATTGAAATATTATTTATTTCAATTAAAAAATCTAATGTTTTATTATTAGAAAGATATTAGTAAAGTAGACGTCACTAATATAGAGGAGTAATACAATTCTATAATAAAATTATGAGGTAAACTGTGTAAGTTGAATGTTTTTAATCATATTGTTTATTTCCTATGTAGCTTTATCCACTTCATCTGGATATTGAATCTAAATATACAGATTAAGTAATATTAATCCAATAGTAAACTTATAAATACGCTATTAACAATTGCAGGTATTGAAGAATTGCCAATCTTCAGTCTAATTTCTTCTAAAACATTACATCACACAAAAAGATAAAAAGAATAAGTACAAAGAAATCTTAGTAAATGGTTTCTTACTTAAAATTAAAGTTATAGACTAATCGTGAAATCAGGCTACCCAAGAAATTTGGACTGTTGGGCCTTTGGAGAAAGATGGGCCCTTAGAATGCTGTAAATTCTAAAGACAAACAAAATATTCAGAAATTTGTGTAGTTTTTTTATAGAATTTATGGAATTACAGAGTGGATTGTTGTAATATTGTTTTTATGATTTACAAAGAAAGAAAATTATTAATTTTATTAAAACTTTAATATTTTTAATTTCTTAATAATAATAATAATTTAATATCCTTTGAAAAATATATTAAGTTTATTATTCCTTAAATATTGGAATTTTATTCTGAATTCGAGCTGCAAAGAATTGCCACTCTTTCTTTTACAAAATACATGACAAAATTTAAAAAAAGAATAATTTACGAAACTATGGAAACTGTGATATTTAAAGTAGCGATGAATGTTTTAAGATATTTTTTAGCCCCTATAAATATACTTAAGAAACAGAGAACTATAAATATTTCTATATTGACTGGCTGTAGGTAAAATTATAATTACCCTTGTCACCAGACACGCCTAAAAGCAGTGACGTTATAAACAATCTTTTAAAACCTTATTAAAAGGGACTCGTGAGATTTACTGGAGCGACGCTACACTCAGTGAGACGGCGGAGTCGGGAGGGTAAAAATCGGAGCTTGAAGGGTGGGAGGCAGATGGCGATTTCTGCGCGGTCTCGGCCGTGGGAAGCTGCCGCTAGCGCGGCCCAGCCCGTAATTACGAGTGAGCTACTGCATTTGCTCAGGGAAGAGGAGGTACACGATATAAAGATAGATAGACATCTCAGCACGGCGGCGACAGCCATCGCTTCTTGTCAGCAACCAGTGAATAAATGGAGAAGATACGAACACGAGGCGTATACTCAGACGTTTTAATGCCCCGAAGAATTAAAGAATAATTTGTTTTAATTGCTTGTAAATTAATGTTTTACAATGTGAAGTTCTTAAAATCTCTTTCGGAAGTTCTTCTATTTGATTTCAAGGTAATTAAGTATATCTGTAGGTTCTTCTATCCAGGAACTTGATTTTTGACCAAAGCTTGACATTTTTGCTGCTCAACGTTGGAGCTCAATTTGTTTATACAATTTCGAATTGCTGCAACTATCTGGAGCAGGAATAATTAAGGAAAAATGGAAGACGGAACAACGAAAGAAAGACAGTCCTCAGGATTATTAGAAGGTCAGAGGTGTTCTTGGAAATTGCAGGGAATTAGGCATTTACAATAGTTTTGGAAGGCTATAAATAAATTGAATCCACGAAGTGTCCCTTCAAGGTAGATTCCGATACTTATATCCATTCGATCCGAGAGGGACAGTGTAAAACTATCGTATTGAAACTTGGAAACAAAAAAAAGATATTGATATCTTTTGGAGCTCGACCTTAGCATCTATGATACCTTAGTGATTGGGCAGGGCGTCGTTCAACGGAGGGTGGGGAAGTGCTAATGGTCTTTTGTTCAGTGTGAGTGGGTGGCAGGACTGTCACACTCGCCGGACACGAACTGCAAGCGGAGGAGACAGTCAGTAGGTATACCAACTGCAGACGTGCAACTGGCAGTGGGTGGGCGGGTGAATGGTGGGTGTTACGTACCGACTGTGGCACAGGTGCCAACGAATCAACAGATAAGCAATAAAATTTATCTTACTACGAAAAGTAATTACGTCAAAAGAAGCCGTCGACTTTCCAGCTTATTTATCTTTGAAACATCGTGTTGTAATTCTTATTATTAGGCATCATCACAAAGGAGCTCATATCTGCCTAATCTGATTATAGACTAATCATCTTAACAGATCTAATTAGCTAATTTCTCCATCAGTCTATTGTGAAAAAATCAAAAACAATGCAGCATAAATCTTCAAAGGTGGAAACAGAATTGTATAAGCTTATACTGTATTTTGTAATTAATTCAACTTTGAAATATTTTTACTTTGATGATATCATATAAATGATATCATATAAATTTAATACGACATATTAATGGTCCTTTCCTTGGATGTTGCACGAGTGGAGTAATTTCCTTGTTGAAGCTTTACATATGTTACGTAATAATCTTAGTAAATAAGATCTAAATCTTCTATCTTTCCAGTATTCTTAAAAATTGTAAAATGTCTATCATTCTAGAATAAATCTTCCGCTAAAAATGAAGTGTAGAACGGTGTGTAGAAAGTGTACGAATTATTATTAGAGGAAAAGGTGTAAAAACGGGCATAGGTGTAAATATGGGCACCCTTTCCCAAAGGGTTGTGGGAGGTGCTGCAGTTTTATTACGAGACTTTAAACGGCGCCACTTGTTATTACAAGATAGCAGAGAGCATTTGGTAACTTTGTTTCAAATAGTGTGGAAGCAGCGTCAGTTATTGTGCGAATTGGTGTTTTTTCTGGACTGCAAATATTTGACAGGTATATGAAATCGTTTTCTTTTTATGTCCTTGTGGTTAGTTTAAAATAATTTCACAGTGATATCTGGAAAGCGGAAATCCTAAGCTACTTTTAGAAGCCCACCCTTAGTCACTCACGCTTTTAGGTTAAATGTGATAGTGGCAATCTTGCTTAGGTGGGGTTGGTGTAAATACGGGCACCATTTCTTGGTGTAAATATGGGCCCCCATTTAAAGCCTCTCCTTCGAGTTATCATGATATACAATCACATAAGGATCTAGCCATGCCAATTGATAAGGCTGCTGAAACACCGCAATGTTCCCCGGGAACTTCAAATGCAGTTTCTCCGTTCGATATTACTCCTGTCCCCAACATTAAGAAGAGAACCAGTACTCGGGGACGTAAATAATTTTTGATTTGATTTGATGTTCATTTAAAGTTCTCAAATATGTAACTTGCTCTTTGTATCGTTTTGTATTGTTTTATCCTGTTTTAAAATATTTTAAACCATTTTTTTGTGAGTTTTTTGGAGGGGGCCCATATTTGCACCCCATTTTTTCAGATGCTTTTTTTGAAGCTTTTTGTAAATCTTCGTTTTCGAATTAAAATAATTGATATTAATCATTGTTTTGCCTCCTCTCATTTAGTAAACTTGTTATAGTTGTTAATGAAGATCAAAAATCTTGAATTTTTCCAAAAGAAAGTAACTTTAAGTCAAAAATACGAAATGGTGCCCATATTTACACCTTTTCCTCTATTATTATTATGGTAAAGTTTCAAACCATGGGTTTCCCCAGCAAATACAGTATGGCGGGTCAAGGACCAAAGCACTTATTGCCAAGTGTGAAAAAAAAAAAAGTGTGGAAGAATGGTTAGGGATGTGTCCATAAATTCCCTAACTATGCGTGTTGTGTTGAGTATCACAGCCTTCTGGAGTTGTGCATGCGTGTTTTGATCCTAATGTTATGAGGCTGTGGACCTGTGGTGCAATGTGAGTGTGGCACCAGATCAGTGGCTGGACAGGACGATGGGTACAACACGTACTCGGTCCTGCCTCCACTACTTCTGGAGCTTATGTGCTAGATCGGTGTATTTACTAATCTTGTCTGCGTGAGTTTTCTGCATGTTCTTGCTTACAGGCACTGCAATATCAATGAGAAAGGTCTGTTTGTTGACCTTTTATTATTATTACTATTACTATTATTATTATTATTATTGTGAATTTGCGTTTTGCTCTTTTAGTTAGAGTTAGGCTTGTAATTACAGCCCTTACAGAAATGGGAACGATCTTCTTTAGATTAGAGCAATATGTAAATTCAAGCCAGTTAATTATTAAGAACTGTTTTATCTATACAATATTTGCAATAATCAGAAAATTTACAATGTCTTTTTTTTAAAAAAAAAAAAAAGTCAAGGGAGCAACTTTTAGATAGTGTTACGAATAACTGAACACAGAAAACAAAAGCAGGAAACCGAGCTAAGCCAAGTCCAGAGCATGTACAGGGTGCTCAATATCTCATATCCAAACTTCTTCAGCGTTTCCAGGTCGTCCGTCGTTTGTCTTACTTTCCTCGTGCCTCATCTTGCCTAATTTCTTGACAAATCAGTTGTACAGTAGTCTCGACTTAACAAAGGTAATACTAGATACTGAGACTTTCCATCTTTATCTTGTCAATGGCTTTAGGGTCTACTGAGATGCCAAATGATCAAAAGCTTATATTCTATATTCCGGTTGTTCTCAAATGCTCCGATGATGTTGGGCTGTTTCAAAAGTTCTAAAAAATGTTTGTATTGTTCCCAATTTGCAGATAAGAATTTTACTAGTGGAAGAGTTGCTATTCCATTAACTAAGGAGAAAGAATATTTTTTTTTCAGAAATATTTTAGATTTTTATTTTCCTTTAATTACAGATTTTAAAGTAGTTTTGATTTAATTTGAAATATACTGCTGGCCATTAAAAGTGCAACACTACGAAAGACAAGATCTATCAAAGCCATATGTATTTTACAGATAACTTATAGTACAAGGATGAAATAATTACAAGACTGTTCGGTACGACATGCTGAACGTAACAAAATCAGTATCTCGTACAGCAACCATGGAGGCAATAACATTTGCTACATGGCCCTGTATAGAGAGGAAGAGACGTTAGATATTTGGGGTATAATAGTCCATGCTGTTTCAACACGTTGCCAAAGTTCACCTGCTGTAGCCGCGGATGGTCTATGGTGTGCCAAACGTTCTGCGATCATGGGACCAGACATGTTCAATAGGCGACAGATTCAGTGAAGAAGTTGAACATGGTGGCCATCTAGGAATTGTTTAGACGTTGCGTGCCACTTGTGGTCGCACATTGTCCTGTTAGTAAGTGGCTCCAGGCAGGTCCTGAAGATACGGGACAACAAGAGACTCAACACCTCAGAGATGTAACGGTGGCCATTCAATATACAGGGAATGCGTACTAAGAGCGAGCGGGACTGGAATCTAATGGCACCACATACCATAACGCCAGCTGCCTGGCGATGTATAATGCAAAACTCATTCAATCTTTCGTCGCGGTGCTGCCAGACACGGATGTGACCATCGTGATGCTGCAGATAGAAGCGGGATTCGTCGGAGAAAATCGTTGGTTCCTGCGTGGGCGACGTTCTAGGCACCATTAAAGCCGCAGACATCTGTAGTGAAAAGTCAAAAGTAGCGGAAGCAATGGGCGCCTTGCAAAAAATTCCCTGATGCTTCAGAAGACGCCGAACCGTAAGTGCGGAGACTAGTTCCTGTGCAATTACATCCTAATTCTTGAACTAGAGTTTGTGATGTGACTGTACGACCCGAAATAGATGTGCTCACAGGTCTCTCCTCTCGTTCGGTGGTGTGACGGGGCCTTTGGGATCCTTCGCGAGTTCGTCCCTCCTCGACCCACAGATTCGATATTCGCATCACTGTGTCCTCGCTTCATCCAACACGAACACCAATTTCTCGAATGATAACCCGCAGTCTCGATGTGTCGAAATTTTCCGGCGACCAAAGTCGGAAGCCTGTTGGTATGGCTGTCGTATTCTTCGACGAGGCATACAGAAGCCGTCTGTGCACAAGAATGGTGAGCAAACACAATTCCAACACTGCCTAGCGGCTCTCTGTTCTTCTCTTTTATACTGCTTCCAGGGGCTACACTGACTCACATTATTTGCCTATGCATTGCTAATCATTTACAGGTGCTCCCATGATCTACTCATCATGCATATTTTGGGTTAATCGGATGACCCTTTCTGGTACTGCACTTTTAATGTTCGGCAGTGTATTTCATCATATAACGATCATATCTAAAATTTCAGTTAAAATGAACCTCTTAAGATCATTGTTAGGGTGATTGCTGTCATTGACAATGGATGTATATCAAACACCATTGCTTATCAAACACCTGTCAATCAAGTTGACAGGAATCCAGTGCTTTTGGCAGAAGAGATTTTCCCGTCAAACATCATGTATGTTTTGAATATTAAATAACGCAAAAAAAAAATCTCAAAACGATCATTACACTAACAAATCAGCAAATGAATTTACAGGATTAGTAATCAATGAAAATAAACAACCCTTTAATAAGTTTTGAAATTTTAAATATCTCAGTTAAACTTCCAAGCAAAACCGGAAATGCTGCTTTCAGTGATGAATTAATGAATGATAAATTCTCTCATCCGATGCTACTTCCTTTCTATTTCTTTTTTTTTTTTTTTAAATGAATGAAAATATAAATCTTCCACGGAGACCAAAAAAAAAATAACTTCACTGCCTAACTGATCCTAACTCAAGAAGATTCACATGAGAATCCACTTGGTAAAAATACATTATAGACTGATTTAAAACTAACTGAGTTTGAATATTAATTATCTTAAAGGTGTAAAGCTCTTAACCGTAAAGAACTGTTTTTATCTTGAGGCCCCATTTTTTTTTAATGCTTACTTTTAACATAGTATTAACAATAGGATTGATCATTTTTCACAGTAAACAATCTGACCCAAGTTCATCTTTTACTCTTAAGTCATCATTTAATTCATCATTTTGCTTTCAGGCTTAAATCGTTTTGAGAATTTAACGTTTAAGCCAACATTATTCAACAGTAGTAAATCCTTGAATAGGGCGTGACACTAACAAGTGCATCAGTCCAGTCTACAAAGCAATATTAGCTTAAGTGAATTACTTGTAGGCCTATGTGAGAGTTAAATTAGGATTTATTAAAACTAAATTTACTTTAAAGTACGATTTTTTTTTTGTATTTTTTTATTTTCAGAAATTATTGTTTTGATAAATTTGTTAACTCTAACCGAAGATTATTAATAGATACCAAAATATTTGTGCAAGTTTAGTGGAGAAAAGCTCAGTTAGGCAATTAACCAAAAAAAAAAAAAGTGGCGGCCCCATTCTTTAAAAGATTGGGCTTGTGTAGGAAGGGCCACCCAACCCTTTTGCTATTTGAGATGACGTTATATAAGTGTAAGTGCTCTTTTATTGGCTAATTTTTAGCAAAGAAAATCGTAATTTCTCGAACGGCAATTATTTTTTGTCTGTACAAGTGGTTCACAATCTTTTTTCGGACATTGCATTTAATCGAAAAAAAATCCCATCCAACCAAAAAAAAAAAAACCCATAATTGCCCTAACGCAGCAAAAAATGCAATTTTTTCAAACCCTAAATTTTCTCAACCCTAAACAACCATCGCGAATCTCCTGAAAAATCTACACTGACAAGTGTTAGATCAGTTAAGAATGCATTGAGAGTGTTATTCCTGACAATAAAAGTTGAATGAAAAAAATACAAATGTTGAAAAGTTGTTCGTTGCATCTTCCATTTAGAAAAGTCTTTATTGGTATTAGATTGTGACGTCATTGGATGGATTTAGTGAATGACCCACGATGTGAATTCGCCGTGGAATCGAGTGTAACCTAGACGTGAGTGTGGACCGTGTCTCTCATCTGTTTTCCCATCGTCGCCTTCTCTCCACCTGAGGGCGTAGCTGAAGGGAAGCGCGTAGGCGGCAGGTGGCTCTCAGCGTCAACTCTTTGGCTGAAGGTCGACGGCGAAGGGAGGGGGCGTGAGAAAACTGGCAGGTGACGTCACCGAAAGAGTTGCCACTGAAAAGATTAGAGGTGGTGTTGTTGTTGGATCATCAGTCATTCCATAGGTGTCGCTTCTTTCCGTCTGAACAACGTAATGAGTTTCTCTACTTCATTCCTCGATCGAGAACCTTCCATTCTTTCCGCTTTTAGCCGTTCGTGCTTCCTCTTTTCTCAACTTCTGCCTCTTTTGCGAAAATGAATGGAGAAAAAAAAGCGAAAATCAAAAAAAGACGAAACATCTTCTAAGGACAGTGTAAATGCATTGGAATTCAAGGCATTCTTTCCACTTTTTTTTCTATGTATTTCTGTAAATTCTATAGATACACACACACGCACACACACACACACATATATACAATTATATATATAGTAATATAAGTTTAGTAATATAAGTTAATTTTTATTCTTATATTCTTTACGCTCTAAATTTCTAAATTGCAAATGATTAATTGAAATCTTTGCATTGCTAAACTCGAATTCGACCACATTTGAGTTTGGCCATCAGATATATATATATGTATGTATATGTAATATTTTCCTTTTTTGTTAGAATTTTCTACTTGTTGAGTTTCTATAGTTTAATTTAAGTAATAACTTTTTTATGTTAAGCTGTATTAAAAAAATAATAATAAAGATATCGAGGAAATGAGTATAATTATTTCTCATCATTTTTTTTGCAATAGATTAATTACTTTGCTGTCGTGGACGGAGTTTTCGTAAAGAATTCTGATACAGGTACTGAATGGCTTTCACATGTTATCTTATACAAGGAAAAAAGTTATTCATAACAGCAGTTTTCTGAATTTTCTGAAATAACAATTACTTTAGGATTCATTAAATTTTCATTAGCTAAGATTGTTTTCTCTTTTGAACTCTTATTCAAAAAATACAGGATCTAAATCTTGTTTATTACAAAAGAGGAGCCATTTTCTCAACTACTAATAAAACTAACAACAGCAGAACAGTTTATAGATTCTCTTTTTTTATTAAACATTCCCGAAGATTTCGTGTCTGAACACGTCTATTGTCATTGTCCAGTCACTCTTACGTAATAACGCCCAAGTTAACGAACCGGTTTTGATGATGTACGCTACATTAGCTCTACACAAGCTATCAGGAAGTGTCCATTGTTAAGAATAATCCTTTTTTAGGGTCCACTGTGTTTAGAATCTAAATGATATTTCAAAGTGACCTATCTTTCGTGGCATATTTAGATTTTTTTTTCGGAGGGGAGAGAGATAACCCCCCCAAAAAATTCAAATTTCAATGGAACAAAACATCCTCAAACGACTATTCAATAAAAAAATAAAAAAAAGGGTTTCCTCCTATGTTTATTCATTTTGAAAATGCAGCAGAGATCCATAACTTTCAGCCTCTCCACTACTTAAGACCTCCTTAATTTTCGTATTAAGATTGCCATATTTTTTTATCACTTGAAGCTAAGATAAGTAGACGAAAATGAACAGTTGAGAAAACACATCGCCAAAATGCAAACATTGAAATTTTCATTCATAAGCATCAAAGATGTTTCGGATGTAAACAACTTAAAGAGATCAAATACAATCTTGTTTCATCTAATAAAACTTGTACTCCGACATATCTTATTAAAATGAAAATACTCAAACTTCCATACTTGATTCCAATATTTCGTCTTTATTGATCATAAAGACTTTTTCAAGGTTTAAGTTGAAACTAAAACATAAAGAGAATATCTATTCTCATAATAACTAAGAAAAAAGTAATAATTAACAAATGTCGTCGAAATTTGAGAAAACATTAACAATAAACCTTATAACGAGCAAAAAGAAAAGTTTAGTAACAAATATAAACAATACAATTAAAAAAATTGCATAAAAACGGAGAGATGATTTAATTAAATTGTATTATTTCTTTTACTCTTTTATTTTTCATTAAAAATTTTCTGTCAAGGCTTAAAGACACTTCACTAACTTTCAGTGACTTATCTTTATTAAAACAAATACAGCAATTAATTAAGCACGATTCCAATATCAATCTTTTATTTTCATCTTGAATATCATAAATGATGTTGATAATGGGGTCTGGATTATGATTATATATAAAACAATGGTCCGCCCACTCTGATATATTTTTTTTTACGTTGAAACGCCCTCACATGTTCTTGAAGTCGTTCTTTTACAATTCTGCCTGTGCTACCAATATAAACCCCTTGACATTCTATACATTTTAACGCATAAACCACATCCATTTTATGTAACATGTCATCTTCCTTTTTGTATTGTTTTTTTTAAATAAGCCATTATCTTTTAAATACATTAGATTTACATTATTATCCGTACATACTTCTTTTACACATTTATTGATCTTTATTCCAATTGGTAATTTTATACAATTTCTATATTCACTTTTAATTTCTTCTTTTTTCTTTCTATAATTTCTCTTCTTGAAAAACTCCTTGAATGTACTAAGGATAAACTCTTCTGGATTCATTTATTAGCAATCTGTCTTTAAGGTTCTTTATTTTCTCATTCTATAATTTTTTTGTTTTCTGTAAAATCCGGAAGTTTGAGTATTTTCATTTTAATAAGACATGTCGGAGTACAACTTAAAGAGATATTTCAATAATACCTTTTGCTTCTCTAAAGGTAATAAAAACATTCTTTCCGTAACAAATGGAAAAACAACGGTGAGATTTTGTTTGCATTTAAAAATATCTATCATATTTCGAAGCTATTTTAACATGATATCCTCCTAATTAAGCTACCATCAGAGTATTTACGCAAGACTGCAAAGTTATCGAAATAAAGTTGATGGTAGGGTTGGAGAGCGCAGCCCAAAGCTCATCTTTAATTAGCGAAGCTTATGAAGAGTTTCTTCGTGAGGTATGAAAACAATTGGCCACGGTGGGAACTGGAACAGTAGCCTGGTGTGCCTCTGAGGTGCTCTATGAACAGCATGGATGTGATCATTATTTAGGTCGTCGATTCCTCCTCGGGTGCCCTCTTCGTTCCGCCGATTGCGGAGAGACCCTGGAGAGAGAAGCCTCGACCGGCAGACGCAGCTACAACCTCACAATGACGCTGAACGAATCGGAAAAAGAGCCATTTGCATAATGTTAGGGCAATTACCACATTTTCTGCTACTGCACCGACGGTAACCTGCCTTTGCGTAGCACCAGCAGCACCAAAGTCAGCACCAGGGTCCCACGATTTATGAAAACTCTGCCTGCAACCATCAGCAAATAATTTCTTTTGCCCCTCGAGTACAGACGCCGAGATGTGGGTGCAACATGAGAGATACAAAGATGAAAACTCCTGCAGCACTCTTGCCTCTAGATGTTGATGGTCTCTCCATGGTTTTGCAAGTAATTAAACTCGGCCTGTGTAGCAACATTTAATCACCCTGTTCCAGTAGATATTGTCAGGTAGCATTTATTGTCAGTGCCTGTAATTAGTTTCTCATACTGCAATACTCTCTTGAGGCATCTTTTTTATATCTTTTCTCATTACTATGTCTTCTACTGTAACGTTAAGGAAGAAGTGTTATTAATTTATAGTTACCAACCGAAGAAAATCTTTTTTTTTTAAGGTTATTAGTACATTGTTTTTTTTCTTATTTCATTTTAACGTTTTATGTTTGTTATTTTTTATTTAAGAGTATAGTTTATAATTTTAACTTTAGTGAATAAAACAGCGAAAAAAAATTCTAATAAGTACAAGTATTAGTTGTTAGAATAAAGCATTAGAATAAAATAAGTTATTACTTAGAATAAAGTAATTTAAAAATTTAGAAAGACGAAATAAAGCTTTTAAAAACTAATAAACAAGCAGTTAACATTTCTTTGAAGTTAAATAAAAAAGCTCTCATTACAGAAAAAAATAGTTTTGTTGTTTTTAATTTTTTTCAAAATAAAGATGTTAAAAATAACAGTAAGAATAATACTTAAAATATTCCTTCATCTTCAACTAAAGATAATGGAATGATTATGCTTGCATAATTTTCCTAAACCATATTTGCAAAATTTACTGTTATCAATATTTATAAAAAGAGTCAACGACTTGTGTGATTTGTTGTTAATAAGTTACTGGCTTGACAAATGCCTGTTCCTTAACATAGTTTACTCTGAGATTGTTCCTAGGCTTGAGAGGAAAACTGCTTTTCAGAACTATAAATAACAGGGATTTCGGATTAAATGCAGCCCCTCTAAAAAATTTCAAGTTAATAAAGCGATGAGGAATTCAATGGCAACAATTGTTTTACTGTCGAAAAATAAACTAAATGTAATTTTTTTTTCTTCTGGTTGTTTAAACTCCTCCAGACTGGTTAATTAGTCCTCTGTAAAAGAGGAAGATTTTTTTCACCGGGATTAAAGGCAAAGGCATCAGGACTGACCAAAGATCTCAGCTTTATCCGTCGTAATATATTGGCTCCTTCAGTAACAAACGGACAGATCTGCGTTGATCCCAAGAAAGGTGATGATGATGATGTTGATGATGCAAAATAGTATTATTATTATTATTATTGGGGTGAATGTGGGTGGCAGGAAAGCCAAGCACTGCGACCTGAAAGATCTATTGTGCCAAACCACGGAAAGGAGGACAGACGGAGAGAAAGACTGAGAAAGTATGGTGGGGGACTCGTAGGGGAAATGGGAGAACCCCGAGAAAACCTGTCCAGTGCGGATTGTCCACCATCACGAAACCCACATGAGAACCGAACCTCGGAACTCAGAGGCCAGCGTCTTAGCGACAACGCCAACCGCGTGGCCATCAAAATAGTAACTCATTCTTTTTTTTCCGCAGGCTGCCTACTTGTACAAAAATCAATAGGATATCCTAAGAGTATTATCAAAAAGACGTCTGCCAGAATCACTAACGGACAGTTTCTGATCTGCTTGGTTCTGTCCATTTCCAGATTAGCTGTCCATTTTCCTCAGATACTCCACATCTAATTCGACCATTCTTCTAATTCGCAAGAAAAACATTACAAAGAACAAGATTTGAATAATTACGATCACAGACCGACGGACAGCAAAATATCTTTGGGAATTTCTTCAAAACGTTCAGAATCTTGCGAAAGCCCCTTGGGTCACATCAGCCTTCTCCTGTTTTCTTGTAATTCGAGAATGTTGTTGTAATGCTATGATTTGAAGTATTTCGGTCTATATGTGGATAAAGAATTGAAGTATTGTAATGTCACTTATTTTGTTGTTGTTTTGCTGAACTGGCTGTATTACATCTGTTGATTATCGTTATGAAAATGTTCACAGTAGTATTACGAGATGATCGTTTCTTTATCGAGGCAGAGGGGGGGAGGGGTTGTTTTCCAGACCGATGGCCACTGCCAAGGCAAGTGAGAGTCAGCCAAGCCCTAATGCAAATATTAAATTGCTAGAATGTGAGCCGCATGGTGATTGGCTTGCCCCAGGCGGGCAACAGTGAAAGCCGAAGCGTAATTGGTCTGCCCTGCGGCTCTCTCGACAAAAGAAGACGGGTGCGGTACGACCAGACGGTTCCCCTTCCTCGCTCAGCTTCTTTCGCACCACTTCCCAGGCCGCCGTGAAAACAGTCTCAGGATCAAAGATCATTCTGTAATCTTTTTTTCTAAATTGACAACACATTCATTGAATACATTGAGACATCCCAACCACATTGCTATAGTAATTATTATTTCTTTGCCAGCTGGTTAGTGACTTTAATTTTAAATTTCACTTTTAAACGAAAAATTTTCTTTACGTAACGTGAAACAAAACAATTATTAATTTTTGGGGGGTAACTATGAAACTCAATATATCATTTCCGCTGCATTTTATAGAATAAGCACATTTTTTAAAATTTGTATGTTTATCTGTCTTCAATAGAGTTGAAACACTATTACCATGAACTTGATGATACGAGATGGTTAAGAACTGATTTATTGAATTATTTATAAACAACAATAGGTGAGACAAATTGTTAACCAAGTGACATCCTGGAACAGCTGTTTCGCGCTCAGTGGCGGTCATCAGCCAGAAGCAGTCACCAGTAAACAACGAGGTCTCCGTACTGAGGCTAATAGGAATTATTGTTGGAAGCGCAGTGGTGCCTCAAAAAAAATAAAAAAAAAACCCAAACAATTAAAAAAACTCACTAACGAAAATTTTCTCACTAATTTTTTGTTAGTGAGTTTTTATTGTTCATTTTTTTCTTTTGAGGCACCATTGCGCTTCCGACGGTAATTGATTCATTCTTTTATATTTAAATGTTTTTCTGCAGATCGCTTCTCGAACTTTCCTGGGATTTAAATCAAAAGGAGATTAATCGAGCTGTAGCGTTTTTGTGTAGTGTATCATGCGGAATTTCATCATCAACCGTGTGCCGTATAAGTCGATGTTTCTCTCAGTGTTCGATGATTTTTAAAATTTGGAGATTAATAAGTGAAGCTTCATTAGTTATCAATAACAAGTTCAACAAATAGGTCTAGAAATTTTACACAAATAATTCTAAACGAAGTTGGTCAGTAAATGTAGTAAACACGCTAATTTCGTTTTGATTCTAATTTTCTGTAGTACAAGCTTCTTCTGTTGGGGAACTGGATGATCATTTCCTCTTCTCATATATATTCAACGAATTTTCCAGGACTTTCACGGAAATTGAAGTACAGCGAGAATTCATCCAAAGGCTTAATTGGGTATCTGATCTTCAAGAACCTGATTGTATGTTCACCTACCATGTTTCTTGTAGGTGAGATCTCATCTAATTAAGGTGAATCTCTGCCAGCATATTGATAAAAACTTATTACGAAATAGTATAAGCATATCTGCATACTTTTATAGCTTCCATTAAAGGTAAAATTTTCACTAATATCCATTGAAATAAAATCATTCCTTAAACAAAACTGCTTAGTTTGATGCTGTGCCTTACAGTAAGCTTCCAAATTTGTTCCATAAAAATATATGCTTAATATTTAGTTGCAAGAGAATCTAAATTTTTTTCCGTTAAAAAGACATTGATTACTGTTCGTTGGTCCATCCTGTGCACTATTTCAAGCAAAAAAAAATTTCGATTTTTTTTTTTAAGTACATATACATTTAGTTCAGATTAAAGAAATACAGTGTTATTTTGAGCACTTATCTGGAAAAAAAAATTATGTCTTTAAAGAAATCAATGTCCTCCCTCTACTTTGTTGGTAGATCATTAAGTTGATTCTTTCAAGAATATTGTAATTTTTGGACTCTAACTTAGCAGTATTAATATTCTCCTTCCTAAACAAAAAAAAAAGAACAACAAATAAACAAACTTCAATTATTTTTTATTTGGGACCAGGATTATTATTAAATACTTCTCATTAAAATAACATTTAAAAATATTTGGTTTTTTATTTATTTATTTTTTTATTTCTGTTTGGGCAATCAAGATACGGAAATTTAACAACTCAATCATAGAGTTCAAATTAGCAATCAAAAACGATAAAATTAGCAATCAAAAATATAAAGATCAGCTTAAAAGAAATTAAGTCTTTACCTGATAATTAGAGTTAAGAAAATTAAATCATTAAGAATAGTTAAGTATTTAGTATTCTCCTTCCTTTACAGACAGGTATTTTTCTTATTAGAAAAATTAAGTTTTCTGTTCACTTTTAAAGGTATTTTTCCTGCGCAGGTTGTTCTCTTGTCTTGCATCGTAGAGCACCATCAAGTCCTTTAGCCTGAGGTTTCCCACATATTTTCGGAGCGATCTCGCCCCACCAATAGAAAAAACTCTTCGTTATGGATCACGTGAGAGTGCAATCAAACAACGCCCCGCCTATCTCCATCTGATTCGCGACGTATTTTTGCAAGGCTGGACCAGTCCACTACGAGATGTTTCTAACCTACATTGAAATTATCATTGCCTGAAATAAAAAGAAGCGACAATTGAATGAACGCTGAATTCCAACAAAGTTTGTAATTTCCTTCTAAATTTCTAAATTTCTAAAAAATTTAGAAAATGAACTTAAATTCTGTATTAGTGACTGTAAAAGTATTACTGAATATAATAAAGAAATATTGCCAAATTTTAAATGGTTAGTTAAGATAAAAGTTTTTGCAGGAAATTTGACTTTTATCCTTATAATTTTGAAAACTTATTAGTAAACGTTAAATTGTCAATATCCTGCTTCTAAATTTTAATAGAATTCTTAAGTGCTTAAATTGAAAATGAATATTAATTTTGACTTGCTTAATGTAAGCTTTTATTAATATAATAACATAACTATTACTATAATAAAATGTTATAGTATTTAATACAAACACTTTTATTTAAGCAAACACATTTTTCAAAAAGTTAATTGTTTTTTTAATAATGTAACCATAAAGTTCATATTAACAGGAAATAGATTTAATTATTTGTAATTGAAGTTCTTTGCAATATTATTCATAACAATCAGAAGGGAGGCTTGTTCTCGTAGGAAGTAAAGAATTTGTGAATATTCTAGACTACTACTTAAGAAAAATAAATATGTTAAGCAGCATATACATTCTGCTTATTTCTAAGAACTTTCAAGTTGTTTGGAAAAAAAAAATTGCAACGATCAATTGATTTTTCAAACCATTTGAAATGAGTTTGGAGAATGAATGCAGATACTGGATGCTTAGTGCACCATCCAAGTTCATACGTCATGGTCTGAGCCTGGAGTGCGAAAGGAATATTACTACCGGGACACCATCTCCTAGTTTTAGACTGAGCAATTGTACGGTGACAATTCAAATAATAAATAATTTCATTCCCCCCCAAAAAAAACAAAACAAAACAAACAAACACACTTTAAATTCTTAATTTGAGGAGAACGGAATTAAAGTTACCCAATCCCCCCATAGTCTGATCTGAATTTCAAACAATTTTTACAGGAGCCGTTACTCCAGCGAAACGATCCATTTTCTGTACTGTGCTAACTTGAATTGAAGCAGCTTTTTGTATCATTCAAACCAAAACTGACACGGTATTAATTTACATTCATTAACATTAACACTGAAGAATACTACCAGTGTCCGAGTACTCCTAAGAGGATACTGTGTTTAGTAATGGGATCTCAGGGAAATCGAAGTAACTGGACTGAAAAGATTCTGAGTAGCGATGATAATGGACTAGTATTGAATGCTAAAAATGCTAAATAAAGTCTAACAGATGGATTTTGACGATCTCGTATTTTCGTGATTTCACGTAATTTACGCGAGAATAGCCTCTATCCATGTCTTCTCACAAAATATTGAAATATTTAAATGAATTATAATACGGGGAAATGCATGAGACTTTTACCACATTTTAATATAGTTTTCATAAATTGAAAACAGTCAATAAACAAACAATAAATTCATTAGATAGCATTTTCCTAGTGCCAGACATTGAAAAAACGAAATTTCTTTGAGACCTGCTGAAGAGGCTAATGGCCAAATCTCGTGTTTTCCGTAATTCTCATACAAACGTGATCATCAACATCCATCTGTTAGACAGTAGTTAAGACAATATCAAGAACTTTGTTTTTAATAAACCACTCATTTTATTCCGATTTCTTATAGAATAATAGTTAATTCTTTACCAGTACTTCAACTGTGATTTTAATTGATCTAAATCCAGATCAACTCAAAGTACTAAATTTCTTCGTTTCTGTAAGCAAAATAACTATAATAATTAATTAATTTATGTGCTAATATATTTACAGGTTTTTTTTTATGATTTCTAACATGCATTAAAGAAAAAGCTGATTACTGCATCCTTAAAAAATTTAGAACAATAAAATTCTAAATATGTTTCACAAAAATTGTGCAGTATTTTTACCATCAAATAATAAAATATCAGGAAAAAATTGTGACTCTTTATAGAAAGAAGGAGAACCTATCAATGAGGTATGAACCCAGTAGCTTAAATAGCTTATCTTTCTAAAAGGAGTGATAAGTGCTTTTTTATTATTTATTTCTTATTTATTTTTGATCTTATTATTTGATCTTAAATGCTGTTTTCCCCAAAAAACAAATTTATTCTATTTTTTTCAAGTTTATTATTTATTATTTATTTATTCGGTTTAGCTACTAAAACGTCAAGTACCGGTAGCTTAAAATTGTTAATTATTTCCGTTAATTTATAATTCGTTTGTTTATTAGTTGTGGAAATTTAGGTTTTATACAGCAGATGTTGCATTACTGTAACTTTCTAATTTTTTTTTTTTTTTTGCGTATTAAGAGAACAAGAAGTAAAAAGCTAATTTAAAGAAAAAACGAATTAGAGCCATTAAAAAACAGATTCATATTATAAAACAAATAGCACAATTTTTGTAATATCGATAATAATATATAATTGTTAATATTACAAAAAGTGTGCTTTTGTTTTACAATATAGATATTTATCACACGTTAAATGAAGATCCTCAAAACAGCTTCACGCAATAGAGCCAAGTCTTGCAGCGAAGCGAGCCTCTGTGCGGAGCTTTGCCTCTAGCGTGCTGTGTTGTACAGAGAAGCAACCTTCCTACAGCAGGTTTACAGCTGTGAGACTTGAATTACAATTTACATCCCAAGAAAAGCAAAAGTTACATTCTATTATTACTATTAGCTTTTAGACAGTTTGAATAATTTTAAGAAGCAAACATGATGAAAACTGTTCTGGGAGGATGCAACAACACTACGACAAAGTTGAAGGATAACTTTAAAAATAATGGTATTTCAGATTTTTACAACAAATTTTTTATTTACTTTCAAGATAAATGCAAAGTATTCACATTAATGTGAAATACTTACAGATAAATTCGTATATTTACAGTAATATCAAGTTTTAAAAAGTTCAGAGTTTTACTAAGTTCAGAATTTTTACTTCATATAAGTTAATTTTTTGAAAGGACACTTTGAAATTCTTACCATCTTACATTTTTGTTTATTAGCTTTTGAATGATGTTATTCTCAAGATAATTATTATTAGAAATATTTTTTAGAAGGCCACTAGATAAAAAGTACATTATAATGCAGAGCTCGACATCATGTTTTCGTTTTTACTTCTAAGTATTTTATGAGCAACTAATATATATAAATCAAGGAGAATTTATAACCGTTGGTGGTTGTCGTTGGGACACTCATTATCGGGACGGGGCAAACAGTAGCCGTCTTAACCTTGGACTTCTGTGTAGAGGTGTAAAACTTCGTCTAGATGAGAAGGGGTGGAGGAAGGAGACTTTGGCAAAGCAGCGGGTCCATAGCTTTTGTTTTATTGATGACCTGTGCTCATTATTTACCCCTCTCCTTCCTTCTGTGTCCCGGGATACCCGAGGGAAGACAACGGCAGCGATTACAGATAATTTCGCCAGCTCCGATTGGGATCGTGATGGGGTCGCTCGAGACGAATACACAATGACCACTGGCAAAGAAAGAAATTGAGACGGACTGCTTTTTTTTTTTCATTTGATTGGAATACCGCCCTCTTTTTATGTTTTGTTATTTTTAATGTTTGTTGGAAGGAAAAAAATATTTAGGGATTTTTTTTTTTTACCTTATGCAGAAAAAGACATTTCTATAATGAATATAATTTTCTTAAAGAAAATTGTTTAAGGTATTTATTTATTTGTGTATTTTTTTTATTGAAGAAAAAGAATTGCAAACATTCTAATCCTTAGATTATCGTTAAGTAAAAAAAAAATTCTCTAATCTAATTTCTATTCCCATTTTTTAATTATTTTTTTTAATTTTTACTAACGAAATTAATTCAAAACTAAAGTGCATAATTAAATAATTCAATATAATTACGACTTGTATAAAAGCTGTTAAACAGATTAATTGTCTCATTTTTGTAATAATTTTTTTCTTTTCCTTAATTTCATTAATTACTATATTAACATAATAATATCAGGTTAATTTAAAAAATATTAACTTAAGTAATAAAATATTAATTTACTTTATTTGTGCTTTTATCATTCTTTGTGATTTCGTGATTGGACTATCAAATTATTCCAGAATAATGTTAAATAAATTAACAATGTCATGTGATATCATGTAATTAACATGACATCAATTTTTAATTCATCAGCGCTTTGAATCTTACAGTAAAGATGTATCAGTCAAGATAACAATGTAATGACATTGTTGTATTCAGTTGTAAGTGTCTTCTTGTTATGTATTTCTATGTTTAGGCACAAATCCACCAGGAAGATCTAATTTTGCTTTTATCAGAACGAGATTGGGAATAAGTCTAATTGGACACACCAATAAATAAGAGAACAACTTAGAGAACGAACCACAATGTTAATCTGCAATATATATTGTTTTTAATCTACTGGGAAATTGAAGCTCATCACATCGGCCGATCTAGGTGTGCGTATATGTCCTTAGTAATTTTTTTACACTTGGATCTTCTTGAAATTTGATGTACTATTTAAGAGCAAGAGATGATTTAATTTTTATTTTGAAATCTTTCCCAAGTCAGGAAGGCGAAAAAAGTTCGCAAAGTAAAACATTAGAAAAACTAACAATGGATTTGATGTCCTTCTTAAGATAACGAGTTTCAATTCTTTTTCTAGCTAATGCATTTACGCTTGGTTTCTTATAATTAAAGTTTATGATCGAAGAATAAGGTTATAATCGAAGAATTAGATTGTTAGAAATTTTAATCAACTGGAAGTTTTCAAATCAATGTTATTTATTGTAATTATCGATAATTTGAAGTATACGTTACATATACGATATATTGTTTTCTTTGTCGAAAATTGTCAATAATTGGAATTTAGTATGTGTTATTATTTGTTATTAACAAAATATGAATATAATGCAACTTACAGTGCGTGAAAGATTGTTGTTCAAAATTTCGCAAACTTATTGTTATGGAAATAGGCTTGAGAAAGGGGAGACGAGTGTTCTCCTTGAAATTTTGCTGCTTTTGAAAATAAATGTAAATAATTATGTTTATTTTGATTGATGGTGAAGATTTTATATAGATATTGTAGAAGGCATGAACTACGAAATAAGTATGGATCAATTGTATATTAATGTTTTGCATCAGAAATTGATGCAAATATTTTATTATATCTCAATTGGATTAATAAAATGAAAATTTTGTTTTTTTCCAATTTATAAGAAAAAAGTTTCAGAGAGTGTAGCATTAGATCATGTCACAACTTTTTTTATTAGCAGATTTTTATAACTATCAATCTAGATAATTAAATTTTATAGTCCTTTAACAGCAAGGTATACAATTATTATTAAGTACTTTTGAAATTTCGAGAAGTTGTGTGTCTATCACCTTCAAGAGGGAAGATTGAAAAAAATACCTAATAAATTGTAACACCGGAAATGAAATGGAGAACATTAATAGTAAACAGTAGATGAGGAAAATTAAGATGAAAAAACACATCGAGGTTAAGAGTTAGGGAAGTTAACCGTTCCATTATAAGAACTACGCAAATCTAACTTTAAGAGGAAAATGTCTCTTAATTCAATGCAAAAATTCCGGAAACCAAAATTCATTACATAAAAACAAAACCACCATCAGTTAGGAACAAGAACAATAAAGAAAACATCTGAACTTCTGACTTGATTGAATGAATAATGTTAATAATTAAATCTGCTTATAAATATGTAACATTCATGCTTTGCAAACTTTTCATATTTGCCTTTGCTTTAGTTCCATTTACTTCCAGAACAAGATTTTAGTTTAAAATTCTAATTTGGTCATTCAGCTCGTTCTTCAGTCTCCTTCTTACGAGAATTTTAAGATGATTTAGGTAATTACACTGATTTAATTAAAATCCTCAAATGATTAAGACAGGATCCTTTATTTTTCAATTCCTTTATAAATCAGCAAACCTGACCTTCGTAGTTAGGGTAGTTTATTTTGCTGTGCTTTTTGGACTATTTGTAAGATATTGCTTCAGAAACCAGATTGAAATGTTATAATAATAACATAGTGTTTTGTGATCTTGTAGCCTATCCAAATTCTTCATTTTGCCATTTTTTCTTCTTGTTACCTACGGTACTTTCATTTTTTAAGGTTATTGGGAAAAGCTTAAAAATGACATAAGATGTACAGTTTCCTAGCTGATCATTTTAATTATGCATCTAAGAAATTTAAGAGCCTTCGTCACTATTCAAATGTAATTGCACCATCCACAATAGTATTTTACTGATGTGACAAAAAGTATCACATCATAAAGTAAACATCATAAACATTCAAAAGAATCTATAGGGTGGCCAAATAGGCAAAGGCCAAAGAAGCACATATTTGTAGTAATTGTTTATTATTGATAATAACAGTAATAAATTAGAATAATATTGATCAATGGGTCAATTGTAAGGCTCTACTAAAGTTGTGTTTGCCTTGCAGGTTTCTTTGGGCGATGGAATTGACAAAGGATGTGGCCATGTAGAATGAGCTCCACGGTCGCCTGATCTAAGTCCCCTTGATTTTTGTTTTGTTTTGTTTTGGAGCATGTTGAAGGCACAAGTATAGTTTCAGTGAAAATCAGAGACTTGGATCATGTGAAGCAATGCATCATGGGAGCATAAGCGAAGATTACTGGGAATAAGCGCTAGTGGATAGAGTTCATTACCATTTTGCTTATTGTGTTGATTTTATATTATCAATGAGGAACAACATATTGAACATATGTAATGTCATTCAATGTTCTCAATTTTTTTTTTCCGTATTAAAAATGCGTAGAAGAACGTCTATTTGCTTATATTGGTATATTTACCTCTGTGTCCAGACTTTATGACACCCTACATTTTGCAAGTAATAGACAGAATATGTAAGACAGCATATTTGCATGTAATATAGCAAATAGTGCTAGCTAAAACGGAGCAATATTTAGAACAGAACTTTGCTGCTGGCTGAGTAGAAGCAGGAGTAGCCTGAATTCTTAATATCTGGCACCACAAAATATGAAATAATTGTAAAATCACGTTTCTGAAGTTCCGCCAAATAACCCAGATCCCATTAAACTTTCAAGTGCATTAAAAAGGTTTCTACGAGAGGTAACTTTTCATCAGTGGTGTTAGTGTAAAGTTTAAAGTGGTTGCTAAGCACACGGAGTTCCTTGGATTGTTGTTGATCAGAAATCATCTTTTCTTGGGAAGTGATGATAATCTTTTTATTAATCTGAATTTTTAACAACTGTGCGCAGATGAAAGATTTTGGGACAGATCTGATCAATTCTTCAGAATAGGAAATGGGTAAGAATCTAAAGTACTTGATGTAAGGTTAGAAATGGAAGAACTACTTATAAATAGTTTTCGATAGCAATTCCGATGTGCAATTCCAACAACCTTGGTGACAATTACAAAGATAAAGAAACTAATGATTTGAACAAGTGAATATTATTACACCAGCCAAAGTTAAGTTCTGGAACTTCTCTCAAAACATCGTGCTCTGGAGGTAAGGGCGACATGAAGTATCTTAATGGTTTGACATAATGAAACGGTCATTTAGGCTAAAATCTACACAAGTGCTGATTCTTCCATTGAGATGAAAGATAGGGATACGTTATACAGATCTTTTTGGACAATGTACATTCCTTACAACTTTTTTTAGCATATTTTAATTAACAACAATCATATTCTATCAAGAGATGTCATAATTTTTTTCCTTGCTATTACTAAATAAATGGATTTCAAAGAAATCTTATTAAATATATATCAGTTAAACGTATAATTTCTAAATCCTTACGTAGAAGGTCACCAAACTTGACCTGAACAGAAACACCTTTGCTATTTTAAAAGAAGACCTTCAATGAGAGGGAAACCAAGGTTCGGATGACCTTCTAATCAGTAGCTGATTGTTTAACGGTTTAGCTGTATACTCTTTTTGTTTTAGCTTTTGTATTAGATTTTCTTTTAATTTTCAAAAATATACATCAAATTGAAATTATAATTTCTTTGCGTAATTTAACGAAACCTTTTATGGTTATTGTCTTCATTTATTATGTCAATAATAATAGAAATACATATTGTAGTAGAGTATAAAAAAGAAACGAAATTACTATAAAGTCAATCTTGTTAACAGAAATAAAATTACGGAAATCATTCTATTAATAGGCAAAAATTGTACGATCTTTGTAAATATGTATGTTTGTAATTTGAAATAACCAATCACAGTGCAGCGTTGGAACACGTTATGAATCCATGGTTAAAGATGGCGTCTCTACTATTTTCTCCACTTCACTACGACGGATCGCGATTATACAATTATTATCAGCGTATTGAGATTTTCTTTCCAGCATAAATGAAGTTTACACTGAAATGCATAAAGTTCATGCGTCAAAATTTATCAGAGAGTTTGTAAAACCTCGGTTTTGACTTAATTTCGGCTGTGTAGCCACTCTCTCACTGCTCAACAAGTAGGATACAATGACGAAGCACGTGCTGTCATTGTTGTTCAGACAGGTTTATTGATGTTGGCTGTTGGACATTCGTTATTGTTATTGTTGAAACTGGTAAATCAATTTTTTATTTTCTTTTATTTTAAAAAAATTTGGCTTTGTCATTCAAATTATATGTGGGCTGTTGCGGAAGTCATGGCTTTTAAAAAAAATGAGCTTAGAACATCTTTTTCAATCTTGTGTTTTTCAAAAAATTCAGGGCATTTCAAAAATGTAACATTTGTTGTAATTCCGTTAATATTGCTTCAATTTCGACGGAAATTGAGAAGCAGGTTGCCATTATGTATCATAGTGAGAAACCGCAGCGCTGGCTACTACGAAAGTGGTTAATCAATTTTTATTTTTTTTTATTTTAACAATATTATAATATTATTTTAACAAATAAGCCGATATTCAATTTACATATGGGCTGTTGTGGAAGTCATGGCTTCTAAAAAAAATAGCTTAGAACATCTTTTTTCAATCTTGTGTTTTTCAAAAATGTGGAATTTGTTTTACTTCCGTGAATATTTCACGGGTCGCAACTAGTAACTTGAGACTCCTTAAAGAACTTTCAAAGTGTGCTTTCTGTCTAATAAAAATTAAAAATGGAAGATTCCACTCTCCTTACTGCAGCTTTATAACAGTTCTGTAAGTATGTTGTGTATTTCCCATAAATCGTAGCGCCAAAGATAATGGACAAAATCAGTACCTTCTTAATTTCTAATAATTAATTATTTAATCTATATTTGGAAATTGCTTGTAATTTAAAACTTGCTTGTGTAATTTAAAACTATTCCTTGATAATACACTTAATTAATTTCACTTTGTAACATCACCAATAATAAACATTGAAGATTATGATTAATTAATAAGATTATTTCTTATGTATTATTTTAATAACTTTGTGGCCGTATTTTTCTTGACATAATTGTATAGTTATTGCATTTTTAATCTTATCTTAAATTACAATTATCGTTTTGTAGTATTGAAATGTTATCCGATAGCTAAAGTTTTTTATATGTACATTATTCTTATCTTTTCTTAAATGTTTTTATTTTTATCTGCTATTCACTTATTTACAATCATTCTATCGCTGGTTAAGGTCCTTCTCCACACCCACCTGTTGCCCAGGCGATAGGATATCGATGCCGTTTTGATTTCGTGCCTGGCTCTTAGCTTCTCAACCGCAGCGCGGGTCTGTGTGATGGACGGTTAGGCTGGGCGGAGCCTAATGCTGTGATCGGAGTTCGAAGTATCCCCCCCCCCCTCCATCCCGACGAAGCATCGGGAATGTTTAATAAACGACAAACACAATACCCCATCCCATTTCTTGTCCATAAATATCCTCCAATACTTAGGCGTGCCTTGCCAAGGTTGGAACGGGACCACTTTTTTGCTGCTTGCGTTGTCATTGGCTTGACTCCTGTTGAATAACCTATACCATATAATTTACTCGAAGCAGTCGGCATTCATTATGGCGCTCCATTTAATATCGTCCGCTGTTATTTATAATAGCATGATGTCACATATGGATTCCCTCTTTACCGATTGCATTATTCTTTGTAATTTTTTTGTCTCCCTTTTTCAGTCAACTCCACCCTCTTCAGCTTTGTCCAAATTTATACATACACTTTTCAAAAGATTGCTGTGATTATACGTGAAGTGCAAACGCAAAGTTAATTGCACTTCTTACTTCTTTTTTTTTTTTGTCTCGGATATAGATCTATGCTTTTCTTTCATTTCAGTTATTGAAGATCTAAGATCTAGATAATTTATAACCAAAAACTCCCTAACTGCTAATTATTTTTAAAAAATAGTAGTTATTTTTTTGGTTTTCTGATAACGTTTCCACAAGTGGCTCAGATGAAGAATAAGATTATACGGATATCTAAAATGATAGATAAAATGTATTCGTTTTAATACAGACTTAATTTATAAAAAAATATAATAGATACTTTATAAAAATAATCTTATTATTTAAATTGAATTATTTATTTCTATAATTTAGCATCGTATTTTTTTTATTTTAATTCAGTTGATTTCTTAGAAAAAATTAATAATAAATAGGTTCCTGCAACAACTTAAAGCAGACTTTCGGGAAAAATATTATTATTATGATTTCTTTGTTTGTTTAATGCTGTGAAAACAGTACAAAGAAGAAACCCCTGGCATTTGTAAATTTAACACATGCTAAATGCTAAAATTTAACACATTAGGCGAGCAATTCTTATAAATTTTATCTTGAAAACGGCTTAAGGATTTTGATGAAATGGGATGAGTCTTCGGGTGCGAGAAAGCGATTTAGCTAGGTCTCGGCTTCGCGGAAACTCATTTAGGAGGTAAATGATTGACCTGGGAACTAGGTTATTGTCTAAAACGTTCTTATTTTATTTTATTCTTAATAAATTGTTTTTACATTTAATAAAATAATAATTTCATTTTTACCTGCAATAAAAATAAGAAATTTACTTAATACTAATTTTTAAAACGTTTTCCTTTCAACGTCGCATGTATTCACTGCATAGCTGTCCATTTCCCCGAAAGAGCGTTAAATAAGCATGTGATTGTCTACAATGTTCTTACTTTATTTTTCGATTCATTTTTACAGCAAAGCTCGGTTTTCCAGATAGTATTTGTAAATTGTATTGAGTTACTCCGCAGATGCTAATTGAAGTTGTAAAAATCCATTAATTTTTTAATCATATCAAAACACGTGCAGATGAAAGTGGATTAATAAATTATGAATGTGGATAATTAAGCATCAACAGAAATTCGCTGTTTCACTATTTAATTCTTTTCTATAGGAAGTTTTACACCTTCACGTGCAAATTTCTCATCAGGAATCCACACGGAAACATTTTCAAATAAATACACCGGTTTATAAGTTATTGGGGAGACAGATTGTGTTTAAAAATGAAACACAGGCTAAGGAAAGCAGGGCTAAAAGAAATAAATCTTTACATTACTTTCGATTACATACACGGTAAATATTACTGTAATTCTAACTGGTAGCTAAAAGAGAAATCCAGATGCCCAAAGAAAATATTCCTTTTTTAAGTTACATGCTTTTTTTTTTATTAGGTAGCTGCAATAAGAAAATTTGATATATACAACTCAACGTTACATTACTCTAAATACTGGTAAATATTTGACTTTAATATACGAACAGAAACACTCATCAGATGACATCTTTAAATTATCATTAATTTTTATTTTTATAGGCCATCCCCCTGTCACCCCCTGATAAGTATGAGATAATCCAAGAAGAATCGATTCCAAGCGGTTATAGCAAAAAGTGATATTTTATTCCTTTTTTAATGAACTCATTATTTGATAGCGCGCGAACTAATTCAATAAAAGTAGGATTAGATATTGGGAGACCAGCAATAGTCCAATGGTTAGCGTTCGTAACTGCGAGGACGAAGGTCCTCGGTTCAAATCCTATGCAAGAAAAAAAAATAATAAAAAAAAAAGAAAATTTTATATTTCAGCAAGGGAAACTAATAATTAACAATTCGCCGGACAGACAGACAGAGAAATAAAAGGTTTTTGTAATATAGATTGTACTTATTACTTATTGAATCTTTTATATTTTATGTAACTTTTATTACTTTTCATTTGTATTACAAAGACACAATTTTGGATCAAAGCCTACACAGATTTGCCGAAAGATAGGTTGAAAAAGAGAAAGTTAGCTTTATAGTTAAACTATTTTCCTCCCCCCCCCCCCCCCCCCCCAAGCGTCCACATCGTGGAATTGGCTTGATGAGAATGAATCCAGTAAGAAGCGTGGCTTGGCCTATTTGAGATTCATATTTTGCAACCAACCATGAAGACTATGGATGGCAAACCAACCTGAACATTACAATGGAATGACGATTACAAAAGAAGCTTAGATATCACTACATTTTTATCGCGTTGGTAATGACAGAGCAAAAAAAAAAAAAAGAAAGTAATTACGCAATACTGTAGCACTTTCTACCACTAGCCTATCTGCCTCGAATCGGCACGAAAATACGACAAGCCGTCATGTTGGTTCCCCACGATTCTTTAAATGTAATATCGCACATCAGAACCATTTTTCATATCGAAAAATCTTCCTTTACTTCCTCATCGCTGTTTTTAAATTTCTCTTTTTTTTATTTCTTCCGCTTATTCATAAAAAAAAAAAAGAAAACCTCTATCATTGAGACCATAATATTTTTAATTTTTACAATACTTTTACTATTATATTTTATTTTTTAAAATATGGGGATAGTTTACGTCTTGTTATTTCTACGATGATAACTTATGATGATAATTAGCATTCTCTTGATAAGGCTGCCGCGGATAATCTCTCACTCGCTAGTCTTAACTTCAAAAATGAATATCAAAATAAATGAATATCTCCGTAAACTTATAAAAAAATAAGGAAATCTGTGAACTCAGGTAATAAACTTAGACTTGGAGATTTGATGTTGTGTTAGCCTAGGGTAATCTTACATTATTTCTGCCAAAACGTTGAAGTATTTGCTTAAATGGTTGCATATTCTGTCTAATTCTACAAGTCTTTCTTTAATTACTGTATTTGACTATGAATCGTATTAGTTGGTTTGGTTGTCTACTTTTTTTTTTATCCTTGGGTTCTAATAATCGAAATGATTTTTTCCTTCAGATTTTTTTAGAAGCATTTGAAGTTTATGATTTGGCACTTAGATAGTTGACGCTGTATTTCTCGCACAGGCTTCCCACTGCGTCTTATCGCTTGCGATCTAACCGTACACTCGCACTCTTATTCTACACCACAGTTTCCCTCTTATCTACAATATATTCTCCAATATATATATATATATATATACAATTATACAATTTTTTTTCTTCCTTCTCTTATGCTTTTTAATCACCTGTTCTATCTCTTCCACCGTGTTTTTGCCTTCCCTTTCTCTGCATGTCATTCCACTTCGCAAGTGTAATTTGTTCCGTTTAATTCGTAGAAATACCACTGTAATTTGGCGTAATTGTGGATCCTACATTGCAGCGTCTTAAATCATGCTGGTCTCTCCCCCTGCCGGCTACCGGGCGAGACCAACGCGGGAGGGGGGAGGGGGCACAGGCAACGCCATCATCTCCGAAAAAGAAGTAACTTTCAAACCGACCCTGTAATTGTGAGAGATGGGCTTGCGAATCACTTTGATATAAACGGGGTTTACCCGTGCACTGCTACTGGGCAGCGGCCCATCACCCCCAGGTCGTCTTTTCGGGCGAGAATTATACGCACGATCAACTTGATAGCCTGTGCATGTTTTGCTGGATATTTTTTTTTTCTTTTTTTTTCACAATCCCCCCTTCGTCAAAAGCTGCCAATAATATTGAAAGGAAGAAGGAGAAAATGAAGAACAACGGGGGAAAATAGATTGATCGCCAATAGAAAGAAAAAGGGAGAAGTAATATAAAAAAAATAAGAATTAAAAAGAAACTATAAAGAAATAAACGCTCTGACCACAGTATGTGACCGCTTTGCCAATGGACTTTCGTGATGTCCCATGAATAAGTTTCTCTTCAAAGGAAACGCCCCCTTTTGGGATCAGTTATTTCCATCGTCTGAGATTCTCTCTATCTCTCTATCTCTCTTTGATTATATCATTTCTTCCTCCCTCATATCAAAGAAAATTCACGGACACCTTTTTTTTTTCTTAAGCGCTAAAATTCTTATCAGCGTAAAAGGCAGTATCTTTAATCCAGTTGTAATTCAAGTCAGACATCCATCAAGGTATAAAAATGAATAAAAACGCACACAAATAAAAATCACTTTATTTTTTTTTGGAATTTTCGGCACCGGGCATCCAAGACAGACTGTTTCAGGCTTATAAGCCATCTTTAGTTGGATTTACCCAATATCTGCAGCTCAGTGAAACCAAAAGACAGTAAAAAAAACAACGGCTCTTCATATAAGAAGCATTAACAAGAAATTTAAAAAAATGTATTTGTTATTTTTTTTTTCACTTAGCTGCAGATATCCAACTGAAGATGGCTAATAATCCTGAAACAGTCTGTTTTGGATTCCTGATATCAAAAATCCCAAAAGTAGCTCAATGATTTTTATTTGTGTGCGGTTTTATTTCTTTTTATACCTTAATAATTGCTTCACGCTCGCTAATTCTTCTTAACTTTTCAGACACCTCTCGTTGCTTTTTAGTGTTTTTCAATTGATAATAATAATAAATAAAATTCTCAAATTTTTCAACAATGATTTTTAGTGTTGTTTGTTATAAACCTTGATAGTTAAAATCAGAGATTCACAAAGTTTGGACATTTACGGCTGACAACTGATTTCGTATAAACGGAACATGAATTAGTAAAGGAAAACAATAATTTAAAATAGCTTTCTGAAATAATGAAAGAGAATTATATCGAAGCGAAAGGCAATATAAAAATCTGTGAAATTCATATATTGTGTTTGCAAATAAATAAATGGTGATAATACATTTCTAACGTTGATTAGTCAATTACATCCTAGCAAATAAGCCTTGAGAAATAAAATAAGCGTGAGAACTTCATTTCAAGAATCCTAAATATATGTTTGAAATATTAAGTGCCAATTTATCACTAAATCACTCAATACAACATAAAATAAACAAATTACAATAATCATTCAGTTCATGCCATCTTAGACTGTTAAAGAATAATAGTTGTTCTGGAATCCTATGATATAGATTACCCACAGAATAGGTTTAGGTAAACTTTAATCAAAAAGCTTACAAAATAAAATTGTTGTTGTCAGAGCAATCAATTGTTTATTACTCAATTGTTATTACATAAATATTAGCGTGGATATATTTTCAATTCGTGGAAAGATTTTCAAGGAAGTTAATGTAATAATATCGTTTAAAATGCCTTGTTTAAAATTCGTTTTTCTAACGTATCAAAATATAATAGTCAATTACTTGTACATATTTAACTTTTTTTCATTGGTCTACAAAAATCCAAAATAATTAGTCTACAAAACAATATCAGAAAATAAAAAATAGAATTTATAACTACTGAAGCATAGTTTTTTAACCTTATCTATAAACAACAATTGTCGAATTGTTAGAATCTCAAGATGATAGAAGATGTAGATTTCAAAATAGAGTCAACTAAAGATACAGGCCTTGGCGTTGGAAAGGAAATAGCTGTAATAATAATCCTGTGGCGCAACTACAAATAGATTATCGCTTGTTCAAAAGGATATTTTAGAGCAAGCTACAATAATAAATTTATTATTCTACTGGTGATACCAGTACATCAAAGGACTACAATCTATATGTTTTCTTTTCACCGTCGTGGCCTGTCTTTCTAGTTGGCTTTGATTTCAAAGATACGTTCAAATACGATTCCTTGTTAATTAAGAAGTGTTTTTTAATTCACTTTTTACCTTACTTTCCCAAGAAACAGGCTCTTCAGATAATTCAGTCCTTTACTAACGTTTTGAAAGCTGGATGGATCTTCTTGTAACTTAATATGCACATTTAAAGACTACAGACGACCTTCTCTCTTCTCTTCTCTTGGTCCTCAATCGTCTGATTGGTTAGCTTCAGATCTCCATCTACTTCTCTTCCAACAGTCTCTTCTCTCTTTCATAACTGTGCACTGCAACACCATCTTTTATTTGAGTCTATGCAGCTCATCCTTGGAACCTTTCCCTTCCCTCCAGAATAGTCTCTGTTGAACTATTATGTGTTAGAATGGGTCCTATCGTGTTAAGTCTTTTGGATAATCTTCGAAATTTTCCTTTTCTCTTTAGCCTTCTTTAGTAAATTCGTCTCTACGAACTCGATCCATTTAACTTTTAACATTCTTCTTAGGCACCACATTTCATAAGCTTTTAATCTTCTCTCCTCACAGTCCAGGTTTTACATCCTTAGAGGACTCCCTACAAAAGTCTTGATAAAATTTTTCTTAGTCTTGTTAACGATAGTTTTAAAAGTAAAAAGGTTTGTCCTGTCCAAAAATGCTTTTGTGGCTGTTCTACTCAAAATGTCTTTCCTACTTTTGCTATCTTCAGTTACTAAGCTTCAAGATATATAAATTCGCTGACTTTTTGCAATCTTATATTTCCAAGTTTAGATCTACGACTGGTCTTTGTCTTTCATCATCATTGTCGTTTTCTTCTTATTCATTTTCACGACTTAAAAAAATAAATAAGTAAAATTTAAAACTTAACATTTTAAGAAGATAGCATTTAAGTTCTTAACTTCTTGTTCAAAACTCTAACTTTTTCATGATTTGAGACAATTTTCTTAGAAGTTAAAACATTCAGTTTATAACCTGTTTTTGAAGATGATTGTGATTTATTGATAGGGCCCCTAACTTACTGTCTAAAATATTTAAGATTATTTTTGGTAAGAAACCATCTCTGTTCCTCAAGGTTATTTACAGAAATTACATATTAAGGAGAAATTTATCATTTACTGCTATTTTTTTATAATCGTTTCAGGCCAACTAAGGACCACATTAAGATAAC
>JAFIDM010001028.1:30192782-30234090 GCA_023159025.1 Thereuonema tuberculata | reverse complement strand
TTGATATTCTCCAATATGTTTATCCAGTTGAGGATTTAGTATGTCCATTTACTGCTATTACTTATTACTTTTTTAAATTTCCTTAAAGTACACTATATGTTTGTTTTGTTTTTTTAATTTTCTCAAGGATTTTGTTAAGTAATTGAAAGGTAGTTCAATTTCTTGGCTTCCTGCTTTCTCTTGAGCTAGGCTTATCTTCAATAACAGCCCTTGTTTGTTTACGTTTCGCAAAAGTCAGAAATATATCTTCCCAAATCGTAGATAATCACGTATCATAATTCCTTCGGCAATAACTGGAACTCCTGCACTTACAACAATACGAATTGCATTTACAATGCAATGAGAAAATTTTATTTTCAATCTAAATCATTTATCTTTTAACCTGGGTTATTTTGGGGGGATTTTTTATTTTTTTTTAAAGGTAATCGATTAATAAAACTTAATCTCTAAACAAAGAACTTCAGCAGCTTCAGAAAATATAGAATAGATTGAAATAAAAATTCAGAAATTAAAACGGCGGGTTTTTAAGTTGTGCTTTTCAATACTAAATCAATGGCAATTTCCGCGCTCTTAATTTAGGCGAATTCGGTAAAAAAAAAAAATCACTGCTAAAGAATGTATATAAAAATTTTTTATTTTTATATACTTTTTTTTGTTATAACCGTTGTGTGATTTTATTAATAACTTCTGTACATATACACAAATTATTATTATATTTCTAATATTTAACACATCATAATAAAGCAGCTTTATTATTCAATTTTTTCTTTATTCTACTTATATCCTCTATAATGATGTATTTCTAGAATGATCCTAGATTTTAATTAATCTTGAATAATTCCTCTCATTGGGTAATTTCGCGCATGTTTCAATCGCATTATTTTTAACCTATCTGACATAAAATGCTTTATTCTGTCATTCCACTAAGTAATGTTCAATACCTCAATCACAAATGAGTTTAAATTTTTTTTTATCTGGAATGGATGTTTTGATATGGAAATGTCTTTGAATTCATCACAGTTTCCTTCCTTTTCCTTTAAAACCGTTAAATTCCCGAGATTTAATTTCTTGAAAGTGAACTTATTCTGTTCAAATTAGCTGTTTTCATTTGAAGAGATGCAAACAGATTACAAAATAAGGTATTTTAAAACATGTCTGTCTTCTTTATTTAGGTTTTTGTTTTTGTTTTCAATTTTTAGTAATTCAAAAGTTTTATGTTAAAATGTAATTTTTCCCCATTATTACATTTTATTTTCATTAATAAAAATAGAAGATTTTATTCATGTATTTTTTGCTGTGGTTTGATCTCTTTATAGTTTTAATGCTGAATACATTTAAGAGAACCCCTTTCTGCGCTCAGAAAAACAAAATAATGAATAAAAGTACAAAAAACTGTAATAAAAAATAAATATTAATATCAATTTACAAGAATTATCTTATTTCAATACCAATGTATTTTTATAAGATTTATTTTAACTATCCTGTAGACTAGTTTATGAAATTTAAATAATCATTATGATTATTTAAATTTTATGGTTTATTAAATAAAGTAATATTTATTCTGAATAAAACTAATTTGCAAAAATGTAACAAATTTTAAATTTTGTTTTTAATTTTTTTTAATATTTATTAAAATAATTAAACTTTAATTTAATCAATTATAAACAGTAATCTAAATTTTTTCCTTACAGAAAGTAAAATTCTTAATGAAATTTAAAATTAAATAATAACATTATAAATACAATTGTAAACATTTACATTAATTTTTCCTTAATGAAAGTAAAAAATATTTTTTTTTTTTATAAAAACATTTTTTTATGTTGTTTATATTACAGTGGCATTGAATTGCTTTTAATTGACCAACAATGTACAATACTGCAAACAGCATGTGATTTTCGATGAAAAGCAAATTTAACGTCCTTAATAGTATGTGTTTTACTTTTCACATAAAAATGTGTTTATTTAATCCATTAAATCGAATTGGATTAATTAGGTACTAAATCAAAGTATTGGTTTAATATTTAAAGAAGTTATTATTAGAACAGAATAAAAATAAATACAAAACTTAAAAGTATTTAAAATGAAAAAAGAAAAAAAAATCTCTCAATTTAAATAAAAAAAGAAATTTGAAGAAGGCCTTAGCAAATTAAAATTTGTAGTTAATTCTTTTAATAATATCTGGAGGAAAAGAGTCTATTTAATAAATAAATAAGTAAATAAATAAATAAATAAATAAGTAAATAAATAAATAAATAAATTGTCGTTTTGATTCGGCGTAAGTCATAGAATTGATAAATATATTATTTGAAAATAAGTCGAAAATGAAAGAAATGGGAATTCTAAAGAACTATGTAGAAAAGAAAGGGTTTTTTATTTTTATTTTTTCGGTTGTATTAAAAATGATCATTTCTCTGCTCACGTTTTGTTGGTTTAACAAATTCGATAAGAAAAAAAAACATTTACATTTTACGTCAGATTAAAAATAGAGTTCCTCGGATAAAATATACGAGGACGAAGTTTGTAATCGACAGAATTGCTTCTTCCATATACTTTGTTCGATTTCGATAAATACTAACATTCTGTAAGATTCTGCCTCTTTCTTACAATCCTTAAGAATAATCTACTAAATCAAATTCAAATGCAACAAGTTTGTAATGAGGTTTATGATTTTACTGAAAGATTAAAGTAATAAGAAATGTTAGAATCAGAAAGAATATTTGAAATCAAGAGAACATGAGAAATGTGTTGACCAAAACTCGTGATTTGTTTGCAAGTCATTAATTATCATTATATGCTTTTTCAGGTATCCTACGACCGTGACAACCACGACGACTGTGATTTTCATCTAATTTCTTAATTGGTTAATATTAAGAGATATTCAAAGAATTTCTGTTTTTAATAAAAAAATTCAGTTTACTAAATAAGAAAACAACCAAAAAATACATCCAAATATTATGAAAATAGCTTTAACAACAGCAGAACAGCTTTAATAATACTGTAGTTTACATCAATAAATAATACCAGTAATCGCATACGTTATGTACATTTGTGAAATCTTCCTGATAGAATGTAAAGATACATTGGCTCATTACTGAATGTGATGAAATATATGAGGCCCTTAGAATAGGACAGGCGTATCAGCCAACTTTCCATTTTTTTCATTTTTTTATCGTAGCGTAGGCCTATACTAAGAACTTTCTGCTTTCATTCGTGTGACATTTTTGGATCATACACCTCGATAAAGAAAGAAATATCCATTGAAAAAGCCGTGATGTTTAATATGGAGGAAAACATAGCGAAAGTTTGAACGCGTTTCTCTCTCTTGAACGCATTCGCCTTTCTTATTCTAAGGCGCTCATATTAAGAATTAAAAAAAAAAAAAATTTTTTTTTTTTTTTTTTTAGAAATGTATAGATATTATTTTGTTGCTACAAAAGTATATATAATGCTAAATTATTATCTTAAGTTAAAGATATAACTTGTATATAATGTTTGAAGACGCGTCTTCGAATATAGTAGGAGGCTTGCGAGTGATGATGTTCTTGGCACACACCTACATAGTTATATTACATGAGGAAGAAAGGAAATTATGGGAAACTTGTTCCAGTATGCCATCGGCGCCTCTTGGTGAGGGGGAAGAATATTCTTTTGTTTCTGGAGCTTATCGGAGATACACAAAACGCGATCCCTGGCTTTAATAGAGAGTCCAGTAGCATATGACTCCTACCTCAATTGCAGCTCGGGCGCAATTACCAAAGAAAGAGCCTTTATTACACTTGCTTTGCTTTACGAGGCCCAGGAAAAAAGAGGAAAAAACCTGGCACTCGCCTACAACGAAACGCCGTAGTTATCTACCGGCCGTGGCTTTTCGTTTTTCATTTCGCCGTTACAGTTTCACTGAACTTTGGATGGCCATGCACAAACACTATCGCTTAATTCGCATCGGTTGATTCTATGCCCTACGACCGGTCTTCGCTGTACGGGGGTTGGGTTGCCCACGCCGGCTCCGATAAGCCCGTGGTCGGGCGTGAGATCTGATGGAACAGTGGCGCGTAAACCAGGTAGGCCTCTTACAGCGTCCGGTTCCCAGGAAGAGTCGAATGTGATGATATCGCAGACCGAACCCGTGCCTGAGCGGAGGTCAGTGGAGAGATTTAAAAACAAACCACAAGAAAAGAAGAAATAATGGCTTTCGTGTGGATTTAATGCAGGAAATGATGAGGGGTCATTTACTGTATCAATGTAATAAACTTAAAGCGTAGTAGTAATAATAATAAAAACAACAGAGATGAAGTTAGTTAAGATTTTGTTTCTTTACTTCATCTATCTTCAAGGTGAAAGGGCCCGGAAGAAACATTTCATTTTGTTTCTCTTCGTAACGTTGCTACAACAATGCATTCTAATAATACTATTTGAAGGAACTACCTTAAAGGTTTAAAAAAGACAGCGCTAATTATCTTCCTCCTGATAGTTAAGAAGCCTGTATTTAGTTTACTTAGTTATTCATCTTCGTTTTTTTTATTAAAGCGATGGTAATTTTTGACTAATAGTTTGAAATTAAAGTAGAAGATTAAAAAAGGCTTTAATTCATCTTCAATTTCCTGAAAATCACTTTCTCAAGTAAAGAAAGTAAAAAAAACAACAAAAGCAATAACAACCTTAAAAGTATGTTAACAGATAATTAGCGTATAAATGTTTAATTTGCACATTTATCAAGGAAAAGAAAAGAAAGTTGTTTATTTCTTCGTTTTTTTTTACTTTATCTTTCCTTCTTTCGCTGTGCACTTAAGTTTAGAATTTGTTTTCTTCTAGTCACAGTACGGAATTTTATTGCTTAGTGGAAAGCAGAAGGCGGAAGGATACATGAACCCATTTTAAGTAATTCGGTTGTATTCTTCATTTGAGATAAACAATAAGAAAGAACCTAGTTGGAACAAACAAAGTTCATTGTCTTATTTATTTAAAAAAGCAGAAAAAAAAAGAAAAAAAAAAACATGTCTCTTTTTTTCATGAATGACAAAATGTAGTCAATTCAAAAAATCAGAAAAAAATGATAAAAGTTGTTTCCAATCGTTGAATTAACATTTGTTCAAAAAAACTTATCTTCAATCGTATCTTACTGTGGGTTTTTTTTTTTTCGTATTTCGTATCAGAAATAAATGGAAACAAAAATAAACAAATAAATAAAAGCAATCGAATTACCAAAATAGATGTCTTCATAATCCTGGATTTTTGATTATGTGAACGTTTGTCATTCTTTCATGAGATATAATCAGAGCAAACTACATTTCTTAACCGTTGTTTAAGCTTATAAAAGCAATTAATTTAACTAATTAGTTAATAAATAACATGCTTTACAGATACTTACCTGTATTATCTACATAGAAAAAGTATCCATTGCAGTAAATAAATTCATAACTGAATAGAGTAATAATACTACAGTCTCAATATAAGAATTTAAAAAAAAAAAAAACCCTAAATAATTAGTCTTTTTATTCAATTTAATTACAATGGAAGCTTTTACTGATAAAGCAACAACAATAAAATAAAAAGCTGCAATAAGATCTGTGTTGAGATGTTTTAAAATTGCACCAATATCTAATAATTACATCCAATCTCATCTTTTTCGGATAGTCTTTGAAACTTCGTTTCCTCAAAAGTAACGAAGGCTTTTATACCTAAACCTAATCTAAATCAAAAATTACTTCGTAGAAACTACTGCTAGAGTATTGTGATACATTTCCTGATTTATTTTATTAAAATTTCACATTAATATAATCCATAGTGGTTGAGACCAAGTTATTTACATTATTGGCGATCGTCAGCTGAGAGTAATCATCTGTCAATAGCGAGGTATACGACTATCAATATAGCGTGAAACAGCAGTTCTGAGATGTCATCGTGTAAACGACTGTTGATTATACAATTTTTAGGCTTATTGTCTCTCTTTTAATGCCTAACGAAATTTATTTGAGACTATTTGAGACTGGCCAATAATTTTTCCTTTTTCTTCAAGATCAGAATACTTATATTCCCGTTTTGTCTGGGGACAAGTATCATTAAAATACCATTAGCAACAACGACAACAATCGCATCAATTGCGTCTTTCGCAACAATCACATTTATAATAATAAGGAAATTAACGCAATATCAATTATATTTTCATAGACGTATCAGCAGAGGTTGCGAAGCATTGTGATTGGTTTACTAATCGCTATCCCTACCTTGTTTATTATTAATGTGTATTTATTGTTTTATTTTAATTTGTGAAGATGCCGTATTCTTGTTCATGTGCACAGTAATATGTTTTCTAAAATGTGCTGTTGTAACAACTCCACGTTATGTATCTATTGTAGGCAGTGATAAGGAAAGACAACTGTCAACGTTTTAAAGAACAATTCTAAGTTTAATTACTTGTTTATTACTTAAGCTTAGTTTGAATAGAAGTGTTTGATGTGTAGATCATCATCATAATAGTTTGCTTATGGCTTTATACTGTCGTCCATTTTCTTAACATTTGTTAGTGACTTATGTCTTCTTCCTGTTGGGTCAGCATAATAATGATTTTAACATATATCGATATAATCTAACAAAAAAAGCATGTATCAGAGTCGTTTTTTAGTCACCTATCAATGATCTATAGAATTTCAAGCGAACAGTCTAATGAAAAAGTAAATGAAATACAGTTGCCATTATTCTAAATTGGTAAACTACCAAAAAAGTATGTAAAAACCCATCCACTGATTATTCCTTTACCTTATTTTTAAGGTGTATTTTGTTTAGTTTTCTGGAGGTGCCATTCCCATTCCTGCTTCCATTTATAATCACCTCTGTATTGATACCTGGTGTGTTTACAGTGACTACTCTCAACTGATGATCGCCAATTTAGCGAGAAACAGCTGTTTTGGGATGTCACTTGTAAACACGGTCTCACCTTTTAATGTTTTTATGTATTTTAGGCGCTTTTTTCTTCTTTACAATGCGCATCGAAAATTGAGGCTACCGGAGGGCAGCCCAAGAATTTCCTGTTTTTTTTATTTTTAGTGTCTATTTTGTTTTACTTTCGTTTTCTAGAGGTGCCATTCCCCATTCCTGCTTCCCTGATTAGAAAATAACTTACAAAAAAAAGGGAAATAAATGTCTATTTTTCGTAAATATCAATAACCTGAAATTTTATTCCAGAGCCTTCTTTTCCACTAGACCGATCTTCATGGAATTTTAGATCTCTAAAATATCAACTAGAGATCTTTTTATAGAAAAACTATAAGAAAATTATCTACTGGGAGTAAGTTTTCAACGGTAAGCAGAGGCAAATTTTATACAAACGTACGTAGGTTAAAAATTAATCGTAAATTAAAAAAAAAAATTATAATAATACGATTTCGCAGTGAAATTACTAAAATTGTTGCATATAAAGTATTTTAATAATATCATTTAGTCAAATGGATCCAGATCGTCCTACATCATGTATTTTCCTAGGCTGATTAAACTTAATAACAAAGTGAGGGTCAAAAGCCATGTTTTGTGAAATTATTCGTAAAATACAAGCTCTAATCAATGTTTTATCTTTATTTCATTTATTGGTTCCAATTCTGAATTGATTTCGCTTTTCATCGTCGAATGGATCTTTTTCTATATTTTTATGTGATTATTGGAAGAATAAAACTGGGTGGAGACGTTTGGCCCATCTGTGCATCTCCATAAATGGATTTTATTGTCTTTATTTTGCGAAAGAAACTCATTTCGTTCCATTGCACGAGTTTCACGTAGTTAACGGCAGCTAAACGACTGGTTATAATAAAGACATACCACATTCTTCCGGTTACAATATATCAAAGAGCGATAGCAACAAAGGATCAGCAGGATTTTCATACTTTATTTATTTTTCTGTTAAAAAATATTTACATCAACCATTTCCATCCAATATTCTCAGCTTATGATATCCGTCTACTCAAAGGTACGCCAATAGATGGTAGACAAATAAAATTTAGTAGAAAGACAATTTCTTGTTTATTTGTTATTTTTAAAGAAAAACAAAATTGCAGTTTTGTGCAATACTGCGAGATTTTTATAGTAATATTATTTTATTTTATTATTTATTTTAATATTATTTTATAGTATATTATTTTATAGTAGTTCTGGACAGTAGTTGTAATTTTTCCTGATATACATTACTCAAGGAAAAATTCAATTATTAATTCTAGGAAGCTTCTGTATTCAAATATCCTCCCAAAACTGAAGTGCTTTAAAAAAAAATAAATGAAAAACATACCCCCCCCCAAAAAAAAAAAAAAAAGAAAAGAAAAGATTTTGGTGTTTTTCAACAAAAGTAAGTGAGAAATAAAGGCCAAACTACAAACTTTTCTCTCTAACGATTTTTTTTTAATGTAAAAAAAAATAATTACAGAACGCAACCACAGCATTCACAAATGTATGGATAATAATTGCAAATGGGCTACCAATGGACATCTAGGTAAAAAGAGAACTCCCTATCTAAGTAATTTTGGCTTTGTGATGCAATGAATCTTGCTACGTTTTTGTCGTAATCTTAGTTTTTTCTTCAATGAGTAAATTGAAAATATTCATATTTAAATAGTAGTAATAGTGAAAGTAGACCATATACACAAGGAAACCAACAAAAAAAATTTAAATAACATGTTTCGGGATTATATAAACTCCCATCATCAGATTACAAGATAAAATAAAACTTCGGAACTTAACCGTCCCGATTAAACATCAAAAGAACAAAGAATTTAACAAGTAATAAGTTAACAATGCAAAAGTTACATCATTAATAATCATGTAATTATAACAATGAAACAATGAAACAGGAATTATTTAATAATGATAATATTACATTTTATTTGATGTCATATTGGAGTGCATTAAGAATGGATACCTCCGTGTTGTAACAAGGGATGGATTTGGATTTAATAATGAGCGATTCATGGAATTTACGTAGATAATCATCTTTCTCTATGGCGTAAACAATAGGACTGTTAATTGATTCTTTCAACTTGAACACAACGACGTTTGAAGCTATGAAATCTAGGTCCTCTGCTTGAATAATAATGTATTTTACTACTATTTTTTTTATAACATATAAACAGGATAGAGATTACTGTATGTTTAATAAAACGTTATAATATTGCTAAGATCTGTCTGCTCATTATCACACAATCTAAATCATTTTAAATATGCTTTAACAGTAAATGTTAAATATAGTAAATTGAAACCAATGGTTGAGCTCCACAAATTAGCTCCACATCTATCTGCAGCCTATATATAACTTATTTACTTATTTATTCATTTGTATTTATTAAATGTACATTCCGCTATTGTTGTATGATAATTTCTATCTGCAGATACCATTGGTTAAAACAACTTAAGATACAAGCTCAAATAGTTTACAAGAATTGTCAAAACTGATTTAATAAATTTGAAACAGTTTAACAAATTAATCGAATTAATTAATTATTAAATCGTATGATATACTACTATATTATTCTTATTTTTTAAAATTTCAAAATTTTAAAAATAAGAATAATGTAGTAGTATAAAATAAGATTTAATATAAATGATATGGTTATGATCTAGTTATTAAGAATAATGAAGTAGTCTGTAATATGATTAAGTCATATTTTATCAGATTGCTGAAAAAGAAAGGATTTTTTTACATAATATTCTTATAGTTTATGAGAAAACTATAAGAACCTTAAAAATATAGATCTGATATGCATCTAAACTTTAAAACTCAAATTCAACTATACAAAAAAAAAATATAATAATGAAACTTTTTTTTTTTAATTTAGGAACTTAATTTTGATATTTAAAAAATTAATAAAGTTAATATATGAAATAAAAACCAAATACTACATATAAATAAACATTCACGCCTTTGAGTTTATCATTAGAGGGATCAGGAACTTATTTCCTTTTTAGGGACTCATTGGACGAAAAGGACGAAACGGCCGTTCCCGTTTCCCTCTGATGATAAATTCAAAGGCCTGAATGTTTATTTATGTGCAGTCTTTGGTTTTTGAGTCGTATTGATTTTCTGCATATTCAATTTGTTTTTAATAAATTGAAATTTTAAACTTTTTACTTCTAAATATATATTTTAGAATTATCTTTAGTTTTTGTTTCAAATTCATTCTACTATAAATTCTTTATTAAGAAAACTTAAAATAAATAAATAAATAAATAAATAAATAAATAAATAAATAAATAAATAAATAAATATACTGTTTATTTGAATAAATATTTTTCGATCGTACAATGAGGAATTGGAAAGAGAGCTACTGGGTCTAAAACTTACGGAAGTCCTATTTGGAGAAAGAAAGGAAAGTAATGTTATTACATTATAATTACAAAATAAAACTAGTGAATAAAACTATATATATTTTGTGTAGGTCATATATTAAAATACTATCCTGTCGACAGTAACGAAAGAAAATAATAAGGAAAACTTAACAGATCACGATTCGAACAGCGAAACTTAGGTCCCTTACTAAGTTCTGTCTCTAAATAACGCTCTCAATCGCAAGTTATATTTGGAATTTCGCTACAGTCGCCCTTATTATCGTCGCGGTGAGAGTTGAACCCGCAAACACATTATCATTGACTAATTTCTCCAGTATCAATGCCGAAAGTTCCTCAGAAAATATCAATCTCAATTATCAAAAATAGGAAATATCAAAAATCTCACATACATCTTCTTGAAATCGACGAGCAACGTTAAGAATAATTTCCCTACTTGTTTTTGAGACCTTTTCCTCGTCGAAATGTTGAATGTGAATCCAACGACCGCCATTTTGTTTTACATTTGAATGTGACCGACATGCCAGGAAAGATAAATCTATCATCTGCGTTGCATTCTGGGAGGATCATTTCTCGCCGCGAGGACTGTAGCTGGTTGTAAACTGTTTAGCAACAACCTGTGACGTAATCTCTTATTTTTTTAGATCGCCTTAACAATGAATACTGCTAATTTTTCATTGTCATGGCGATTGATAAAAAATAAAGAAAGAAAGAAATTAGCAGAAACTATTGTCCGTCTCAGATTTTTGTAAACCATTTGCTGGTTAACTCGCAATGAAAGTGTTCATCTGATATGTACCTTTTTTTCTTCTTAGATTGCGTAACAATGAATTTTCAGCAGCAGCATGCATTGTTGCAGCGACCTAAAGGCAAGCAGGCATAATCCATGTCATCGTTAAGCATCCAACAATGGTTCTCTGAGATGTAAATAAACTGTATCTCTAAGCTTACTTCATTCGCAAAATCTCATGCAGTTATTTTCTCCCCCAGAGGATTCTCAGAACGAGTTACTATTGTGAGATTGCTCTAAAAATTGATTTTCTGACAAACTATGAATTCCGGTTGAATCTTCGATAGTAAGTGATATATCCTCTTGTGGAATGGCGCGATATTTGTGAAATATGAAAAAACAAATCCTGAAAGAAAAGTTGGTTAGGAAAAAATTTCCTACAACATAAGCCCATATTCTAATTTCATTAAAAAATCTACTCTGGATAACGAAAACTCCACATACTATCACAATTGAGTTACATTGAAGACAATCCTTTGCAAATTAATTTTCTCTAACTTGAAAGGCATTGTCGATAAATCATTAAAAAAACATCAATATTAATTAAATTTTAACTAATTTTTGCACGGAATGCAGCCTTTTTTACCTGATTTGGAAATTCTGCAAGAGGAATATTATTTTTGGCTCTTTTCCTTACTAAACTGTATCGTCCAATTGAAACGAATACGTCAGATGTCTTCGCATACCTTACACCTGAGTACAAAGGTCTATGATACGTACCTTAATCATCAGGTAGTCGCTTTGTTCTTCAACTTGAATTCTTAACGTTTTTTTCTTTTCTTTTCCTCCCTTCGGTGGTCGAGGCGTTTTCATTTGAAAGTCATGCAGTGGGCGAAACCATGAATGATCTTTGTAGGTGTTTGTGATGGATTCTTAGAAATGATCGGCAGTAATTTCCTCTTTCATTCGCAGCCCTGCTAATGACTTCGGCAGTAATTAGCATCAGCGACTGGCTCTTGATTCATAATCACCGTTTTTCTTGTTTCTTTCATTGATTAAACACTAACCTATTTTTCTTGACCTTACCAAGACTTTCATCTTCGACGAAAAAAAAAAAAAAAACAGATAATGATTTTCATTTACGTCTTTCGTCCGTGAATAGAAAATTAAATAAAATATTATTGGCTGCTGTCGTTAGTCCACACAATTTGTTACTACTTTTGAAATGATATAATAATTGTATATTGCTGAAAAACGATCAAAATTTTGAGCGTCTTTTTGAAATAATGGAATGTAAGTAGGCCTACGTAATTTTAAAATTTTATCAAAATTTTGTAAGTCATTTTGACAAAGTTTAAAATAACTGTCACTGATTACGTGTCTTGTGATTTAAAAATGACTTAGTGGCCATCGTCAATCATCAAAATTTGCGCCATTTTGATAGGTTAGCAGTATAGTACACATTAGTCAACAGTCATCAAAATATATTTCAATTTTGAAATTATTTAGTTACATTGTTTTTATTTTTCGTGTGAACAATCATCCAAAACATTTTACAGCTGTGATAAAATAGGTACTACTAATCTTCATCAATTTTGTAATGTTTCCAATAAGCTGTGTAAAAATACAAATACATAAAGAGTCGAAACACAGTTGGAAAACTCTTATTAAACCAGTATCATGTTAATGCATCGGATTACAAAATACGAACACGTTGAACTGATGAAGGCTAATATCCGCAAAGTCTTCGTATTTTATAATCCGACGTATTAAAATGATACTGTTTAAACTGTGTTTCTGTTCATTATTTATTTAAATTTGTAATGTACGATGTAAACAGTGACCCCTCAAGTACTGAAAACATGAAAATAAAACAAGAACCAAATGTGGGATACAAATCTTTGGGCAGCACTCCGGCTACCATAAAAGGTATTTGACCACTAAAAAAGGAAAAAAAAAATCTATCAAACCCTCTAAAGGGTAGAAGGAAAGCAATCAATTTAATTCTGGCCGTCCCAGAGTCTCAGTTCGACTCAAAAGGCATTCTTATTTGAAATTATAATATGTTTGAAATGATTTAATCTAAATTGACAGCTATCAAACTTTGTGCTGTTTTAAAATGATGTAAAATTTTTAAAAATAAAATTTTCAAATTAAAATTTGATCATTGCTGCAGTCATTACGATTTATATTAGTTTTGAAATAATTGTATAATCTGTTGTAAACAACCATCAAGATATAAGAAGTATTTAAATGATAAAAATGATAACATGATCTTTTAATTTTGAGAATATATAATAGTAATTACAACTGACCTTTAGGAAATCACCAAGTTTTTGGTTTAACTAAATGATTTGTGTTGATTGTATGGATTATTTTTGGAAAGAATTAATAGTTTAGATGAATTAAATTAAGATTGTCTTTGAAACTCACGTGATCAGGGCTGTGGACTCGAAAAACGTTTTTTTTCGGCTCCGAATCATACTCCACACAAAAGTGCAGTCCGACTTCGACGGCAACTTCAGTAAGTTGGTAAATGTGACTCCGTTCCACAGTCGTCGGACGACGGAAGATGACATTCACCAAGACATTTTTCATAATTATTTTTGAATTTTCATAATTGTAAACAAATTATCTTTTCATTTACTTTAAGTAGAAAAGTAAGTGGTCCAATGAAATTTCTGTAATACCTAATTAGGTATACGCGGGGACCCAGTCTGTAACGCTGGACTGAGGACTAAAGCACCTTGCACATGGATCCGAAAATCGGATGGTCGGATTCACGAATCGGACGTATTCTCTTTCATATGGCAACGAAAAGTCGCCTATACGAACGATTTGAATGTTACATGTCGGAGAGAGTTTCGTGGCCGATTATGTCCGATTCGTGATCCGATCGTCCGATTTTCGGATCCATGTGCAATGGGCTTAAGAGGGTGTGAATAGAAACCAAAACAATTAAGCTCATATTTTGAAGTCGAGCCATAAATAAGCATTCTATCAAATTTTGAAAAATCATCCAATCAATAAAATCCAGAATCTCCAATTATTTTAGTGAGGGATTATCACAATTTTTTTTTTTTTGAGGGATGAAAGTGATGAAAATTAAAATAAATGTTCCTGTGCTTTAAATTGAGACCCTAAATAAAGCAATGTATCAGATTTTACGAAAATTCGTCCAGTCGTTTTAGTGTGAAGCGCTTAGAAACAGACATAAGGATAAAAACACCAATCAAACAAAGATAAAATGTTCAAGTGAAATACTTCGCTTTCTATGAATCTTCAGTCAATAAAAAGCAAGTAATCATTAAAAATACACGGCAATAACATGAAAGAGTTTTTTTTTTTTTTTCGAAAGAATATAACAGAAAATCTTGAGCTTTTATTGATTATGGGATTTTTTTCCCCTCAAATTTTCGGTTTGATTCATCCGCGAAACAAAAAAAAGTGCCTACATTGAATAGTGTGATTTAGGGCTACACTCATTGAGAACAGTTGCATTTCGAAGGAGAGTTGGGCAAAATCAAAACAAGAAGCCTTCCTTCCCACGTTTCATCATCTTTCATTTCACCTTTAAGATTTAAGTTGTAGGGGATTTACTGATCCCATGTCTTTGTTATATGTGAGTATGTCTGTGAAAGTAAGTAATTAATCATACGCTTATCTTTTTATACTGCAATTCAGGAAATATTTTTTTTTCTCACGTGTACGTGTATTTTGATTGATGAAATGTATTTCTGTTCCTCCCACAATAACTGTACAACCGGCTGAAAACTATTACTTATCTCTTACTTCCCATTGGACGCAAGTGAGTTTCATTTATTGCTTTCAGGAAGAATTTTACTGTAATTTAAATGAAAGCAAAACTTCAATGAGATTAATCTTTAATTTAAAAAAAAATTACAACAAGAACATATTTCTTCTATTTCATCAATCTGTTCAAAATTCTACAACGATATTTCGCGGAAACTATCGTTGTAGAATTTCGAACAGATTGATGAAATGAAATAAATATATTTTTGTTTTAATATATAACGAACAACTTTATTGTAATAAAAAAATTACAAGCAAAAAAAAAGGCCCTGGAATCTTTTAAAAAAACATTAAATTAAAAATTAGCCTTTTGTTACGTCAGAGTTTAAACTATACTACTTATACTATGCTTATAATTTGCTAACTTTATGAGTTATATAAGAATTGTTTTAAATCTTACTTTACAAGAAATATATCTTGACTACCAATTGTAATTTGAGTTGGCAGGACATTTTCTATTGAATTCGTACCCAATAACCCCATGCAACCTCCTCATATTTCTTTTTGTAATGTGCAATGAAATTTGAGATTAAAAATCAAACCGTCCACAGGGCAATCTTTGAAATACTTTTACTGCTTTTTTTTTCGTTATTTCATTGAGAAATAACAGTTACATCCCTCTCATGTTTTATAGTTGCTTTGAAGGATGTTATTTTTATGGTTCCTCTCCATTAAAGTTTAGTATATTGTCGTTAACTGATTTTTACAGCTGCATAATTAACACTTACAAAGAAACAGCGAATTAATTACAGCTCTGCATGAAGTCATTAATAAAATTAAGCAGGACTTTTAAGAGGAGTCTGCTGCTAACGATGCAAAAATAGGGACGATAAAACTTAAAAAATAAAAATATACATTTCTTCTTTTTTTTTTTATTGCAATACTCTAATACCAAACTGGGCAGCACCTTCGTAGATCGTAGTAGCAATAACAATGCAGTGATAATAACAATAAAAAAACGGAAAAAAAAAGAAAAGGGAACGGTGCCTTGAATCAAGAACGCGTTCTTCTCATGATTCACGAACCCCCGCCAGGAATAGATTGGTTTACGACAAGGGGTCGCCTTTTCCTCTCTTGACAATGTGACTCCCTAAAGATGATCATCTGTATTTTTATTTAAAACTCAAATTTACGACGACAACTGTCCTCACCAGCCTAATCTCGACAAAAAATTTTCTTTATTTCATTTCTCTCACCTTTTCTTTTTTTTGTTTCTGCGTCTTTTATCATACACGAAAAATATGTCGACACCTGTCTGTGGAGAATTGCTGCCGCTGAGTTCTATGTAGCAATTAAACAGAAAATTACATTGATACTCAGTCCAGTATTATTTATGATTCTTTATCGAAAGGGAAAAAAAAATGTATTCCTATCAATTCTTTTGTTACTTCTTCAATATTCATTTAATTTTTGAGGTTGCATCAAATTCTGTGTTCATATAAGTTTCTATCAGTGATTCTGAAATCTCGGAAGAGCTGAGATGCTTCTTAAAATGGAGGGTCATCAAATCAGTCAATCGGAGTGCGTGGGTGTGTTTCCTTATCTTCTCTAATAACTTTTGAATCCCCTGCACGAATCTTCTTCCATTTGCATATCTAAGAACAAGTGATATCTCACTTTTATTGTTTGAATTTGTTCCTGTGTGGATCCGTAACGCGAAATTAGGGCGTGAAAGTTATAAAATTCCCATGGAAAACCATTAAGAAGGAAACCATGACTTCCAACAATGTATGTATTCGAATGTAAGCAAGTTATAAAGACTTAATTTTTTTGCTTTTGTTTTTTTATAGAAAAAAATATCTACTATTAGAGAGATGTATTAATCGTTATTTAGGAAATACTAATATTCTTTTTTTTAAAAATACTTAATTTTTATGAAGTTCTTTATTTTCCAAGTATTATCGTTTTGAAGATGAAACTAAAAATAACAAATCTTAACTTTATTATTAAGTTTACGAACTCTTTTTCTGTTTTCGTTTTCTAAATATTTTGTATTTAGTTCAATTTCCATTTAAATTTGTCTGTTTTTCTGTATTCCTGGTTAATTGTTGAGTTTTTCCCACGAACTTCAGGAGCTGCCAATCGACGCGAGGGTGATTATTGTTCTATATCGAATCAAGCAGTAGGTGCCTGATGAATCGTTGTCTATCGAAGGGAAAACAGCAGCTGAGGGAAAAACTAACCCCCCTCCCCCCTCCGTTCTCTCTCTCTCTCTCTGTTTACCTCACCCCTAGTACAAAAGCTGCTCTGTGGGTATCAGGTGAATGAAAAGAAAATTACACTTGTTTGTGAGGGTCAGAGCTAGTTTTACGGAAGATAAAAAAAAAAAATTAAACTAAAAAAAAATGAAAACAAAAATCATTGCACCTCAGTAGGGACCACAGAGAACTTCTTTATCCGGTCTTTCTTCAAAATTCTTGATTCTTTCTTGTTCCTGAATGGAAGGAAGGAAAAAAAAAAGGTGTGTCAATAATTGGAATCATCTATTTCACGTAGCCTCCAACTAACAATGAACTAAGTCACTTCGATTATATGCTTTCCGCTTAATAAAGAGTTTTTTATTTTTTATTTTTTAGGAGAAAACTAAAGAAAGGAACTAATTTCCTATTTTTTTTTTATTGTTGAAAAATCGGACTTGAGTGTAGCCATTCAATCATTCTCTTGTGATTCACTGTAGATAAGTAACGAATCATTGAAAATCAGAAATCCATTTTTTTTTAAAAAATTGTGCCAAAAAATTAACAAAATAGCTCTTGAACAATATGGAAAAAATGTTAATAAAAAAAAATCAATTTTTACTTACTTTTAATGCACATATTACATAATATTAATAAAATAAATAATAAATGATTACAAAGATTTAGTCTTTTTTAATGATTTTTGTTTTAGTTTAAATAGAATGGATTTAAGAAAACATTAGTCTAAATCACTAAGTTATTAAATTTTACTAATTAAGGTTAAATGAAAAAAAAAAAAGCAAATTTAAATTACGTTGCTACGGAAACGGAGACACGGAGAAGCAATAAGAGATTTTTATAATTTTACGAATAATTCTTAATGTTTGAGCTAATTTTCTTTTTAATATTTTTCATATTAATTTTTTGCTTTTTATTTGAACAATTAGTTCCAAATAATTAAAACAGTATAAAACCTATGTTTTCATGTTAAAGACATATCGCGAGATAAGGTACTCTTAAGTAAAAAAAAATAGATTCAACCAGGTCTTCCTGTTTATTTAAGTATACAGTAATATTTTTAGTTTTCGCAATGAATAATCAATGAAAAAAAAAAAAAATTCTTTATAAAAAAATAATAAAAACAATTATTGTTTTACAACTATTACTTTTAAAGCGTTCGCAATGTTAGACTTGAATTGATAATTCTTCACCATCTGTCTTTTTTATTATTATGTATTAATTCGGCGTGATTCAACATTATCTTGTGATTATCAGTGGCAAATGGTGATGATTTGCCATTTTGTCGGCAGTTGAGTGTTTTGAAATACATTAAAAACGACACACACAAAAATTAGGAATTAGAAAAAAAAAATCATGTAAATGCATAGATATTTGAAATGCACGGTCGTTAAAACTGTAATTTCCATAAAAAGTTTTTGACAGGGTCTGAACATCTGCGGATTAGGATATATTTTGAATTTTAAGAAGATTTTGGGCTCGATCTCCCTTTTTTTCGTGATATTTAAGAAATACACTGAGTATATTTTTTCATATCAAACAAAAACAAAGAATTGGTATGAATGGGTTTAGACACCTGCACTCACCTGTCTCATATTACGAGGTGAACTAAGACGGGGCAAAAAAAAACCACTGTTGTAAAATTGGTAGTTGCAGAGGGAGGTTACCTGAGCCACTTGAGGCAAGAGCACTTAAAAAAGATTGAAAGGAGGGGGTCTATATTAGATGCTCCCTGTACTGCACTTCCCCTCTCGGACAGTAGGGATATAAAATTATTTAGCCTGGCTACCATCTAACGTTTTTATATTAACAATTACTTTCCATTAAATGATAGAAAGCCTTTCTTCATTTATACTTATAATAATAATAATAATAATAATAATAATAATAATTTTATTTGTATGAACTATCAATTTCTTATCCAAAAAGACTTAGCTAATTTACAACCAATTTCACAATTTCACAATTTCTGAAAAAGTATTCTTTCATATATAAAAATAAGTCGTAAGTAACAACGCAAGTAATATTTAAACTTCAAATGTGTAAAAGTATTATTAATAGACTGTTTCAAAAGACACTTATTATCTAACACACAAGATCTTTTGCAAAATAATGAAAAAAGTGAATAGAAACAGTACATCAATATTATGTGTAATTGCATAATTAGCTACGGAATTGCACCAAATTTTGTTTTTATCGTAACACCAGGGAATGTGAATATTAAGGAGATAAGTAATAATGGTTGAGACCAAGTGTTTATCAAGTGACATCCCAGGACAGCTGTTTCGCGCTCTTTGGTGCTCATCAGCTGGGAGTAGTCACCAGTAAACAGCGAGGTCTCACTACGGAGGTGAAGCATTAGAAAGAGTGTGGTAGCTTTAAAAATTAAAAAGGAACAACAAATACTCAATAAGAAAAGCTTAGTAACCACTTGTTTGTTTAATATTTTAGGCGCTTTTAGTTCTTTTAATGCTCAGAGAAAATTTATTTGTGGCATATGATTTTCTGAATTCATTTTTTATTGTGTATTTATTGTTCCTTTTTAATTTGTAGAGATGCCACACACTTTCTATGCTTATTAAGGAGATACTTTAAACGAAAGGATGCAAATTAGGCAATTATTATATTTCAGCATGTTTAAATTTGAATCTTTTATTAAATGTAACACAACGGTAATTAAGAAAATCTCCTGCATTGATAATACTTAAGCTAAAAAAATTGTAATGGCCACTGAGATATCAGTTAAAAAAAAATCATGATTCTTTGTAAAATTGGTGTCTCTAAAAACTAGGATGCATTAATAAGTCTTTCTTCCTTGCTTCTTACAAACAAAGTAATTAATTGTAAGACTAAAAATGTAAATCTTTGTTCTTATAGCGTAACGGAAGTTGAATACAAAAAATAAACAAATAAAGATAGACAAGTGATAGGCTGCTCTCAGATGGGTGAACGAAACTGAGCTCCGAATAAGTCTGTCATTTGTCGGTTGAATTGGCGCTCTGTCGTATCGTGTGGTTGGGTTGATTGCACACCCTTGTCGCTAATGATAGTGGACGTGCACGTGGGAGTTGGTGAAGAATGTATCGGTATTACATAAGATTTCCTGAAATTTCCTTCGCATGGTTGAACGTAATGATGGTCCTTCAAACACAGGAGTCTAAACCAAATGAATTGTTTCAATTAAGAGAAAGAGACCTGGTGATTTCTTGTATTGTGCTGATAAGTAGTGTCTTTTCATTGTACTTTCCACTCTTACAAACGATCTGTTAACGTTAATCTTAATCGACAATCATCTACCTCAATGATCTTAATCAATCAAATAACTCCTACCTCAAGGACTTAAAATATTCTTTCTTAAATAAGCTGTTGTTTTTTTTTTATTATTAAAGCTAAGACAAGAAAACGCAAATCAAACAGGAAACGATGACGTATTTAATTCATTAAAATGTATTTATTAACATTCCATTATACATAAGATTATACATAAATTACGCAATATATAATTCTAAAGACAAAAATGCATTTTTTTTCCGTGTGTATCTTAATTTATTGAGGATTTAATAGATCCTTTCTTATAGATCTGAATTACTTTCGCTTTTTTTGACAAGATGTACTGTTAGTTTTATCCTGAAATGAGGATAATAGCTTAGAAGGTAAAGGATTCAGTGATCAGCTGCGTGTTAGTATGGTTTAGGGTTGATCTGATGTTCACTTCCCTTAACCCATGGAAAGAAACTCGATAACATATTAATATAAATTTGAGGGGAAAACTAATCAGAAAAGATTATCTGACTTCAGATGGTAATTTACAAGTTGAGTTATGGATCAGGGATGTGAGAATATATTCTGAGAACCAAAAGAAAGTTAAGAACCACTGATCTCAACTAAGCGCGATCACCTTCAGGATTTAATGATACAAATGAAATATTATTTTTTTTTTTTAAAGAAATTTAAAGATTTTTTACATTTATTATTTTGATTACAGCTAGCATCACGTAAAGCCAATATTGTTATTTTACTTGAACTTTAATAAAAAAAAAATTAAAAAATTACTATTACCAGAATTACAGGAGGGCATTGAATTATTGCGTTATATCCTGGTGAATGTAATAAATAATATCAGTAGGTGGTACTATTAACATTCAACTGCGAAATATATAGCAGTAATAATAAAAGTAATAGTAGAAGTGGATAATGTTACGCATCATTTGACCAAGCGCCAAAATAGATTTTTTTTAGTTTATTGCTCCATATACTGGCGAAAGATGTAAACTTTTTATAAAAAATTGTTCCTGCTTGCTATCTCAACATAATTCTGCTGAAAATTAATTTTGAATAAACGTCGCTCGACTAATCGTAACGAATAAGATTTGTATCATGTGACAAAAGACCTTTGTCGCATGGCCATTAAATTCTTACGTTATCATGTGCGGTGTATTTCATTTTGATATATAACACTTTTCATTCCAGAAAAAATATGAAGTAATACATAAGATTTTGTGTTTTTGTGAATATCTTAAAATCGAATTTTGGCGCTTGGTCCAATGATGCATAACACCATCCAAGTAATAGCAGAAGTAATGTAATAGTTAGGGAATGCAATGCTGTAACCTTAGCCAGGTGGGAACTTAATATCGTGGATCCTAAGACCCACCTCAGGTAAGCTGACAAGTCCTCAAGTATCTTATTAACGACTAGAAATTGTTAATCGCCAAACCAAAAATTAAAACTCACTTTGTACTTCGATTGTTAACGATTTCGGAAGCTGTTTTTCATTCAAATGACTTCATCTTTGTAGATGTTCGTATAGATGAATAAAATAGAAACAGTCATCTTAAAGGAAACTGAATCCTCTTATCCCTTATGTAAATAAGTCATTAGTTCAATTTTTCCTTTCGCTCGATCTTTACTTCCTTTTCTCTAATAACAGTATTTATTTTTTTCACTTATCGTTTTAGTGCTTTTTAAAAGAATACATTCATCAGTGGACAAAAAATAAATATAATATTTTATTTAAATGTCCTTTCACTATTTAATTACTTAATCTGTTATCTCTTAAAATCTTAAAAATTCAAAACTTATTTACTTTTTAAAGAGATTTTTAATTTATTTTTCCAAATTAGTATTTTAAGATTAATTGCCTTTATAATGACGTAAATGCCAACTTAGGACATTATAGCAAATACATATTCATTGAATGTGTTTTCACAATTTGAGTAAAAGCATTGACAGCAGTGGCGTAACTAGAACTTTTGCCGCCCGGGGCGGTCTCCAATTTGCCGCCCTTTCTAAGTCATGAAATGGTGGTTTTTACAAATTAATAAACATAAATAAATAATTGTGATTGAGACAAACTATAGGTGGTAACTTTTTTACCGTTGGAAGCCATATTTAAATTACAAAACATATAGATTACCTAATTTACAAAAAAAAAATTACCATTAAAAATTTTTTATTTTATATTTATTATATATTATAAAAGCGTTATTTTGTCTGTCATAAGACTTTACGTTTTTCCAATTTTGTGACCAAACTATAAGAGATAGAGTGGTCATGTAAATGGATAAAATGTAGATCTTTTTAAGACAAACAAAATGCTACAAAAATCTTTCGAAAAAAGTTTTTGGTTTCCAAGATGGCGCCTTTTAAAGGGTCCAATTTTGACTTTTTCTCAATTTAAACGAAAAGTATAAAAGATGGAAGAGAACATTATATTGAGAAAATATTGGTATTTGAAAGTTCTATCGAACGATACATCACTTATTCACAAACGCTTCAGCGTTTGCAAATTACATGCAAAAATGTGAATTTTCGGTGTGTGACGCCGACCCTCAATACATCCGAGTTATTCGGCGAAGCCACAACGGGCTGGGAAGTTATATATTCTCCGACGATCGCAACATTAATTTGCTAAATAAATAAAGTTTTTTTTTTTTAATGCTATATATGCAAGGGTTCCGGAGCGAAGCGACGGGACCCAGCTATTATTATTATATATTATAAAAACGTATATTATAAAACGTTATTCTGTCTGTCATTCTGTAAGCAAAATGCTAAATTACAAATTACCAAAATGTTACTGAAATAGAGAATCTATTCATAAAAAATGAAAATATATTAAACAACTGTCAACTATACTGATTGGCGACGTAAATATAGATATTTTCAAAATGAATAAAAACAATGTAGTACAGAAATATGTAAAACTTATGTGCAATAATGGTTTCAAAAATCGTCTTTACGGAACAACAAGAAACTGTACAATTCATGGAAATACGAAAACAAATATAGATCATATGATAAAACATGATATCAAAACACCAGGAATAATATATAAAGAACGAATCGGATAACAGTTGAAAATGAGAAAATAACACATCCAAATATAATCTATAAAGAACTAATCAATGATGTTAACAAAACAAAATTCATGAAAATCTACATATATAAAAAGAAAAGTCCTGACTCACTCACTCAGTCATCAACGCTCACCCCAAACCCTTGGATCTAGAAATCTGAAATTTTGCACAGAGGTTTCCTTTATGATGTAGACAAGGAATAAGGCCGGATTTTTCGAAATTCGGGATAGGGAATAATCTGGCAAACTGACGATGAAGTGTATGGCGGCAACCCCAGGTGTGTGGCGCCAACCCGCAATACACCTGAGTTAAGTGGAAAAGGGCACAACGGGCTGGGAAGTCGTATATTCTCCGACCTCAATATTAATTTGCTAAATAAATAAAGTTTTTTTTTTTTTAATGCTATATACGCAAGGGTTCCGGAGCGAAGCGACGGTACCCGGCTAGTAAATAAATAATTTCATTTCTTTTGGATAAACAAACAAATTGTACATAAATGTGTATGTAAACATATTTATATATTTACTCTTCTAACTTTCATAGTAGAAAAATCGTGTATAATGCTCTCAAAATTTATAATATTTGTAATTTCTTGTTCTGTGGACAATATTGCAAGATTTTGTAGTCTTAAATCACTCATTGTGGAACGAAGATAATTTTTTATCAACTTCAATTTGGAGAAACTCCTTTCGCAACTAGCGATACTGATTGCAATAATTGTTAAAAAAAAATTCTTGGCAAAATTACAATGTGGGGTCCAGAATTTTCCAGTCTATACTGTTGAATAAATTTGAGTATATCAATTGGGCCTCCCCCCCCCCCCCCCGGTTTTCCAACATTTTGCCTCTTCTTATAGTGCAGTTACAGCCATAAAAACCTGGATCCTTTTTCTTTCAATTTGGAACTGTTCTTTATCAATGTCAATAAAGTCATTTATTTGACATTCAAATTGTTCATTTAGTAGGTTACATGGTATTATACACGAAGGACATGCAACTGATCAAAGCGTTCTTTTATTTCCTTTATAATTCTATCCATAGATAAAAACATTTCTCTTCATACTTCTTGTTCTAAGGATAGCCCCAGTCTCGTGAATTTCCCCCACTCATATTTTTTCTGCTTCTAACTCGACGTTCAGTCGATATCTCCAACTCTTCACAAATTGTTTTGGCTGCTATAACTGCGTTTTGTAGTAGCGCATCTCTTTGTTCCATGAAATGGGTTTGAAAAGAATTTAGTTTTATATGGCATTGATGAACATTTATATGGCATTGATGAACATAACCCTTTTATTTGCAGGTATTTTTGCGCGTCATTAACTTCCAAAAGGATGGGTTCCCATAAATTGAAATAACAGAAAAGAAAAAGATTGTATTGAATTGAGTAATATTCCAGCATCTGATCTCGTTTTACTATTTTCATCTTCATATGTCAATTTTTCCAAGGAGCTTAAAATGTAAAAAAATGCTTTTTCACTGTAGTTACTGCTTCTGCTCTAGCGCTCCAGCGAGTTTCTACGCTGCATTTAACACCTTGACCAGTAACAGAAACTAAAAACATCCCATCGACGAGTGGAAGAAGAAGAAAATGAAAACAACTGCTCGATAGTTCCAAAAAATGTTAAGGAATCGATAGCAGTAGAAGCAGCGTGTAAACATGCCAGGTTTATAGAATGATTTGTACATGCTACAAATTCTGCATTTGGATATATTAGTTTAATGCGAGTTTGAACACCGCTGTGCTTTCCTGCCATGACGGCAGCATTATCGTAAGCCTGTCCTCTGCAATTTTTTATATCTAAACCGTAATTTTCGAATTTCGTTAAAATCATATTTGTGATTTCCTCAGCAGTTTTTCCTTTAGTTTCTACAAAGTCAATAAACGATTCTACAACTTTAACTTCGCTGCCATCAATAAATACATATCTAATAATTTGACTGGTTTGATCTTTGTGGGAAATAATTGGAGTGCTGTCAAATATCATACAAAAGTATTTAGCTTGCTTTATTTGATCCATAATTGTTTTTCTCACTGCGCCTCCCAATAGCTCTACGAATTCATTCTGAATCTTCGGCGACAAATAGGAGATACTATATTTATTACCCATCTTAATTTTTACTACATGTTCAGTACATACTATTTAGCCAACAAGTCAACAAGCTCTAGAAAATTTCCTCTATTTTCCATTGAATTGATGTCTTCCTGATGAACACTTTCACGATGACCTCGAAACGCCAAATTTTGTTTTGCTAAGAATCTAATTATATCAACTATTCTTGTAAGAATTTCCTTCCATTTTTTGATTTTCTTATCAATATTCTGTTGTTAAAGTTTACCAAAAGTTGCGCCATGTCCAAGTCTTATTTCTAATTCCTTCCATTGGGAACAAGATCGAATGTGCAATGGGCTCAACTCGTGTTGACTTATTTTGGGATTAAGTTTCCACCATTTGTTAAAACCATTTTACATGGTTTTCCACATGCAAAAATGTTAACTACATTATTCATTTCTAAAGCTGATGACGCTGGGAAATAAAGGGTTAATGGAGAAATTTGAATATTTTCATATTCTTGTCGTAAATCTTAATAATTTTCAGTAAAATAGACGAATTTAAATTATTTAAACATTTCTTCAATTGGATAAGCGTAATATAAGGAAAAATATTCGAAATCATATAGTAATTCATAATTCGTAGAAATTATGAATTACGAAGTAATAGTAAACTTATGAATAGTAAACATATTATACTAAACTTCTGAAGTGAACAAGTCGTTTTTTTACAACTAAAACTAAATATAAAAAATGCCGCCCCAAAATATGTGCCGCCCGGTGCGGACCGCACCCACCGCCCCCCTCTAGTTACGCCACTGATTGACAGGGGAGTAAAATTTCCCGAGAAGTAACAGCAAAGGAATATGTTGTAAGAAAGCTTACAAAACTCCAATATTAAATATGCTTATTCATTTATTTATTTAGATTTACTTTGATATCTGTAAGTAAAGTAGATTTCATCTTTCAAAATATATTAGCATCTTTCGTCAAACATATTAAGAGCTTTCTCTTATTGGGTTCTTCGTCTGATCAAATATATTTACAAACACATACAAATACATATATAAAGACCCCGTTGTTTACTAAGTGACATCCCAGGATAGCTCTCATCAGCTGGGAACAGTCACCAGTAAAGCAGTAAGGTCTCAATATCTATTTACAATCCTTCAGTTGAGTTCATGAAATTGACGTAATTGACGTAATTTTTTTATAGATTGATGTTTCCAGGACGTTGCAGCGCCATCTACTGCTAAAAATTCGTAACTAACTCTTCAAACATTATGAAAACATTCTGGTTGTTTTATTTTCTACAGTTACAGGTCTTGAAATAATTAAAAACGCTCCACACTATTCCTCTTGCTTGGCTATTCTATGTTTATGGTCCTTTCATGGTCACGCTTATGCGATCACAACACGACGCCATCTTGGACTGACTGCTCGGAGTTCAAGTTGATGACGCTATGACTGGTGACGTTTGTTCCAGACAAAATCGATCGCTACATAATGACCATATATGGCAAATCCTTTTTTTTTGAAAAATACTATAGATGCCGATAAGCTTAAAATCTACTTAGCTACGTGCTTAGACCATATAAATTGCTATATTTGAAGTAGTTCTGAAACATAAGTAAAATGCTCTCATGACGGTCATTCAGTTAATGCTTCATGATAATGATAACGTCTTTATTGGGCGAATGTAGTAAAAAATCTACTTATTACGCGACTTAACATTTACGCCGGTAACTCAAAATAATTCATTGTTAATTGGTATAATTGTTGTTATATAACTACTGTTGATCGCTAGTTATAAAATGCTTTGTCACAATATTGAGGTAATAAGAACCTAAATTCCCATTGTTTGAAGTTGTTAAATTTACTAAGAAAATTTTTTAAATCACGAAGAAATCCAGGTGGAGTTTCATCTACTTCACATATTTTTCCTTTATCATTTACTTGTCTTTGAATGCATCTTAGATCAGTTGAATGTTTGTTTTACGACTGAATAAAATGTTTTACGACTTTTGTAAGTGTTATTAAATACGATGGGATAGCCATCAGAAGAACAAAAAAAGACTGCGAATAGATAATAATGAAAGCAATATTGGAAAACTGCTTGCAGGGAAGCTTCTTTTTAATTAATTTAATAATGAATATCAAAAAATTAAAGGACTACAGGGAATACGCTGAAGTTTTTCTTTTCAATGACATGAAATGTTTACGTGTAAATATCGGAATGCTGAGACTTGTAATAATTTTTTGGAGCGAATTGGAAAGAAAAAAAAAGCAATAAGAATCCATCCATTCCCTTTTTTTTTCCTCTTTAGGTCTTCTTCTGTAAAAACTGTTGAACTCGTTATTAATTCGATTCTGGATATGACTGTGGACGATCGCTTCGTGGAATGTTGAGTGAGAGATGCGGGCAGGTGCAGTTCTCGGTTCTCAATGACCGAGCGGCCAATAAGAACAAGCAGAGGGTGCGGTATGAGAGAGAGAAAAGGACATTTAATCATATAGAGGAAGACATTGCAGCCTTTCACGATTTCCTAAACAAGAGTTCACAAACACCTGCTCCTCCGTTGCACAACAGGGAAAGCGGGAAAACAGGGAAGAAAAACAATAATAATAATTAGTCAAAATTACAAATTTAAAATTTCAGAAATAAAAGGACGCTGACCAAGAAAAAGTTTACACGTACAAAATAAAGTATTCAGAGTATGCAGTACGGAGTACAAGTATTCAAGTATGCAGTGCGGCATACTTTTGTCCATGAGTATATATATTTTACTCATAGAAATGAGTAAAAATGACTTACTAATGTAGGAAACAATATTAAAATTATGAAAAAAAGATTACATTACATAAATGGACTTGAGAGCCGGACGTTTCGACATCCTAAGCGATTGTCATTCTCAACAGAATCGTAATGGGAAAAAAAAGGTTATTATTTACAGTTTGAATATTTTTGGAATCTTGGGAAGGGTTTCATCTGGGAGAATTGTTATAAAAAAAGAAAAAAAAATCGCTAAAAGAAAAAAAAAAAAAAAATTAAGTTTAATTTTACTTTTATTTAAAGTAGCCTATCTTTTTAATAGAAGCTTTATTATTGGTTTGAAATCCAATTGAAATAATCATTGAAATTTAATGAATTTGGATTAGGAGTATGTATACTTTTTTTTATCATTTGAATTTATAATTAAGAAAAAAATAAAAGTGTTCCCTCTTCCTTCCCCTGTAGTTGTAATTGTGGGCAGTTAGCTTTCTCTGTGAAAGAGTTGACCCGTTTCCCAACGGGACGGATTTTTGATGGATCTGACAAGCAGTCGCACCTGTTGTGCGCGCGTGATGGTCACGTTCTGTTCACGGTCAAGTGCGACAGAGCTGTTGCGAGATCAGGTCCACAGACCCACTCATTACATGCATGTATGCGCACAACTTCCCTCGCAATTTACGTGCAATTTACATTTCTACACCCAACAAAAAATAGGAAATGTCAGAAACACGGCAGATGAGTTGCCAAACCGTTTCCACAATAGGGTTGTTTTTTTGTTTTTTTCTTCTTCCCTTTCAATTGAGATTCGTATAATATTAATAATATAGAAAAAGAGAGAAAACAAAAACAACTTATTTATAAAAAGAAATATCTGTTTGTAGGACTGATGCATTTTATTAAGTCGACAACGGATGTAAATCACTGAACATCCACATTTCACATTTCCTGTTTTCATCTAATTATCACAAAGGAGTAACTTAAATGCCTTTTTTTTTTAATTTTCTGTATTTAGAAATTGGGCTAAAGTAATTTAATTACTTTAGTTTTTATTTAATTACGTGCATTTTTGAAAACCATTGTTTTTATTAATTATGTAATTTTTATTTATGTAGTTACGTTTTAAATTTGTTTCAATCATTATTAGATAGTTAGCAAACTTATTAATACAAGCACGCATTATAGAATAATGAGGTTAAATATAATGTATTTCTCTTATATCTCAACTGTGTATAAAAACATATAGATATGTTTTTGGTGTAAGGAGGTCCATCTGTAAATTCCTTTAAAAATAATGTTTGGATGATTAAACTAGGCAGAAAAACTGGTTTCATAGTGTATATACTGTATATAGGCTATCATGGCCAACACATACATGTTTCATTTCCGGTAAGACAGGAAGTGACCACACACCGGAATTAGTATTTTTTCTCCTATACTTAAGGTCATAAGAATTCCAAAAGGAGTAACGCACATCTGTCGACTTGTAGAGGTGACAACAGACAGACGGACAGAAGAATGAATGCAAAAGCACTTTCGTGTACGGGGTTCGTTAAAAACCTGTCAGAATTCGACTTTATCTCACTTCCCGATAGTAATAATAACTCATTGACATTGCAGTATATATCAGCAAGATAATGACGCAGACAAGATCAGTAAATACATCGACCTACCACATGAGCTCCAGAAGGAGTGAAAGCAGGACCGAGTATGTGTTGAACCCATCGTCCTGTGCGCCATTGGTCTGGTGCCTCTCACATTGCACCACAGCCTCAGCACATTAGGACTTCACAAAAATACGCACAACTCCAGAAGGCTGTGGTATTCAACACAACACGCATAGTTAGGAAATAACCAAATAGAAATAGTTAGGACACAACCCCACATCCCTAACCATTCTTCCATATTTCTTTTTTTTTTTTTTTACACTTGGCAATACGTGCTTTGGTCGTTGACCCGCCATGCTGTCTTTGCTGGGGAAACCCAAGATTTTACAAAATAATAATAATAATACAAAATCGAATTAAAATATGTAGGGGAAAAAAAACTTTGAATTAAAATAGTAAGATTGCTTTTGTTAACTATTAGAATGGATGAATTAAGCTTAGTACTACTAACTATTTTAATGATACTAATTTAATATTAATAATGTAATACTATAAATACTTGTGTAGAAATGACTAAAACGTTAGTTTGTTTATATCTTTGTTTAATGTCGTAAATTTTGATACTTATAACGTTTTGCTCTTTGTTATTTTCAATTAATTTCATAGATGAGTACTTTCTTCTTATCAAGGAGTCAGAACGAACGACATTTAATCTTTCTTTTTTTCATTGATTTACCATTTGCTTAACGTTGCTACAGATGTAATTAAGCAAGAAAATCTCTCATCAATATTGCATTATCATTAGTATCTATTGAATGCTGAAACACATACAATGTCTATCATTATTGATCACGTGCTCTGATCATGTGACGTCGTTAGTAGGAAGAGCGTTGACTCGGACTTAAGATACAGAAGATTAGACTTTAATTATTAATTTCGTGTAAATTGTTTAATTAAAAAAGAAAGAAAGATGGCGGATCTTCTTCGAAGAAAGCCCATCTTCCGTGACCTACAACAAAATTAATGATTTCCATCTTTCTTTCTTTTTTTTCTTCAACTTTTGAACCACTCTATGAATTGCTCTACGTTGGTTATGATTGAAGTGAAACGGAAGGCCATAAAGAATATACTACCCTTTTTTTTTCACCTTCACAAGAAACGGAGAAAAAAAAAGATGAGAGATGGAGGGAAAATGTTAAAGCAGACTCATTAAGCTTGAAGTAATCCATAGTTCTCCACGTTATCCTGGTTTTCTTTTCTTTTCTTCTCCTGCGCCCGAAAACCATAATTCAAAGGTTAGTTGTCTTATGATCTATTTACAGTTGGTGTTCTCAACTGAAACGACTTTGCCTAACCGATAACACAAAGTTTTTATTCTATTTAATTTACTAATCTATTTGTTTTTCTATTGGTTTTTAGAGATTTTTTTCCAAGAGCTTTCCAATTTCGATTTCTTTGTAAAGGTAAGTCAGTTTTCATCGCAATGATTAGACACTTTCTTAAAGTTCTCATTTTCTTCAAGAATTTCTACGATTATTTCTGGTTCTTTCTCTCCGTTGGGACATATTCTTAAGGATGAGAATCAACGATATTTGCAAGAAAACAGGAGATTCATCAGAGATCAGGAAAAAAATGCGAGTATTTAAGCTACAAGATGCAATTAACAAATTTATATTCGCTGGAGATTTCGAGAACATAACTGTGAGAATCGAGTCTTAACAAAAGTTTAGAATCTTAATGAAAAGATGGTTTCTTTCATTTGTACCGACTATGACATTAAGGTCTATGACTATGACGTTAAGAAGGTCTCAATTCCAATAAGGAACCATTTATTAGTCATACTTTTCACATATTTGCAGCATTTTCCTAAGATAGGCGAAACCCTTACATTGTTGAGCTTCCAGTCAGAAATGAAGTGTAATTTGTAAAGGTACCACAAGGACAAGATGTAAGCTTGTGAGTAGTCAAAAAGGAACAATTTCATCTGCAACTTGCCAGTAAGTCTGACTGTTGGCTGAGTTCCTCCCATTTTACCACAAAACCTTTATAATGTCTCATCTTTTTGAACATTCATGATGAGATGTCAAAAGGTCTCGTCGAAGATTCCTTTAAAGTCTGAAACACTTCTGCTGATGATATCATTTAGGTAGAAAAGATTTACAGTGAAAGCTTACTCTGAAAACCGCAGACATTTTTATCTTGACTCTACAGCTGTCATTACATAATATGCAATATCTCTTACAGCCTTTGGCAATATGAGCCATTGTGCAAGATTGTAATGCCATTCACCTGCGGATGAAATAATATTTTTTTTTTTTTTTTGTAAAGTTATTTTATCCAGTAGGGTTTAATACTAAGGGTAATTATAGCCTCTTACTATTTTAAAATTGCTAAACGAATTCATTCTACTAACTTCTACAATACTTAATACTAGATGGCTGCCCGTCAGAAACATCGCACGGGAAACAGCAGTTTATTTATTTAAAAAATAAATTAATTACATCCAGTAAACTAAAAAATAAAACTTATAACTAAAAATAATGTTCAAATTATAAAGACTAAGCAATACAAGTAATTGAAATCCATTTGTTACAAGTAATTGAAATCCGAAATTTGCGCAGTTGAACTGACCATGCAACAATGCTCCAGTTGCCTGACAAATTGCGTGCGGAAGGCCATTGTTTCGGACACAGTTGACAATGCAACAACAACATTGTTGCCTGCAACGCTCGTGTGAACTCCAATTGTCACGTAATTCAATTGTTGCGGACCTACATACCCACGCGATTTTTTTAATAATATAGATAGATTACTTTATCAAAAAAAATAAATAATAATTTTATGATTTATTTGAAAGCTAATGTATAAATATGAAATTTTAGGATTTTTTAAAATCTTCCATCTCATGTTTATTTCATTATTTTGTTAAAACATAACGCTACTAAATACATAATTTTTGGCTCTTAAGAAATTATCATAATTTAGGTTTTTTTTTTTTTTTTTACCAGTGTTTTAGATTAAACTAAATTAGTTTAGATTAGATTAAAGTTATCCTAAAATTATTGTTTTCTCATTTGTGATTGAATTTGTTGTTGCAGTATCACGATGACTACAATTTTATATGAATTTGAGACAATACTCTAATAATATAATTATAATCATTCACTTTACATCTCTACCATATTTACATATCAAAAATGTTTTACACAAAATTCACCAACTGTTCTCCAAACGTTCCTGAGCTAATTTTAAGATTACTTCCCACAGACTTAATTTCCTGAAATAAATATGGCGAGGGTTTGTTGGTTTTTATTTATTTTTTACCATACGAGAAGATTCGTGTTGTATTTACATTGGTCAGCGTTTTTACGCTATAAAAAAATGATTGTTTGCGTTCTTAAGTTTTTAATAATCACAGCCTTGTACATAATGGCTGCGACATTGAAAAAAGAAAGTATATAAATGGGAAAGTAAAAATGATCTTTTTTAAATATAAAATTATTGTTCTTAACTATTTAAAATTCTTCAGCACTGTCATTTATTTTTTTTTTTTTACATTTGTTGTTCAAATGCAGTGAAAGTCTGGTTAAAATAGAGTACGTGGCAATCTGCTGATTGGTCAAGTGATTTGCCATTTTGCCACTAGGCGTATTTATGAACTGCATTGTTTGTTAGCAGAGACAACGCTTGGACCACCGTCATTTCACACACGCAACAAGACCGCAATGAAGCGTTGCAGCATCAGCCGAGTCGTCAACCATGACAACGCTTCAGAATATGAGTAATTATTTCGTTTGGTTGATTTCGATGGGTAATAGAATCGTCTAAGCGTACGGCCTTCACCCGGGTCTGTCAACCTGCTTATTACCGACTAAGAAATTTCTCTCTGTTATTATACAGAGCAAAACTGACTCCAGAGAGAGTTGTAATGGTACGGAACACGATCCATTAATTTCTGTGCACTGGGATTTTATACGCTTTTTTTTTTTTCCATTTTAATCTCTACAAAATCAGAATCCAGAGATGTTATCCCATTTCGGACAAAATCATTTCTCTAATTGGCGAGTGAGGTGATTTTTTTTTGGTTATGAGCAGTAAGTGAATTACCTCTTGTGCCAAATGACCGGAAGTGCGGGAAGTGGCCCATTTGGCAGCTACAATCTTCAATGCCGAAAGGATTAATTAAGTTCACCGCAGAAGGGCACAAAGAGAAAGGGAAAAAAAAAAGATCGAAGCGAAGAAGTCTTACCATTTAATATGACTGCATCTCACCTGCTCTTAACCGTGGGATTTATCTATAGGGCTGTGCAATAAATGGTTCGTGTTACTGTAACATTGGTACTTCCAGTCAGAAACACTTTCAAAATTTGTTTCGTTGCAAATCGTTTGGTTTTGATGTAAAATGTTGATAAAAGAATATTACTATTGACAGCATTTATTTTTTTTTAATTCTAGCCAAACATAATTAAAAGTGTGCAGGGAATGTGTAAATATTAGTAGTCAAGCATTTTTAAAAGTTTATATAAAAAAATACGTAAGTGTTTTATAAAATACGTGAATAAGTATTCTGTAAAATTTATTTACACGTAAGTAATAAATACGCTTTACATAAAATTAACACAAATTTACATTAATTATGTTTATGCTTTAACAACATTTACAATAACTATATTTTGTTTGGTCTTTACATTTAAAAAAAAAAGCGCAAACAACTTGCATGTAAGGTAAACTTTACTGACATATATATTAGATAAGTAAATAATATAAAATAGATATTTTTAAATGTAATGTGTACGTAAGTACATGCTAAATATACTTAAATCTAAATTAAGTAGATAAAAAATATATGTAAAATATACCACAAGTTTACCTAACAAAGAAATAAAGATGTATGCAAAATGTATATAGATTTCTGTATTTAAAATATAACATAAGCATATATACAGTATATACAAATAAAAAATATAGACTAAGTTATATAAAATAAATAGTTTATAACCGAATGTAAATTTAATTTTTTTTTTTTTTTTTTTTTAAAATTAAACAGTTATAGGGGAATTCATTTTATTACAGTGAAGTCTCACTTATACGAATATGAGGGGGAACCAAAAATTATTCGTGTAAGTGAATATTTCGTATAAGTGAATTACATTTAGGACTATGGGGGTTTCGCCGGGGAATGAGAAATTCTTCGTATAACTGAATGTTTCGTATAAGTGAGTTTCGTATATGTGAGACTTCACTGTATTTGTTTTGTTTTGTTTTTTTTTGCTTTTGGAAATAAAATAAAAATATCAAAATTCGGCAAAATTACCATTTAAAGAAAAAAACAATTAAAAATTATGATTGATTAATGGATGATAACATATTATTAGCATTCAATGGAATACATCAATAGTTCTGAACAGTTTAATCGAATTTCACTAGATAATTGATTACATGGTTTGATTTCTTCCATTCGAATTACCCCAAAAAATATTTTCAGCTAAAGAATTAAAAATTACAGAAAAATAATTAAAGCAATTACAAAATGTTGTTTGTAAAGTCTTTTTGCATGGAGAAATTTAAATACCGTAAAAATAATAAAAAGAATTAAATTATCAAAAAAAGAAAAACAACTTTATAAAAATATCACAAATGTAATAAAAATATATTTCCTTTTAAATAGATGCAAAAATAATTCCTAATTCAGCTTTACTATCGTTTAAATGAAATAATTAAGCACAATTAAAAATTGTAGTAATATTAATTAAGCAATTTTGAGCCTTGAATTTAGAATAAAGTTATTCCGTAAAGAAAAGTTAAAGCTAATGCAGCGAGTGATTTTCCACACAAAAGAAAAAAAAAACTCATCCTGATAGTAATTACTTTAATATATTCTTAATTGTAAAATTTTATTACAAATCCTTCGTGTATCGCAATTGTGGCAAATTGCTTGTAAATCGTCCATGTAATAATTTTGTTTTGGCTTCTAATAATCCTGAATTCATATCGCGCATCGGTAAGCTCATTTGGTCTCTTCCATGTCCAGGAGACGTTTTATGATGTACTGTAGGTAATCTGTAGCTTTTTTTTCTTTTTTTCTAATTGAAATTTTTCCTCTTGTAAGCGTTAATCTGTCTTGTGCAGAAGCCATATATTCTGTCTCCGGTCTCTTCCTGCTCGTACAGCGGAACGTTTCCCTTGAGGGATAGCGGCCGGGGGGTGGTGGTTGATATAGCAAAGAAAGAAATGGAAAAGGAGATGAGGGCTTCAAGAAGAAGATAAAGAAGGAAAAAAAAAAGAGAACAATCTCAAACCTCAGTTCTAATTTAATGACGTTCTGCGGAAACTGACCGGAACACTATAATGGCATATACGGGTAAGTCATTCGGCACGAAACATTCATGATGTATTAATGAAGGTGCGTTTACGGATGGCGAACTCCGTCTCATATAGCCATCTCCTTGGTTTTCTTTATGGAACTTGGACATTGCACGCCACATTGGAGATTTTTTTTGTTTCTGAGTTTTATAATGTCTCCAAGGTGCCAGTACCAAATGAAACCATCCCACATCCGCTCCTTTAAGACGTTCTTCTGCCAGTGGTTATATGAAGAAAAAAAAAAGAAAAAGCCCTCTAAGTAGATTAAGAATATTAAATCAGGATCGCCAAAGCAAAAGAGAAATTATAAAGTAAATAAACTTATATATTAAAAAATAATAATAATAAAATAAAATAAAGTTTAAGTTTGTACATACTTTTTGTACTTTTATTTCAGTTGTTTGCATTGTACTTCTATTCTCTATATTCAGGTCTTCATTTGGGTCATAAATTTAATTCTCGTTTTCGAGAACTTTCTTTGCAACTTTCCCCATTTCTTTGAAATGGATGCGTCCTCAGAATTCAGTTGAAGAAAAGTTGAGGGATTTCTTTTCACCTGAGTGGATATTAGACAGATTTCTTAAATCCTAAGTGCTACTAGTATCAGATTTCCTTGCCAATATCATATTTCAATATATTAAAAAGATTCTTTCAATTTACAGAGAAATTATCAATTCAGCTCTTTTTGGAAAATTTGAAAACCTTGCAAAGGAAACAATGTAAGCGTTAAACCTACTTATTAAATCACAGGTAAATTTCTTAAATTAGTGAAATTTCTTTAATTAATTATATCTTATTTAAATAGTTTGTGAATACTTCGAGTGCTTCCAGATGTAGTATAAAGTTAACATTACATAACTATTTAAAACTAACTTATTTAGAATATTCAATTTGTTTAATAGTTCGTATTTCCATTTAAATTGAAACACATTTGATTAAGCTTATTTGCTAAAGGAAATATTTGTTTGTAATATCGAAGCACATCTATTGCAAAAGTTAAAGAAATACTGTAAAATAATTCATAGTTCAATCCTATTGTGTTTTGTATTTTCATTAGTTACAAAATTATCTTTCTAATGACTTTTCCCAAAAGTTATCCAAACATTACGTAACTTTTTGATAATTGTAAAAGTTATTAGGAGGATGAATTATTAAGTATCCATTTTTTATTATAGTTTAAAATTAATTTATCAGTATTCTGATGTTTGTAGAGAGATCATTTCGCTTAAGATCCCATATACTGTTATTATGAATAACAAAAGGAATCTTTATTGCATCGGAATATCAAAAGATCGTATAACTTATGTATAATTGTCAACGGAATATCAGTAAATAGTTCCCGATAAGTTACATAATTTCACTTTTAACGTGTGGCAGATTAAGAAGTTATTTGAATACTAAACATAATCTCAGGACGCACATATTACGTTTAAAAATTTAATTAAAAAAGGGTAGAAAAAAAATTAGAACAGTTTCGGCCTGTTGTCCACGTGGCCATCATCAGTTGAATGTTAATGACAAACATTAATGTTTTCCAGACAAGCATTGTTTTCGTAGTCGTGAAAAGTCAATGGGTTTAAATCTAAAGATATATATATATTTTTTAACTGCAGGTCATGCAAATACCAATATTCAACATATTCATCCAGTATTTATTTAGTAAATGTAATAAGTGTAGAATTGGGCCAAGTGATAAAGAACTTGACTACGGTAAATTAACCTTGTCATTTTGTTTTGTTAAACAAGGTTGCGGTCTTTAGGAGATTTTTCCAGCTGAATTGTTTTCCAGACGGGTCATCCCAGCCCTATGATCAATGGGGGTACGGGTTTCTTTTCCGGGGGTTAAATTAGGCGGGCGGACGTTGGGCTAACCACCCGACCTCAACTTACAAGTACCTTCAGTTGGTCACGAAGCACCGGGAGACTTACGTCCCGCGACCCCATAGGCCTTCGCAGGCCTTAATGAAACACTTTAACTTAATAGAAACTAGTTTATTGAAGTTAGGCTACTTATAGTGTTAATTTATTAGTTAATAATTACTACTGTTACATTTTCTTCTTTACAGCCAAAAATCACAAATATTCATTTTTGCAGCTATTCTCAAAGGTGATGCACAACATTTTTATATTTTTTATTTCTTCACATGAAGGGGGGGGGGGAGAAGATCCCTGAATGGGCCACAGCCAAAAAGAGGGTCCAAACGACTGCCCTGTTGTTTTCTACAACCAATCTTCTCAATTTGCTTCTGAGCCCATTCACTGCACGCCTTTTCTAGCTGTTGAATTAGGAAAGGCTTTAATGCAGAAGAGTGAAACCGAATTATCATTTTCCGTACTACATTTCTGATTCAACCTCTAGCCTTTTATTTTCTTAATTTCCTTGTTTTCTTTATTGTTCTCCTGGTTTATGCTAGAACTGATCTAAATAATTTCTTTTTTTTTTTGCTTAGATTTTAATAAACTCAACTTTCAAAGTGAGATGGTAAAAATCTCTTTCCTCTTCTTCTTTGTACCTTTCTTGTCTTTATATCGCTTGGTGAATCTTCGAATGGTAAATTTGAAGACTGAAAAGGCGGGGACTGGAAATATTTATAGACTTCTGCCAAATCTGTGTTCCTCTCTCTTTATCTGCAGATTCTGCTGCTTGGCCTGAACTTGATCCAGTGATTCCTATCTTTTCAAACATCAAATTACTTATATAATAAGGCATCTATTCAATTGTGAATAAAGTTGTTTCTTAACAAGAATCTGAAATTCAAGACAAAAGCTACCATCAAAACTATAGTCTTACCGTCAAAAGAAGCTGGCTTCTGATAGCATCTGAAAGATTTAATAATTAATGAATGTATTTCAGATATATTTCAGGATACATATGAATGCTGAAGTACTGCAAATTCTGAGGAGTGTCATTTGCTAATTAATTTACTTTTCAAATAGACTTATATCAGAATAACAATAAAATATATAAGACTGCTAGTCATTTCTTCAATTATAAAAATATTTAATAAATATACACTTTTTAAAAAAAAAATTAGTTCAGATCTTTTTAGAATTCTTCTTCACTTAATTCACTTAATTATACTTGGACGATTTGTAATACCGAAGTAAAATTGCATCGAATTTATGTTTAAAGCCGTAGAATATTGTAAAATAAATTCATTAAAAATATACTGTATTTTCATTTAAACGTTCAATTGGTTTCATTAAGTTTAAGATAAATCATTATTCTTTTGGTGTTTGTGTAAGAGTTTCATGATGAAGATCTTATTATTTGCTGATAATGAATTTTTGTTTCTACCTGTTGCTATGGTAACGATCCCTCGTGTTGTGACATAGTCCCGACAGCAGACAGGGGGTTGCAATGGAATGGAGGCTGTTCTTTTAGCCGGTGTCAATGGCGTAAATGAAACAATCGGGCCCGCATCCTGATTAATATTCTCCGGTCTAATTTATGGATGCATAAATCTCGCCATAGCGTTGTCAGATAATTTACGGGCGGCCGCTAAACCGAACAGGCGCGAACGTGTTTTATGGCACGAAGGAGGAGATGGGCAACTCCTTCGCTTCCCACCCTTCCCCAGTCCATGGCTCCCGCCGTTTTTCCCCCCGCCTTTTGCGATTGCATTGCTCCCCTCCCTCACCGTTAATTAATCTCATTTACAACAAATAGACGCCAATTAACCGTTCACACGATTTTTGCCTGAGCCAGGGCCCACAAATTCCTCCTCGGCCAAGAATCTATGAATGGCAGTGAACTAGAGCCGCTTCTGCTGTAAACGGGCCACCGTTTGCTACGGAAATACTGCTTTTAACATTGTTTCATTCAGAAGTAAAGAATAAAACTCAGTTCAAAAGGTAGATTGATTAGGAAAATTACATTTCTATGCAGGCTAACACAAAAATGAACTCAAAAACTTCTGTTCAATCTTAATTAAATTCTGTTTACATCTGATGAATATATCGTTATACTAAAAAATTTTAACTTCAAGAAGAAGAATTTAATTTGGAATTTTTTTTTTCACGAAATGGCTCTTAAATATATTAAACATATATATTTAGAAATCATGTCATGTTCCATTTCCATGAACAAATTCATTCAATAAATGTAGAGGAGTTGGAAAACTATGGCGGCAAAAGAGAAAACAGTTTTTATGAGTTTCTTGAATGACTGAATGATGTTTAAATTTCGCTGCAACTATTTTGAGTAAGAACACACCTTACAATTCGAAATTTAGATGCTCAACTTTTAGCGTATTTTTTTATTTTTTTTCCTCTTTTCTGATTTATTTTTTACTTTTTATATATTTATTTACTGAAGACTATTGAAAATTTTCTTCACGATTGTCGAAAATGTAAATACAACTTTCAAAAATATTTTTTGGATAGAATAAAAAATTTAAATTTCATAAAATAAAATAATATTTGTAACAAAATGGTTTATCTAAAATAAAAAAAAAGGAACTGAACTAGAATTAAACGTTCATTCAATCAGGCATATTTAATATTAACAGCTACTGTCTGACATGTTTCTATTCCTTGAGGCGTTTTTTTTGTCAAGGGTTTATTCTCGTTGTACGACATGATTTTTCTTAGGAAAGTTATTTTTCTTTTGCTTTTAATTTTTCTGAAAATAAATTTTAAACGATTGTGGCTTTGTAGGTGATAATTCGCTAAAAAGCTACTGAGTCTCTGAATAATTACTGCTGTTTGAGCTTTTTTAAGATTGCTGTTGGCAACGTGAACGAATTATCTTTGGAAAAATAAAACTGTTTATTTAAACTTAGCATTAGAAAAACATATTAGAAAAACTCTAGAATTAAGATACGTTTGAGAAAACAAACTTTTTTCAGGGATATAAATATAAGGCTATCTAAGTATTTAAAAATTATCTTCGAAATATTGTAACAAATTTAAAAGATAAAAATCAGATAAAAATGCTTTCTTTTTTTTTTTTTACTTTATGTAGCATATTTTTATAAGTAAATATAGTTGCTTTCCACTGATTTGAATTGAAAAAGGTTTCTATCCCAGGCAGATGATTTCCATTGAAACTACATAAAAATTTAAAAATATATAAAAGTAAATAAACAATAGTTGAGACC
>JAFIDM010001028.1:30152257-30192382 GCA_023159025.1 Thereuonema tuberculata | reverse complement strand
CCACGATATTTAAAATCGAATTGCCTTCAGTGAAAGATGGATGCTTCATCAGAAAAAAAGTCAAAAAATGTAAGTCTAAAAATAAATAAGTAAATTTTATTTATTCAATTCATATTTCAGAGATTTGTAATTACTTTTATATATGTATAATGAACGGAATATAATCAGTGGCACCTCCAGAAATTAAAAAGGAACAAGAAATATATAATAAAAATGAATGAGAAATTCGTGGGCCAGCATTCCACCGGCCGCAAATGAATTTTCTCTGTGCATTAAATAACAAAAAATAACATTAAATAACAAAAATACCTAAATAACATTAGTTTATTACGTACATTTTAGACGCTTTTTGTTATTTAACGCTCGGAGAAAATACATTTGTGGTGGCTTATGACGTTTTTCTATGCATGAAAGGGTGACAGTGAGGTTGAAGATTGCGCAGTAACCTAATCGGTGCCTTTCATACGTAGAAAAACATCATAAGTCCAAGATATTTAAAACCCTCTTTTGTTTGTACAACTGCTGTTTGTCTCAACTCAAAATGATGGGAAAATTGTATCTCAAAGAAATCTAATACACTAGAGTTGTTTCTATGGTTATCCAAGATGGACTGAGAAGCCTCAATCCATCTTTCAATTCTCTTGGTAGTAGAACAATGATTTAAATTTCGTGCTTATTGTCGGATAAGAGAAACTATTCGACTATTAATTCATTTTTGGCAAAACAGCTACTTTGTTATGTAGATCTTAGTTTTTCCACAGGATAAGATTGTACGTCAGGTCGTTAGATTAGTTTTTGTAGAATATTAGACAGTCAATTATTGGTTTAATTTTTCAAATACCGTCACTTGCTTTTCCAAAAGTGAAAAATTTGAAAATTTTGTTTTTAGTGGCCCGTACAGCTTGCCTGTAAAAAAAAAAAATGGAACCGCTATTGGTGTTGTTTTTGTGCTGGATGTCACACTCTGTAGTGGCCAAACGGTTAGAGATATTAGAATGAAACCTTCACCATTGTGTTCAGCATCCAAAAGTAGGTGACCACGTCCAAAACAATCAGACCTGTAGGACCACTTCCTGATCCCGAGGAGTGGTTTGCTAATAATGGGTTGCTACAATCCAAGAAACCTGGTATTGTTTTAATTTCCTTTTTATTATAAATGTGATTGTTGGGAATGTAAAAGGCGCAATTGTTGCGTTTACTGTGATTGTTGTAGAGCTGCATTATAAATTGATTGTTGCGCATACAAACGACGCCATTGTTGCGATTGTGGTGATTGAAATTGAAAAATTGTCTCGCTTCTGATAAAATTGTGTTTATATTACGGGGCCGCTTTGCTTTTGACACTGTCCAAAAGCATTAATTACCTTGTTTCAAATAGATAAGGGTTTCAAGGACATGTAAGGCTGATGATCCTGGGAATCTTTACTTACTGGTCTGCCTACTTTGAGGATACAGGCGACGTTCTTTAATCTTTCGTTCTTGAAGATAAGTCTTACTATGAATGATTGAATGTTTTTGTTTAAAATTGATTTCAATTTAGTCTTCAATGTTATTCAAGTAAATCAATGGATGATTAGATTAAAAATTTAATTCTGAAATTTAGCCTTTTTTTATTATTATATTTAAGTATTTAAATTTATTTGATTCAAAGATAAATATTAGAATTGAATTCGTCAAGAAAGTGGATAGGGCTTATATAATATCAGAGGGAAATTGAAGAAGCCGACAAAGTTCCAAAACAAAACATCACAAAATGATGAGTTCGACAAAATGTTAATGAGATTGAAATTTCGTTATTTTCGATACAGTTTTGAAATTGCTTCGGGAATATCAGTAGCCTCGACACATGACAGACATTTCTGAATTCCACATTATAATACTAAAATAACGTTACGCTCTGAGCAAACAAAAGAAATCTATTCCATAATTTATCGGAGTTTCGGAAGAAAAAAAAAAAAAAGAAAAGAAAAGTAAGTAGCAGTGGCAGACAAGGGGAAGGAGGCGAGGCCCAAATGGTAGCTCTGTGAAACGAATTCCGTCGTTGATTGAGTGACTGGAGAGGTGGATAATGAGCGGAGCACATTTTCCCGGTCGATTGGACCTACGATTCTTATCGAGCTTTCCATCAACGGGCTGGCCTCTTCGCCCTGCCGATATCTTCGGGATTATCTGCGCCGAAAAACTCTCCTTTTCTCGCCGCGGGCATCGGGCCGAAGCTTCCGTTCATTCAGCCGCGGTAATCTCCCGTCAAAACGCCGATGCCTCTCCCCTGATTTCGGGAAAGCGCCTCGCCCGGAGCCATGGCCCAGGCACTTTTCAATGAAAGTGTGGTGTTTCTTCTTCTTTTTTTTTTTTCCTTCTTCTCCGATTTCCCTCATGTCTGCCACGAAAATGACCGAAGGTTGACTTTATGTAGCCCTTAACCATAGCGATCGTTTGTGTGCGAATTTGCCCTCCGGAGATGACCGTCTGCGTGGAAAAAGAAAGGGAAAAAAAAAACAACTATAAAAGAACAAGTCGATTTTACAGAGGGACGGCCTCTTGTACAGGAATACAACATTCAAAACACTGCCATTTTAATGTCTTATTAAATAAATCACTTTGTGTCCAAACAGCGACATTTACCGAGCTGTAACATAGTCACCTGTACGTTGCTAGTGAAACACTCAACTTAAAACTTTTTTTTTCTGGTAAATAAAAATTATCACGAGACAGCTTGGCTCCTATCTAATAGAACTCAACGTCGAATTTCAGATGTAAACACACCTAATTATTAGATAAAGTAAAATACATTTCCAAAAAGATATCCCTCGTGTTATTTCTTTATTCATATCTAAAATCTTAAATCTATTACGAGATTTCTCATAATGGTGTAAATTTTATTTTTTATTTAATTGAAAGTTTCAATGAAATAACGGAATTTATTATTCTACCATTTTACTAAAAGCCAAAAAAAAAATTTAGAAAGCAAAACCCTTACATTTCTCTCCGTGGAAATTCTCTAATTTTATGTAGAGAAATTTATTTGATTGTTTCTGTTTCATTTTTGGCTCACAAAGAAAAAAAAAAATCCTCATTCAGAAAGAATATATATTTTTCAAATGTGAAAAACAAACAAAATAAAAACAGAACTTTTGTTAAACTGAAAATTGTTTCAAAAATAAAATTAAAACTGCTTGAAATTTCTTTCTAAATTTACCAAAAAAAAAAGTTTAAAAATATAAATAAAAAAAAATGTTATATTCTTTTTTTTTCTTTCTTTTCTTTTTTTTATGTTATTTAAATTAATGAGGTAATTCTCTTCAACACTAAATAATTACTTCGTATTTTTTTTTACTGTTTTTTTTACATCTACAGTTTATCATTGTCCAAAGTTCCACTTTTCGAAATGTAGTTGATTGGATTTATAAGAAAGCTTTATTAAAAAAAAAAAAAAGTCCTTTCTCAGAGGTTTATTCTTAGATTAATTAACTGGAAGAATTTTCGAGAATCAAAAGATTCAATAATTTTTTTTTAATCTAGTGATGCATGAATTTAAAGTTTATAAACTTTTTTGTTTGTTGTCATTGTTCTCTTATTAATCGTATTCAGACACAACCTACTCGAATAACAGATTATTACAAGAATAGATTACTGTAATATAAGATTACATGAAAGATGATAAGATGAGGAGTATGACACTTGACTGTGGGCTGGAAGAGCCAGGTTCGATCTCCCGTCGGGGTTGGTTTTTTTTTTTTTTTTTCCCCCAGATTAATTCTCTTTAAACAGTTCTTAGGGTCCACCCAGCTATCTGTAGAACGGGTAGCGAGGGTATCCCGGGGGTTTCGTTGGACCAGCATTGAGCTGACCCGGTCAAAGGAACATTGGGAACCGTCAAAGCACTCTTGGACCAATGTGGCTTCGCATGACTTATACTAACCTATTGGATGATATCTATAAATGAAGAAAGAAAATTTCTTCATGCAAGTGAATATCAATTATTATCATCTTCCTTCTAATAAAGTACAGAAATAGCACAGTCGTAATTTTAGTAAATTTTGAAATGACAGATTTTCAAACACACATGAAATTTTCGAAAGATATTTCTGGATAACAGGTATTTCTGGAGAAGCTCATTTTGTCGTTCAGACTATTAATTATAATTAAAAAAATATACAGCTAACTAGTTAATACTAAGCCAAAATGTGTGATTCTTCAGTGCTGAGCTCTTCGGAAAAAACATATAGAGTTTAATTTTTATTTTTTATTTATTATATGGAATTTCTAATTATAGTTGTTAATAAAATTTAAAGATGACTTCCATTAATTTATCTATTTTTTTTTTCTTTCTTTACAATGGGGTTTACCCAAAACTTTAGTGAATGACTCGAGGTTTTCCAATTATCATTTATTTTCTACTGTAAAAAAAAAAACTCGTCTGAACTGTTTGTCTCCCTGTGTAGAGACAGATCCGTGGTCATCTCGCTTTTCCATTAATTGCTAATTGAGTGGATTCTCCATTGGTAGGCCTAAGTCCTGTGGGCCCAGGGCCGACCGATCAGCTTTGCTTTACGAGCTCCGCAGATTCATTATAGCCACTCGGGACGTGAAAGCATTTAACCATCATTACAGCGAGAAGGGGGCTACTCCATTTAGGACCCTTTTTTTTTTTTCTTCCCTCTCTCAGTCTGTCTTTTAAGTGGTTTCCGGTGCAGTTAATGATGTGACCCCCATTATTACTCGTTAAGATAGTAACTGTAACAACAGTAATGACCCAGATATTTACTATATTAAAGTACAGTAGTTAGTTTTATAAAAAAAAAAAATATATTAGAAATAAGAATTGTAGTTTACAAGATTCTTAATATCAAATCATCAATTAATTAAGATTTACTTAAGATGTACTTCAATACTCGAATGACAATGAAAATTTAAATTTCTTATTTTATTTATTGTTAATTATTAACACAATAACATTGAAATATTTAGTCACTGTTTCTGAGTCAAGTATTTAATTTTGCGCTTATTTCTTAAATTGTTGTTTATCTAAAATATATCTTCTAAATTCTTTTATATGCTAAAGTAAAATCATGTTATTTAGCAATTTATTTTTTTTTTTGTAATGTTTAATTTTTAGAGGTTCTGCTTCAAAATTTGGTGCAAAAACCCCGAAATCACTTAGGCCAAAATTAGCGAACGATATAAAACTTTTTAAAGATTTCATGTTAATGTTCCATCTATTAACAGTTCTTTTTCAATGTTTCTTACAAATAAACATTTACGTTGTCATCCTATAAGATATTTTTTTTTACAAATTCAATTCAAATCAAATCTTAAAAAACTTACACCAAATTTGAACTAAGCTGAGTGAATTTGGAGCTTTTGATAGAAGTGACAATAATTATTAAGTCATATCATGTCATCAAAAGTTAACATGATAGCAATTGCAGCAGGAAGACAGTTTCAGATATATCTAAGGAGAGGTAAAGTCTTCAGTTATAAGGTGTAAATAAGCATCTCCTTGATGCTTAAAACATTTCCAAAACGAGAATCACATTTAAAACTTGGTAATTCTCTAAAACACAGTTTAATGAAAGATTTGAGAGAAATACATTTGTAGTTTGAAACTTTGTAGTTACTGAAACTTAGCAATTTTTCTAGAAGTTAAAAGATTGATGACTTTGAATTTAGCAGGAAAACGATTCTGTAATGTTGGTATATTAATAATCTTTTAATAAAATGCTTATGTATCGATCTGAATAAACATGCAGGACAAAACAAAAATTGTTTAGAATTTATGGAAAAATCCTATATTTACTATCCATTACTCTGATGCAGAAGGTAATGAAAACTATATCATTGAAAATTTTACTTGCAGTTTTGGTTAAAATTAAAACAAATCTCTTCAGCATTGAATGTTAATTAAATGTTAAAGCACAGAATAATATTATCTTTCTCAAATTTAGATGTAAGCTTTTTCTATTCACTATTTGGAGAAGAGCAGCCATTACAATAATCTTATTATTAAATAATTCCCTCACGGTAGTACTTGACAGCAGAAATACGTCAATCTTTAGTCAATTACAGAGTCCAGAAAACTAAAAAAAATTTCAATACACTGTAGGTTTTGGTTTAAATTTCAGAATTATTTTTCAGTCTGGCTTGTGCTACTTTACCTTTGTTGATATGGTTTTGTATAATTGTAGTTTCTTTGTTACGCTTGCGTAAGTCGAATCCCATTTATTTTGAAATTTGGAATTTCTTCATCAGATCAGTTAGCCTTGTTTTGAATCTATATTACTAAAATCTTTTATTTCTCTGTCTGTCTGTCTGTCCGGCGCAATTTTCTGTGCGAATGGAAAATAGAAATAATTTTTACGATGAAACATCCGCGACAGGAATCGAACCTGCAACCTTCTGATCTGAAGTCAGACGCCTTATCCATCAGGCCATAGGGACTACAACTCTCTTCATATATTTTTTTTTACTTATATCTCCTTTCCCTTCCCCCATCAATAAGGAATGTATTCAACCTTTTTTTTGAATCTCAAGATTGTTTATTTATTTCCCATCCGTGAGTTTATTTGTAATTCGAAACTGACAATTAGAACTATAATTGCCGAAACGTTGCAGTATTGTAAATATTCTTACTTAACCAAATTCAGTGTGATATTGAAAAAAAAGTGCGTGTACACGGCAGATGTTGAAATAAAGAAAATAGAGTCAAGAAAGAAAGAAGCACTCTTTTTTTGAGGTGGAATACCGAAAAAATCACTATTTGTATCTCCAACACCTTCAATATTTGTTACTCAAACGCCACTGAAAAGTGACAATTATAATTAAAATGAAAGTCAAAAAAGAATGAAGCGATACTTCTATTAGATAGAATACTGAAAAATCACTATCTGTAACTCAGAAACCATCAATATTTGAGACACAAAAGCCACTGAAAAGTGCCACTTAAAATAAAAAAAGAGACTCAAAAAAGAAAGAAGCAATATTTCTATTAGATAGAATACTGAACACTATTGTAACTCAGAAACCACTGAAAAGTATCATTTGGAATAAAAAAAAAAAAAAGAGTCAAGAAATAAGAAGCAGTATTTCATTAGGTAGAATACTGAAAAATCACTATTTGTAACTCAAAAACCATCACTATTTCTAACTCGAAAACGACTGAAAAGTATCAATAGGAATAAAAAAAAAGATAGTCAAGAAAGAAAGATGCACTATTTCTATTAGGTAGAATACTGCTCAGAAGTTAGACGTCTTAGCCATTAGACCACTAGGCCTACATTCTAATCTCTGTAAAAAATAAAAATATATCATAGATATATGATTTACAAGGTGGTTCTAAAAGCAGTCGTAGATTGAGAGAATATAGACATCAAAAATTAAATTAAAAAGAAGCTTTTAAAAAATTTTAGTTTTAGTTTCCTTGATGTAATTTGTGTGTGTGTGTCTGTTATTTTTAATAAATAAAAAATTGTTTTCCGTTACATAAGGGAGGCTTCCGGAGCGAAGCGGCGGGTAGCCGACTAGTATCCCATGAAAAAATTATGGAGATTAATTCATTTTTGAACGAATATGAGACATGAAAACGTGTGTCTGGGGAGTGTGTGTGTGTGTGTATGAAGTTCAACTCATGTCTGAATCCCAACATAAATACAAAAACAAAAAAACACATTAGGGTCGGTTTCGACAGTCAATCATTGCCTGGGGCGCTGCTCCATCGAAGGTCTTCGTATCTAATGAGACCAACGGACGGCTGTGATTTTGGCGGACCCCAGACATGGTGGTACAAGAGCTTCCAAAAAGCGTTTAGTTTCTATGGTAAGAGATTGAAAATATTCTAAACAGGCTCTTCGGGGCATAAGTGCAAATGGTACTTCTTTCCTGCAATTATTAAACATTTTTAAAATGTTTTTGGATTCAGTTTTAACTGCCGTGTAGTTGGTTGATTATTATTTTTTTTTATGTAATTTATTGACGTACATCACGTGATCTTTACCTAGCTTCAAACCTGTACTTATCCTAAAATGTAATACTAGGATACATATAATAATGTATAATAATAAACTCCAAGTGAAATAAGTTAAGTAAATCTTTAAATTCTATTTTTTTAAGTTATGTTATAGGTATAAATGTTGAAATAAAATTTCAATGTTTCCAAAACATAAAATATATGTTTCGCGAATATGGATGTTATTTTTCAAGAAAAAAAATGTTCATCATTTCCGGCAATTAAGAGGTTTGGGTTCGAATTTGAGCTTCGCTTACACAAAAGCATTAATATTTATAAATGCAAATATTTTTCTATAAACATAAACTCATCTTTCTCATACTGCTTAGGAATAAATTTCTAAAAAAAATATATACGCTTATATATTCTTCTCTATTTTTGGCTTCCAGACATAATTAGAAATAAATGTCATTAAAATTTCACTACAAAAAAAAAATCCTTCATAAATTTCCTTAACAAAATAGAACATTATTTAAACATATCATTTTTTTAAATAATGACTTTAATATCATTAAGAGATATTTAGAGTTTAGATTAACTGAGTATTTCTAATTAAAAATTTTTTGTTTTATAAAATTAACATTATTTATTTATATTATGAAATATATGTTTATAAGTTTCGTAAGTTTGCAGATAAAGAACTGGAATTACATTATAATTTTTTCTTTACTTTGTATATCTTTAAGTTTACATGACTTCATATGCATTATTTATTTATTTATTTATTTATTTATTTATTTATTTTTGATTTTCTTTCTTTCTAAATAGTTGTTCCATTTAATAAATGTGAGTCTTTATGGATAAAGTAAATAAATATTAACTGAAATATTTTAAATTGAATTACGAAGGGTGCTGGACCTTGTATCAGTCAGATATATTCTAAAATCCAACCAAATTGAAGAATCTGAGTATTTTCTATTTAAAAGCTGCTATTGGTAATTCTAGTTCACCCTTTTACCGAGTCTTTGGGATCTGTTCTCCTACAATTCTTATTCTTCTGTCAAAGACATTTGCATTGGTATTCTGTTTCACTCCATTTAAATTTGGGTTAATATTCTAAATTTCTGCTTTTACTTGTAAACTCAAAGATATTCAGTGACAGAAATGGAATTGTTATTGTATTGGCTTTTCATAATAGAGAATAACTATTTATATCAGCTAATTATTTACCTGTAGGCGAATATCGAATAGTCTCGAATAGTCTTGAATAATAATATTGCTATTCTTCATGACTTTGTCATCTTTCACAAACACAGCTTTTTTATGTCCTTTGATATTAATTCGGATGTTAGAGAGATTGACTTGTGAAGTGAATTTGTTTGTTTATCAGAATCTTTAGTCTACTGGAGCATTTACTGACGCTTTGAGTAACTAAGAGATCATACTTAGTGAAAGACAGAAAATATTTTTACACGGAGAATTGTTTTTCCCTGAAATGCTTAGACCAAAGTTAAAATAAGTTACTTAACAGTACTGAACTGGAAAACTACTTGCAGCTGTTAGTTTGATAATTAATATACTAAGAAATTGAGATTGTCTTTTGTTTTTGCTCCTGAAATAACATTTGAAAAAAAAATATTTTAGTCTCTTGTTAATCTTTGATACTTGTACGGAATTCTCTCAAATAATCTAACTATCTCAGAGATTCAATTTGGTAAATAAACCATTAAATGTAACATTTATGAATGATTTGTTTGATAGTTCTTACGAGAGTGTTTAAATCTGAAAGGAAATTTACAAACCTATGAGAAAAACAAAATAATCGAAACTTCTTCAAACGATGTTCCTTTATTTTGTACACTAACTTCTGTAAGTACATTAGATGTTCTTCTGTTTGCATATCATCTTTCCAGTCGATTGCTATAGAACATTCGACAAACAATGTTGATGAGTGGCTTTATTGCATGATGGAAACATTATCCTGTCTTTATTTATTTATTAAAAAAAAAATTTATTGAACATCGACTGAATGCCGATTTTCCTCATAAAATTTTTCTTTCGAATCTGAAGAGAGATCTTCAACTTAAAAAAATAGTTGCTAAGTCCATGCTTCGCCAGTATTTGTTGGTTTACAAAGAGAGCATTGCTGTCATTACTTGACTGACGTATGAGGAATTTCAGAAGCATTTTTTCTGCCGATTAAAAAAAAACAACCAAATGGTGGACGCTAGAGGTACATCACATGTTTCCCGATGCCGACAAAGGATTGAAAAACATTATGATAAATTTTCTATTCTGTGATTTTAATCTTATGTTTAGCAAAGGTCTTTCTCCGCTCGTAGACTATTAGAATCTACTAAAAAATGATTTATTTATTGAAAACAATTTACTTATTTATCATTTAAAGGATATGAATTTAAATAAAGGATAAAAATTAGTTTTTAGCCAATTATCCAGATAGTCTTACACTTAAAATATCAGATAACTATTAAAAAATTAATTTAATAATTTCAAGTACCGGTAACGTTTATATGTAAAATTATAAGTTTAAATTTTGGAAAATGAATTAAGCTTTGGAAACTACTGTATGATTATAAAATACTATCAATATCTTTTATATCTTATAAGACACTTATTAAAAAGCATTTTGATGTTTTTATTCTTAATTGCTTTGTCTTAGCTAACGGATCTATAGTTTGTTTATTAGTTCCGTGAAGAAAGTTATGATCATATGTGTGTGTGTGTGTTTCTCCTTCTAGGAACTTTTCATTCAGTGAAGGAATCTTCTTGAAACTTGACATACCGGTACTTAATTATGGTTAAAAAAATTATTTTTGTTATTTTTTTTGTTTAATTTTCTCTGTGCATTTGTGGATTTAATCACGTTCGTTCAATTGAAAATATGAAGGCAGAATCATTCACATTTCTAAAATGATTTTATTATTATTTAATTTTTTTTCCACATTTTAGTGTTTTATACAGACAAAATTAAAAAACAATTATTTCAGATTCTTTTAAAAATTTCTTGTTTCTTCGTTACTTTAGAAGAACAGCAATTTGTATTTATTATATAAGATTTTTTTTATAAAACAAAACTTATGAACATTTTTTTTTCATAATATGTCTTTGCATATATACTTAAATGAATTATAGATACCAAATACTTTCCTATACTTCTTTAGTTCTTCCTCAAAAGATGGTGCTAATTGCATTTATAAATTGTAACCCTATCTTAATTTTTTATCTTGATAAATTTAGAGCTTTTTTTTTTTCATTATATTAATCTTAGAAATACAATTTTATTGAAAACATAAAAATTATATAAGGCAAAAAATTCTATAACTATTTCAAATGTCTAGCATCATAAGACTATTATTATTATTATTAATATCTGAACACACGGCGTTCTGTGTGTTTATATTTATTTTATTTCTTTGTTCTTGGTATTTGTAAGGCTTTGTCTTTTTCTGGTCTTGAACTCTTAAAACAATTACGACATAAAACCACTGTTAATCTGGTTTTATCATCTCGAATGTTAATCTCGAATTGACTGTAATATTGTGTTTATATGACGTCTATTACGTTTATTGTGGTTTTTTTTCTTTCTTTCTTTCTTATAATAGGACTTTTTATGGTAAGTTGGAAGGTGCTGCTTCATGTTCACTCAATATAGCTACTGTTCTGTTATGGTTTCTTGGATTTTCTCATTTCGAGGTGGTTGTTCTCTTATGATTTCGGCTAATCGCCTACAAGAAACCCAGCTACTGGTGAGTGTCGTGAATTCACAGGCGGGGGAGTGGCTCATGTGGCGCACATTATTGCAGAAGGCGAATGAGCGTCAGAGATGTAGCATAAACTACCAGGCCAGGCGTGAATTATTCCCGCCGCACGCTTTCCTGGCCACCGAATCGTGCACCGCCCGCTACAAATTAAAAGCTCCGTGGAAAGGAGAAGGAAGGTTGATGGCATTAGACGTAGAATGGGATGAGTTTAGCTTTCATTTAGAGCCCTGTGCCCTCTATTTTTTGTAGACGGAGTTTCTTTCCAATTTGCTACTGTTTTCCAATCTACTGGTCGTACGTGAAATAGGTGTGGGAAATTAGAAGGCACAGTCATCATCATCATCCTCTCTTCTCCTTTATTTGATCCTTAACAGAAGCCTCTGTTTTTCTTTCAAGCATTTTCTTTCTTGAAATCGTGATAAATGAAATTTTAATTAGAGACTAATTAGGCAGATGGTGGTAATTCCCCCGGTGGGTGTTTTCAACCCACACCATTGTAATCACCGAGTTCTAGGGTGGACATTATTAATAATTCCTTGTGTTGGCCTCTAGCACTTGTGGACCTCAACAATACAATTGGTGCGCTCTTAACGTGTAATAAAGTTCCATAATGAAACTTGTGTTTTAAGCGTCCAGTTAATTGAATTGAAGTCACATCACTTGAAATTGGAGGTTTTTTTACAGTATTCTTTCCTTTGTTCTATAAGTCATTTTGTTCTGCGTAATAGAAAGTTGTTAGCTCTAAATTACAGACCCATACTTCCTAAATACTACGACCTAAGTATCTTTACTTATTTTTATTTCTTTACATCGATTTAATAAAAAATTAATTAATAACACATTAAAGTGAACGAGAAAGCATTCTTTTTTATTCTAAAATGTACTTAAAAAAATCAAAAGTAGGCCTAATTCGTATAATTGTGATTTATTTTCCAACAAACTCAATGGATCAGTTTTGTTTTTTTTTTTTGTTTTTTTCTATCACTCACTATCATAGACTTAGCTCTATAACAGTTTTCTCATTTTGTTCTTCGCAAATCTCTGAGAGAATATCTTGGTAATGACGACCGTTTCTATTTGGATGATGTGATAACGCTCTGGTTTTTTTGATTTGATGGTTTGAGGAACGCGATAAAAATATAATATCGGAAGAGTCAAAAAAAAGCTTGTATCCATTTCTCTAAAAGTAAAATCAAATGCAGAATGTACAAGTAGAAACAACTCATAAAATCGAAAAATTAAAGTGTTAATAGGCTTTCTATTGTCCATCTAATTTTTGTATTCGTTTGATAAGAATTTGTGATTATTAATAATGTGTGATTATTATATTATAGATTATGATCTTTCATGATTATTATTGTATTAACGTTTTTTAATTGTTAATATCAATATTTTAAGGTCATTGTTGTAAAAGAATCTCGTCTATTTATTATTATAATGTAAAAGACTTGAAAAAGAGAAGACGGTGAATTTTATCTCCTTGAAAATTCGTTTTTTTTTTCAGTTAATAAATGTAGTTTATGACATTTATTTTCTGGTAGATGATGTTTAATAATATTTATTATAAAAGAGAAGATTTAAGGAAGAAGTATGGTTTGTTTGTATATAGTAAAATGAAGACTTCGTTGATTTAATATTCATTATTTCATTTTTAAATAAAATTCATTGTTGATGTCAATTAATATCATCTACATCATTGAACCTCTTGTAAATTTAAAAAATTGTGGAATTTAAATAAATTAAAGAATTTAAATAATCAAGGCTATTTGAAGAAATTGGTTTATAATCATCCATCAGGAATCAGGAATAATCTGTTAATAATTAAGAAATAAAAACTTAAATAGAAATTTCTCTTACAAAATGAATTATGTAGCTGTTTGTTTGTTTGTTTGTTTTTTGCATTTGATTGACGTAAACTTTAAACTTTATAATTTGGTTACAAAAAATAAAATAAAAAAATAGTAGGCTAGCTATAGATTTATAAGCCGTGCTGTGAAATGTTTCTATTGCTGTTAGTTTACTTAATAACTAGGTTCGAATAGCAGTGACTACATTCTTAAGTTAAAGCATTCACTTCTTATGCACATACATACATAAAGAAAGATAAAGAAGGAAAAAAAAAAAAAAACCTACTTCCATTTTTTATGATTCTGTGATACGGCGAGTAAACATTTCTGATAGTAAACATTGTAATTAGGCTTCAAAACTCGTCTGCCCGTCTGTGAGTGATAATGTGTAAATAAACAAGCATATTTCTATAATTGCATGAATTTAAGCCAAGTACAAAAGCAAATAAGAGAAATGTAGTTGCGAATGGATACCTGTTATTCTTTAGATTTTCGTCGTACTGTCATTAACAAATGTGGATACTGATGTGATTCTGTTTTATATCGTTTCCTTATCTATTTTTTCTTTTTATTTTGTAACATGGGGTCGTTATAATGTTTTCATTTGGTGACTTTTGAGAACTGAAGTTGTTTTCCTGGTGTGGTTTTCTTGTAATTATCCTGACATGATAACTCAGGGTGCGAAAACCTTTTGTTTACTCAGGTGCAGTCTTGTATTTCTTCACTTTATTATAACAAGAGGTTACTTAATACAATTCTTTTAAATCCTTCCTAAAAAGTAAAGATCTTTTGCTTTGAAAATAAAAATAAAAAAAAAGTAATATTTCAATTTTATTTATTTTGAGGGGAAGGGGGAATATTAGTTTCGCTAAACTTTGTGGAAAGTAGGAGTTAAAGATTGTGAATAATTGAACAAAGGGTTACCAACATTTACAGCTTCAAAATCATGATATCAATATTGTATTTCTCTACGTAAAAAAAAAAAAAATAGAGAAATTTAAAATATTTAATAAAATTCCAAAAACAAAAACAAAACAAAACAAGAAACACTAATGATAATTTGTTTCTTTTGTTTCAGTTCTTCATAGCTACGAATCTTAAGATCTAAGTAAGTAATACCTAATATAATCTCGAGTTCTTTTAATCGTGTGGGTTTTGGTGTGAGAATAGCTCAAGAAAATTAAACTAAAATGTTATGTTTTGTTTTCCATCTTTCAAGTGATAAAGCTTTTGTTTTGCTTATGAATTATTCATAAATACCGTAATTGGTAACAAAGGATTTAGAAATAAACTAACAACATTACATAAATTTATCTAAGAAAATAAATAAATTACAAAAGAAATGAGTCGCTTAAAAACGAAAGGTTTACTTAAAATACGTAACATTTTATTTATTTGTTTATTTACTTACTTTATTATTATCTTTTTTCTGTTTTTTTGTTTCTTAAGAATTACAGTTCAGCGACTTACATCTGATTAAACATTTGGATGTTTTGATGTTGTGTGAAGTGTATTCTTTAAAAGGTAATAAAAAAACAACATACTGAGGCGTAAATAGTATATTAAAATTGATAAAATTCAATAAATTTTTGGATTTTTGGTGATTTTAGAAATTTACTGAGAGTTTGAGATTGGTTTGGGTTGCTTGGAAACAAAGTTTCTACACCGTTAGTTATTTTCTAAAAGTCATTCACAAGTGTCATTTATCATTCATAACAAAAGAAAGCAATCATTTGACTGAGTTATTTTGTAGTAAATGTGAATTAATGTAGCGTCGAATTCTGTAAAGTGCCGTAAAATTTTATTATAGTTACTTAAAAAAAAATAAGATTGCGTATTTTCATTTTAAAGAACCATTTACATTTCCCGATTCCAGAAGAAAGGTTTTGAAAGATAAAACTAACGGAAATAGAAAATCAAGGAAGATCGAAAGATGTAAAAGCAGCGGATTGTCACTAAATGCGGAGGACTTCCTAGTTAAAAAATGTATGTAATGGGAACAGGTTTGCGTGTAAGATTTTACGAAGACCAGATTGATGGAATGAGAATTAGTTCCTCCATTCATTCAGTGCACTTAGAAAGGAATGATTGGCGGGAGATAATAAGAGGTACATTTTACGAGGAACACATTGGCTGTCTATTTACCAGAGCTCCATTCATAGGCAGCGGCGAAAAAGAGTCCCGCTGCTGACGAAGGTTCACCCTTCCGCCGAAGGAGACACCGTAAAACGTCCGATTACAAGTGTTAATTTCTTCTTTCTCTACGGTCGGATTCCACCTTTCTTCGGCGAACAAAAGGCGAAGAGGGGGGAGGCTGCGACGGAGGCCAACAAGTGGCAAAGACAATCGGCGGCCGAACACAAACCAGACTGCCGTAAATATGAGCTCATTTAGGGCATTGTGTGGCTGTATTCATCTCGTCCTTTCACGTCTCACACGACTTGAGAAAATGAAACAGAACAACAAGACGCTTTTCTTCGTCTCATCTCCGAGAACAAGTGATACCTTTCAAGCACCCACGAGGGCGAAGACAAAAAGCCAAATAAAAAGAAAAGGAAAACTATGGCGCCATATTGTTAAAGTGAGCATCGAGCAAATCATTCTACTGAAGCTGTTGTATGGGTTTTGTTTTATAGAATTGGCAGTCGGTTCATTAAAGGACTGTACAAGAATATAACACATTAAATAAACAAAGGAAATGATTAGAAAGTCACTAACGAATATTTTAATCACTTTGAATCAATTTTCAAACAACTGTATCTGGGGCAAACCTATCTTGATAATACGAAGATCGAAAAAACAAAAAAGTTACGATAGTCGAATCACAATCTATCCAGAACTTAATATCATTCCTTCTCCAGTAATAAAAAAACATTGGAAGGTTCTCACTTTTATTAATGCAGTCCAGGGTAATAGTTTTACTTTTCTTACTTTAGCATTGTTATTGTCGTTAATATTGGCAAACGCGCAGAAGTATTATTTTTTTTCATGATGGAGACACCCCTCGTACGCCTTTTGAGTCTTGCATTGGCTGATTAGCTCTGGCTGAGGAAAGACCAACAAGCTCGAAACGGCCGTCCCAGAGTATCAGCTAGACTCAAAAAGTCATTCTTATTTATATTAATTTTTTTGCGTAAAAGAAAAATCTTTAATGTTTGAAAATTACTTGTAAATTCAAAAAACGCTAAATATTGTCTAAATAATTACATTTATCTTTTGTAGAATTGAATAGGTGAGTTGAAAAACGTATATATTCCACAAATGTAAACTTTTGGAAAACTAGAAAAAAACTGTTTTTTAAGAAAACTAATTTTTTTTACAAAAATTTTTTCTATTATCGATTTATACCTTTAAGTGAAGTGAATTCATTGTGCTTTGTAAATACATAGATATATAACTTTTTATAGCATAAAACTGTGAAAATATATCTCAGTGTAGTTTGTCAATTTTGTGGAATATGTACCTTTTTCAACTCACTCATTCAATTCTGAATTACTTATCTTAAATGTTCCTGTTAGTGTATCAAATATTTCTGTTTTCTTTTATCATAGCTTTGTCGAAAATGTTAACGAACTGAATCCCTGACAACATAATGAAACTTAACAGCAAAAATATAACTTAAAAAAATCATTAAATAAATAAATAAATAAATAAATAAACTAACATAAAAATTTGTTCTTAGAAAGTTGGGAAACCTCAGTACCGGAACAACATTAACTTCACAATATTTTTCTTAACTTACCGTAATTTTAACTTAATCTTTCATGACTTTCACACATTGTTTCTATTATTTTTTTATTATCTAAGGTGCGTTTTTTTTTTTCCTGTAAAGTATGCGTGTGTTAAAAATTTCCCTTCGTAATGATGTATTAACTGCAAGAGAAGAGACACATCCTACAAATAAATTGCTGTCTGTTGCTAGTAATTGCCGTAAGTCCTTTATGGGTTCAATCTTGTTGCTATCTAATTAACAAACTGTCACCTTGTGAATATCCCTTTTGAATTAGTCGATCCCGCCTCCAAAATATCTTCCCAATCTCGTGTGTTGCCGCAGCACTGATAAATCACCCGCATTAGATGCGAATGAGAACGGACGCGTTGGAAAGTAGACACACTTGAAGGTGTACGAGAAAGATTCCACCTCTCCCATAGAATGTAATCGAGGATTGGTATTTCGATAATGAGCTCAAGCTATTAAAGTGTAAGGAAAACACATCGGTAATATCACAGCGATGTTTAGGGGTCAATATTCACATTGTCACATGAAAATAGCAATTGCGTAAAAACTGCATCAAATTAATAGATACATTCCTTTCAGTTACTTTAGATTAAAACCTAAGTAGGTTTCCCTAAGGAATAGGATTTATTCTATGTAATAATAGTTCCTAGTAATATTGTAGAATGACGTCAGTCCTATTCGAAAACCTTACGCAGGAGTTACATTCACTTTCAAGATCACTTATCAATTTTCTTACTTTAAAAGTAATCTCCACTTTGAATCTATGAAAACGATCTACGGTTCCTATTTTCTAACTTTGCTTTCTTGTAAATCATTATGTTAATTTCTGTCAAAATAATTTCAAACTGTGATTTTCCACTTAGTTCAATATTTATTGATTATTTTTATATTATTCTTGCCAAATGAATTCCATTTCGCAATTACTAGAGTGTAGGCAATACTTTTTGAAGATATAAATTATTATTTTAAATCAAACTTCTTTTACAATGAATTAGTGTCCCAATCGTCATTTTTATTTAAAGCCCATTTCGATCTACAAGAAGTGACAAAAACATGTTTGTATACTTCGAGAATTAAGACCGAGGTTAAAGGAGCCAAGACAACTGGTTCTAGAACAGTTCTACAAAACATTAAAGAGAATATTTATTAAAATTAGACACAACGACATCCAACAAATCACAACAAAACACAAAAAATGAAAAGACTTCGAACTACTAAAATCCACGTTGGAAACATCGAAGAAACATTAATTATCATCATTTAAAAATTAGAAACAAACTAATCCTGTCTTTGTTTTTCTCCAAGTTCAGTTTTTAAATCGGTAGACCCTTTTCGACAGATATAAATTCGTACACAAATTTATATAGTACAATTGGGTAAAAATTGGTACATTTCATTCTAAAAAATACATAATATGAAATTAAAATTCATATATTTTTTTTTTGTAACGATATAAAATTTAAACATTGTCATCTTTTACAATTTTGTATCTCTAATCTAAATTACGAAAAGATTAGTTGATTTCATGTTGTTTTCTTCTTTATTCTTACGAATGAATCCCATAAACTTGTGTGTTTTGAATTTTTCCACTCTATTCCTTAGTTTCCCTGTAGCCTTTAATCGGTAGCGGCTGAAATATCTAAGACTAAATTAAAGTTTTTCGGTCGGACGGGAAGGGGTGATGTTGCAGAGGTCGAAAGGGTCCATTCCAGAAAGCACCTCATTAGCATCTAAATAAGGCGCCTTATAAGTCATTAAATTAAAACATTCTCCCACAGGATTTTTTTTTAATTAAAAATAGCTCAGCCTCTCGCTCCCTCCCTCGCTTGCTTCGGTTTTCCTCTAATTTTGCTTAATTTTCCTGATGTTCCTATTTAGCAATTAATCATTACCTTTAACAACCATTTGAAAAACAACGGAATGCAATTGAAAAACATAGGTTTCAAACCTTGTAATCACTCGTCAGTAAAATGTAAACATAAATTGATATATTTAAATGTCACGTTTTCTAACTTTATGTGATTTTTAATTAATAAAAGAAATAAATAGGATAAAAGCCGACACACAAATATATTTTTTTTTTAAACTTTATTACACATTAAAAGTATATAAGTTATAAACAAATTTTAAATTTGTGTATCGGCATTTTATCCTATATATAATTTTTGCAGCCGTTAAAAATAATTAATATTAATAAATGAAATAAATGTGAAAGTTTCTTTTTTTTTTAACTTAATACTTTTTCTAAAACTTTAATTTTATGCTCATTAGACTTTTAATAAAGAATTTCAAGAAAATAATATATATGAAAACAAACATGTATATAATATAACCTTGTTATATAAATATAAATTCTAATTATGTAACTTGATATTTAATTTTTTATAGCTTATTGCAATAATATTTTTATAATATATAGCTTATTATAATATTATAGCTCATTATAATATTATAATAAGCTATAATATTTTTATAGCTTATTATAATTGTAATATATAGCTTATATTACAATTTGGAATGAAACTTTATGGAATATAACAGTTTATTTACTTTTTTTATTTACTTTAATTTATTTCAGAAATTATGCATATTTTTGAAAATAAATTTGTTAAATTCCTAAATCGAAATTTATTGAATTTGAATTAAAATCTTAAATATATATGAAGTTTTAAAGATTTTAAAGATTTGTAACTTTAAAAATTTTTAAAAGTTTTTAGAAATATATTTTTTTAATTTTTTTTTTTTATTGTGGTTGTACAATGTTTTTTTAATGTTATTTTTTTATGTAATTCTATGTAAGATATCAAAATATCAAGATATTTAAAAAAAAAAAAATCATTTGAAAACTTCTTGTTTGTTGATGGAGAAAAAGCTTGTCCAAAAAGTCAATAAAAGATATCTTGGACTACAATTAAAAGAAAAAGGTTAAATCAATATTCCAGTTATAACGGTTCAAGAACTAGGAATATTTTTAGTTTATTTAAATTCTTTATTTATCAAATTCAGTAATTATTTTTTTTTAAATTGAACAATTTTAAAATTTTAGTCAATCAATAAATTTTTTTCACAAAATGAAAAAAAAAAAAAAAAAAAAGAAATAAAAAGAAACATGATAATTAAAATTAACTTTTTTTAATTTTTATTTTTCAAAACTGAAATTTCAAAACTTTGGAAAAATCTTTTTTGAGAAAATTTTTTAATTCAAATTCAATAAATTTGGTTACTAAGATTTTTATATCTAAAAATTATTACATCATAAAATACTAAATCGAAATTAAAAGAAAGTTATCTTTTTTTTAACTTACATTATTTTTTTTTATTGTTTACTGGCAAATACAGTTATTGCCGTAATTAAAAGGAAAGACTAAAAACATTAATATTAAACCTAATATTAAGATTATTAATTTTCTAACGTTACTCCCATAGTAGCACTTTCCTTTCTTCAGTTTTTTATTCAGGTAATTCTGGTTTTCCGCTCTTTCACTCTCCCTCCCCCCCCCCCCCCCCCCCCTCCCCCCCCCCCCCCCCCTCTTTTGTTTTTTTTTTTTTTTTTTTTTTTTTCTGTTATTTGTTTTTTTCTTTTCTTCTCCCCCCCCCCCCCCCCCCCCTTCCTTGATCGAGTCTTCCAAAATTTATTAGGTTTTTCTTTGAAATTCTTCACTACCACGTAATAAGAGGGTTTGACTTTAAATTGGTAACGTACCTTTATTACAGAAGAAAAGAGAACGGGAAATAAAGACCCGCCTTCTCTGTCGACAATTCTAGAATTTAGGAGGTCCAAATGACTTGCATTTTATAAAAGTATCGTTAGGAAGGATTCATTTTCATTATTACTTAGTTATTAGGTAATTGGTTTCTGATCATTAGAAAGCTTATCTGAATAACTCTTTCTCTTATAGAAGACTTCAGTAAATCAACAACAATTAAATTTATATTCAAATAAAAATGCCAAACACACAAATTTAAAACAAAATTTAAAATTTAAGGATGTTTAAATTTTGTTTTAAATTTATGTGTTTGGCCTTTTTATTTAAATTCATTAACGCACGTAAAAATCCATATTAAATTTAGATATTTAAGAAATACATACTATAAATACGTACCTACAATTACAAAAAATTATAATTTCCTTAAAATGTCATAATGTTAATCTTAAAATCTGTTGGGTTCTTCGTATGAAAGTGCAATTATTGAGATTTTTTTTTTTTTTTTAAATTATGATTCTAAATACAAAAATTACAGTCCCGTTAGGAATGACAAATTCCTATCAACAGGTTCTGAATATAGGTATACTACAAATATTTAATTAATTTTGAATACATTGTTAAAAAATATGAAATTACTTACATAGTATTGTTTTTACAAGTGATTTTTGTCAAGTAGACCGCTAGGTGATTAATTTTCTAAAATTTTTAATTAGACAGTAACATAATTTAAAAGTTAAAATAATTTTCTGATTTAACTCTATGTGTAATTATTACATATGTATAGGCCTATTAAAGTTACCTATGTTTAGCTTATTTTTGTCGAGTACAGTAAGAACTAGTAACAATAAATATTAAGGACATTCGAAGTAAATTGAACAAAATACTTAAATGAGATATTACAAACAGGATTTACAATAACAAAGAAAACAATTGAAACGAAAGAAATTCATATTAATTACATTTTATCAGCCCCTTTTTTAATAGTTTCTGAAATCTATGACTGAAATCTATACTCCATAGTATATTTTATAGATCAGATATCAATGAACTGATTATCTGCAAAACGTCCGCTTCAACTGATTATTTATAGTTGCATCAAAATTATTATGTAACCAGCATTATACAACAATGTTGGATAAAAACGTCATCTATAAAGTCTAGGTTTCATTTTTCTTGTAATTCAAGAAGAATTTACTTCTATTACTGGATCTTTATAGTGGTTTCAACGCATACAGATTATCTTTTCCAAGTTTCTGGAAGATAGGTGAGAAATGAAAGTTGCGTATTTCACTGGAACAGTTTAGCTTCTACTGCAATTGCAGGATCTGCTGCAGGATCTACAGCAACTGCAGTATATATTCTTTCGGTTGTGCTGTTTTCTATTTATTCTCTGTACGAAGCTGTTTTGTTTGAATTTCATTCTTCTTAGACAAGATTTGCCAACATAACCTAATGGTCTAGGCGGAGGTCTCCCTACGAGGCAGATGTGTCGGAACCTGGGTTCGAATCCCGTCAAAGGCAAGGGTATTTGAAAAATTTCCTTTTCTATATTTGTCTGCTTCTTTCTCTTTCTCTTCAAGTCTGAAATCATTCCTCACTATTTCCTGAAGGCAACGCAGTATGTTCCTCTTGTATTTCTATGGATTCTTTTAGAGGTTCGCCTTGTTGGGAACACTAGGGATCCATAGAACACGGACCTTCGGACACGAAGATCGCATTTCGTTGCGAACCGTAAAATCCAGACCAAGATTTAACCGTAATGATTGGCGGATCAATGTTTATAATTCAAATATTAAAAATTAAATACATTCAAGAAGATCATCAAACGAACTTAATGAAAATCTTGTGAGCTAGTAAGCTTTCACTGCTTATTGTTCAATAAATTCACTGAAAATTAAGGAATATTTCGCTTCGGAAAGATGATATTTTATATTTGCTTCTGTGGTCTCCAGAAAACTACTTGTCGCATTTAGAGAGTTTACTTCACATTGAAAGTATTTTTTTTTTTTTTTAGTATCACGAGAACAAATGTGGAAATCCAAGACAGTAAAAACAAACAAACAATAGTAGAAGAAACATAAAAAAATGCACTTCAGTCAAGAAAAAAATAAATAAATGAATAGACACAAGTAAAAAAATTAAAATCAAACGTTTCGGTAACATGTAATTACCATTTTCAAGGAATTATTTACATTTAAAAAAAACAACAAAAAAAAAAAAAAAACGAACAACAAAGTAATGAAATAAAGAGGGAGAAGAGAAGAAGTATGTCAATTATATACATGTAAGAGTCAATCAGGGAGAATGGGGGTTAAATCACTTTGTAGGATGGTGAAGAAAGAGAAAAACTATTTTATGGGGATGTGAATTATATATATATATTCCCTAACAATTCTTCCCCTAGTTACAGTATTATAAGGGTTAAGGTTAATAATAGCTTCAGCTATAATCCGTTCGTAATTTTTCACTGTTATATATTCATTTATTCATTTATGTTTTATGTTTTGACTGAAGTGCAATTTTAATATTCCGTCTACTTTTATCACCTTAATCTTATTCATTTAAAACAAACAATAACCTCGTTTATTCTTATACATTCTGAGATTTTATTCTTTTATCCTGAGATTCTTTCTGACTACGCTTCTTTTTGACTCTCTTCGCTGATGAATGCCAATAGGAGTAAAACAACTGTCTTACTTTTCTTTATCTTTCTTGTTCTCTCAATTTGTTTCTTCAGTGGGTTTCTACAAAAGAAACGTTCATAAGCACAATGAAACAAAAAACTTATCTCAGTTAATACCTTCAGATCTTCAACAAAGCTTAGGAATTAATAGAAGGTAAAAGCATTCGTAATGATTACATTCCTTAGAAAATAAGAAATTAAAAGTTTTCTACGACTTTTATTTTCTTAAAATATTTTTAAAACTAAAATCTACTAATGTTAAAAATGTTATAAAAAACATTGAAACTATTAAACATTGAAAGAATTTATTAATTCAGATTGGATAAACTTTACTTAGGAATTTATGTTTTTCTTATTTGGATGAACTAATTTAAAATACAATATTAATTATTCTTTCTTGCTATTGTAATCATGGTATTTTTATTTTAATATCAAGCCAGTTTTTATTTGATTTTTTACTTTAACTTAAAAGTAAGAAATTACTGACCTACATATATTTATACAGAAGTTAATAACGATATTCTCATAATAATATAATATTAATAATACTACATTAATATAAAGGCTACACTTAGACAGAATACCGAATTAATGAATAACCATATTTAGAAAATGTTTGTATGCTAAAAACAAATAAATAGAATTATTATTATTATTATTATTATTATTATTATTGGTAAGTGAGTTTAAGTTAAAGATCGTGATTTGATGATTAAACAATCTTCACTTACTTTGCATTATGTGAATGCAAATCAACTTTTTTTCTTTTTGGTAATTTTCCTTAATAAGGAGACCCGCGCCTCTCCACTTAACTTGTCTCTTAAGTCTTTTCGAAGTTAAAAGAAATTAGAAATTCGTAATTAAAAATCTCTTTTTTTTTTTCTTTCTTCCCTTGGACATAATTATGCAAGTGTTTACTTAGCCAGGGCGGGTCCGTTGCTCTTGTATACACTGACATCACTTGTAGCAGTGCAACTGATACGCTGTCCACTGCTTTATGGAATAGCAACTAGTTTACGATGTATTTCTTTCTTGTTTATGTGGCAGAACAGAGAAAATACTCTCTCGCTTGGAAGTCCAATTACCAGTAAGTGCATGCAAGCAACGACTGGAGGAAAAGCCTGCACTGGATAGTAATCCATTAAGTAACTGTCGACTGGTAATTCCAAAACAGCCGACCTTTGGCCCCCAAGAGAAGGTTGGGGGAGGACAATGGTTTGTGGCTATAGTTCTCGCATGTCACGGCCACAGAAATGGATAAGTTGGAAAACAACGGAACAGCGATCTAGTAAATCAGACTTCAAACAGAGTATCATTAACCTCAGGGAGACCTCGGCAAAGGAAAAAATGGCTCTTTATTATTTGTGGCCCATTGGAAGGTAATTAGAGAGAGACAAAGAAAGAAATAAAGAAATAGAATAAGAATAAAAAAAATAAATAGCAACTAATAGCTCAGGGAATGTGGTTCATCTGAAATAGAACAATAAGGCGCTAGTAAAGCTGAATGTTCAAAGAAAAGACAAGGAAATCGTCCATGATTATAAATAGAGGAATAAACACAATTTGGAAATTTACACCATTTCCTGACAATAATATTTTTCTTCTTGTGTAAGTTCAAAAGAAAACAGCTTGCAGATTGTAATGAATTACGAAAGAGCATTCTTCTAAAATTCAAGAAAAAAATTGCCAAATTCCTATTGAGTAAAATAAAAACATATGTGAAAATAAACACAATTGTGAAATTTCAGAAGAAAAAAAAAACTGAAAGCCCAAATATATACTTTTTATTATTTATTTGCAATAAAGCATTAAAAAAATTCTATGCAAGAGTAACTAATATTGTAAAAATCTAATGATTTAAAGCCTAATTTAAAATTTAAAATCTAATTATTCCAAATTTACATACAGTTATTACTATACGTATTACTTGCTAGGTTTAAGTAGACTTGAGTTTTTTAGATTAGAATTTAATGCTAGTACAACCACTAATAACATTAAAACTAATTAAAATAAGTATTATTAAATTTAATTAAATAGAAATTCGGCTCTAACTCCATAAATCTTTATTACTTTGTTAGTGATAATGAAACAACATACAGTAAAAACTCGTTTATCCGAAAATACAGTTTATCCGATTTTTAGCATATTTTAAAAATACACAAAAACATTTTCCCGTCGTTATAATCAATATTTAATTGCGTAACTGTAACTCTGCTAATAGCATTACTCGTTAATGTATATCAATATTGAAAAGGGCTCAAAAAATGTTGTTGTAACCTGACAACAGTAATGTAATTACACTCTAACTATGGTACGGTAATAGTTTTAGCGTCCACTATCAATATGTTTAATATAACATATTCTGTATTATCCGAAATTTCATTTATCCGAAACGGGCGCGGTTCCATCAGATTCGGATAAACGAGTTTTTAGTGTAATTATTTCTAACTTCGCTAGTATTGCGCCAAGTTGCGAATTATTCCATTTATAATTATAATAAAATTCATATGATTTAATAAAAACAAAAGAAAAGAAAAAGAAAAAAAAATGTTAATAAAATAAAGGGTGAGATCAAATTTTATACTAAATGACATCCAAATACAGTTGTTTCACGCCAATATGGTGATCATCAGCTAGGAGCAGTAATCGGTACACAACCAGGTCTCGGTACTGGGGCCTACATAAGAAAACGTCGGAATCAATGTGGAATCCGAAAAGCTAAAAGAAGGAATAAAAATCTCACCCCCCCCCAAAAAAAAATGCTATTTTCCAAACATCATTCTTGTCAAAATCACCTTAAGAAAAGGATTCTACAGTGGTTACATTCATATTATTTCTAATTTCACAGATAATTTTCTTGTTCTATTTCCACAAGACTCAATAAATTCTGCATCATTAGATGACGTTTTGTTTTTAAAGTAACTTAATTGAGAAAACAGTCTTTATTTTTCCACTTGAATATTTATCTACGTTTCGACAAAAAGAAAAATAATGATATCAGAGTACAACTTAAAACTCCAAATATAATTCAAGAAATTCAAAATCTCAAAAAAAATTGGCTAAACCATATAGAAAGAATGTCCAACGATAGGATTCCAAATTTAATTTTGAGATATAAACACAAAGGAAAAAGAGACCGAGGACGTCCAAGAACAAGATGAAAAGATCAAAATCATCTTCAGAGTTTAGGAACAGACAATCATGTCTAAACCTTAATTGTTCAAGACAAGTTGGGACAAGAATATTTATCTATTGTTTGTCTGTTAAAATGAATTTGGTTTACAGCTTATCATTGATCCAACTTTAATCACAGGGACACTTATTTTGCTCTCTCCTACCTTTCAAAAATGACTCTGATATCCCCCGCTAAAATAGTTGGGCTAAATTGTTTAAAATTGATACGACGTTTATTTGTGTTCCAACTTCAAATATGAGACCTATTTTGAAAACTTAAGATATGAGAAAGACTTTGGTCCCCACTTCATCCCTAGGTCCTCAAAAGCCACGTCACCCAGCGCAGCATGCTCAGTGGATAGATGAATGTATAACTACTAATGAAGTAAGTGTGATTATTATCTAGATATGTACCGTCTTTTGCTTCTATTTTTTATTATGAAAAGCAGGAGAACTTCTCCGTTCGACAGTGGCATAAGGAGGTTCCCAGTAGATACCATCATTTATTGGAGGTCATCTAAACTGTGCTTCACAATGGAGTACATTCTAGATCCGTGCACGTCAGATGAGCAGCAGGGCGTTGTTCATTTTTTGGTCCAAAAGTCGTCGCATATATTGACAAATTGTGGAATCAAACGGCGTCAATTGTATGTTGTTATGGAGTGTGCAGTGTTGATGCAAGCAAATCAATGGGGTCGCACAAGTTTCGAAGGAGATCAGCAATCATCGTATAAACAAAGGCAAACTAGTAAGCAATGGGACAAGAGCGTAAAAAGCTTGGTGATTATGTGGAGAAGTAACCAAAAGAACATTCTTTTCAACGGCTATCTTGCAAATGTGTTACACATTTCGTAATTAAAAAATAAACTCAAAGACTTCTCGATCCACTCTCGTATGTTTCTGTTTAAAAAAGAAAATATACAACGTAATATCATATGTAAACCTATTTCCCGTTTCCATTGCTAGAGAATGAGATCAAATCTAAAGAAAACGACTATTCTCCATATTTCGTCATAACACTTCTTACTTTTTAAATAAATTACCTTTTTTTTAACCATAGTTGCTGTAAATTAAGAAAATTTTTAAATTTCATTCAGTAGTTTGTAGTTGGTTTATAAGAATCCTTCCTCACAGCAACAACACCGTCTGTTAAAAATGGACTTCCATACCAACATGTGACTTATTACTTAGTGAACCACCGAAATTTTAAATCATTCTGAACTGATGAAGGCTAGTACCCGCAACGTGTTCGTATTTTGTGATCGACGCATTAAAATGATACTGTTTTAATACAAGTGTTTTCAACTGTCTTTCTATTCATTATTTACTTGTGTTCATTATTTATTATTCATTATTTATAATTTGACAAGAAATTCTGCTTTAGAGTTTCAGAAAGTGTAAGTCTTTAGAAAACATCTTATACATTATTCATTACGTTGTTGCTTAAATATATAAGATCCATCCACGTCAACATCTTAATTCTTTGTTCAGTTTTTCATCCGATAAGTTTGTTGTTTAGAATAACTCGTAATTTTATTTTATAAAGATTAATGAAAAGTTAACTTCAAAAGAGAGGTTAATAATGATAATTTACTTAAATCCTATCTTACGAAGCCTCAAGTAAAAAAACCAGAATGTTTTATTATGAAAGCCCTGCTTTAGACCTAACACATTACGCTCTTCATTATAATTTGCTATTTGGAAAAGAAAATCAACTTTGGATTATCCTTGTTATTCTTCTTGATTAGTCTTATTTATTCAGTGGAAGTCCTGTTACATTGTAGTTTTTCTAAATTGGTTAAAAAGTAACATGTTTCAGTAAGTAAGTAGTTATTTTTTTCTTTCTATTGACTCGTCTTTATTTAACTGCTAAATTATTCTTGGCTGAGTTAGGCCTATTTGATTCTTTCTTCCACGAAATGATTTCTGTAGCTATTTTTCGTTTGACCTTCATTTTCTCTAATTGAAACCATCCCTGCCTTGCAGTTTGAAAAGAGAACAAACTGGAACCGGGGCTTAGTGCATTATTTCTTGCTCTTTGCCATTGTTCTTTGAATGCAGCGCATAAGTTAATAGACCTTACCTTGCCCTCCATGGATCTGCTTACACAGGGGCAAATTGCTCTATTCACCCACACCCAGCCGGGAGTCTTTTAACCTAATCAGACTGGAGGAATGTGGCTTTTATCGTCCACCGACAGGACGGTAAGGTCCTCTCTTCTGACAGCATCGTCCCGAGAGAAAAATTAATTTTTTTGTATCCACCCACGTCTTCTCCGTTTCCCCGCTGTCTGCTTCTGTAGGGAAAAGATTATTTATTTGATTTTTTTTTTCGTTGGTGCATTGTGAAGGCGTCTAGCGTGTTGTATAACACGGCTTTATCCAGACGTCGGACACCTATCACAAGAAAACAATGGCGGAAAATTAGCCAAAGCAGCTAATGGAATTATTCACTGAAGACGTTCCATTCATACAACGTAGACCACAATTACATGGAAATAGCTTACGATCTAGTGAACATTCCGAGAAATCCTGGTATGTGACTGTTCATGCTACAGTTGATCAATATTAGTAATACAAATAACTGATATATAATTGTTGAGATCAAAGTTGTTGTTTTTTTTCCTTAAAAAAATAGGGATTTTTCTTAATCTTAATTCTGTAACGATATTCAGTCGAATCGTCTAATCCAAGTGGTATATGTATTAAACACTAAATATACCACTGTCCAATTTCGTTTTTTAAGATTGTAAAACCTTAAGAAAATATAGATCAAACGTGATTCAATCACAAATGATCTGAGAATGGTTGGAGTAGCCAAATCTGAAGATCTCTGGAAATTTAGAATCAACTTTGTAAGCATAACTTTTTTTTTTTTAGTTTAGAATAAAACCGTAAAAGTTTGTATTTATTAACTGCTTCAGTTTAACGTGTGTTCTGAATTTAAAGTTGAGGAAATACATTACACACATTCTTAATAAAACTAAATTATATTTACAATAATATTAGCTGAGCTACATGTTTCATTCGTTCATACGAACATCTTAAGGCTACACAACATTAAGTCACTGGTGAATTTATGGCTATTGAAGGAGTCATAACGTTTTGTATTATTATTATTCAATTTTGTAGGTATAAATTGTAAATTTCTATCAGCAATAAGTAAAGGACAACAATACATAAATAAGTAAATAATAAAATCATTTGAAATACTAATGATGACCTTTAGTTTTTTAGCAAAGTACATTTAATAAATTATGTATAATATAAATATTTCAGTATCATTGATATTTCTGTTTACTAAAAGTCGATTGCCTTTTTATACTTTAGATTCGCATTCGTTAGAAGAGTGGCATTCGAACAGTCTATTCAAGAATTTAGATAAGAAATTTAATCAAAACATAATTCCTTATTAACTCCCATCTTCGATACAATTTTTGTAAACCCTTTTTTCTCTTGATTTCAATTATTTATTTATTTATTTATTTATTTATTTATTTTATTTATTTGAATTGAAGTAAGAAAAATGAAATGAACAATTAGGGCTCACATGCTATAAATAATGGAATTTGTTTTTCTTTAATTAAAAAGAACAGGAAGATGATAAAGAATTTTAAAAGATTCTATATGGAAGCAGAATAACCGAAATTAACTATTAAATAAATAGCTAGGTTATTTTAAGAAGTTAATTCATGGTTAATATTAGGCAAATTCAGTTTTTTAAAAAATTAACATAATTGTTAAATAATTGAAGCTTTTGTTTTCTGTTTTGAGAAGCAATCCTGTAACAACACTGACATCTTTGCATTTATCATATTAATTTGTAATACTAAATAAATATTACATTGTATAACACATTCTAATGTTGAAGTAAGAATTGCAGTGCTGTTTCTATTATTTAAGTGTATTAATGTTCTGTTAATAATAGTTATTGGAATAGTAATTTTATGTTTTTTTTTTATTGGATCATTCTCAAAAATAATGCTCTGTTTCGTAATTTAACTGCAATACCCCCACATTAGTTTTACATTGAAAAAAGGAGGCGTAATACGAGGGCGCCAAATTAGGTTTTAAAAATCAATTCTTAATAATAAAAAAATATTTATACTTATTCGAAACTTCCCGTCTAATCTTAACCACTCTCCTAAGTCTCTCAATAAAAAAAATTAGCAAATAAAATAATTAAGGAGAGGGCCATAAAAAGCTTTTTGCACAAAGGCGCCCTACAGGTCAGTGGCGGTTCTGTCAACCACAATGCAGATCACTTTAATGAAGATTTTCAATCTTTTTCTTTAATTATACGAGTATATGTGGTTTTCTTCCATATTTTTTTTTCCTAATAAATTTTATTATTATTTCTTGTAGTTACTGAAATTGAGAGACCAACTGGTAAGTAAAACATATTTGCTTATCATTTTTGTTTATTTATTTATTTTTGTAGATTAGTTTTATAAATTCAATTGATTTCAATTACATTCCAACACTGAAACAAACATTTCTTCATCAGAAAATATTCTAAAGTATGACAGTTTCTGTGGTAAATCAAAAAAAATTGACTTTGTAAGATTTAAAAATTGTGGTAATTTTACGTTCTCATCTTGTGGATAGTTGCGAGTCGTCCCTGAGGTATTTCCTTTGCATAATCTTTACCGAATGATTAAATTGGCATTAGAGCACTCTTCACACAATCAGTTTTATTAATTACAGTTAGGCAGTGGCCATTACGAAATAGTTTTTAAAGAAAATTTATTTCCAGTCGTTCTAGATTTAATTTCCATTCCAGGATCATTAAAAATTCTTTCATTATTGATTTCGAGAGAAACTGGAAAATTAATCTCTAATCAAAACAATGGACTTGGGATATTTTAGATTAATTAGCTGTAATATTTCAAGTAAACCAATTTTAAATAAAATAAGATAAATATAAAATTTTTAGCCATTGTTTCTTTACGCCCCCATCTCCAATTATTTCAAAAATTGCTGAAATCTATCAATTCTTTCAACTTGCAGTTATAAGAACAGATGAAAAGAAAAGGCATTATAGGGTTTATGCTTATCGATGCATTATATATATAAAAGAGTCTGTAAGCCCCTTTTCTCGGGAACCATACGAGATACAGGAGTAAATGAGGTATTAAATTAAATGTCCTGATATAGAGGCATGCATGAACAGGTTGATTTTTGTTAAAGTAACTTTAAAAAACTAACGCCTCCTTAATCCTTGTTATTGCGTCCTCCTACAACTAAAAAATGGTTGAATCTGTTCGCATCGAAATAATCGCTGTAACTAAGTAATTTTTTTTCCACTTTGCTATGATTAAAAGATATTATTTAATCTGAATTGTTACTACGATTAGAAGAACTAGATTTCCAATCGTAGAATTTCTACGGGTTCTACTTGTGTTACCAATAAATTGAAGCTTCCTGAACAGTATTTGGGAATTGAACACGTAAATCAAACCAATCGTTAAAAAAATGAAAAATATTAATTTATTAAATAAAATTTTCTTTTCAACTTAATGCTTTTTGAATTTTTGGTAATTTATCTTCTAAAACAAAAAATCTTTTACATCTCTCACTCTTCCAAAAATATTATTGGGCACCGTAGTTATGAACCATTATTTCTAACTACGACAGGTTCTCTACCCAGAATACTAACATCATTCAACATACATTTCCTTTATGTTATTATTTTATTAAAAATCCTTCTTTTAAATAAATATGTACCTCATTTTCTAACAAAGGCTAGAATGACTCGTGATGTAACTGTAGAAAGGGGAAGAAAGTAAGAATATATGACAAGGATTAGCTTCCGAACGTCACAGATAATCCATAGCAGTCTTAGGAAAAACTGTGACATTTTCTAATCTTTACTGCTGCCTTCTCGCCCTTCAGCCTCACTCTTCTCTACTCATCTTTTTTTTCCACAAGAGATAATCTCTTGACGGAAGGTCACTTGTCATGGAAAACGATGTCGTAAACATCCAAGAGACTTTAGCTCAAGTATTTTCTAAGAAAGCTAATAATGAAGACGTTACATGCTAGTCTTGTACAGTATCCGGTTTTGTTCTCGTCTTTCTCTTGCAATTTGTAGACGGAATTGGACTATAAAGATCTTAAGTGTCGCTTTAATAGCCTCAAAACATTAACTTAGCACATCTCCATTTACCACTTTGGAATAATAATCGAAATCATGGAAAATGCAAGGTTGCCGAAATTTCGTCCCATGAATAAACAGGCGAAAGGTTGCATGTAAACAAAATATAAATTCACTGGATATAACTGTCAGGCTCATGTAAGTCCACTAATGTAAACAAAGCTCTCTTTTTATGCTCTATTCAATGAAGACGTAATGAATGAGAAAAACCAATAGAGAAGATGAAATTACAAGAGATTTAAAGATCTGTTTTGTATTCAGGCACGATTTTTTTATTATTTTCATAGATATTTGAAAAACATAAAAAATATATAGATATAAAAATAGAATAAGATAGCAGTTAATTTACCTCAAGGATCTCATTTGTAACGCAACTTCGCTAGTAAAAATATGGCAAAACAAATAAATAAAAATAAAAATTCCTTTATTTTATACATTTATTTCTCTGAAATAATATTAATAATCATTTCTACTTACAATTTATTATATTAACATTTACTTAAAAAAAATCATAAAATTTTTAATAGTTAACAATAAGTAACATAAAAAATTATATCTAAAAAAATATATTTATAATTAATCTTATGATAACAATTAATGAATTAAAATTTTAAATAGTAGTCTGTTAAAAATTATATTGGTGTCTGATGCGAAGAACGAATTAGCGTGAACACTTGCTTTGAGCTGAAACCATAGCAACAACCAAAAATAAAGAAAGAATAGAAAATTATTTAAACAAATAAGATCTTGATGGCACCTCCATTGATACGGCGCCTGATATGGGAGCACCAATCGCACCACCCTTGCTGCGGTGCTGCATGTAATTTCTTTTGTTGATAATTTAATACTTAATAAAATTTATTTATTAATAATAATAGTTATTATATATTTATATATTTATATTAGCTGTGTTTATTTTATTAAAAATATTAACAATTTTTAAAGTAATAAAACATGATAAATTTTTAAATATTCTTAAAAATTTTTTTTTTTATTTACCCAATTCCGTTTCATGCTATATTTCTAGGAAAAACAAATAATGTATTCATTACATACTATGCTTAAAATTTCAATAAGAATGTCAATGCTGTTGAATGTCAAGTTTAACTTTTGGTAGTTCCGTTTTTCCTTTAAACAAACAAATAAAAACAAATCAAAAATGTTATGTTTTTTTTTTTGTTTTTTTTTATTTTGTTTTTTAGTGCTAAACATTTTAAAAATCCATGTTGCTCAAAAAGTAAATTATTCTTTAGAGACACATGAGATTTATACTTTGAGCTTATGGTTCTAGCCAAGTTTCTCCACTGACCTGACTCGCCCACCCGGCTACTGTTGCCAAGCCTGTAATTAACCCGGACCCAAGGAGGCCTTTTTCTCCCCCCAAACAGCTCCTAAGAAAATAAAAAAAGGGGGGAAACATTACCAAGTCATCTACTTCCATACGGGCCTTGAAGAGAGGAGGACCACTTCCAAGACATTCTTTTGCACCTGGAATCCGAATGAGTTGGAGTCGTGATACATTAGAAATTGAATAGAACCGTTCTCATTAATCTTCAGGATTTACAACAAAATCACACGAAAATAAAGCACGAAAACAACATCATTTTTTTTTTGCAGGTCAATCAAAGAATGAGGGTTTTTTTTTTGGTATATTTTATTTACAAATTTCTTTGAAATCTTCTCAAAATTTAATAACTTAAAATTGTTAATCAATTTTTGGATAACTTAAAAATTCCGAAATGTATTTTCCCCTTAAATTCACTTGGACAGTAACATGTGTTCTTAGGATTATTGTGGTAATTAGTCATTCACTTTTAAGAGGTTTTCAGCCTGCAAAATCCTTTTTAACTTAAATGCTTTCTTCTTTTGGTGTGGTTTTAAAAACAATAATTAAAAGACATAAAAACACATTTAAAATCTTAATATCTCGACCAGGTTTCGATCGGACCTGCCAATCTTTTTCAAGTTTTTTAATTATTGGGTCTCTGGTCTTTCTCACAAGCAAATAAATTTCTACATCTATAGGCTGTTTTTTTTTATTTGAGGACTATTGCATTGCCAAAGCGAAATAGTCTGATTAATAACAATACAATAGTCTTAATGTCTTAATTTACATTCATTGTAATTAGAACTCGAAAATTTGAAAATGTTAAGTGAGCGTTTTGTTATTGAGTTTTTGGAACTGGAAAAAAGTTAAGATTGATTCCGAACATTCCAAAGGGAAAAAAAAAAGATTGCCTTATCTTTAAGTTAACTGTGTTGTTTATAGATATTTCTAACACTTCACCGGTGCAAGAGTGGTATCATTTTGTTTCAACTAATTACCAATTCAGGAAACCATTGAGTCAAAAGTTCAATATTATATTAGTCATTAAGTTAAGCTCATAAATACAGAGGATAGGAAAAGTTATTATAGATTCTATTGAAAACAAGATATTTATAAAAAAAAATGGGATTATCGTTTTACTGTTGCTTTCAGTAAATGGATTTTATTTTACCATCGCATCTGAATCCATATTCAGTATATTCGAAGCAATGTATAATTCCTTTTATAACATCCATTTTCAATAACCAGCCATGCTATACTTTTTTTCTTATAACTGTATAATAACTGTAATTGTCAATAACATACAGATTACAGGCTCCGGTCTCATCGATAAAATCACTAGCGAAACAAATTCTAGTTGATAACACTTCTGTTGAGTGCGTGGGCAGATTGATACGATAGTGCACACTGCTCTCATTGCTGGAAAATCTTAAACTTGACTTAGGTGATCTTCTCTGCATCCAATCCACACCCGGAAAGAACTCCATCCACCCAGTTTCGCACCTGTCGAGCAAATCCAGGCGGTGTTCCATCCTGTTCCAAATAAAACTGACTTAAATTGCGACGTGTATATCGGCTCTGTATTATTCCAAACATCAGTCAACAACTGCAGAAACTCTTAGGAATTCATAAGACACCTCTCTAGAAAGCTATTATTTTTATCACACGATTATTCATGGGTCATTATTAGCTTCAATTTTGACGTTATGATGATCCTGAGCCCAGTACTTGAGTATTGTCTGTTTTCTCCAAAATATAGACACATCTCCTTGCGAGTTAAGTCCATTCACAAAATTCAACTCAATCATCTACATCTTTTCCAAGCAGTTTTGTAGAAAACGTATCTTGTATGGATGAAATTTCTGACTTTGTGAATAATTCGATGCAGAGATGTCTTTGAAAGTCCAATTAAAAGCTATAATCTTCCTCGTTCATCCTTGTGGATTCACTATGATCTTGGTAATTATATTAAACACTTAATATAATTCTTGAGTAACCTGTTTTTGGTTTGTCCAAAATCTCCCGAAACCTCTTGCAAATTCGAACCATAGAAACTTGTTTAGATCATGGTTAGATTGGATAACGACAAAACCTTTGTTGATGAGTAAGGCTTTATACAAAAAAATTATGCTTTTTACTAAATCAAATCCAAACTATCGAATCATTCCTATCTGTAATGAAAATGCTAAATACAAATTTAAAAATGATAATTTTCCCTACGAGACCACAAGGGGAGAGTAATTTATAGCTAACTTTCCCAATAAGACAGTGAGCTTCAGCAAATGAGTCAGTCTATACATGCGCTGTGTATCTGTGCTTGTCATTGTGTTTGTATATTCGTAACAATTTTTAAATTAGGGAGTGTTTCTTCTTGAAACTTGAAATGAATACTGGAGACCTAGGATTGATCTTAGTATTTGAAAATCTATTTCCAAGTGCGTCCTTGTCGAGCAGATAACAATTATTCCCATAGAAATGCATTGGAATCAGAATCATGGATTTTTTATTCTATTTGTCATTGTCTTAAACAATCAAAATTAAATCCTTTCAGCTAATCCATTGCTCATGCACTTGAACGATTAAAGTTAATCCGATTTAAACAATTTACGTAAATAACTAATTCATTCTGAACAAAATGCAGAAAATGGACAGTTGGTAAGTTACTGTTTGTATTCAATAGATGTAATAATTTGAATATAAAGATATGCTTTCGTTTTTCGTTTTCACGACCTAAACAGAGTGAAATAAATAAACAAATTTAAGAAATAATATTTAGGAAAGTAGTCTTAAGTTCGTTCGAACTTGTTGTTTATTTATTGAGAAGGAGTCAATACGTAAATTTAGTATCTATCGTAATATTTGAAACTTCCACAGTCCCAGTAATGTATGGTGTAATTTAGAAGTAAATAAGTTAAAAAATAAAGTTAGGTTTATTTCATATTAGGTTTTAATTTTTTTAAATGTAATTATCATATAGTTTTCCAGATCTGTCTGTGCGAAACGCACTTTCTCTGTGTTTCAAAATTTATTTTAATTTCCTGTTAAAATAAAAATAATTTCTACAATGAAACGTCTGCAACTTTCTGATCCGAAGTCAGACGTCTTATCTATTAGGCCACGGAGACTACATTCTAAATATTGATAAATATCTCTTATCACTCCCTGTGTGTGTGCGCGAAGCAATGAGAGAAGAGCCAGAGAAAAAAAAAAAGTCATTAATTTTAGCCTACTAGATGAAAATTTAAATTTCAATATTTATTTTTTAAAGACTACTACAAGTGCAGGCCAGACGCGCATTAGGCGCAGAAGCGACAAAGTGAAGAGTCCGTTAGAGACATTTCTCGACATGAACGAAGAAATTATAAATGACGGTAGTCATCTCAACTAAAAGCCGTCGCACTGTTATTCCGTCATTGTTGACGGGGTGTAGTTCCTTAATAAACAGCAAGCATGAAACACATCTCCAAATTACTTTGCGAGTTAAAGATCTCTACAAAAGTTAAATGCATTTTATTGGCGGCGTTTCAATAATCATTAGATTATAAAGGATTACGGACAATAGAATCTTCCCGAATGAAAGCAAAGAATTTTAATTGGCCCTAACTATCTGAGCTTATAGTTTTTATTTATGTTTTTTTTGTTTACCACTGAATTGCGTTTGAGGAAATTGAAGCATTCCACTCGTAGCTCCACTAAACAGACGATCTATCTGGGTAATGCTGCTCAATTCCCATCGATTCCTGTTGGTATTTTGTTCCTCCCTCTTCCACATAGCCATTACCGACTACTGTAATGAGACCGGAGGGGGAGGGGAGAATAAGCTTCCGTGCAAAGAAGGATGACCTTTGAACCTTTCACCTTTCTTTCCTCCAACCCCCGAACGCTATCCGATAATGAATTTTTGATAAGACGTCAGGCGGCGCCCGCTTCCAAACCTAATCAACTGAGGGTAATAAAGCGATGGGAACCAGGACTCACCTTTTTTTTTTTTTTTTTTAACAGCCCCCTTCTTTCACATCACTCTCACAACATTCTAAAAACGCCACCTCCACTCTCCTAAAGGTCGTTAAGGCAACTGGGCCAAATAAGTTTTATATAATTCTATTCTCCCCGTATATTTTTTTTTTTGTTACTTGAGATCAATATTTTCCAGTGAGGTTATTTATTTTTTTACATCTGAAAAGAATCCTTACAATTACTTACCTTCCTATTATAAATTCGCCTGCGAATATTAGTAATTAAATGAATCAGGGAAATATAAAATATATTAAGGTTCCCGAAAATATTATTAAAAATTGAGAAAAATAAGTTTCTTGGAAAAAATGACGAATTTAAAAAAAAAAAAAATCAATGACATTTTTTTTTTTGTAATCTAATATTCTAATAAAGAAGTTTCTGGAAGAACTTGAAGCTTGCTTTAAAATTGTTTTGTTTTGTTTATTTTTCTTTAGTTTTTTAAAGCCGTGAAAACAATACTGTTCGGTTTCAAAAGCGAAAATTAGCACTGGCGGACGATTCTACCCCGCAAAGAGGTGATATGCTGAGATGGGCACTTTCCTAAGACCTGTTTTTCTTTTAGTACCTGTTAGTTTTGCAATAGTATTTATTCTTTCCATAATTCTTTCCCGAAAAGCGCAAACAGAACGCAGCTACTAGTAAACTAACACTAATAAAAAGTAAATATCCTCTCTTTATTTCTCTCACCCCTATTTTAATGAAATCGAAGGAGACCTGACGCATGCGCAAAAGCGTTGAAGGCTCTCGTAAACAAATGCGGACAGTACAATAGAAAAGTATTTATAAATAAAAAATTATAATACTTACATTCCTATTTCCGTTTTCTAATATTGTCACTTGATTAAGAGATAGAGAAATAATGTAAAAAGCGATGAGGTCGTTATGAGGTTATTTTGCTGATATTGCCTAATTTTTAAGAAAGATAAAAAAAAAAGTTTTTTTTTGTTTTACTAATTTTCTTTTTTTTTTATAGTCTAATTTCGAAACAAGAGAGAAAAAAAAAGATTGTCTCTAAAACATGAGTTTGTTTGTTACATTTGTGTGTGTAATTGTCAACCAAGCAATTTCTGAAACATCAGACTGTCTTCTTGAAAATTGATATGCACACCTATGAATGAGAGACCAACTTACTTTTTATTTCAGAACGACTCCATGAGGTTCTATGAGGAGAAATTTGTTAATGGAGGCTGATAAAATTTCCCAAAGAAGTAATAACACGTGTTGCTTGTAATTTTTACAACGATATTATAAATGTATTACTATTAATTTTAAATTATCCATTAGTATGAATTGTTGTGATCAAATGGTAATTGATTTTAAATTTGCGCATACTTTGGGCTGATTAAAATTATTGATTTAGGATTTAATGGACTTCAATATGTTTTAGCGATTTTCAATAATTCTTTAATAACTGGAAAATTTGAAGATAATTCACTTTCTTGAAGAACATCAAGAAATAAAACAACAAAGTAGGAAAAACAAAAACCGCACAACCACTCTAAGAAACTAGATATTGGATTCTTTTAAAAACTTCTTGTTTTATCTGTGTTCTTTTCGTATTAAGTTCAGTCACAGGGAAGGGGGGGAGGCTAGATAGGGGGAGGGGGCTCATGCATTTCTTCCCTGGACAAGAACAAAGCTGCAGTCCTTTGCGATCAGACGAGAAGGTTAATGGAGAGCTCGTCTCATATGACCGGCCCACACCCCCGCACAGTGAAATACTGCAAGTAATTCTTCCTTATTTCGGC
>JAFIDM010001028.1:30140184-30152247 GCA_023159025.1 Thereuonema tuberculata | reverse complement strand
ATCTCTACATTAACTGTGATTAATCGTCCTTTCTCATGAAAACACGAGATAATTGCAACATCACTCCGCTTCATATTCATCAAAGGACCATTTTTCGATGGGGGAATAGAAACTAATCAAATCATTAAAAAAACACACAAAAAAAAGGATTGTTATTTAGAAGCAAATATATTATTTTTTTTAAAAAAAACATTTTCTGTAGTAATTAGCTTTGTTTTTTGTTGTCATTTTTAATTAAAAGACAATGTATTGTTGTGTGAATCCTACTGAAGAAGTTTTGTACATCTTTAGACTCTGATTAACTAACATTATCGAATTCTCATTTAATCCATCTTAAATTTGAGCCTGCTTTGATTTGATTAAAATTAATTAAGCAATTTTAAACAAAATATTTGTAGGTTTCCCTCAATTTTTAGCAATTTGAAAAGTTGATGTTAGATTTCTTATATTCATCAGTTTATAGATTTGGAGATTTTTCCTTTGCAATATTTTTCACGATTTTTCCTTTAAAATAAATCAGAATACAAAACCGTAATATTTTAAAGAAAATAGAATTTTTAATTTTCTTCCCAGAATTACTATTTCTGTACGAATAGCTTTGCAATTAACTAAGTCATAGTAATTTTTCTTTGTATTTGTTTTTAGCCTACATGAGAGAAAGAAGCTCATCCAGTCAGTCAGTCTGTGCCAATGTGCCCCCATCCCCCCAATAACTTTTGAACGCTTTGTGTAGATCTTCTTGCAATTTAGTATGCATATTTGAGAGACACAGGACGATCTCATTTTTATTTGGAATCTGCTCCAGATGAGTTCTTGTCAAAAAATCAGCTCGAGAAAAATTTCCATAGAAAAATACTGGAAAATAAACAATGAATTTGTATCTTATTTCTATTAATATTTCACTGAATATTAATTCCACGTGAGTCGTAACGATTAAAATTAATCTAAATTAGATAACTTAAGTAAATAATACTATTATTTATTACTTAATTTCTTTGTTTCAAAAAGATGGAAAAATTTGTATTATTTATTTTCAGCTGATGGAGATGAATATAAACATAGGTTTTCGTTTCTGTCTTTTGCGTGATTTAAAAAAAAAAATGTAAATATAAAGAAAAATTAGAAGGATATATTAAAAAACGAAGGAAATAGAAAGAAATTTTAAGAAATAACATATTAAGGCAAGTGGTCTTCATTCAAACTTCTTGTTTTCTTCAAAATACCTATTTTAAAATCTCTTTGTTCATTAAGTGATTATGTAATACAAGAAAAATATCAGAGGAGTAACCAGGGATTTTTGTTAGGAAAAAAAAAAAAAACATTGTGTTTTTTCCCTAATGGGCCGGAGTGGGGTGAGGTTACAGACAAACCGATGAACTTCCAACCGAAAATACAGGTCCAAAATCCTAGATTTCTTCCATTTTCGGATGTTCTAACAACCCCCTACGAACGCCAGTGCAATAGACCCTTGGAAAAATGTGTAGACTTTTAATATTTTAAAACGCAATGCAATTTACATTCTGCATTTTTTTCATAAAGCATTTTTTTTAACTGAAATTTTATTTTTATTTCAATAGATGCAAATTATACATATCGTTACTTTTTTAAATCTTATTTTTAATCTTATTTGTGGACACTTTTAATAAAGTCTTATTTGCAAAAAACAAAAATATATCTATTTAATCAAAGTAAACAGTATACGGGTACTACAAATTTACTACAATGAAATGAATAAAATAAATGAAATACAAAGATAGTAGGCTATATTGTAACAATAAGTAGGTAAATATTTTTAGAAATCATTTTTTTTTGTATTTTTGTGGAAATTATTTATCTGTATTTTATTCATTTTAATCGTTAACCATTATTTATTTTAAAACATTCGTTTTTTATTTTCTAATTACTGATGTTCTGTTTATTTTTAAATTCTTTTCCGTTGCAGCCATTGAATCACTTAATTAATTTAAATTCGTTATATTTTTATCCAGTCATTCTCTATTTTTTTAATTAATCTTCCAATCAAATTCTTCAATGTAGATACTATAAAAACACATGTTTTTCATTTAATAAATTAATTCAGTTCAGTTCCAGAACTTGACTTGTTGTTTTTCCATTTCAACGACTCTCCCACAAACACCATTCCAATATAAATAACATTTTTATATTTAATTTGTGTGTAAATGTTTACGTAAAAAAGTAGGGCATCCTGTATTATTTTTTTCAGAATGTGGTTTATAGGTGATTTCCAAAGAATCTATAAATTGCAGTGTCTCCTCCTTCCTTTTATCGAATTTGGCCGACTAGGGACCACGTAACTAGCTCAACCTGACAACGTCAGGGCGAGGCTAGTGAAATTCAAGAAAGGGGGGACGAGAATTATATCCCGTCCAGGATAACCCTGAGATAGTAAGTCCCAGGTGGGAAACGGACGAAACACAGAAGAAGAAAGAAACAGCCATGCCACCACCGGGATTCGAACCCAGGTACTAGCGCATCGGCCACAACGGCAGCCCGCCATTGCAGTGTTTATCCATGTTACAATTTCCTCAATTTCCCGAAGATCTAAAGACTACGAAATGAGAAAGCATAGATTGTCTGCATAGATTCTACGAAAAGGATGGTTAGAAAAGGGGAAGGAATACATGAATTTTCAACCGGTCTCTGTAGCTTATGCCCTCTTAGGATGATTTTTATGTTTTATTTTGAACTGTCTACCTATAAAACCTTGAAAGGATTAACCAAAGCTATTTCACAGCTTCTGTTTCAGTGTAACAAAAAAAAATGTAATCAATGTTACTACAGAAAAAAGAAAGAAAGCAATTATCTGAAATTTGTTGCAGGGGATTGTTTCCACTGGAGGGAAAGAGAAGGAGGATCCATCTAGAAGATTTGTAGGGGGAGGAGGAGAGGCAAAGGGGAGGTGAATTAGGGGAGGGTTTCGATCGTCGGGGAATTTGACGGGCCTCGTGATTTTGCTGACTGATTGCCTGAGGCAAGGTGAAACGTACCGCCGTTCAACATAAATATTGCCCCACGGCGGACAGGCAGGCACGCCCTCGTGCTGCTACTGCTGCTTCAGAAAGCAAAAAGGCCTCAAGCACCCACCATCACCAAAAGAAAGAAAAAAACAGCCCCGGACAATGCCTTCACTTATTTTTGGAAAGAAAATCTCACCTTTGTGTCTTCATTGAATAAGTGGAAATCAAAAACCTTGCAATTTTATAGTAGCTATTCGGGAGTTCAACGAAAAGTAACGCCCTCCAAATGTGATAGTCCAAGCAAAGAAGAAATCTCTTTTTTCCACTATGGAATAACACAGAGACATATACACATGTCTGCATCTTCATATTAGAGTGAATGTTCCTAAATGTTTACATTTCATTGATGGTACTGTGTAGATATGTAGATTACATGTACATTGCATCATATTACCAACCATAAATTAATCAGATTGTAACTATTAAACTCCAGAACCTACTGACAGGGAAATTTCCCTAGTAGGACTGTAAAAAACTCAAATTATATAAATAAAAAAAAATAAAAAAATCAAATATAACCGAATACTAGGGGAAAGATTCTTCTGGTAATTGTGCAAATCCTTTTCAACGTAAAGAGTATATTGTTGTAGTATTTGTTGTATTCACATTTTATTGCTTTATTAATTTGAAAAATACTAAAGCGTTTAGAAAATAAAAAACAGTGAATTTTATGAATAATTTATTTAATTTACAGGTATTTTTATTTAGCAGTTATTTCTTTCATTCTGTATAATCTCCAAAAAGGAATATAAATATTCTTTTAATTCTTAAATATTTGCAGTAAATCTGCTTTGTTATAGACTGAAACCACTTTAGACCATTTCAAAATAAAACAAGAATTTCAATAACAATGTAATTTTAAAATAAAGTCATTATTATTAAGAATTAATTAGGATACAAATATCTATTTTCAATGAAAATTCAACAAAACTATATGCTTGTTTTCAAAACAAATTATCAAAGTTTATAAATGTGGTATTTATTTTTGCTTTTGAAACAATTTAACTGCGATTCCTACGATTTATAATTTTCAAAAGCTTTAGCATTGTCAAGTTTTGTGGACATATTTATTTACTTTTTTTTTAATATTTTTTTACTTTTCAAGTATCTGTCTATCTTCTGCTTCTTTATTTTAATATCTTATAGTACGAAAAAAAGTACAAATAATGTTAGAACCACAGAGAATAGAAAGAATTATTTTGAAGTAAACTATTACTACCTTTATCCTTTGAAACTATAAAATTTTGCAATATTAATAATTAATTCGTATTGTTTCGTTGTCAGAATTTAAAAATATTGTGAGTTTTTTTATTTTTTTTTAGAAAAGTTGTTCTCATAAAAACAGTGTATGTTTGTAAATGTATCCTTCCTTAATAACTTTTGAAACAATGTTCGTTTCCACTTTTACTGGAAAGAGACAAAATACGTTTTGGATTTGAAAGATTTCTCCAAATTTTTTTTTAAACAATAATAATAAATAAAATGAAAGTTTTAAGTTTCAGTAACTTCTTGTTTCTGGAATTTTACAATATAACACTGAACGGACTAACAACATAAAATATTGGTAATCTTTGCTATTTTAAAAATAAAAATCTTTTATATATTTGAATTAACTTTACTTCAATTCCAATCAATATCCGTTATTGGAATCGCATGGGAAACTTTAATTTATTAGAAATATTGCTAAGTTTTTGATTTCTTTTGTTACGGAAACGTTTGAATTCGTTTCGAGAACTTCCCCCCAAATAAAAATATCGACAAAAAAAAAAATTAAAAAACAAACCAAAACATTAGCATCTATTTAATACATGCAAACCAGTTATTGAATGGTTGATGGAGGGGATTATGCAACCGGTAATTGCATTGGCTACAGACTTTCATATGTAGATGAATCTCTCTTTTCTTTTTTTCCTCTCTCTCTTTAGAAGTCATCAAGGACATTGGCATTCATATTTCCAAGTAAAGATAATTTAAAAAAGGCGACAGGAAGAACTGTATCATTTCGAGAGATTCACAATTATTATAATTAAGAAAATGCAGTTTCTACATTCGTACAAATAATTATCCAATCAAAAAGAAACGAAGAAGGAGTCCAATTTATCAGTTTATTATGAAACGTGTTCGTTTAATTAAAATAAAAATAAATAAACCAAATGATTGGTTGCACTTTTGTGTTAGTATTGGTAGGGAATTCGTTGTGATATAATTAGGGCAGTAGTGGAAAGACTAAACTGTTTTGCATGATAAAGAAATTGTACAAAAACATACGCACTTGTATTGATTATCATCTTATGGTGTACATGAGTACCTGTTGTACAGATCTCCATATACTCACTGAACCACAAACATCACCACAGACAAACATATTACTAGGAGCGAAGAAACAACGAGTCAAGTTTTGGAACTGAACTGAATTAATTTATTAAACATAAAACATGGGTTTTATAGATTTTTACAAAGTTGGATTTCATTGGAAGATTAATTAAAAATATACATAGTGATTGGACAAGAAACATAACGAATTAATTAACTAATTAAACGGCTGTAGCGGAAAAGAATTTAAAAATAAACAGAACAGCAATAATTAGGAAACAGAAAACTAATGATTTCAAATAAATAACGGTTAACGATTAACATGAATAAAATACAGATAAATACAAATAAATGATTTCTAAAAATATTTACATATAAATTGTTACAATATTTTTTTTGTATGTTTATTTATCACATTTCTTTAGTAATATGAACATGATATGATGTTTATTTAACAGGGCTGAGGACGGGAAGTGAACGGAGCCGAAATGTTTACATAAAATCGAATCGAATACTTGGATCAGATTTAGACTAATTGATATATTTTCAGTTATATCTATACAAGATGCTTTTCATTTCTTATACATGTAATACTGCTATACATTGTCGTTGAGATGTAGCCGCGCTTTCTAGGCGGTATCCTACTGACTTGGCTGATATGCCTGAATCTGGGTTCGAATCCCGTTACCGGCATGGTTGGTTCCTTTCTTCTTTGTGTTTGTCTCCTCTTTCTTCTCTTTTTCATTTTTCGGTTGTCTATGAACATTTGCTAATTATCAGTGTATTTTAGACCCATGTTGCCGCAGTCAAATCTAATGAAAAGAATTAGAATACTTACATTTGAATAGTATCAATTAAAAAAATCATAATTTAAATAATATCAATATATCAAAACAATTTTCAATTAAATTTTACTTACATTATTATAGGCCGCGCGGATGGCGATGTCGCTAAGACACTGGCCTCTCACCTCTGAGTCCCGGTTCTCATGTGGGTTTCGTTGATGGTGGCGATCCGCGCTGGGCAGGTTTTCCCGGGGTTCTCCCGTTTCCCCTGCATTTCTCACACCATCCTTTCTCAGTCTTTCTCTCCGTCTGTCCTTCTTTCCGTGGGATAGTACAAAAGATCTTTCAGGTCGACGTGCTCGGCAGTCATGCCACCCACTTTCAATTAATCTAATCTACATTATTATATCATACAGTATAAGTACTGTACAATACTTCACTATTAATTCGTACATATTGATTATCATCTTAAGATGTATATTACTAATATTTCTTCGTATGTAGTACGATTACCAAGTTATTTTTCAATAATTACGGCACAGAATTACATGATTATCAAAGTGAGAATTTAATCAATAAATGCTGAAAAGTTCTTGAGTAAGTTTCAAAGAACCTTTGGTTGTTTTGGGGCTAATCAAGAGAAACAGCCCTTGAATTGGAAAGTTATTACGTAATGGGTAGGAAGTATTGGGTTGGCCAAAAAGTTCGTTCGGTTTTTAAGTAAAAAAAAATGACACATTTTTCATTGTCACCAATAATTTTATTGTCTTTAACGGTTTGTTCCACTAACTTCTGGCATCTTTCAGGCAACTTCATAATTCTATCTTCCCAAACCTTTTTATCTTTTGGAGTAAAAAAATGTTCCAGATGACTTTGGTGTCTTCCAAAGGGAAGGGATTTTTTTTCCGTTAAGAGAATTTTGTAAAGACCGAAATCAATGGAAATCCGAAGGTGCAAGGTCTGGTGAATACGGCGGATGAATCAGAACTTCCCATATATATTCAGATATATTGAGACTAGAATATATCTTACATGTAATGTTGTTCAAAGATTATCATTTCGCTTTTGAATACTGTCATTGTTGTAATTTGCGGATTAATCAGTTCGCGGAGATTTACATTCTGTATTATCAAGCTAATTTTATCTCGGAATGGAATGGAAAAGGATGGAGAAAAACTTCCAAATAAAATAATTAATCAAGGATTTCAGATTTTCACAAAATAACAACAACATTCTTTGAGTATTTTTATGATATTTCAGATATCTTAATACTACATTAGTTAACTTAAAATTTCTCTACAGGGTCGCCCTGTAAAAAATAAAAATAAATACAAAAAATTTTAAGAACTTTACTTTGAGAGGGTTTTGAACCCTGGGTTTCTTATACCCAAATGTGAGTCGGTGAGTGAGTGCCTGGGAATCCACCAAAGATCTCCAACTGTTTGCGAGTCGCAGGTCGTCCTATAAATAAAGCAGGGGACAGTCATCCCTTTGTGAACAGACCTTTCATAACTCTGCACCGATGGACAAGGCAGACAGCGCGTTCACGAGCCCGCCGGCACGAGGCTGTAAAGAACCTGACGACGGCCTAACCTCTCTCACAAAAATAAATTCTTTTCCTTTCTCGCTATCTTTTTTTTTTTTATTATTTTTTTTCTTCTTCTCGATTCGTTCCCTGGTGTCCGTGTGATGTATCGTCGGATGCTTATGATTCCAAATTCCATATTGGTTCACACAAGGTTACGCCGCGCGCGGTAACATTCCTCTCCCTTCTTTTCCTTCGTTTTCCTTTCATTTATTCCGGCCCTTTTCATTTTTCCATAAGGAATTCTGGTAATTTCTACTCAGCGATCCGTGACTGCGCATGTTGATTGCAAACAACATCTTACATCGATATATGTTAATGTCTGAATGACGGATGGTGGAGATAAATTAAAAAGAAAAAAAGAATTCGAGACACAAAGATGATGGATAGGACTTGCAGATCTTTATTTTTACGATAAATAAATCATCTGATGTCATTTCATATCGTGACTCATCACCAACTGTTTTACCACAAATAATGTTTCGAATCGTTGACTTAAATACAGGCAAATGTCTCAGACAAAACGACTTATGATAGCGACATGTTCCTGTTGACTATCTTCAATCTGTTCAATGTCTTAGACGTCGTTCTTTCTTTCTCGTCAATACCATAATGCATTTCGCAATACCAACAACTTTCACTATGATAAAGTTAAGAAACATAGCTTCCAACGATCATGTCGATCGTATTATTTTAAATCTGTCTAATTAGAAAATATTTGAAAGGATTATATAATTATCGTGTTATATCTTAAGGTGCATTAGAATCAATAAAGTTATATAAGCTTGCCAACATATTCTTTACTCGCTGTACCTGTTATTTTAACAAATATTCAAAACTTGTCAGCTTTTTTAAATAAGTTGTATTTATTTTTCTTGTTCTATGATAAAATTGCTTTTGGTAACATTTTGGGTAATATCACTTTCTGCACTAAAATCTCTCTCCTTTGCGACCAAAATATAAGGTCAGAGCTGACTCTGAGAACATTCATCTAAATTCTCAGCTTTCCCAGATAAATAGTTGGTATTACTGGCTTATTTGCAAAACAAAATCAATGGAGATCTTACTTAGTGATCTTACTTAATTTGATAACTTAGTGAAATATAAAAGATTCATCTTATTAATTCAAGATTTTTTTATTATTATTATAGTTATTGTGGCGTTTTAAAGGAATGTCGGGATCTTAGCTTCTTATAGATTCAATATATATCAAAATTATAAGGATTTTAATAGTTAAAGTTTAACGTGTTTGTTTAAAATGAAATGAAGGACACACATTTAAAAACGATTGAAAAACATTTAACACATTGAAAAATATAATGGATACAAAACCGGGTTTCGCCTGTTCAACTAGGGATTTTCAACTGATATTTTCTAGGTATTTTCTTTTTTAATGGTTAAATAAATGTTCTCTTTCTCTAGATTAAATATGTCTTCAACTTTTTTAAGTAATATAAACACTAACTCTTTTTTTATCTCATCGATTTATAATTATAAATTTTACAATAAATTGAAATATGCTTTTATTTGCTTTATTAAGATGTAAAGTAAGTCTGTTCCTTTGCTGGGAATTAAAAACATCTTGAGCTTTTGAGGTTCCTTTGGGTGCGGGGTCCACTGCGATTGCCCCTCTAACCCCTTCCCCATCGTCATTCTAAGGAGGCTGTGTGTGTATTACGTTTACTAGTGTTGTTGAATAGTTTTTGTTTATAGAATATTACATTTAGACTCATCATTGTAGGGTAAGAAATGAGAGAAGAAGTGTAGGGACAGCCTGATCTCTCACTCTGAGTACTGGGGTGAGGTTCTCTAACGATCCGCGCTGAACAGGTTTTCTCGGGGTTCTTACGTTCCTCTGCACTTCTCCCACCATACTTTCTCAGTCTTTCTCTCCGTCTGTCCCTATTTTCGAGGAACATAATTGACCTACAGATCGCGGTGCTTGGCTTCCCTGCCACCCACATTCACCACAATCAATCAATCAAAATAGAGACAACCTTCTAAGTGATTGTATCTACTGTTCCTCATAACTTTACTGAATGAAAGCCAAAAAAATTGTTGACCTGAATTAAATCCTTAGGAATGTATCTTGATAACCAAAATTGTCTATATGTTGAAATTAGGTGCATCATAATAAGTATTCCCCTTTAGGCCTACGCAGGCCCTTGGGGTCGCGGAAGGTAAGGCTCCCGGCGGTTCCTGACCAACGCACGGGACTAAGTTGAGGGTGGTCAGCCCGATGTCCGCCTGCCTTCAACTCCAGGGAAAGAAACCCGGTACCCATTCTACAGAGGGCTTGGTAGGCGTAGGGCCCGTTTTGAAAAAGCTGGGAAAATCCCCGTCACCTCCAACCCGCAGCCAGATGCATCATAGAATTACCATTATTGAAAATCATCATATTGATGAATTTTAGAAATGCTTATTTAATGTTATTCCTTTAAACTTACACAATTACAGGACCTTTCTAAGAAAGATTTTCCAGCTTTAATTGAGGGTTAATTAAAAGTGAAGCATCTTTTAGAAAACTGTTATAAGTTACATTTTATATATAATAAACATTCAGCATTAATATGATAATTGAACTTAAAATAGTTCTAAAATTATCAAAGTTTTGAGATAACGTAAATGGCTGTAGTGTTAAAAAGCTAAGTAGTATCAAGAATACTGATTAAGAACATTAAAAAAAAAAATTAGAAAAAAAAGTAAGTAAATCTAGAAATCTAGATCGCTGCAATTGAGACTCTTAGATCTGATCTATTGTTGATGGATCATGAGGTTTTAGATTCGATTCTTCTGACAGAGACATGATGTTAGGCTTAACGACGTGTGGGAGGCTTCTGGGACTCAAAGGATTTCGTTGCTGTCAGGGAAGGTTGATGTACTAATCCGGAGCTCTGACAATCCGTACCCCCCGCGACGTATTCGCACCGCGGCCGTGGCTGGTCACAGTGCTTATCGTCTGTCTGTATCTGGTAGCGGATGAGTCCGTCCACTGATTACATGAGCGTTGCACGCGATGTGCTGAGCCGATGTTGATCAGGGCCCCTGCAACCCAACCCTCCTTCCACTTGGAGATGAAATCGGATATGAAATACATTGGATGCCGCAAGTGACAACGCCAGCCCACTCATTGCAAAACCTATTGTCACTCCGTTATTGCTGCTTTGGTATCTCGTTTCAAACAGAGGCTACTTTGCCTTTCTAGTAGATGACTTAGAAAAGCATCCATTGTGATAATAACCATTTCGTTAATTCGTTAAAGGACATTGATTTGTTAAAAATAACCATTAAACTTTGAGAATTACAACTAAATAAACAATAAAACTGTATCGTTTATAGGCAAACATAATCGATATCTAATTAGGCGAAGAAAGTTTTCAATTTATTGTTTAGTGTAGGCTTCGCATTTTATATTACAGAATAATGAATTGTCTGTGATTCAGAAAAGTATTCAATATTTTATAAATAGTTATTATTCATAGGAAGTCCTGAGAAACAATGGACGCGTATGAACATTTACAAGACGATAAAAGCGAACGTGACATTTCCTAAACAAAGGGATTTGGATAATGGAAGAATCAACGTGCATGATGACAAGTAACAAGATATAATAACCGGCACAATTAAAAATCATTGAGATGTTTTTAGAATTTTTTGATATCGGGAATCCAAGACAGACCGATATTTTTTAACCATCTTTAGTTGGATTTACCCAGTATCTGCAGCTCATAAGTGTTCAGTGTGAACTCTAATTAATGAGTACTAAATAATTGAAAGCCTTCAATTATTTTTGAATTATGCTATGTTATTAAATTACAACTATGTCCAAATTAATGCAGGAAACTTTGACCGACGCGAAGCATATTCTGTGATTCTGCGCATCCTTACTAGCTGCCTACAATCGTATTGATGCATGCTTTCTTTCTATTAGATTACGTTAAAAAAAAGCATTTCAATTATCATTAGTCGCTGCCACGGCATCAATGCCATTGTTTGCCATCTAACAATGGCAATTTGCCTTTCAGGCACAGACTTGTGGTCAAGGCGACGGCTTATCACAGGCTGAAGTGTCTGAATCTCGGTTCGAATCCCGGAACCGGCATGGATGGTTCCTTTCTTTCCGTGTTTTGTCTACTTTTTCTTGGCTTTCTCTTCAGGTTCAGAGCCATACCATAATGGTTTCTGAGGAAGGCGACGGGAAACCACCAGTATTTGAAATATGGCAAAAACACAACAAAAAGTTACGACTTTGCTGAATTAGAACGATTTTGCCATTAGACTTATCACGTGACAGAACACACACACACACACACACACACACACACACACACACACACACACA
>JAFIDM010001028.1:30125696-30140174 GCA_023159025.1 Thereuonema tuberculata | reverse complement strand
ACACACACACACACACACACACACACACACACACACACACACACAAACATATACGTATATACATATACAAGAAAAGGGGAGATTTAAATCTGAAACGGACTGTAATAAATGTGTGTGTGTGTGAGTGTATGTGTTTGTGTAGAATTTCTATGAATAGTTAAAGAAGGTTATGGAAACTCAAAACTAGGAATATTTAAATTCTAAATATTCCAAGAATATATTTTTAGAGAAGTGAGAATACGTTGATTGAAAAAGAATCGATATTTTTTCAAAAGTTTTGTTTAAATTTGCAGAAGATGCAGAATATTTCTTCAGACATCTACCGTCTAATTAAGTTGAAATTCCTAAATCAGCGCAATGATTGGGTCATCTGATTAAACTGTAAACTACAGATATTTTTCTTTTTTACAATAATGCAACTTCAATTTATAGTTTAAAATTAACGTTGGACTCTACAAAAAAGTAACTTGATAACTTAACAACTTAATGTTTGTAATTTAACAACACAATATATCGGAAGGTCTTTCTTATAGTTTTAGTGTCTTCTTAATAATAATAATATTAAGAATGTTTGAGGAATTCATGTCCCTCCAAAGACCAGGATTTTTAACAATGTTCGGTGTTTGAAATCTTTCCATAGATATATGAATGCATTTAAAAACAAATATACATGAATATCTTTGAAATAAATGTTATTTGCTGTTGTTGTTTTCAATAATGGAGAATGCAAAACATTCCATAGTTCTTTTGAATAGTTGCAAGTCATCAAGAGAAATATCAAAAATACTTCTGCTGGGCTGTTAGTAGATAACACTAACATTCTACAATAACTCAAAGTCTACAAACATATTAAATTTACGAAAGTATGTAGATTATTTTGATGTGAGAAATCGCTCAGCTGATTTGCAGATATTTGGTAATAACAGTTGCTTTCAAAGGATGGTGTTCAATGGAAGAATACAGGCGAACATTGTGAATTATAGATAAAGAGAGAATTGGACCTTTGTAATGCTATATTGCCTTCGACAATATTTTTTATTTTCCTTATTCTACTCGGAATTAGATTGTGTGTGGGCGGTAGCTGATTCTGCATTCTTCGGAAGTCCTTCTGTCGAATGACATTGATTACACTGCCCCCGCAACAATTGCTTAGTAACCTTGAAGCACACCGGTGTTTCGTAAGGAGATCATGAACTTGAAAACTATAATCTATAAAGATTCTGTAGATGGGAGAGGTAAAAATCCATAGGAAGTGACTGATTATTGATAGCGGTAAGATGATATGTCGGTTTTATCAGGTCTGTCGCTTATCACTTAATGGCCCTCCCTTTTGCTACTGCAATCATTGCTCTAGTACTGAGCCACAAAATGTCTTTCACTTCTGCGATAAGATAACAACAGACCAGGACTATGTGGGATCCGTAGAAAACCTATGATTTGGGCTCAGCAACAGCACTTGAAATTATGCGGATAGGAAATGGAGAAAATTATACGGGTCTCGTAGATTGAACGTTGATTTACGTGATCGTACGATTGCTATCATTGCTTTTACGTCCGGGAGCTCCAAGTCTCTCCTCGGCCTCGTGAAATTATTCTTTGAATTTCCAATACTGTACAGGCGTTATTTGAACTACATAATTTTTTTTATGGCGTTTTATTCGTGCCTCTCGAAAATTCCTGGAATGTATGTGTTTGCTTTACGTAATAAGGACATTGTTCTTTGAATTCTAATCGGAAAAGAACCGAAGAAACCATAGGTCTGCGTTTTGCCAGCACTCGATAGGTATCAGTAGATTTCAGTTATAAATTGAGTGAACTCTTGCTTTTGTTTGATATCTATATATCAACACACTTTAAAATTGTTAGTTTTCTATCCAATGGTTCAGAGTTCCATTTTCCCGCTTTTTTTTCACTCAATAGTTTCGGTTGAAGTGATAGTTTTCAAAGCCAAATTGATTTTCATCGAATACAAAATGTATCTGAACAGAATTAATTTTAGTAAAGATTAATAAACTCACTAAGAAAATTTTTTTTAATTATTTTCCAAATTTAATTAAGCTAAATAAATTAGCAACGAAAAAAATATAAAAAAGGAATTAAAAACACAAATTTTTGATTGGTAAATTGGCGTAACATTTATTGTTGCTGTTTTTTTATTCTGCGGGGGGGGGCCACTGCCAGATGTGACGGTGGCCTCCATGTACGATCTTGCCTTTTGGGTCTTTAATCGGGGAAGGCGGAGATCGGGCTGATGAGTCCCCTGTAGGACGAAACGGCCGTTCCCGATTCCTTCCCGATAATCGAACCAGAAAGGCAATTTGGTTAAATTTGTGCTGAATTCATTTCTTGTTTTATTTAATTTAAAATGTTTTAATTCTTCTATTAGATACGCGTCTTATTTATAGTTAAATCCATTATAAGCTAGTGGTAACTAGAGGGGAGGGGGAGGTTAACACTTTGCCCTTTTAAATTTTTAATTTTACAAAATGGTTTTATATGAAGGATGGTTGTTTGTTTACTTCTCTCTTGTTTGTTTCTTTGGTTTCATTGAGCTGCAGATATTGGGTAAATCCAGCTGAAGATGGTTAAAAGACATGAAACAATCTGTCTTGGATTCCCGATATCAGAAATTCTAAAAGTAGCACATAATTTTTATTAGTATGTGCGTTTTTATTCTTTTTTATACTTTACTAATTGTTTCTTCTATCGATTTTTCTATTAGATTAAATCGGCTTAAAATAGACATTTTTTTATCTTGAAACTAAACAGTTCACAAATAATTTGAAGTTTTAAAAGAATAAATTATAATAGATACTAATAAAAAAAAAAGAATTTATTTAAACTAGTTAGTTTAAATGTTTTGTTGTATTTTTTTTAGTTTTTTTTTTTTTTTTCAAATTTCATTTGAGCTTAGTCTGCAGGCCGGGTCTGCAGGTCGGGGATTTGACACTTTTTTTTTGTTATTGTGTATTGTCTGTTATCGGGGAGTTTGTCTGGCTGATGAGTCCTAAAGAGGAACGAAAAGGCCGTTCCAGGCTTCCGCCTATGAAAGCTAAGAGTGCGAAATCTTTTTAGTATCTTTTGTGTCTTCTTTGGTTATCATTTTTTTTTTTATAAATTTCAAATATACTATCAACTCTCATTCCCTCCTATGGTGTTTTTGTACGGAAATCACGCTGGATAGATTCTGTAAGATATGGTACATTGTTTAGTATAATTTTCCTACTGATGGTGCAGTTTTCACCCCATTCCCACTTTCAAAAATGATCTCCAAAATCTCTCGCCAAAACGGCCGGAATGATTTCTTTGAAATTTGTTATGATACTTAATAGTTTAAGTAAACTTAGTTTGGTCTATACTCCTCCAAAAATCTTTAAAATTGACCTCTCCTGATCGCTCAGTCCCTGCTTCCTCTTGTTGCTGTAACTAATCCCCAGATCCATTTTTCGGATCATTAGTCATAGAACTACACTCTATGATGGGATAAATAACGCTGGATAAGTCTGGATAACTATTAAGTAAGTTACGTAAGTCAGACTTTGACTCCTGTGAAGAGAAACAAACACAGAAGAAAAAGAACACATCCAAGCCTCGCGCCAGGAATCGAACACAGGAATCGAAGCCAGTTTGAGACGTATCATGGCAGGCCGTCGCTATGACCACAGGACTGTGCCTGAACGGCAGCTGACCCTTTATATAGTAAAACTTTATAAATAACTTGCATTTTTATAGATATAAATCTAAATTCATTTATTCTATTCTGTTAACGTAATTAAACTATTAAATTTAGTGAATGGATTTTAATGGTTTAACACCTCTACCTATTTTTATTGTTGTCTCTGATAAGGAAATATGAAGCTAAGTAAAGCCAAATACCCATTACTATGCAACAGTTATGCAGACATGAAAAAAATAAAATCCACATAGTCAAGCTTCTGAGCTTAAAATACTAGTTTTAAGGCAAGTCAGATTTTAAATAAAAAAATTTTAAAGACAAGATTAAAAAAAAAAAAAAGTTTTAAGCAATTTAACTACTTTGAATTCATCACAAGATTTGTTCATTCGCAGAGACTAAAAGTGAATAGACATACTTAAAAAAGGAAAATGAATGTAAAAAACTAAAACCCGTTTCTGAAATAAAGCCAAAAAAAAAAAAAAAAAAAAAAGCTTTTAAATACAATTTTTAATGAATAAGTTCTTGTTATTCATTAGAGACATGACGTAAAAAAATATTATATTGGAGGGTTTTTTTTTCTACCTCTTTTTATTTTTAGTTATTATTTTTTTTTTTTTTTAACATTTTTCATTTTTTTTATGTATTTATTTTAGCTTCTTCTAAACTTGTAACTCAAACAAACCATGAAATTAGTTGTCATAGAATAAGAAAAAAAATCCATTTACATAAATATAATGGAAAAGGAATAATAAGTGTTCTTACGTAGAACTCAGTAGCGTAGAGAGATTATTCAAGGGATGGGTTCCATATAAGCATATATTTACTCTACGTCCTTAAGTACTCTACGTCCTTTCTTACAATATTCTTAAGAAAGTATAAATAATAATTAGATGCTCAGTGGCTTCTTTTTACGCCCCTGAATCAGTTAATTGAGGAACAAAATATTGGTTTCCAAAAGCTTTTTCAGCAACAAAAATCAGAATTCCTCAATGGACAGTCTATATATAAAAAAAAAAAATTACTTAAAAGTAATTTTAAATTTAATAATAAACAATTTTTGTGGTGGATTAAGTTTAAATGTTATGCAGTATTAGTCAATTATTTTACATCTTAATTGGCATTATTATATTGTAATGAAGCAAATGTTTTGTAATTGGTAATGAAGAAAATTACCAATTTTAACTAATTTAATGATTAAAAAGTTGATTATTATTACTACTTAAATAATAATTTTTTTTTAACTGAAGCTTGAGCTATTCAATAAATGGAGATACAAACTGACCGGAGGATGTATTCTGGATTCGGTCTGGAAATGGAATTCGATTCCTTCAGTTTTGTGTAAATCACTTTTTAGTGATTCCTGTCTGAAACTTTCAAACCAAGATCTACCTTTCTAAAGGCGACAAATCAATGTCCTTGGTATTTTTTTAAAGTTATTTTACATTACTTTTTTTTCGGGTTTCTCAAACAAATAGCGTACACTGAGTGAGATGCTGCTTACACAGAATAAAGAGAAATTTTTACAAAACGATCAACTAAGAATATAAACAAGAAATGACTCGTAATAAAAGTAATAAATCAGAATAAATAATTGATTGTTGATCCTACGGAAGAGGGCTTACAGATAGTAGAATAAGTTGATGAATAAAATTTGTTGTATTGAAATCTTGACATCTTAATGTTTTGTCCAGTCATTGTTGGTTTCAAAGATATAGGCCTACAGTATTTGTTGCTTACTTGATCTGAATATCATTAATTGACATCATTTTATTAATTTAAGAAAAAAAGATGATTTCTGAAGAAATGAGTGACGATTATTAAATTTAATTCAAACAAGTGAAAAAGAAAATATATTCAATATTGAATTACAGAAATGGAAAAAAAAGGAAGTAGAGTTAGTGTTTTTTGCTTGTGCACCTGTTTCATTGTATCTTGGAAATGGTTGTGTGGGTCTCCTTGAATCTTCTATTAGTCAATCCACTCGCCACCAGTTGCGATTCTTTGGAATCAAAGCGAGAACAAATGAACAACAAAATAAAAAAATCGATTCCCTCTAAGCCTCCTGTGGTTTTTACCACCCACGAGAGTGAACGGCATCTTAAATTAAAGAAAAAGAACTCAGTTCGATATGGAAGAGAGGTGTTGCGGAATTGCAGGGTGATTAATGCACGGACGTTTTCTATACCTTCGGCCAGAGTCACTCAGCGGGGGCAGGATTGCTGTGAAGATGGACCTTTTTTTTTCCCCCCTTGATCCCAGTCTTCGATCAGTTGGATAATATTACTATCGGGGTAAAAACCTCAGCTTTTTTTTTTTCTGTTTTTTAATCATCAAGGATTCAATTAACTACAACATTACAAAAAATAGAAATTCGAATAATATCCTTTTTTTATAATAGTTAATTATAAATATTTAAAATATTTAAACTACTTTTCAGTTCTTAATTTTATATGATTTTTTCGAATACTGCATGTTAATGTAATGTTCATATCGAATCCCTTATCTTATTGTCTTATCAATGATAGATTACTAACTTAGATAAATATAGGACAGATACGTAATTAATACTACGCATTTTTTGCATAGCTAACGTTCAGTATGCAAATAACTAAAGACTTATTGTTGGAAAGTGGAAAACAATTGTAACAAGATTTATTTTTGTTTTGTTTTAATCATACATAATCCGTGATTTTTTAACGATCCAAGAGCGGCAGAGGTTAAACAAGTTTTGAAATTGAAGAAACGTCGTTGAAAGAAATATTAACAGAAGAGGGAAAGAAACAAGCCATAGTGGGATTCGAATCATCACCTTGACAAATCGGTATGCTTGAATACCATAGGATTTATTTAAATAATGCAATTGTTTAAAACATTAATTTGCATGATCTACATTTGTATTTTTTAATATGGATTTTACAACTAAATTTAGGAGGATAATTACCAAGGAAAATAAGCAAATCTAACCTAACAGTAAAAGGTAGACTAGTAAAGAATAAAACTTAAAAATCATGCATTAAATCTAGTTATTGGTCTTATTGGGTAGCAAAAGCAGAACTGGACTAACTGGAAAAGGTGAATAAATATATCATTCAAATGTAAATTAAAATATCCAAGTATGTAATGCACATGTAAGTAATACGAAACTTAATGTACAGTAAAGCATTTATTAATTTAGTAGCGGTGACAAAAGATTCTATCGCAGTACTTATTAGAGTATTTTTTAAATTGTTACACCAGTACAGATGCGTTGCTAATATTTAAAACACACTAGACTTTCATATTTCTTGTTATTATCTTAAAGATTGATTTTTAATCATGAGAAATGTAACTTATTTGCATGATATTCTAACATTTTTAGCATAGTAGTCAAATGATTCTCACGACAAATGCCATGAAATCAAGCTCTCAGTGATCATTTATAGGAGAATTCGTTACTAGAAATAGATTTCCTTCCTCTATCTGGATTCCTACATCCAGACAGTGAAACAATAGTTAGTAATATTGATCATTCAATCGGAAATTAATTGAAATGTAAATGTAATTAAGAAAATAGTAACAATTAAAGAACAAAAATTCAATTTAAGGGAAAGGCAGCAATTTAAAGCAATAATTAGCAAATATTTATTTCCACTTTTCCTATTTGCAAAACCTTATACGCACGTTGATTTTAGAGCTTTTTGGGCATTGGTTTAACTACAAATACGTAACAAAAAAGTCGAAATCTGTTCACGGGTTTTTAGGGGGCAGAGATTAGAAGTGGAACGTAACCTCAAAGATGTGATGCGGATAATTGCTGTAAATTTTGGGCTTTTCAGCTAAAACTGACCTTGACTTCGGATGATTGAATATCAAACTTTTTTATTAAAATATTAGTCTATTAACAATACTATTCACAAATCTCAAGGTGGCCCATCTTTGGGAAATGCACTTACCGCAGTAGATGCGCGACAAATATATTTCTTCATTCTTTGTCTGTTCGTAAGCACATCACGCTAAAACGACAGGAGGGATTTTCTTAAAATTTATTAACTACGAGACCTATTATTTAATCTCCACCCTTCTGCCAGTCCCTCAAAATTTACACTCATCCAATCGCTACATGATCTATCCCCTCTATCCATGAGTAACTGATCGTATTCCTAGATGTAAACATCTAATTGATAGATTAATAACATTGTTAAGCTAAAGTTACATGATTAATAAACTTAAAAGACAACCCTGTCTGTAGGAGTTGTCATTCAGAAGAGGAGACTTCTTCACACATCTTTTGTAACTGAATATTTCACAGCGCTTAGACTTAAAATTCTAGAATCTTTCTTTTTAGAACCAAAGGATTTGTTTACGGTTCCTATAAGAAAACTACTGGCGTTTGTTTTTGGGGATTAAGGTTGGGGGAAGTACAATAGACCTTACCAGGTATATTTACCACCCATCTTCTACATTACCATTAACGTTACATGATTAATATAATGTTTAATGTCAAGCAATTCATTGTTTGCAATTCCTTTTTTATTATTTACATTTTTATTCACATTTTGTATTATTTTATTTACGTATTTAAAGGTTTTAGAGTTTGTTACTAAATAATTTATTAAGAATTCTTAAATAGAACTGACCTTTAGAATTCCGCATTTCAACCCATTAAAGCTTTGCAAGCACCATTCTTACTTTAGTTACTTGATTTTAACGAGTAGAACATAATTCCTTTTCTTAAAACAAATTATTTATTTAAACCTAAATAAGTAATATAAATCGCAAATTTCCGGAAAGATTCTTCATTCCTTTTTCAAAGATTAATAATAAATAATAAACAACAAACAAAATGTAAATATGTATGTTATCCTATGAGACAATCGATAAACACGTTATAATATTACAACTAAGGTTTGTAAGCTGACAATTTAAAAAAATAATTACCGACAATAAAAACAATCAATCTCGATATGGTTCAATTAATAAATCAAATCATGGAAAGTTTATTGCTTAGAAACAACTATAACAGAAAATTTAAATACATACGAAGGAGCTCAAACTCTGTTTATATTTTTTAAATAAACTAGAACATCATTTCGCCGTAAATATCTTCTTTACTGCTTGTATACAATATTCGTTTCTTTAGAATAAGAATTTTCTTTTTCCTCTATATTTCATTCGTTACGACACACTTAACGAATGAAATGTAGAGGAAAAAGAAATTTCTTATCCTCAAGCTGAAGAAGTTTCTTATTCTAAAGAAACGAAATATTGTATACAAGCAGTAAAGAAGATATTTATAGTGAAATGATGTTGTACTTTACATACGAAGGAGTTGAAATGAAATGAAAAAAAAGTAACAGCCTTGGCTAGTAATATAAGCAAAGATTGTTTACGTTTTTTTTTTTTTAATCAACAGAAGTTAATGATTTGATTTATTAATTGAATCGTATCGAAATTGATTGCTTTTTTTTTTAAAAAATTTTTTTTTTAATGTTTATCAATTCTATTAGGTATACTTATAAGCGGTATACCTGTGTTACAGGTATTGAGCATTTTCATATATTTTTTAAAAAGTTATTAATTAATACTTAATTTTTCCATCTACCACATCTGAAATTATATTTTGTTTTATTTGCTTAAAAGTTACATCGTTTTTTTTATTAGGATGTATTTGTTTAAATATTTTATATTTTACATAATTAGCTAATCTATATCCATAATTATTTTTAATCCTTTCTATTTTAAATATTTTATTCCAATTACATCTAGTTTTTAATACTCCTTGTTGGTAATTTATTTTTTATTGTCGGTAATTATTTTTTTTTTTTAAATTGTCAGCTTGCAAACCTTAGTTTCAGTATTACAACGTGTTTATCAATTGTCTCATTGGATAACATGTATAAACATGTTTTGTTTGTTGTTTATTATTTATTGTTAGTCTTTGAAGAAGGAATGAAGAGTCCTTCTGAAAATTTGAGATTTTCATTATTTATTTTAGTTTCTTGATTAATTTAAAGGTTCATTTTTCAAAAACTGGTTGATAAAGACTCCAAAGACCATTTACTTTATTTTTTTAAAATGTGGTTGAGGTTTTTACCTTTTTTTTATAAGATTACAATTGAAATGGGAAAAGATTCATCAGTTTTTAAATAGATAATGTTAGTTGCTTGTATCTCTTCGCGAGGCATCTTCGTGGTTTTTCCTACAAGAAAATAACAGATCTCCAACACTACTGTCTGGTTTAGGTAAAATTATACGTTTGCATCAAATTGAAAACATTTACAGTTAGAAAACGACTGTTAGGAAAAGTGAAAGGGAAAAAAAAAAGATCTCAAATGCTTCGACTCAAGTAATTTGGATTCATTTAAAGTTGGCGTGGAATCGTTAGGAAACATTCGCATCCACCTTCAAAGTGTCATTTGGTTGTCAGCTTCTTTCATGCAAGTTCTCGTGTGGACGATTGAATAGGAAGAGGAAAAATCAAAACAAGAAATGAATAGAAAGAAGAAAAAAAAGGAAATTAATAAAATGTTTTGTCGTGAGAATGTAGTTTCTGAGTATGGCTGAACTGGGCGTGGACTGATTCTGGGTATCACATTCTTCTGATGTGGCACCACGCATTCTCCCCAATTCTTCCTTCAAATTTTGGTCCATCCTTTTTTTTTTCATTTCGTTTTTTAAATGGTTTTCGCTTCTCCCCTTAACTGCTTCTACCATCTCTTACAACCGCACAAACATTAGATCGTTCCGAAATCACCCATATCACGCGATGCGATGCTCATGCGGTCTCGGCTGACGTATTGACTCGCGGGCGCAATTAGCTTCGCCACTGCAAAGAATTACGGATTTAAAAAAAAAAGAAAAAAAAAAGACGGGGGGGGGGGGATGATGGACAAAGGGAGAGAGAGAAAATCGCGTATTGTGGAAAGCATTTTTATAAACTTTCAGAACGCATCGATTTTATGAAATGGACATCACAGCATTCGAAATGCATCGCCCGGAGCAACCCAAGGGACATGGGAGGGAACACGATTGGACAGCGGACGAATTGCGAAAGCTACAGACCGGCCCGAATCGTTCCATTCTGTCTGGGAGTAGCAATTATCAAGCTGTTTATGCTCTAGCTGCCCGGCTACCGGATAATTAGTAGCCGTTTACGGTTTGGCAGACGCTGGCTTCAACTCTGTGGACGGATTATGCTAAAGCCACTCTCCTGCCCCGGCCATGATGTAAGAAGCACCAAGGGCAAGGTTGACGAGACTGGGCGGACACCGAAGACACATTGGGATTTTTATTATTATTATTCTGTTAGAAATTTGTCGCTTTACGTAAATGTTTTGTTCCTTTTTGTTTCTGAGAAACCTAGACTGATTTAAATGAGAAACAATAAATCAAGCCAATTAGAATTAGATCAATAAAAAAAAGAAAAAAAAAAAGAGCGTGACTCGGAAATTTTTTTTTTGTTTGCTTTGTTTTTGTTTTAAAGTAATGGCATTAAAATTATAAGTTAACAATTTAAAAAAATGTATTTTACAGTTGTTTAGATAAACAGATCCTCCTTTAATAATTGCTATCAAGTTCTGAGGATACAAATGAGTGAAATTGGACTATAAAAATCAAGATCTGTTTTGTCCCATATACAGAAACACGAAAGGTATCGAAATCAAACCAACAACAGCTCTTTGTACAACTCTATTTACTGTTTGAGACCGAGTCACGACCTATTGTTAGTTAAAGAAAACTTTTCTGTATAGCACGTCACGAACATTTTCTATTGGACCAAGAAACATATAGCTTATACATTCTGATTCGCTTGCAATTCTCAACATTAGCAATATATTAGTAAAGAAATCTAATTTGTAAAAAAATTAAGGCATTTTTTTGTTAGTTTAAAAAAAATATTAACAGAGGAACCCTTTACCTGATTCATAAGCAATAAACTACACATGCTTACATACAGGGGGTGATTTGCCAGAAAGCAAAACAACCAACTGCTTGGGTCCTCGCGCTGAGAGGACCCCCTTCGGCTGAGCAGTGTCGAAAGAAGTTGTAATATACATGATAAACATTTACATTTACAGTTGTTATAAGCTGCATATTAATCATAAATGTGTTTAATTCTTCCTTCAATTCCTGCCTTTCTTCTGACTTCGTCTTTTTTAGTTGCAAAGGGCCCCGAAAAATTTAAATTGCTTGAGGCCCCTTCGAAGGTAAAGCCGGCGTTGCTTACATAAAAATTTCACTCTTATCACCAATTTTTTTTTTTGTTTATTTCTAATGTACCTAAAGATCAATCGTAAAACTGGTCATTTAATTAATGATAAGTCTATTTCCTTCCTCATGTTTTGTTTTTTATTGAGGAGTCCAATAAAATTTAATAGTTATTTTATCTAACTATCAATTTCAATAACTAATTTTTTTTTTCAAAATTTATTAAAGAAAAAAGTTCTTCTGATAAAAATAATTGAATATCGAACTTCTTCGATATATCAAAGTTAATTCATTTGAATTTAATTAAAAATGAAATCACTATTTCTAGAAACACAAAATAAACAATTAAACTAAATAATAAATTGAATAGTCTACTAATAATGCTACATAAGTGATAACATATTCTGGAGGGATTTGTATGTATATTACTTAGAGCTTCTCAACCGGTGAGTTGCGAGAAAATTCTCAAGTGATCTGCAATTTAGAATTAGTTTCATTTTATCCAAATTCTTATATCTAGAATCAAATCTAGATGTTAAATAACATGGACAAACAGAAATATAAACTAGATTCTGTTTCGTTCTAACAATTAAGATTAACAAAATATTAAATCACGTTCATATCGGCTTAAAAAAATATGTTTACAATAGATTGTTATATTCATTTGTAAATCGTATATACTATGTTTTTTCAAAGGATTTTTATTAGAGCAATAAAAACAATGAAATAATTGATTTCTGCAAATAGAAAAGTGTGCCGTAAAGCAAAAAAGGTTGATAAACATAGACAGTAAATTATATCATGTCCGAAAACTAAATATTAAATATTAAAGCCAATACAGTAATGATATAAAGCAGACATTCTCCATTAAAGCACTACTTTTTTCTTTGAATTAAGAAAACTTTGGTCATCTTCGAAATATTTCCTAAAGACCTACGATAAAAAAAATTCTTTACCTTCTAATCCTTTGAGTGATTATTAGCAAATGATTACTTAGATTTCAATTTGTTAGAAGATTTAATATTTTGTTATTTAATATTTAAGAGCTCATTGTAGTATTTTTGTTTCCTTATTTTATTTTTGGACTTAAAAATATTTCGTAAACCTTTATTTTTTGAGTATATGTATATTAAATCATTACAAAACATGTGACTATTGATTAACCGATCATAACCTTTGTAAATATCCTTTAAATTCCTTTGTTGTTTATTTCTTTGTTTTTTTCCCCGAATAGTAGTAACAGTGTAGTTAACCAGTTTATTGTCTAACAGATGGATGTTGACGATCCCGTATTTTCGTGATTTCACGTAATTTACGCGGGAATAGTCTCCATCCATGTCTTTTCTCAAAATGTTGAAATATTTAAATGAATTATAATACGGGGAAATGCATGAGACTTTTACTATATTTTAATATAGTTTTAATAAATTGAAAACAGTCAATAAACAAACAATAAATTCATTATGTAGCATTTTCCTAGTGACAGACATTAAAAATACAAAATTCTTGAGACCTGCTGAAGAGGCTAATGGCGAGATCTCGTGTTTTTCGTAATTCTCGCGCAAACGTGATCGACAACATCCATCTGTTAGACATTAGTAACAATTAGGTTTCAGTCTGTTAGAAGTCTCAGCTCTTTTTGATAGTTATATATTGATTTAACCCTTACACAAACAAAATTTTATCAGAGACTATTTTATTAGAAAATTAACAATGATCTGATTTGCCGCCACGGCCATAAAATCATTGATTTTTTTTTTCTGATTACATTCAACTTTTTTTTTCTAATTTCAGATTTTTCTATTCTTGAGCGGCTAAACATGACATTATTCCATGCGTTTGTTCAGTTAGAGCCACATAATCTTAAATTTTATTGGTTATTATAGTGAAATGCGATGACCTAACTGAAAGATAACATATGTCAACATCATTATCTGGTAATCTATTGGCTCACAATGAGATGAGACTACAATGGTTCAGACATTACGACCTTTTTATTTTTTCATTTTTTTTTTATGTTTTATTTATCTTTTTCCAAAAAATTTCAAGTTTAATATATTTTTTTAAACAAATAAAGTAAAATAACTTAGAAAAATTGGCACAACCTAAAAATTAAAAATTAAAATTAAAAGATAATTATTCTAAATAATGATAATATTATTGTTGTAAGTTTAAATTAAATTAACATTTATTTTTGAAAATGTTTTTGCTCGAAATTTACTTGAAATCTTAATATGATTCTATAATATAAATAATATCCATACTAAAGTTTCTTTTTTTGATTCGAAAAGAAAAGTTTGTATGGATCTCTTTACAAGTCTAGGTTATTTGAATTTATTATAAAAATTAACAAAAGTATAGATTTCTTTCTCTTATAAAATTAACATAAAGTATTTTAAAATACAATCTCAGAAATAGTACCTCTAACTGAAGAGATGTAGTTATTAGACTTTGTTCTGATTATTTCGGATACAAATGACGCTGCAATTATTGATCTTCTCATAAAAGTCCGTTTACAGATGACAGAGATTTTTATCGAAGGATTATTACGATGTCAGAGCAAGAAATACAGGAATATCCCGCAGCAACGAAACTAAGGGAGTTTTTTTTTTTTT
>JAFIDM010001028.1:30113701-30125686 GCA_023159025.1 Thereuonema tuberculata | reverse complement strand
AATACATACCTGAAATTATGCCGTGTATTTTTGAAACACCCTGTATAAAAAAGAAATAATAAAATAAGAGCGATTTGATAATCTATAATTTATTTTACTTAGTAACACCTCAAAATAATTTTTATCAGTTTGTTTCTCATATGTTACTATTTATTTATCTGTATTGATGTCCGGTATCCATTCTCGTCATCATTTCTGCATTGTAATTCGTAGTAAGATAAATAAGCTTAATAAGAAATGCTAATCATCAGTTGAGAACACGGCAGATCATTTCAAAATAATGAGTTAGGTATATATATAAATAACTATAAGGAGGTGCAGAAATGCTCCCAGCGTTTCAATGACCAGTGACTGAGATCAACCCCATGTGCATCCTCCTGTACCCCGCAAAGAAACTCAGTATCCATTCTACAAATGGCTGGGTGGACCCCAGGACCCATCTGGAGAGGAATTCAGCATAGCGCTACCACTTAACATCCAGTCAAGCGCATTACCAAGTTCACAATGATTCAGGTGCTTAGGTTGAATTAGTAATTTCATCTTAAGGGACTTACTTGATTTTCAAAATGAATATTTAACAATTCTCTTTACAAGTTTGCAGGGATTTCTCAATGAAAATTTATTGGTAGTCGAATTGTTTTCGGTTGTTTTTGTAATATATCATGAATAATAATTAATATGACATTTTATCGCAAGGCAACGAATTTCTTAAGTACATTTAATGTTTGAAATTGTGAGTTTTCTGTTTTCTTTTCTTTTAGTTATTAATTATGATCTTTTTTTTTTCTTCTTGAATTTCTATACTTCTCTTATGTTTTTCTGTTCCTGGCAATCTCTGAATTGCTTAACTGTTCAGTCTCCATGTACCTCTGCACTTCGTGGTAAGAATGGTAACTTACGTACCGTGGTTAAATACTTACTTTTATGTAAGCATAATAGTTTATGCATGGTTCAAGCGGTCAAGGGATTAAGAAGATTATCTAGCATCCTGGGATTAAGACATTACCTGGAATTGACATCTCATCTAATTGGTCCTCATAGCATTAGCATATGCGGACCGAGGGGAGATTGGTTTTGCTCTGGGAATGCGTTGCCCATATATATATAGTCTATATATATATATATAAATATATCGAGGGTCTCAAGCCAAAAGGTTCTATTGTACTTTTGATAAATTTTAGTTCTGTGTGCTAAACGGTTTATTTTGGCGACTTCTGTCGTGTGCCAGAAGGTATTGTTTGAAAAACTAGTTCTAGCCTGTCAGCTGATTGTTCCAAAAGATTCAATTTTCACTTCTTTTACTTCTTTCAGCTTTCTCTGTGCCGGAAAGTTGTATGGATAAACATTAGGCAAAACGCACATAGAACCTTTTGGCTTGAGACCCTCTCTATATATATATATATATATATATATATATATATATATATATATATACCTCTGTTTCTATGAATAAAAGAGTTATCTGTAAAGCTGTCTTTGCTCACGTTATTTTTACCACATAACAGTTGCATGGTCGTTTCACTTTTGTATTATTTCTTCAATTGCAATTAATTTTTATTCGAATTTGCTTCCATCCATTGTTACTTTCTGTTACTGCTGTTGATTTCACTTAAACATTAAATTAAAAACAATTGCCGAATTCTTTGCTAGAGCACAGTTCGTGCGACATTTGATCTTTCTAAGTTTCTTAAAGTGACCTTTAATTCAAGAAACTCAAAAACAAAATTTACCCAATTATTACCGTGGTACATTTTTTCTTAGATTGATAGGTCACGTAAAAAGAATGGATGACGAAAGGATAACCAAGAAGATCTTGTACGAGAGGAACACGAACTAGAGGAAGACCCAGTTGTAGGTGGTTGAGAGCGATCTGAGGGCAATCAGTGTTAACAGTTGGAAACGGTCCAGCTAAAGACAGAAAACAGCGGACTAACATTGTAAAGGAGGCTAAGATTCTGCAAGGACTGTTAGGCCAGAAGAAGAAGCACATTTAAAATGAAAAGAAATTTAACGTGCCCTATGATTCAAAGAATTGAGTAAGCAAACGAAGGCACAACGCTACAAGAAAGGATTCGCACCCTGAGTTGTCACCGGGAAGAGACTGGGACGGACCGTTTCGTCCTTATTAGGACTCATCAGCCAGCTTTTTGGTTAGGATTTCTTCGGGGGGAGTTCCCGCTCTCGGGAGCGAGTCCCGGGAAGGCTAACCCCTCGCACCTTCTGAGTCTGTCATCGGTGGAGTTTGGCTGGCTGATGAGTCCTAATAAGGACGAAACGGTCCGTCCCAGTCTCTTCCCGGTGACAACTCAGGGTGCGAATCCTTTCTTGTAGCGTTGTGCCCTCGTTTGCTTACTCAATTCTAAGAAGCACACTTTTTTCTAAATTAACTATTGTAACAAATATTGTAATGTACAGTTTTTGTATAATATATCGTTTTACAAATTGAATTAAATGTATATAGGCAGTATATTAGTTAAGTAACTTCCATTCTGAATGTACTCTAAATCAAAAAATAAGTACTAGGTAGAGAAATATTTTTTTTAATGTTTTTTAATAGACTATTATTAAAATGGATAGGTTTTCATAACGATAAGTCACCATTTTCTTCAACATTGATTCATGTTGTGTTCTACCCTATATCGAGCTGACGAAGGATAACAGTGCTGAAACAGATCCTCAATGAATCGAAAATTGTTAATTATTTAATGGAAAATTGAGGTTATTCTTTTTAAAAAAACTTTTTAAAAAGTTATTGTTTTTATCTTTACAAAGATAGTCTTTTTTTTAATATTAATAAAAGAGAAAACTATTTTATTTACATCGCTTTATTCACATCTGTATTCTAAATTTATTTATTTAGAATATTGAGATAACTTAAGCTGTACTAACAACGAGCAATTACTAAAAATTTTGATTCAAATGTACGTGAGTTATTTATTGTATAATTATAATTCACATATTTCCTTTTAATCAAAATTAATGATAAACTATTGGTTTAAAGTATTTTATTTCCTCTTATTTTCTTTCTATATTTTCATTATAACACTTAGAAATAGTAATTTGCTTTAATTAAACTCCACTGGAAACATCGCTAATTTAACCATGTTAATAACATTGTATCGTAAAATATGTTGCAACCAAAATACAGTCTCATTAACTTCATTAATGTACACTTCAATAGGTATCTCTATGTATTACATTAATTTGAAGCCTAATAATGTTTAAGTAGATTAAAAAAAAAGCATGTAAATCTTTTACATCAAGAAAAATATTCGAAAGGTCTTTAATTTTGAAGCTGTGTTTTATCTAATAACTCAAATCTAGGAGTTACTTCTTATTACTGTAATTATTTTCTTCAGCGCCTGCAATTAACAATGGGAAAGCCACAGCACCCTCTCACTGCTCTTTAGTTAATGAATCGGGAAATGGGTGGGAATTTTTTTTTCTCTCGTGGGGTAGAAAAGGATCCTTGAATGCTGTAGTTTAATCCTCCATTTTGTTCATTTTATTTCAGTTGTATGAGCCAGTCATTATAACCATTGAAACTAATCTGATTGGACATAAACAAAACAAGACGTTCTTGAAAGAATGTGGAGCCTACTTTCCCGAAACTGTGATGCTTTTTATTTTTCGTTGTTTATTTAATGCGGTTAAATGATAAAAAAGTTTCCTTGTATTTGTAAATTGTGCTGCGTTGAACCGAAATTTCAGTAATCGGTTCACCTGCGACGGTAGATGGCCTTGCGGAGAGTGGTGCATCTTTTATAGAAAAATCTTTAAATTTCGCAAAATACTTTTGCCACTTTCTGTCAATTACAGCATTCTCTCCTTATATGGTTATATATATATATATAAATTTCGCCGCTGATGACGTGGTGGTAAATTTATTTTATTACCATAGAAACAGTGATCTGAATTTTGTATTGGCATTTTCAGGCAGTGATTTGTCTTTTGCCTTTTAAGACATACGGTACCAAAGCATTACATCTAAAAATGCATTTTAGTGTCTTCCATTTTAAAATAAATTTTCTAGAATATCATTTATTTATTATTTCAATTAATTTAATAAAAATCAATAAGTAGCACAATAACACAACTGGTCATCTAAGTCCCAGATGATGCGACTGGACCAAAAATCCCGAACGAAAGTTTCGGTTCAAACCAATAATTCTTGCTAAATACGCAGTAGATAGAATCTTCATTTTTTTTTTTTTCCATGTTTCTAAATTAATTAATTATTTATTTTATAAATTATTAAATAATTTAATTAAATACTTTGCTTATTACAATTACTAAATCAGCAAACATTTATTACATGTAGATGTGCATGTGCACCCCAAATACACAAACAGACATGACTGACTCAAGTTGAAAAAAAAAAAAAAAAAATGGATTAAAAAAAACTAACATGAATTAATTCGACGTACTAAGTATAATTCTTTCAATTACTGTCAAACGTTATTAGTTTTTACTTTACCTAATTATTTATTTATAATAAATTTTCTAAAAATCACATCTATTTACTATAACATTATAGGAATATTTGCGTATTTCTTTTTTTTTTTTTTTTAAGAATTTCTTACTTTTACGATTTCCTGAAATTTACAGGTTATTAATATTTTTTAATTTTCAGTTTTTTCTTTTTAAAGAATTTAGTAACATTATCACTTAAATTCAAGAAAAGATTTTCTAAAAATAATTCTGAGCTGCTGTTGATTGACTTACAAAAAAATTCATGTTTTATTTTCTGTTGGAATAAGTGCTTAGGAAGGCTATCACTGATCACTTTGTATTTTATCAACTGATTTAAGTATTATTATAAGCATAAATTATTTATATTTAGTTTTATTTTTTTTTCCAGTCATCCATTATTATAAAAGATATCGTGAGAAACTTATTATAAAAAGTATATTTTTGATATGTAATGATGGTCTAAGGCAAGATATTAAAAAAGTTAATTGCGAAATTAATTTTCAAATTACTATTCTTTGTTAATTAATTAATTTAATTTAATATCTTGCTTACTACAATAAGTTCAAGAAAATAATTTTAGAATTTTGCTTTTCTGTTTAAAAATATGAAAGTTGATGTTATTTTTATGCATAATTTTTTTTTTACTCACTTATTTTTATCTTTTACTCACTTATTTTTATTTTTAAAGTGACTAGCAAACCTGTGATCACGTGACCTTGGATTCGGAGATAATTTTCTTACCACCCGTGAGTGCGACCGCTTTCTCGTAACTCGCGAGCGCGTGTCGGAGACCTCATGGTTGATCGTAAATCACATGACTTCCAGTTGTTCCAAGTAGATAACAATGAAAATGTGAGTATCTCGGAGACAGTCTCGGAGACCCGGGATGTCTTGGGACGTCCGGTTGACCCACGTACATAAAACTGAAAATGTGAGCATCCTCAATACTATATCTAATATTTGCCACATTATTTGTATTTCTGTGTCTTATGGTTTCGTTGGAGATAGGGTCAGAAAAAAAAAGGTTATTTTAATAATAGAGATACCTGAAGTTGTAATTGCCTTTCGTCTAGATTTTGGATATTCTTTTTATAATATTTTTATTTCTATCTTTCCTTGTTTATATTTCATATGGCTCCATTTTAAATTCCATAAAATGTTTTTGAAAAAAATAAAAAAGGTGAAAAATATCTGAAAAATATCATACATTTGAAATTTTCTGATGAGAAAAATTTATAAAGTTAGGTAATAGTTATTAGATTTAATACAAATGAAATAAAAATAGGCTAAAATTCCTCATGAAAACCCTATTCCCATGTTATAAAACCTTATGGATTTCGCGAAGTACAAATTGAGGAAATCTTTGGGAAAATTATTGAGGATATTAAAATTTTAGAAGAAATTAACATTTATCCGTTAAAATAATTTGGTCCTAAAGCATAGAAAATTAGGACTTTTTTCAGATATATAAGTTTTCAAAGGTCAAAAAAAGTGGAGATAATTTGTTTGCTGTATATTTCCAATATCATAAATACTTCTGGTAAATTTGTTATTATTCTGAAATAATAATAGTTTTTTTTTTTTTTAAATTACTCTTTAAAAATTAATATAAAGTTAACTAGTTAAACAAATACGATACATCAAGTCGATTGTCTAAGGAAAGGCCCTTAAGGCAGGGCCACTCACAGGGTAAGTGGTGCTTCCGCCCTGGGCCCTGAACGTAAATTGCTCTCAAAACTACTTAAAAAAAATACATGACATTTCGCGAACTTCATCAACATAAAAAGAATGTAGAATCAAAAATAAAAAAGAAATTTTTAAAATACTAGGAATCCCAACTCGTTCTGTTTAATGGTTTCTTTGTTTCCAGGCTATGTAAATAATGAACCCCGCAAATGCTAGCAGTACACTACAGCCCGAAATGAGTTTACCGTATCAACATTGGTTTTTACCAAACAGTGTTGGTAAAAACCCGGAAAAACAAACTACTCTCGTATTATTTTGAGGCTTAACCTAACTAAATCTAACTTATCCACTAACTTATTGAATAGTAAAACTCTTAAGGAAGAAACGAATAGTTGATTTTCGGGCTTTTACCAACAGTGGTCAGTAAAGTCTTTGTCAATCTGAAGTTTTACAATAACAGACATAATAATTTGTGGCAGGTACTTGAGTATGTACTTGATTATTCTGTACTAGATGGTCGTCACGTATCTTTGTACAATAAAAACAAAGTCTAATAATGCTAATGATGATTCAATAAAAAACACATAGCGTTGCCTCATGAATGAACAAAGAGAGATTTGGGGTCTCTGAAAATGAGAATTGCAGTAAATGTATCTCAATAGTTCTGGAATTCAACGAAATAAGATAATTTATATTTGTAAAGCATCTAGGGTTTTTTGTTTACACCATTGCTGTTAACATTCTTCAGGTAATTTGTTATTTTTTTACCCACTGAGGCAGCAGGTGGGTTTTAAAAATATCGTCGATAAATGATTAGGCAATTCGTTTTGTTTTCCAAGGTTTTATTTCTTCTTTTGCAAGCGTTGTTAAATCTAATACCCCTCCTCCTTTCCATATATTGCTGGTAGGGGATATGAATGAATAAAGTGAAGAAATCACTTGAGAATAAAAGGCTCAGATGACTTTTTTTTTATTATTATTATACATCTATAAGAGATTTTTTTTTCTTTTTTATTATTATTATAGCGTGTTGGTAAGGGGAAGCTAAGGGGGATATTGTTGTGAGATGGATGTTAAATGCGGTTGTGTGTGCGGTTGTTGTATGAAAGTCCCATAGCCCTGCAATTACGAGTGAGATCAGGTAAGAGGAGAGCGCTGGTTGAAAGGTCACGCAAGCTGCAGGCAATGAGGCTCCCTCGATTACTGTGTGTGCCCCGCACCACCACCACCACCACCACCACGTCTCCCTCGATCGTCTGAGAGACTGGTCGGCCTCGGGCGATCAGTACTGCCCGAGAGCTCCCGTCACTACCGACGGGGGCTCCCCGTCCATGTACGCCTCAACACGTGCGGCCTCCGCTACTGGTATTGCGACCAGAGGCACTGATGTCGGCCCGAGAAAGAGTAACACTCGCCGCTTCTCTGACAGCGGATCACAGCAGGAATTTTGACTCATAGTGCGAAATACCTGTAAAATAAGACAAACTACGATTGTTCATATGTAAATAATACTTCTGTAGCGCTATATTTAGAAATCTTTAAGAAATAATGTCTCAGTCAACAACCCGGAGAGTGAAAAAAGTTAAAGCAACACATTTTAAGACATATGTTGACTGTAAAAACTATCAATCCCGAATTATAAAGAATCAAGGATTCGTCGGCACTTAGTCTGGCATAAGGAAATCCTTCATTCTTCTCTATAGGTTATTATAGATAACATCCTTACTACTCTAGCGAATTACCATTAATTCTTTCGTAAGTTAATGGTTAGGCAGTGCTGTTTGTAGTGATTAAATAAAGTTATTCTCTTTCATGTTTCAACAGCATTTGAAATTGACTACCTATTTTCCATCTCATATTATACTATCAAAATGTACTTTTGTGCCGACGAATATATAACAGCTGTTGGTTAGGTAGGACACTAGTCTTTTTCTTCAAAACGGGCCGAAGTGTTTGGTAACAATTTTCAAAATTGACCATAGCACATCAAAAGTCCTGTTCTCTCTCCAAAAGCTGTCAGTACTTTAACTGACTCAAACATCTCTGCAACAGAACCATTACCAAAAATTAACAAAATCTAATTTCGACTTCATTGAATCAATAAGAGATGAAGAAACTCTTTTGAATTATTGCAGGAAGAGGTTAACGAAACTGAAACAGTGAAGATTACAATAATTCATTGAGAATGTGAAGAAACAGAAGATCGTATTGGGAGAAGTGGAACTGAATTCAGTCGAAAATATTGAGAAATTTCGCCACTTCTATATAAAATGAAATATCGTTTTTGAACCTTCTTAGTATTATAAAACTCCTACACATAATGCATTTTAAAGCAAGCAAACTGGTGTAAGATTACTTGAGTAGAACTTTCCTGTCTAAGAAACGCTTTTCGTCAAATTACCACTAGTATACGAGGATAATTAGGTATTTTCGTAAGCATAATTATATTTTTATTACCATATCTCTGGCTTCGTGTTAAGTTTGCTTGCTCTGTCCTTTGTATGGATGAAAGTATCATTAACGAAGGAAGAATTGCACTTTCCAAGATAAGCTTTTTTCCTGGCCAATCTGATGATTAAACTTTTGAATTAGGCATTAATAAGAACGAGACAGGGAATCAAAGTAATGGGTCTACGAAGAGAAGCCCAAATTACGACGCTTCCATTTATGGTTATGTTAACATTAACTGGACTTTGGTGCTCAGTCTTTTTATTTCCTTGATGGTGCTTCCGCGTGAAGGCGAACCATGCTTTCTGGTGGTCCAAATCACACTTAGAGGGTCACGGTTCAAAGAACCTAAAGTTATTATTGCTTTACCGTCTGATTGGATCTAATAAGCCAGGTTTGAAGCTCAAATCAAATAGTAACGATTTCTTCACTTTTTCCTTATCCTAAAAATGAAGCAATAGATTCAGAAGATGTTCTGTAAGACAGATAGCTATGTAGACTAAAAAAAAAGTATTAATTGTTGTTAATTTAGCCTTTTTTATTGTTAAGAATGTCTACAAAAGAAAACCAAACATTTTAAGTTAGAAATGACAGTTTCAATACACATTTATAACTGACCCTTTACTTGTACCACATTGGTTAGCGCAGAACAAAAACTAGAATTTAACCAAAACCTTGAACTGAATAGAAAGAATTTTTTATTAAGTAGATTCTTTTGAATTGGAGCAATTGACTGCAACTGCAGGAGAGAGTTCAACCACTGGTCGATATTTTTAGCCAGATTATTTCTCCTCAAGAACGTCCTAAGGCTTACCCAGCCCTTTGAAAACTAGGATTCTTTTCAGGGGATTAAAGGCGAACGACCTTTGGGCTGACAACTCAATCTCAACTGGTCCCCTTTGGTCGAGAAACGTCGAAACGTAAAGTTTGCATTAACCATGAGCCAACAGAGTCTCCAAGGAGAAATGTCCACCTGTCTAATGTGAAATCTATATATTTTTGGCATAAATTATACCCTAATATTGTTGCCTATTTAAAATAATGTATTTTATGTTTGTTAAAAAAAGACGTAGAGTCATTTTATGTAACGTAGGAGAGTCATTGATGTGTGCTGAGTCCTACTTAAAAAAAACAATCACTAAATTGTTCTTTTGAATTCTAAATGTAGGCTATTAATATCTTTATAATAATAAATATCTTTATAAAAAAGTTAAGTATATCTGAGGAAGGAGTAGACTATGCTAATTAAATATGAAAAGTATATAAACTTCGATGAGTGATTTTCTACTCCGAATGTTTTGTTCAATACTTCGGCTCGGTGTCTTTAGCCTTCTTCAGGAAAAGAAACTTGAGAATTACATTTAAAAAAATAAATACTTGTCGTTATTCATTACATATAATGCTTTCTCGTCGGATATCTAATGGGGACAAACAAAGAAGAAAGAACCCCATTACCACGAATATAATCTGCGAAGAATTTAAACTTCAAATACGGTTAAAATCTTGGAAAGCTAAATAATCTCTCCTTTGTAGAACGTTATTAGAAACTATCCTCAATTCGTTAAGCTCTGAAGAGATTTCTAGAAATGAACCAAACCTTCCTTCAACGGGAAATACTTCAAGGGCACGAAAGATCGATTAAGGAACAATTAATAATTTTCTTTCCCAAATACGATTTCCGTAAAATCATTCACTAGATTCGGAAGGAAGCGAATTATAGACTTGAATTTTTTTTTTTTTCTGTATGAACTTCTTTAGGAAAAAAAAAAGAAAGTTGAGGAAGTTTCCGAAGCGTTTGCGAAATCCTCTAACTAATCACGATTGATGAAGAAAACGTTAACTTTTTTCCAACCAAACTCAAGGTTCCTCACGTTTCTCTGATAAAGTACGAATTTCAAAGCTGTCTGGAAAGGTCCTGGAATTTTATGAAAGTCAAAAAAAGTGGAAAAAGTTCTGAAATTATCCGTTCATTAGTCGATCATTCGAGAAGGAAAAAGATGCAATTATTCTATTATTCGAAAGTTAGTTAGTTAGAAAGTTATAAAATGTGAACTTTTCTAAAAACTTTTTACTCTATCGAGATTTAATCTTAGTTAAGAAAAATAAAAAAAATATATTTGTTGTATATATAGTAGTATTTATTTATTAAATGCAGCAAAGATTCAAATGTCTGTAATCCGCATAAATACGCAAATATTGCCGTTCCGGCCTAGCCTAGTGGATTAGGCGGTGGCCTTCCATTAGGCAAATGTGTCGGAACCCGGGTTCGAATCTCGGCGTCGGCATGAATGTTTCCTTTCTTTCCGGTGTTTATCTGCTTCTTCTCCTTCTCTTCCTTCGCTGTCTACGGCACTGACGAATATTCCAAAATTCTAGGGTTTGTGTACGATGAATTGATTGATGAAAGTATTCGGGGGTTTTTCCCGCGGCCCTACTCACAGTGAAGGATATATCGAACTTGGGAGTTGATAAACATACTAAGACTAACTAAAAAAAAATACGACGATATTGATTGGCATTTCTTCTGTGAAATTAATTAGGGGTTCTGTCTCTAACTGCTTTCTCAACACTTTCTATACTGTGCAAATCTTTAACTAATGTTTGGAGTATACTTTGGCAGAGTGAAATTTGCAGCATCAGAATCAGGAGTTACTTTGATTAGGTTGAGATCAATGAGGTACAGTTAAAATAACAGGTAATATTTTGTATTTTCGCTTTTCTTAAGATGTTTTGGCGAAAATGTTCCAAAGTTCCATAAGTGACGTCAAAATAACTGCAGATATCACAATTCTTAAATAAGTGTAAATTTCTACAGCATTTTTTTGCATTTACAGTACTTTATTCAAAAATTAAAACATCAAAAACATAATTACATCCACTTTTTTGAATTTCTACCTTTTAATGATTTTCTCTCGACATATAACTAAAATAAACGACAGTTAACCGACAAATGAAAACTGAATATACATTTTAATGATTGAAATTGACTAGTTTCTTTTATTTATTCAGTATTTTTCTTTATATTAAAATATGCTTAAGAAAGAAGAACAGCTAATAAAATTTCTTTGAATATTTGCAAAAAACAATTCTTAAGATTGCTTTTGATATTTTAAGTTATGCAGTAAATATTCGTTATCCGCTGATTCCAATCCCTCCGATTCGCTTATCCGCTGATAAAAAAGTACAATCCATTTCGTCCATATGCGTTCTCTTCGCACCAATCACGGCCACGCACAGTAGAGAAAAGATTCTGAGAGGTACTAGCTCTTCCAAGGGAAGTTGCGGTCTTGTTCTCGCAGCTTCTGTATTAACAAATCTCCACATCTCCACACCGGAGGGCAGCACAAGAATTTCATTTATTTTATTTTTAATGTGTAT
>JAFIDM010001028.1:30072874-30113691 GCA_023159025.1 Thereuonema tuberculata | reverse complement strand
TGGGATGTTACTTGTGAACATGGTCTCACCCTTTTAATGTGTTTACACATCGTTCTGATAATATTCCATGGGTCTCAGTATTTTACTAAGAACATTTTTTTTTTTTTTACATTTTTATAGAATCTAATTTTGTTATTACATTTTGGTGTGAAAGTATGTATTCACATGTTTTATATTTCTTTCATGCATGAATTTTTGTTAAATTTAAGCGTAAAATACGTTTGTAAAATATAGATTTAGTGTGGGAAGTGTTTTTACAAGAACGGTACACGAAAGAATGTTTGTATGATACTGTATTGTGAAGAGCGTTGGCGGAAACCTAACCCATTTTTTCCCATAGAGCTTCAGTAATCACAATGTTTTCCAGTAAAGTAAAGGTTAACGAGAATTAACTATTATTAATTGATAAAAGCTTATCTCGTTAATGTCCTCAACTATTAATTTCCGATGAAATCGTACTTTAAGGCAATCAAGGGAAGGGGTTTCAGTTATTTAAATATTTAGTTCTGCTTTCCTACATCGCAACCCAATGAGGTAATTGAAATAGACATTTTATTTGGAGCCATTGAACAAATGAATTTGTGCTACTTTTTTCACTTTTTTGTTTTTGTTTTGTTTGGACTGCCTTATTAGCAAAAGAGTATAATCATAAGTAATATGAAATATAACAGCACTGTTACAATGAATTCCACTGTTTAACTTGTACATATACTGTATACAGCATATAATGAAAATACATTTTGGAAATGAAGAGGATATCATTATTCCGAGCATGTTGTGACAGTGGTATCCCACAAGAAATTGTTCATTTGCAAATTCAAGGGCGATTAATTGTTTAATTGTGTAGTCACAATTAAATAGAAAAAAAAAATAGTTATATTAAAAAAAAGAAAAAAAGAATACTTCTATTACTTAAATTACTTTTTGTACTTAAAAAAAAGTTTTAGTAAATAAAATGAGAACTTGCTAATGAAGATTAAATAATTTTAATTATTTCGTAAATCAACAGCTCTCGCGAAAGGTTGCAATATGGTTTCGCAATGTAAATAAATGTAAAAAATTACAGCTTGCTTCGTATTCATGTTCTCAAAAACACGGAAAATCAACAACACTAAGATGGGCTTTCTTGAACTCTTAAAACTAGTTTCAGATGATTTTTATTTTTCTTACATAAAAATCATGACAAACAAGCGCTTGCTGTATTACTCGGTTATTCTAAAAACCTCCATAGCAACAAGTTACTTAAAATGTGACGTCATATCACGTGGTTGTGAAGACATCACTTAAACGGTCTATAGCGATAGGCAAGATTAGTCATTAAAAACCCATCGATAACAAATACTTCATTAAATGTAACAAAATCTAGAATATTCATTAACTTTTAGTTAATGCGGGTAATGTTAATGCAATTGCCTATGCGGTTGAATAGTTAAGGAGTATCGTTCGTGGAAACGTTTATTGCAAAAAAAAACTTTTGCATTTCAAAAAAAAGTACATCTTGTTACAGAAGACATTTGCACAAATAAGTCATTTCTAAATACTAATTATCATATCCAAGAACTACATATTCTTATCATTACATTGCAAAATATAGATGCCGGATAAGTTTTACGATTCAGATAAGTCTATTATTCGAAATTAGCAAATTCATTTTCAAATTCGCTTGAGTGAGAGAACAGAATTTGTGGACTATAAGATTTTTGTGTTTGGTTTGAAATACTCGTTACAGACGGAGACATAAAACTGAAATTCTTTTTGGTAATTTTTTTTCCAAGGGTTTCTTCATACTTCTTTGAAGATAAGTAATTATATCTTGATGGAAATATCAATTAGAGTTTAGTGAGTTGCGCTAAATACTGTTATTAAAGGATCAAATTATCATCACAATATGTCAGGAACTAAAAATGGAAATCTACTTTGAAATAACAACATAAATCCGATGTTGAAACAGAAGATAATAGTGCTACACTTCGGTGTAATAACAATAACAAAAATTAGAAGCTTTTTTTTTATGTATGTGTGTGCAATTAAATGTTTTATATCTGGTGAGCGAACTTCGAATCACTTACTGGAACGCATGGGCTTTCCTCAAAATGGAAGGACAGGCTAAGGATGTACTAAGTGAATATCTTTACAGAAAAAGAAAAAAGAACGGCATCTTAGTAGATGATATTTGAAAGTGCCAAAATATGAAGAATTACAAAGTAAACATGACTTCAAGTATTTAAAAAAAAACACTATTTAGACGCCTATTTGCAATTAAAAATTAAAAATTACATGATCCCGATAAAACAACTACGTTTCGAAACCTCGGCTTACACGGTTTCTTTTTCAAGTGACATTTATTTGTGACAACGAACCCTGTTAAAGGAGGATCGCTTTTAAGGTAGGGGGGTTAAAACTTGAAAAAGAAACCGTATAGGCCGAGGTTTCGAAACGTTGTTGTTTTATTGAGATCTTGTAATTTTTAATTTTTAATTGTAAGTAGGTGTCTAAATAGTGATTTTTTTAAATAATTAAACATGACACGTTAAAAATTGATTTATGACTTCAAGTAATCTAGTTTATGTGATACAGTATATTAAAATTAAGTAAATTACATTACTTGGAATTACTAGATTATAACAAATGTTAAGAAAAATAAATCGTTAATTTGTTTTAAGTAAAAAAAAAAAAGTAATAAATAAGTAAAGTTAATAAATTATTTCTAATACTTTTTTTTTTACCTTATTATTACTATTACTATTAACAAATAAAAATCACTATTTCGCTTATTTGCTGCAACAACATCATTAACTCAAAAATGATCAGCTTCGGGATATTTGTAAAAAAAAAAAAAAAAAGAAGAAGAGTCTTTGGAGTTCTTTTTACTGGTAGAATGACATAACTGAGCTTCTAAAACTCGCTATGAGAGAGCGAATTGTGTCACTATTGAATCAACTATTCACTTTCGAAACTTTCAAACTCACTTTGTGGAAACTGATAGTTTTGAGTTATGCCGTTGTTCAACAAATGAGCGACATGTTTATATGGCGATGCGACGTGGTCAATACAGAGGCCTATCAATGATTCTTTTTTATAAAAGATATTAGATTTGCCGGATCTATTGTTTCTGTTTCAACTGATTCTAGTTAAGATGTTTTTAGGCTTCTTCGGTGGCCAATCATTAAACATCTTTAGTCAATGTCATTATTTCACTGATTGTTTCAACCTATATTTTAATGATACAAAAGCCATTGCGATTACACTATATACAGAACAAAGCATCAGGAAATCCAGTTGGAAAAATGGAAAAGAAGATCGGAGCAAATCCCTAGTTTTTGGACGGATAGCAAAGGCGTTTGCCCTACCGTTGGTTTCGAATGCAGTTCTGTGCTAAGTAACACAGTACATGTTTCTCACTGAATATCAGTTCTGCAGTTGCCAATGCAGGTATTCCTCGATGTAACCAATGATCTAAAACTGTAAATAAAATGCCTTAACAGACAGACAAAGCTCCATATTTATTTAAACAATATTTAGCGTTAACTTTTATGAAAACGTGTCTTATACGTGGGCTATCACAGAAGTCGTGCATTATGTAGTGATTATTATTTTTAACAACATGAATCAAGTTTTATTCAGCAATAAACGTCTTCAACAGCTATAAACAAGCAATTTAAGTAAATTACGTAATTCAAAGATCATAACTTTAAATGGTAAATATTATTTCCCTGCATAGAATATCAGAATAAAAGTGAATTGTCATCAGTTTTGAAAGCAAGATATTTCCATAGTACAGATATACAGACTTTATATCAATGGAAAAAAAAAATTGGTTTATTCTTCGTATGTTATATAATGATAAAACCTTATAGGCATTTTCGGTTATAAGGAAGATGAAATATTTTTAGCAAATTTCGAGAGTGGGTTACATGCAGACGACTTCCTCTCCTAATTCAATGTCGTCCCATTCGGAGGATGTTCGTAGGCGCCTTACCGCCTCTGTTGCCTGCCCATTCACTTAAGAAGCGTCTTTTTTTAATTAATTCCTTTAACACCAATCACAAAACTTGCTCATGAAGTCCTAAAAAAATAAAATACTCTTTCTTCTTTAATTGGAATAATTTTCTCGTAAAAAGAGATAAGTTATTTCCTTTTTTTTACTTTGTCTTAGTTTCTGCGCATGTGCAGTGTTGTTAATGAATTTTCACAACCATAACATCTTTACGCATATTTAGATATTGTTGAAGATATTAAAAATTAAAAGTAGGCCTACTACATTAAATTTAGGAATTTAAGAAAAACAATTGTTAAAGATTAAAATTGTATGAAATCTTACATTTGCTTTGCTTTTTTTTTATTTAACTACGATAAAATATAAATTATTCAGAAACCTAGTTCTATGTTTAGGCAGACGTTTTCCTTCTGTATCTCGGCTGAGTTAAAGAGCAAAAGATGAGTGTTGTTGTTTTCCGCCCTAACTATGTTTAAACTTGAAGATAGTTTTATTCGCTTAGGCTTTCACAACAGTCCTAATGAAACACCTGTATCGAAAAACAAATGACTGATGCTGTAGTAATTCGAGAGCGTAAATCATCACCTCCGACAACTGGGCTGAGCCTCCTCGTCTGCGCCGATGCACCAGCGAATAGCAGACACTGTTACAGCAGCGCAAGGCTTACAACATATTTCTTGTTATAAGGGGCTTCATTTTCTTTTTAATGTCGATGACGACATTTAGAAATGAAAGTAAAATATCGGTCAAGTCCTGATTCTTTGCCACACAATCAGTAATCAAGTAGTGATTTCTTAAGTCTGCTATGAAATCTTCAGCAAATAAAGCAAAGTCATCACAGAAGGGGTCTTACTTTTCTCTAAATTTATAAAAATACTTTTTCTATATTTGTATATTTTTTTGTTTTTAGAATTTTCATTTTAATGTCAATTTTTTGTTAGATCTTAACTTAGCAGAATGTAGTGTTTTTATTTAAGTTTCCGAGATTAAATTATTGAAATGTTGAATCCATCTACTGTTCTAACTCAAAATTACTATAAAAAATATGTATTCGTTATTATCGATGATTTATTGTTGTACCTAATTTATCTAATAATTACAACTTCATTTTCATAGATTTTTGTTATTATTGTATGAACTATTGAATATTGTTATTCAAATCATTTTCATCAAATTATTTAATTAATTAATTAGAGAAATCCTACTCTACTGTCTTGGACTTAGTACAATAATTAGTGGTCTTTTAAATTCCCAAAATTAAATCATTTAAGTTTCACAAAACTATAAAATTTAAATTATAAAATTTACCATATTTTTATTTATTTACTACTTTTAATCCAACAAGTAATTCTCTTAACTTAACAAAAGTTAAGAAAATAAAAACAATAAGTTGTGCTTGGGCAGATAAATGTTCACCACAAAAGACCACAAAGCAAAAAAAAAATAATGATGAAACATAAAGAACCCTCTAATGGAAAAAAAAGTCTAATTTATCTCTCATTATTATTATTCTCTGTTTACATTTGATTTCTGTTAGAAGCTCTAGTCTCCTGCCAACAGGTGCTACCTACAGATATGCTCACAGGCTATATTTAAGGTTTATATAAAATATCAAAAAGATTATGGACATAAATGATACAGCAAAAAATTAAAAAAATACTATAAAATGAAGTCTTTTACCTGAGATTTGTACAGTACATTGAAATATATATATATATATATATATATTTATTTATCTGTATTGTCAGTTAACCATTTTATTAGGATTTTTTTTTTAATTCCGAAATTCTCAGAAAATGATTTAATTCTTATTTATGCCCATTTTGTTTATTGTTTGTTTTCTGTAATATATAATAAACGCAATTTTCCGTAGTTATTGTTAATGTTTGGATATTCTAATTTTATTTTGTTAGGCTCTCTTAGATGATATTTGTTTTTTTTTTCAGATGTTTTCTCCGTTTGTAAATCAAGCTCCGTTAGTAAGTAAATCCTTTCTATTAAATTTTTTGTTAAGATGTCAGTATTTTATATTTTCCCAATAGCTGAGAAAAGTAATATTAAATAAATAATCAGTAACAACAATAACGAATTTAGATAGTTACCAACAAGATTATGTTTGAAAATGCATTATTAGCTTTGAATATTGAATAGCCAAGGTATGTTTTTCAATATTTAATAAGTTATAACAATTATTGGATAAAATAACATTACCTCCAAATATTGAATTAAAGTTACTAATTTATAAAAAAAAGATATAAGTCATAGATTAATCTTACTATACTTTAATACACTACACTGTATGATACTACACTATACACAGTGCCATATTTAGACCCAGGCAACCTAGGCAGCTGCCTAGGACAGCACTCTCATAGGGGGCGGCATGCATTTTGTAGTTATTACAAATTATATCATAAATTGCCTAAAAATGTGATAGGCATGAATTTCTATGTTTACCTAGATGTGTACGACTGCTAGTTTTATATACATATACAGTACCGTATAGGCTGTATGGGTGTTTGTTTCCAGAAAAAAAATAGCTCTGTCTAGGGAAGGTTATACTTCTAAACCCGGCCCTGACTATACTATATAATACAATAAGTGATGTTCTTACATTGTAAAAGCACTTCATTAACCAAATGAAGTCTAGTGGCTTTTCAATGTTATTATTTCCACAAATGCACGAACTAATTTTGTTTACTTTGATAATATTTTTTTTTGTTTTCATTTAAGGTAGTGGAAAAATATCACATTCGAAAACTATACAAAATTATAATGTTATATCCGGTCAATTTGCCGTATTTTGTTGGATTCTCATTTCGATTTAATTCATCGAAGATTTTTTATGGAATAGGAATAAACAAATATAAAAAAGAACTTCGATCTTCTTTTTTTGTTTTTTTATTATTTCTTATTAATATGCAGCGATCGGAAGTCACAACGAGAATAAGTTCGATCATGAATCAAACATCACTATTTAGCGGAAACGTTTTTATTACAGTTACTCGAAAGTTAGTAGCAAAATATATTTATCTTTTCATAAATTAAAATGAAGGATAATTTTGAAAATTATTACAAAACTATCTGTGTTTTTTAACTGATTAAGTCATTTGTATAATCAAGGTCAATGATATAACAATACGTCTTCTTAAACTGATGAATGATCAGTTTAGATTTTTTTTTTTGATATAATGAAATTACAGTTAATTAACTTTAACAGCATCGTGAGAATAACATTTTATACTTTTAATTGATTAATAGTTATGACTTATTAAATAATTAGAACTGATAAACCAATAACGTGCAATTTCAGCCTGAAACTATGTTAAAACTTCGGCAGCGCGTAAATAGAGACACCTACACGATAGGTCTTCATCCAACTGCATTGTCCCTAAAAAAAGCCAAGAACTTGACAACAGTCTGTTATTTAAAAGTTATTTACCCAGAAAAGAAAGAACTAAACATAAGGTTTAACTATCTTTTTACTTTTTGACAAATACCATAGATTACAGGCAATCTACATAATTTCACACTGAACGTACGGCAATCTAAAGATTCACACTGGGGTGAAACCTGTAGTTTGAATCTCATGAATAACGCCATCGACTCTTATGCTAATGGCGCTTGTAATACACACTGGATAGGCGTTGGAATACATTCAGTTTCCTCTTGTAATCTTTACGTAAGGCTTCAAGTGGTCCGAGGAGTTCGGTCTCGAAGGGTGAGGTCAGTTTCTGGGTGGTTCCACCCACTTATTTCATTCCATTTATCAAAAATTCATGACCTCGATGGATACCACTCATGTCTATTTGATTTGCAGATGAGAATTCAAACTTGTTCACGCTCCACGGAGATACGATTTAAATGGTTGATTTGCGTATAAAGGAGGACGCCGAGGCTTCGTACCTCTTTACAGCCATTGCCTTGTGAAATGGCCGCCATTACTAACGACCGCTATTTGCATTGCTTTCCATAAATTGTCAGAATGAAAGCGAAAATTCCTTGTATGAATGGTACGTTGCAAGAATGCTAAATAAACACCTGGTACTCAACGTATCAAATATTTTAAAGGCATTTTTGTCTAACATTCTTTGAGTGTCATCTCGAAACTTTCTTTTGAATGTGGAAAAGTGAAAGTAAAGTGTGGGAAAAAATACAAACAAAGCTTTATTCTGAAAATGTCAGCTAAGAATACAATGAAGGACAGCCTCTCTGTAAAGCAAACGATAGGCCTAGGCAGGGTCCCTACAAGGGTCTCTCAGCACCTGCATCAAAGGGGCCCGGGCTGACGTCTTAACCGGAAAAAGAATATATGATTTAGCTTATCACTTCTAGACTTACTTTTATAAATAAGTCAACATTTTATATTAATTAATTAATTTACTCTAAAAATAATGCTAATAACTATATGTTTAAAAGGGAGAAATATAAAATCGCTTGGTGCTTTCGCGATGTTTCGCGAAATCCGTACAGAACAAACTATGTTCAAAGTTCAATTGATATTATTGATGTCAAACGGTTAATTGTATTAGTGGGTGACAATGAACTGGTCTTGTGCTTGCGCGGGCCTCAAAAAAAATTGCATTATTGTTCTTAAACTAATGACATTTTATAGAATATTTACATTCTTTTGAGAAATTTCCTGTTTTATATTAGATTCTCTATAAATAAATAATCTTGGAGTTTTATCACCTTCAATGACTCTGTTCACTTGCGGTAATGAAGTGTTTGCCTTTGAGGAAGAGAGAAGGGGTCTCAAGTTTCGCTTCCACTTTATTTTTTATTATCATCATCATTATTATTATTATTCTTCCTCTCCTGCCACCCCCTTTGTCCCGAGAATTTTAATTACCGCCGGACTGTCATAGCGTTCCAGGGGCGATTGACCAAATTATTACAGGGGGTGTTGTGTTAGGTCTTCCTTCTTTGCTCTCCCTCTTTTTTTTTTCTCCAATCCCAGTTCGTTCCAAATAACCCGGTCCCCAACCGTCCCGGCGCCAGCTCCATTATTTCCTAGTCATCGTGTTACATTAATAAAAAAAATACCCTCATGGCCATATTAAGGAAGAGATTGGTGTGAGCTCAAAAAATGTAGAAAAATCTACAAGAATGTGTTTGTTCTATGTTTGTGGTTGCGGAACCTACACTTGCGATTGAGAGTAATTTCATGCCCCTAATTCGGTAACATAAAGAATTCCTCACCTCTCACTTAGACATATGCATGGATTTAGTTTTTTTTTTTTTTTTTAGCAGAATGTGGCCCAGCTTTTCATCTGTTCTATTAATAATTAAAAAAAAAAAATACTTTTATAATGGGCTTTTTTTAATATTCCAAAATTCTTGGACAACGACATAAACCACACATTTTCTTTTTTTGGATACATTTAGTTGTAAATCAATATATATATAAACCTTCACTTTCATTATGTTTCAATGATAGATATTTTTTACAAGCTCATGGCCTTTTTCGAGACCGTCAAGTTAAAATAATAAGTAAAGATGATAAAAGATGTTAATTACAAATAAAGCATCTTTTTGTCAAAATAAATTATTACATTCATTAGTAAGTGTCAAAGTAAAGACTTCCAGATATTATTATTTGTTAGATAGTAAATTTCGCTAACAATGTAATAACAAGTAATAATATTGTATTACGGCAGTATATGTTGTATAAGGAATATCCAAGTTATTACGAACAATGTACATTGCAATATGAAAGAAGCTAAAGATAAACAAACTATTAAAAATTAAATCTGTCAATTGTTTTTTTTTAATTAGGTAATTTCATTAAGTAAAAAATTTATTTACAAACCACATTAACGAAATAGGAGAATTTACTTTCATGTTGTTATTTTTTTTATGGCTATCAAAGAATTGAGGGTTATTTCTTCTTAATGGTTCGTTGTCCTTTTAATAAAAGACTTCTTCTATAGTAAATTTAAAATAGGGCTTTCCAGATTTATTAAGAGTATTGAAGGTTGTAAAAATTTATTTTTCTTTGGAATCGATTTCCGGTTAACGTATAAATGTTTCCGTCCATCTGAAGGCTTCAAAATCAGTAGAAAAATCTTCTCCACTCCTCTTTGTTTTCTTATTTTCTCATAAATATAAGGAGTTACTCCTGGCACAGCATAGCTTCTGAAGCTCTTGCGTCATTAAAATCATAAGCGTGGATTAAAACAACAATAAAAAGTGCCTGAACTATCACCCTCTTATATCAGATGAGTAAGTAATTATGGAGAAGATCAGACGTTGATGGTTTTAATCTTATAATAAGATTATAAATGATTATTGTTATTATTTAGATGTTTTCTCATTTGCTAGATCTGCCTTCTCCTTGTTTATTTTGCCGCGTAAGGCTAAATAATATGAATTTTTAATTTTTTTGCAATCAGAATGAATATTAACGTGATTTCTATTTAGTATTTAATAAATTTCTACACTGTACGTATTACATACATATTTAATTACGTGTATTTATTTTAACACTTATATTAACGTTACATTTCGCTATTAAACATTAAATTTCAATCAAAATACGATGATATTTTGATTTTCGTCAATTATAAAAATATTATAATATTTATAAATGATGCTTCTCAGTTCTGCGTGTTTTTATTGTTCAATCTTACATTTTCATGGTTAAATATATAAGCAGTAAAGGAAAAACTTCTTAAGGTTGAAGTTCAATGATACTATTTTGCCACCCATGTAGTATCGTATTCTTAAAACAAATAATAATAAGAGCTATTTTTTTTGTAGATTTCTTAAACCAAATTCTATTTCATCAGACACTTTCTTACAGTTCTGCTTTCAATCATTATATTTCTTTTCATGGTTTGGGATCATTTGTGCAAACATTTCAGTTATATCTATCTAATATAAAAAGAAAAGTCGTGACTCACTCACTCATTCATCAACGCCCTGCCCAAGCCCTTGGACCTAGAAAGCAAAGAGGTTCCCTTTATGATGTAGACAAGGAATAAGACCGGATTTTTCAAAATTCCCACGGGATAGGAAATAAAGAGGATTTATATTTTCGCTTTAAAGTTGCCTTATTGATATATAGGTGGCGCCAACCCCCAATACATCTGAGTTACCCGGAGAAGGCCTGGGAGCGGGCTGGAAACTCGTATATTTCCCGATTTCGATATTAATTTGCTAAATAAATAAAGTTTTTTTTTTTTTTTATGCTCTGTATGCAAGGGTTCCGGAGCGAAGCGACAGTACCCGGCTAGTTCTATTATATTGTTGTCTGTTAATTTCTTGTAATTGGATGGTGTTATGCAGCATTTGACCAAGCGCCATAATGGATTATATTTTAGATTATTGCTCCATCTATTAGCGAAAGGTGTAAAACTCTTTATAAAAAATCATTCCTGTTTGCTACCTCAATATAATTCTGCGGAAAATAAACACCAATCGACTAATCGTAACGAATAAGATTTGCATCATGTACATAACGACCTTTGAAGGATATTGTAAATTTTGATAATAATCAGAATTGTCCTGTGAAATATAACACTGATACATAACACTCTTCATTCCTTAAAAAATGTGAAGTAATACATAAGCTTTTGCGTTAATGAGAAATCGTATTTTAGGTAGTGCTTGGTCACATGATGCATAACATGATGCATAATTATGACCTTGCTTCGTATATTTGAATGTAACATGTCTTCTTTTCTTAGAAGATCATTATTACTATTTCTATTTAAATTAGTTACGTATTTCCACATTTAATGTTTTTCAAGGACTAATCTCATGAAGATGAATGTTGAATTTGTAGAATAAGATGTAAAAATAGGTAACATCGTTGGAGGAGGGGGGAAATATGAAGATACGGTACAGATGTTTGATCTTCGGTTGCATTTGCAGGGACACGGTTGGAGCAAGGCCTGGTATCAGCTCCCCGCTGACCGCGGAATTATTCGCGGACCGTCACGCGATTTGACAGGAACCAATTTGCCGCGATGACGACGCAAATTTCTGGGGCCGAAGAGGGATGTCGGCAAATGCTTCTCACAAGGGCAAGGAGCTTCGGATGGGACATACCGCAGGGCTGGGCGCTCGGCGGGAGTGGGACTCATTAGACTATACCCGACCGTTGCTCCAAATAAAGGAGGGCTGGCATCACAAGCCTCCCCCACCTAATTCGATTGTTGAACGCTGCAGGGGTGGTGAAGCAGTATGCGTTATTAAATCTCTTTCGGTAAAAGAAAGGAAAATTAAAAAGTTAGAACAGAATCACAGAGATTATCACAAATCTTAAATAGAACAGTCTTATATTGAACTAATAATAAGTTATCGTCTCAGAGCAAATCGTTACATAGGATAAATTGTTTTATAAATAACAGAATTTTTTAAAAACACTTTCATCTTCAAGTATGTTTTTTTCTTAGCATAATAATGTCAGTACTCATTTATACGAGTATATTTTTGTACAAATGAAATAGGAACTGAGAATTTTCAATAATTCAGCAGTAATTAACATTAAAACCTTATAATAAAATGTGCTTCTTCAGTAGAAATGACTATATCCGTTTTTCTTAAGAGATATTTTAATTTAGGAAAGAAAAAAAACCAAATGACAATAAAAAAAAAGGTAAAAAAAGAAAAGGGTTACTCGAGTTTCTTATTCCGGATCTACCTATAGGACATCTAGAAACGTCCAGAGGGCTACTGTTACGCTGTAGATTGAATAGATTCCGGAATTGTCTGGAAATCAGTTTGAAGTGGGATGTAACGAAGCAGTTGTTCTAAAGTCCAGATAATAAAAATTCTCCATCTGTCCACGCATTACAAATAAAAGTTTTTAAAGTGAGCTCATTGTATGGGATGGGGGTGGGAAGCATCTGTTTCATTATTTGTCCTTCGTCAGCTCAAGTGACCTAAATTAACAATAATCTAAAATCGAGTGACGCAACTAACGAATATTCTAGGACAACTGTTCCTCCTGCTCAGAATAAACATAAAAATCCATAATTTTTCTTACGAATTTCTAGAGTGTAACATTATTTATAAGATACGTTAAAGAATAATATGTAAAAATCCATAACATTCTTTTTTCTTTCTGAAAAGACCAAATTTCTGGAGGTTCAAACACATTTTCGTGAAGAAAAGAAAAAAACAAGTATTTCAGATGTAAAATAACTATTTGGGAACTAATTATAATCATAGTATTTTGTTATTATTATTACTATAAATTATAAATGATACAGACCCTTTTTATCTCTGACTATAGAACTTACTATGATTTTGACTGAGAACATGTATTTTCTTTCTTAACCTTAGAAAGTTTAACACTTCTTAGTTTAAAACAATTACTTCGAACCTAGCCTCATAATAATTTTTAAATGTATTTCATCTTTTCTTCAGTGAAATTGCTGGGAAATCTTTGTGTTCAAATTGAATGAAAGTTAGACTTCAATAATTATACTAATCATATGATGTTGAATTAATTCTAAAAATATACGATATTGTTAAACATTTAAACATGATATGATCTCAACAATGAAATTATCGAAGACCAACATTCCCTATTTATTTTATTAGAGAGAAATTAAATATGAACATTTGAATTTTAAAATTCTTAATATTTTTACTATGGATCATAAAATTGGTAATTTTTGGTAAAGTAGTTTTGCTTTGAATACGAAGTGTTGTATTTGTTTTTGTTTTTTAACTTTGTTAACTTCGTTGATTTAAAAAAATCAATTTTATTAATTTAAATATATAAACAGTTGTTTTCTCTGACAATAAAATATTGCTATATTATATCCATAGGATTGAGTTACATTCTATTTAATCAATTCATTATATATTTATACTTATATACTCATTATAAACTTATTTATTTTTCATGTATTCATTTATAAAGTAAATTGGACATTACAAGGCCGATTCAACTGATATAATTATACAATACGTAAATGAAATATTTACTTGTATTGTACAATTGATGGAATAATTTTATATTGGATAGTTTTATATTCTAATTTCAAATCCTAACTTACAAAATACGTTTTCTAACCTGACACTATAACATCAGTAAATTATAATAAGTTTTAATATAAGAAGGTTTAAAAGGTTAACAGGAGTAAATGACTCAAAAGTTTCTTGTTCTTCATTTGAAATGATAGTTGATCGTGAGCACTTAGTATTCCTGCTCACCGGGTGTATCGCTTGCTCACATCTGAACATAAACACACACACACACAGTTTATACTCAACATTATATGTAATATAATTTTTAGATTACAAAAATATAGGCAACAATAATAGTTCCTAAGAACTAAATTTAACGTGCAGAAAATTTAAGACATAAATAAGACTGCACATAAATAATAAATAAACGCACTTTTAAGTTTGTCAACAGAAGGAATCGGGAACGGCTGTTTTGTCCTTATTTGTGACTCATCAGCCCGATTCACCCTCCCCGATGACAAACACAGAAATGCATGAAAAAGAAATGGAAGTCACCTTCGCTCCCAAATAATATTTCCTTAAACTTAAAATAATAATAATAATTTTAATATGTAATATAATTTAAAGCTATAAAGTACTATCTTAATTATCTACTTGTTAGAGTTTTAAGTTATGTTTATAGCAAGACAACAATATTGATTGCTTTTAAACAGTTACAACAATAATAGTTAGTTTAAAATTAAAAGTTATAGTAATAATTGCAATTGCTAATCCTAAAATCCAGAGTAAGGTCCATTTAAGTTTGTTTATGTAATGTAATATCTAATAATTCTGAGAAATCCTTTTCCTCAAAATCTGAATTTAATAATAAATAAATAAATAAATTTAGTCGAATCTCAGGCTACCAAACATATATTACTTCTGTTTCTTTCTTTTTCATTTTATATTTAAAAAAATATATGTTTCACATAATAACCCTGTATTTCTACCATGCATATTAATTTCAATTATTTAATATTTTGATAAAGTAGTTATCAAAAGACGTGAAGCAATACAAGTTTCAAAACTGCTCAAATTTATGGTTTCTTTCAATATGATTTCCTTCTTGGTTTTATTGCTAAATCCAGATTCCTTAATGCATCAAACCATTAAATTTATGGTTTTCAATTTACATAATTATTGCTGTTTACTGGTAAACAGAATTTAAAGTATATACCTGTTTAACAAATATAACTGGATAGCTATTAAAGCTATTTGTATTTGTCAAAGCAGCCATGTGCTGTATACATCCACCTATGCATCGTTAGCTGCTCAGCCTGGCAGAGATAACTCTGCATAAGAATGACAGTAATGTAATCTGCAATGGTTGGTGCCTGTTTAAGACAGTGGAAATAAATTAACAATAAACATACTCTTTATGTGTTGGAATGGATCTCTTCCATGCATTGTAATTTATACGAACTGTTGAACAATATCCACAGGCGCATTTGTCCTTCGCTGGCTTTTTTATATCGGATTTCATATGCTTCCTTTTGCAATCAGTTCAAAAGATGTTGCTACACTGTGGATTCCACAATGATTGTTATTTCTGTCTGTGGACAGGAGCAGATGATTATCAATGAATGAAAGAAGGAACCATCTAATGATGATGTAAGCAGCAGGTGCCAAATCATCAAGAGAATATTTATTTCAAAAGTATCTTGTTTTTTTTTAGCTTTTCTGGTCATCGTTCTCTCATTCATCAAAGAAAGTGTACCGTCTTCTCTGTCTATAATTATTTTATTTTATTTTAATGCAATCGCTAATTTCTAATAAAGAGTAACACGTTTAATCATTATTGTTTAGTTATTTCATTTATCCAAAGGCAATCATTTCTCCATTGTTTCATCAATCTTTCCTCTACACCAGAATCTTTGTTTTCATCAGATATAAAAGGTTTTTGTAGAACAAGAGATGTTTTTGAACCCTTCGGTAACACGCAGCGGCAATATGGTATCGATGTTGTCATGGTCCAATTAATTCTTCTACTAAGTATGCCTATAGGCTGTAGTATTCTCTTTTTGGCATCTATCTCATCAGTCGTTTGTCTTGGTGATATCTTCTGCCCAAATCTTATGTTTGTAGCCTTTTTATCTCTGCTCGATGCTGCATCTCTACCATTCCTTGCGGACAGATATTCCGTGACCGACGGTCCGGCGACAGATTAATTCATAACTGCGGAACTGATAATAAATCAGTTGGTGCACGTGAACCAAAAGTAATAACATGGAAACCAAGGCGCAAATCAATCATTCTTAACTTTCAAGAGATAATCCCGTCTCTATAACCTCCTTTTACCTCTTTGGTAACTGTTACATCACCGCTGGATTTATCGCACTATGAACACACTCACCATTCGCACTATTATATCAATATTATCAGGCGATTCACGGGACTCCTTCGAGATGCTCCTTCGAGAATTATCTATTGCTTTATGTATAAGTAGTTTTTGTTTTTGCAAATCTGTAACCTCGCATTTAATAATCAGCAATAATCCAGTCTTTTATGTAGATGACAAAATATTGATTGACATTAATTCATATTTCACGTTATTCAATTCAAAGTCATCCAATAAAGAAGATGGAGCAGTAAAATTACAGTAGAATTCCAATTATCCGAACGCCAAATATCCGGATTTCTCTTTTGATTGAGCTTTAAGAAAAATAATAGGAATGTAAAAGGTTATATATATTTAAATAAAGTATTTGCTGAAAAGTGTACATGTACTTTTATTGAAATTTCGATCGACTTATTTTGATAATAGAATAAGAATTAAGTTTGCAGAAATTCCAAAATTTAATCTGATAAGTGTATCTGAAAAATGGGTAAATAACCATATTTGTTAACATATTCTATCTCATTTCTGGAAATTTCAGGAAAAAAAAAGTAAAAAACTTTAAAAAATACTTTTTGTGTTTAAATATAGGAACGTATTTCTAACTTTTGTTCTTTTAAAATATTAAAATCTTTAAAATATTGTTCTTTTCGTGTTTAAATATTTGTAACTTTGGTTTATTTTTAATACATGCAGTTTCACAAAAACACGTTGATAGGCTGATTTTTATTTATGACCCAATTATCCGGATTTCTGCATCTCCAGATTATGCCAACCCCAATTAATCTGGATAATTGGAGTTCTACTGTAATTGTCAACATTTAATTAATAGTTACCTATACTAGTAAACTTAACAATAACAACCCAGTGACATTTAACTTAAAAACTTTATTATTATCTATTCAAAAGTCATATCTTTTGAATAGATGATAAGAAATAATTTGCATTTCTACTCGTTTTTAGCTTTAATGAGATACATCATTCAAATGTACAACAAGTTTATAAATATTCCCATAACTGAGATAGAATATGCTAACAAATATTGTTATTTACACATTTTTCAGATACACGTATCAGATTAAATTTTGGAATGTCTGCAAACTTAATTCTTAGTCTATTATCAAAATAAGTCGATCGAAATTTCAATAAAAATACATATATACTTTTCAGCAAATACTTTATTTAAATATACAACCTTTTACATTCCTATTATTTTTCTAAAAGCTCAATCAAAAGAGAATATTTCTCCTCTCATGTATTAATAGAACAAGTGTCGTCTCTCATATATCCAACGAATATATTTTTCACAGTTGGGTCAGGCAGAGATTTTGTTGCAATCACTTAATATACTTTCAATCTAACTACACATACTTGTGATTAATGAATCTTTATAATCTAGAGATTAGTAGTCTATATCTTTAATATTCAATTAAGCAATTAAATATTTGAATATTTTATTATTTTTTTAATTAAAATTTAGTTAATCTATTATCACCATTATTTTTGTGTCGATTATAATTTGTTTTTGGTTTTTCATTTAAAATAAATTTCTAAAAAACACGAATCATTAATTCTTTTGATTAAATATCAAGTAAAAAATACAAAAATAATATAAATATTGAAGATAAATCTATCTTCATCTTTAGTAGTTTACTCTCGACTAATATTTTATATCTTTGTGGGAATGTTGTCTATGGAAGCAGGGATACGTAATAAATAAATAGATTCTTTATATCTTATTTTATCAGTGAACTTAATAATTTATAATAACAAAACTTAATATTGCGAGCTTGAGATAATAATCAAAAGTTAAAAGGCAACTTAGTAGTCATTTTTGATCAATATCCAAGGATTTCCATAAACAAACTGCTTAGTCAATCGCAAATTCCTCATGGTTCCTTGCGGAACTTACCAATTTTATTTGGAAGATAATCGTACGCTAGCGGAGCCATTCTTTTATTTACATAATCTATGATATTAAAATTATTTAAAAAGAAACTAGCAAACCTGCGATCACGTGATCCTGGATTCTGAGATAATTTTCTCACCATCCGTGGGCTGCGACCGCTTTCTCACAACCCGCGAGCGCTTCTCAGATACTTGATGTTTGATCGTAAGTCACGTGACTGTCAGTTGATCCTAATAGATAAAAAATTAAATGTGAGCATCTTGGAGACCATCTCGAAGATCCGTGACATCCCGTTACGTCCGGTTGACTCACCTACATAAAAATGAAAATGTGAGCATACTCAGTACTACACCTAACATTTGCCACCTTATTTGTATTTCTGTGTCGTATGGTTTCGGAGGAGATAGGGCCAGAATAAAAAGATCAGCTTTTCAACTAATAATTATAGATACCATTATAATTATTACAAAAAGCTTAAATTAATCAATAAACCAAAATAATCTTCTGCACTTTACATCAGCTGTATTTCAGTAAAATTACTCTCACAAAGGCCTAACAAAACACCTTATAATTTTTTGAAATGATAAGAAGTTTTATTTAGGCCTTTTTATAAAAAGAAAAGTGTGTATATTTGTCCTCAGCTCACATAGTTTTCATTTGTTCAATTCTATGAGTTAAAAAATTATTGTTGATTTTTATTATCAATTAAAAGGTGTACGTGGGTTCCACTGCTTATCTTTTGCATCTTGAAGACTTTATGAAGACAGGTGGACAGTGAGATATCCTCATCTTGTCTTACCAAAGGGAGTTCCTTCTTAGGTGGTGGTAGAACTTATTTTGAGTGATTTGGGCGTTACTGGTTTCTCTGTTGACTAAAGGACTCGTAATCCACTGACTGTGTGTGTGAACGCAACCTTGACCAAGAGGAACGCGAACCATTACACGATCGAAAAACCGTGACTACACGACAATTAAAGACACACGGCTGTTGAATAAAGGAATCGTTCACTTTCTAGTATTACGAAATGAAGATATCTCGCTCTCTTGTTTAAGAAATGTCGTCATTTCCAATCATTTATGAAAACTTCTCCATTGTTTTTTCATTGAAATAAATGGATTTTAGTGAATTTGTTTGCATTCAAATCATTATATATTTTTTATTATTTACTTTCTACCAATAAGCATTGTCTCAAGCCATTCTAGCGGCTTCTTTTTTGATAGTTCAAAGCTCTTAATAGAAAATTGCACTCCCCTCCCCCAATAGCTCCTCCCGATATTTCGAGACATTTTTAATAATGTTGGATAATAGAGAGTCTTTCTCTCTTTTTTTATTTTTTAATTGGCTAGTCTGATAGGACCTTGGCTCTATTTCTCTTAATAAGCCCATATACAATACATACTTCTTTTGTTAGGATACTTCCAAAATTGCTATCCAGGCAATTTTCGCATCGTTTTTTCTCTTTCTAAAACTTACCTTATTCCGAATGTAGTCAAAAGAACAATAGCTGCCTACACAGCAGTTGTATTGAATATTTTCTAACTTAAAAAACCATTAAGTCATACATTATTTAGTATTTAAAAATATTAAAAAGCTTCCAAACTAAATATGGTTTAAAACTTAAAAAATATCGAAATATCATTCTAGAAGTAAGATAAGAAAAAAGAAATAATTAAATAGAATTATAAATAGACTATTGCTACATATCACTAAATTCCAAATTCATACATCATATATTTTTTTTACAGTAAAACCTCTCAAATCCGGCCTAATGTGGCGCCCAGTAGGCCGGATTATAGAAAAGCCAGACTACCGAGAGTTTTCTTAAAATAACTCAATAGCTCAATTTTTGTGAAGACATAATGCCAGGTTTAATTAATTTAAGCCCATTTTCATAATTTTGCACTCAATTGTTTATTAAAAACAATACAAATGTGCTTTTTCCGACACCAAGCTCTAGTGATATTTGTTTTGCAGATTCCCCTGCATCCAATCTCCTTAACGCATTAAGCTTCTGTTCTACAGTGACAAAGTTTTTCTTTCTTTTTTCACTCATAATGAATATGCGCGGATAGGAAAACAAAATAGGGAACGAATTTAGTTATTTAAAAAAAAAAAAAAAATACTCAGATCCAGGCCGGATTACCGTGGTGGCCGGATTACCGAGGGCCGGATTTGAGAGGTTTTACTGTATTTTATTTTATTTTACGTTAAGTTTGTAGATGCAGCGAAGTAATTACAGCATTTAGTCAATCAATATTTAGTGCAACGAAACTTATCTGAAAGAAATTTCCCTGCAAATAAAAGTGTGATAAGTGAAAAAAAAAAATAAAATAGATTATAAAAAATAATAAAAGCCTAACAAGTATTTAAGGAAACGTTTGTATGAACAATAGCATATGATACTCGGGTGTAAACAGACAATACATTACCAGTATGAAACATAGTGTGTTATTGTAACCAACAAGAGGCAACACAAATATAGTAGCAATAGAGAACAGATAAAAGTGAAAGAATATAAATGACAGTTGTGTTATTATATTAAAAAAAATAATAATACACAATGAATTTTTTAACTTCGGATTCCGATAGATTTTTCCGGAACAATTATAAGTCATTCCTAATAAGTTAAATATAGGCTATGGGATTTTGTCTAAGTATGCAGAAGCATTATTTAGAATCTGTTTTCAAGACCAGAAAATAGTAAGCATATGATTATTTACTTGATTCATACAGGTATTGATGTTTTTACGAGCAAAGAATCCTCGAGAAAAATATCTAAACTTACGTCTTAATAAGAATAAATGAGCTTTTTATTCAAGTGTGAGATAATTCGTATTGAAATAATTCCAGCAAAATAATAAGAACAAAGTTGAAGTACAGAGAATTCTACAGTGTTATTTGCATTCGAAAAGCAACGAGAAATAAGATACTCTACATGAAACACATTTATTTTTAGATTATAGGATGTTTCAAGTCTGAAGACGTTTCGCTTGAGAAGATGAAGTTCTTATTTAAATAAGGAGACATTATGAAAGAATATGAACAAGAATTAGAACAGACTATTAGAAAGCAGTGATGAACAGTTATTTCTATGGATAGAATTGTTTAATACTTTTAAAGAAACATATGTACTTTATTTATTAATAGATATTTTTTTACTCTGTAAAGTCTCAGTCCATTGCTTTACTGCCGAAGCAATTTCATTGTAAAGGAAATAATCATAAGTATAATTTCACCAAGTTCCTATTTTATACTTAAATACCTTAAAACTTGTAATACAATTTTTGTTAAGGGACGCATCAGTAGAGAGAGAGATTAGCTACAGTAGCTAATGTTAAAACAAACATTGTGTTTGTTTTTAAGAAAAATAATGATAAGAAACTTTTTCTAAACTGATTTTCTCATTTTCAACGCATGACAGAAAAAAAAGACATATCATTGGAAATCGAACCGACAATCTGAGATACAATGGCGAATTATTTACATGATTACACTTTTACAGACGATGTCAATTGTAATTATACTTCAACAACAATTACTCCTAAGTAATTTCCCATTCGTTTACTTCACAATAATGAAGATACAACTTTTTTTTATTGTTATTATTTAATTTGAAAAATGAAAGGTTAGATTTTCGCTATCCCTTACCTATTCTATTTTCAAAATCTAGCCTGATTGAACAAATATATAAATTATTTGTTAAGAAGGCACTAATTACAAGAAAGTTATAATTTGGTTTTAGTATCTTTAATCACTATAATCAATGAACAAATATAGTTTTTAAGCTCTTGGAAACAAAATTCAGATGTTGATAGGCTTATAGGTCACTATTTTTATAATTCAAAAGTGGAAACCAGTTGTTTCTTTTTTTTTTCTCTTGTAAATCCTGCTGATCCTTGATTAGCTTTTGATTTAATCCATAATGAGCAGCTTCTCCATTGACAAGAGACGTAACGAGCTGAGAAAGTTTAAGGCCGTTGCCAAGGTCGATGCGTTCAACAGTAATAATAGTAGATCAACCGATAAAAAAACTTCTCTGACGGAAATGATGTTTACCTAAAAAGAACAACATCCAACAAAAAAAAAAAGAAACCCAGCCCAGGATGATATTTGCGTCAATTACAGTGATTAAAATTCCCTTTTCTAAATATCATAACATGCAAAGATAATTATACACGAAATACCTTACGAAATGCGATGCTGTGATTTGGATACAAATGCCATCCTCCTAATTTTCATTTCCACTGAGCTTCTTTCAATTTGACCAAGGAACCATGAATCAACAAGGATCTGCTTTAAGAAACCTATGTCTTTATGTTTAAGTGGGTTTTTTTTCCTCAGCGTTTGTTAAATTAATTCACAGAATTATCCAGCAAGTCTTCTGCGCCTTAAGAAACCAAATAAGGTCTTTTTTAATAGCTTGTTCCTTCTAAAAAAATAAAGAAGTGAAAATCTTATGTCGTACTTTTTATTTCCTTTTAACTTTTAAAAGAAAAAAAAAGAGAATTAAAAAAAAAAGTCGTATTTTTTTTTTCCAAGTGATATTTTTTCTTAAAAAAACAAAATTTTAACTGAGACAAAAAACAAACACTTTCTTTTTTTTTTTTTTTTTGGAAAAGGGAATTTTTTTTTTTTTTTGAAAAACGAAACAAAAAATTTTGTTGAAAACTTTTAGTCTAAGGTTCATTTTTTTTGATCGATTGCTGCAGATTTCCTACAAAAACTTCGAGAGTTTTAACATTTGCTGAAAACCTCCAATAATAAATTGCAATTTTTTTTCCCGTTTTCGTGAGGAATGGAAGTGATTTATTATAAAATAATCTTTTTTTTATGAATAATGTACGTATATAAGAATTACTTAAATTAAAATTATAATTATAATAATTATACTTCAAAACATATAAGTAATGATTACAATGATTTTATATTTAATCAAATTAATAGCATAAATATTTTATAAATGTCTTACTACATCTCTATATATAAAAATGAATGCCTCTTTCTTTCTTTCTTTCTTTGTCCTTTATACACTCCTAGGCCCTTTGACCTATCTGGACCAAACTTTGCAGAATTACTCTTTAGGAACCTGCGGAAAAGACAGGCTACCTTAGAACCTGGAAACACCACCCCCAGGGGTTGAAAAGGAGTGAATTCCACACAAATATTGTTATGCAACAATTGGAGCTTGGCGACAATTACAACTATACCCATAGTGTTGTGCAACAATTGGCACGAAACTATTGTTGTGCAACAATTGGACCTAAACTATGGTTGTGCATAATAGCGACATAATGAATAACAGTGCATAATGATCAGATGAATTTTTACGAACTAGAAAAGGTCTGACGTGATAGGATTACGATGTTACAAAATTCGAATCTCGAACTAGGGGTATAAACGGGTCAGAGAAAGGGGTGGAAAATCTTATATTTTCCGATCTCTATATTATTTTCATATCTATGAATGTCGAGTTACAAAATTCAAATAACATGGAACTAGGAGTGTATACTGGGAGGACGGTGAGTGGATGAGCAAATATGGTTCAAAGATACTTCTACGAGGGATTCAGGATAGCTATAGATTTGTAATGAGATCAGACCTTTTGAGTTGTTGTTGTTTTTTGTTTTGTTTTTGTACCAACCGGGAAAGTTTCGAAATGATCTCGCAATTGCAATTTCTTTATCATCCACATTTGGACATTTGTTTTTGTAACCCGAGCGAAGAACGGGTCTTTCCGCTAGTTACTATATATTTATTTGTAACTACATAAATTTGTAAAACTATAAAAAAAAAAGCAGGAAAAATAATTAGATACGAAGATTATTTCATAAAGAAGAAAATAATTAGTTAGAAATTAACATCAAATAAGTAATTAGAAATCATGAAATATATAATTTCCTCATCTTAGTTTCTCCCTACCGGGTACTCTAAAAAATTTTAGACATTTCTCTATAAAGACTCAAAAACAAATTCTCTTTTTAATATCTATATTACATCAAAGTTGAGATTTTTATCTACAGCATTTTCCTTTAAAAAAAATCAAAATTCCATTAATACATAATTAATAAATTATGTATTAACTCAGTATTATAGTAGAACAATTATGTAGAACATAGAAGAATTTTTCACAATCTTTTTCTTCCCTTTGATGTGACAAAGCCTCAAGATAAATGAGAAACCTAGAGACGAAGGAACGTTCTCAAATCACGCGAACTGAAAGTATACCATCTAAAGAACTAACTCAGTAAGGTTCCACAAGCAAAAGAATTTACATTACGTAATTATTATTTATCTACTTAAATTATTTGTGAAATAGAAAACAAATGTTTTCAGGAGGTTTATTTAGACTTCAGTCTGTTATAAATTTCAAAATCCTGAAAACTGTGATTAACAATTTGTAATAAAAAGTTCAATAACTCTTTTAAACAAAATCCCAAGATTTAATCACAAGAATTATACAAAAAAAAAACTTTTAAAGACTTAAGAGAGATCGTAAAAAATGTCAAAGATGATGTTGTTTATGACGTGATTTACGGATCTCTCTTAAATGGAAGAAGGCGGCATTTTTTTCCTATTAAAAACTTCGCAAATGTTCATGGAAAGTTCCTGAATAGAATTACTCTACTTTCAATAGAAGTGAAGTCAAGGGGAATGAACAAATCCAAACCTGAAAAAAGAAAATGAAGTTGGAAAACTATCTTTTTTTCTTATTATTAATTTTTCGGTCAAGCAATATCCAATGGTACTTCTTTGTGAAACATCAAAATTTTCCAAAGTGTTGAATTTTCTTAATGTCAAATGTCTTAATGTAAGAGAATATGATGTTCAATTTCACTGTATCAATGTTTTAGACTCACATCAGATTGACTGAATGAATTATCTGTGCCTTATCCACAGTCAGTAACAACTTTCTTGATCCAACATATCTAAGGACGTCTTGCAATTCGGAAACGAATGAAGAAAGTTTTTCAGTAAGCAAGAAAACAATTAGAAAAACAAAAAAAAAAAGGAAGAAAGGAAGAAAGAAAAAGAGACGAAAGAAAAAGATGATTATCTCCATTTGATTAGCCAAGCATTCAGTTATAGTTTCGGATTAGACGAGCAGTCCAATAAAGTTAAAAATAGTGTTTCTAATACAGAATTAGCAAGTGAATGCAATGTCCTTTTTCCGATTGAGTTATTCACTGAACAACACGCAATTTCTGCGTTTCACCAAAGTTGATTTTCATCCATCGACGACTTTGGCTAATTTTGGAATTATTTTTATGAGATTTTTTTGGAATGTTGATAATTTAACAATTTCAAATACATTAACAAATTCATAGATAGTTGATTTTGTATTTCCACTTTTAATATTTATTTTCCAAACCTTTTCAGAATAAGTAAATGCAAAAAAAAAACTAAAAAAAAACTGGAATATGAACAAGAAAAGACACTTAGTATGTTTATAGACATAGAAATTATACAAGAAATAGCCAGATATTAAATAAATTTATATTATTTAATGTAAAAAAGCTTGTTTTAAGAATCATTTACTAGAAATTACTGAAACTTTATCTTATTTTGGTGTTTTGTTGTTTTGGAAGTGAAATCATCATCTACGAATAATACTCAAGACAAAAGAATAAAAAACCAAATACTTACATTTAAATGGTTGTAAGCAGTGATATTCAGGTAGAGTATTTTTGTTTTTCTGCTCCTTATAAGATTCTTAATCCTTTATAATTATTACATAGCCCACAGAAAATTCATAAAAGAATAAGAAACAACTTTAAGAAAAGTCTTGACTTGAAGTGAAGTTTCACTAGGAGGTGAACTGGAAGTAAAAGAATAGAAATTCACAATTCACCTACTCTTATTCACTTCAATCATTGACAATCGGAACCCTAAGACAGCTGTTTCGTTTTTTTAAAATTTATCCTTTGTCAGGAACCATTGTAAAGTCAAACTCTGACAATTCTCAAGAAGACAGTGCGTTGGAAAAATATGCTGCCAGCTCAATTATAGACCAATCTCAGATAAGAAACATTCTTATAAAAAAAAAGTAGTTGAATTGGAAGCAAATAACAATTGTGTTTAATAAGAGAGATCTGTTTTATGAGTACAGTTTTATTTTGTTAAATCCATTGATTTACAGCATCTGATGAACACTGAAGACAGAGCCAATTTTGATCCAAATATGTAGCGTTTACGATTTTTGAAATCTAGATATTTGATGTTAGATTATGAAAGCTTAAATTTAATGGTGTTTAGGAGTCCATTTCAAAGGGTCGGATTGTTGTTGACCCTTTTATGTTTGGTATATGTTTGGAGTTTATATCGTGTTATTTTAGAACCGAGCATTCATATTAATTTAAAGTTTTTAAATTAACAATTTCTATGCGAAATATTTACTTTAAGTTTGGAATTCACGTATAATTAAAATATAAATGTATAATTAAAAACGGTGAAAAAGATAAAAAGATTTGCAGGACAGTTTCGACGTGCTACATTGCTAGGTCATTTTCAGCTGAGAGAAATACCAGGAGTAAATGGTATAATTATGAATGATCAAAAGTACAATTGGTCAAAATTGTGGCCAATAAAGGAAGGTGATGATTGGGCCAGGATTCGTGTAGTTTATAATTCCTTGAAACAATTTCAACGTAACAGTACAGATATACACTCTAGTTCTACCTGGAATATATTGAGATTAAATTTGTACTGATTTTACTTAAGTTTCGACTATTTTTAGGTCTTACTATTATACTGATAAAAATTTACATTATCAACAATTATAATGAACAGTGTTAAAAGCGGTCTAAAGAAATTAAATTTTAGAAATACTTAATGACGAAAAGATTATATATGTTAAGTTCTTCAAGAAAACATGTACTTTACTAATATAAAGGAAAGAAAATGTGTTTTTATAAAAATCTCAAGGAATTTTCTATCTTTTTCTATTCTTTCTTCTGAGTACGAATGAATAATTCATCTACTGTTGGCATAACTTGACCGATTGAACAACAGTTCACAATGTTATTTACACAATCGGAAAATATCTGGCTTTTTTTTTCTTGATCCACCCACTCTGTCCGAACAAGTGAACGCCCTTTTCGAAGGAGGTGGGATAGGGGAGAGGTGACCATGTCGCTCTTTCTATCTTTCCCTTCCTATCACTCTCTTCAATGTTGGTGAGGGCGTTGTCTGTTTTGGGTGCCGCCGTCAGTACTTTTGATAATGGCTGCGCGCGTGCATGCCGGCCCCTGCCGAGCGCGCGCACTGATTAGGTCGCTTTTGCCGGCAACCGGTGGCGTGGGAAACGGGGCAGGCAGCAGAATGGAGAGAAATTCGGGAATTAATGATTATGATCCCCAACTGACAACATGAAAGATAGAGAGCAAAGGCCCTGCGTGGCAGAGCATATTAAGCGCACACCGAGAGATATGACCTGCCGAACACACAGGGATCATCGGCGGGGCCAAAGCGTGTTATTACGACGTAATACAGGTCGGCACAGGAGGAAAACTGGCAGCGTGATTGGAAGAATTGAAGAAAGTAATAAAGACAAGACATTGAGACACACACACACAAATTGCCCCACCTTCGTAAGAAGTAATAAATGGATCTCTGCTGGAACAAAAAAAAAGTAAATAAATAAAGATGTTACTTTTCACAGCATCTCATACTGTGTTTCATAATATCTTAAGGGCATTATTAGAATATGGCACAAGATATCACTGAAGTTCAGCCTTTAGATAATACTAAGGAACTGTGTTCCTCTCGTGTCTTATCAACTTTACCTTAGGCGATTTAAAGATAGGTTTTTAAATAATTAATTAAACAACTGAAATTTTGGTAACAATAAGATTAAAATAACTCATTGTAAAATCATTGCAACACAAATGACCCTGAAATATTACAGTCATGACGTAATTCGTTTTCTTTTCTTTTTCTTTGTAGTGTTACAGGGGATGGAGAGGGAATATCATCTTCCATTCTGTTATAAGTAGTTAAATAAATATTATATATAAATACATATACTTAAGTACAAATAGAAAAACCACATTTGTAAGTAACTATTTTGCAACTAAAAGGATTCTTCACATGTTTATTTGTTAATTTAGAATTTCTAAATTTTCTTGTTTGTGAATTCTAGTTTGGGAAGATGTTCTCTCCAACCATACTGTAAAAAGGTCTGAGGAAGAAGGCTGATTAAATCAGCCTTTGAAATATCGTCGGATATGGAGTTTTGAGTATTAAAGTTTGTTTTAACTTTAACTTTTAACTCTAACTTTGCAATTTATATTTATATTCAATATTTATAACTTAACTTACATTTACTTGTAAATACTTAGACTATTCTTATTAAAAAAAAAAACTTTAATATTGATATTTAACTTACATTTGCTATCAATATTAAAATAATTTTTTAATAAGTATAGTCTTATATTATGGATCTAATACATGCATTAATGCAATGGTTTGAGATAAAAAAAAAGTCAACATTTCAATGTCAATAACGTCAAAACAATGTCAAAATTGTGACTCTTTAGTATGAAGACGTCTTAATTGTTTGAGATAAATCGCTTGTTGTCGTGAATCTTCTTAAATTATGCTATATTAAGAGAACTTTAACACATAACTTTGACCAAAACGTGTTTTTTTTTTTTTTTTTTTTTTTTTTTTAACCCAATAGGTCCAGTAGCTCAAACTGTAACATACTTGTCTAAGGGCTAGAAGAGTCTGGCTCGATTCTGATGATGTTCGGGGATAATTTTCTGTGTTATTTTTTTTTTACCCAATGTTCTTTTAAAAACTTTCTTTCTTTCTTTTTTCCTCGGCCTTTAAGCTGAAGATTATTGTCCTCTGATCCCCATACCGTCCCGTTAGACTAGTTATCGCAGGATCCTCTATCTTCTATATTATTCAACTTCATTTGAGGATAAATGGATAAACAGTTTAAAACCTCTAAAGTTTTTAAGAAGTTTGAAAACTAGATAGTTATGTTATCAGTTATCATTTTGTATTGGTTACTTTCAATCGGTTTGTCTTATCACACGTGCTGATGATGTTCGCGTAGAGGAGGATTCTTCTTGTGTAAATGAGATGAAGTGGCAGCGGTGAGTACAATGGCGGAGGCCCCACACAAGCAGGGTCGGGCGGGTGACCGTTTGTTATTCAAATCGCCACTCCGAAGCAGATTGCACTTGTGCATCGCCGCTAACCCATAACTCACGAAACCGATCAGCACACTCCACCCACCACAATACTAATATGGAGACGCAAAGGCCGATTTAAATTCGCTATAAAATAAAGAACGTAGTTCCCACGCCATAATGTCCCGATACTTTTTGTCGACCGGATCGTAAATAAATACACTGTCACCATTAGCTGTCACTCGAGTTACGGATGGATTCAGGTCAAAGGAATCGAACTTAGCACATATTTAAGATTAGTTTAAATTCAGAATTTATTTTCTTTATCTTAGGAAAGGATTCTTCAAATAATATTAATAAATTGCATTTTTGTTTTATATATTATATTATTAAAGAAGGTTTAACGTGCATAAATGTAATATGAAAAGAGTAAGAAACATCTGAAACTGCACAAATACGTAAGAATTGTTTGCTTTTAACGCATTGAGTCATTATCAAAAGGCCTTATGCCTTTATTAAATGCCTTTCGAGCCGAGCTCAATGCTGGCCGAGGTAATTTTGCTGTGATGGTTACAGCGTTTTTGCTTTAGTTGTTTGCTCTCGACCGGGTCCCACTTTCCTAACGGCGAGGCGGGATCATAGGTATCGACGCATTCTGAGTTCCATTATCAAAGCTAAATCTGGCTGATGAGTCCTAATAAGGACGAAATAGCTATCCCAGATTGCTTTTGATAATGACTCAATGCGTTAAAAGCAAACAATTCTTACGTATTTGTGCAGTTTCAGATGTTTCTTACTCTTTTCATATATTATATTATATTATATTATATTATAGTATAGTATATTATATTATATTATCTATTATATTTGAAATTATTATATTTACATATAGTCTATATATAAAAAGCCAAAAACTTTTTTAATTTAAAATTCTAGTTTATTTTTCCTCTTAAAGTGTTAAAAAAATGTTAAAATTAAGAAAAAAAAATGTCTTTTCAGAAATTTTCAAAATTTGATTCACAATTTTTTTAAAAAAAAAAAGTCATTTTTTGATAATTTCTGTTATGGCACTTTAACATGTTAGGAAAAAATAGTGTAATTTGATTATAATAAGTTGCTAAAAAAAAAAAAAAGAAGAAGAAATTGTTTGCCTGTTTTCGAAGCAAGATTTTCTTTAATTTTTTTTTTATCTGAAACCAAGCCTTTTGAAAATTTTTAACTTTGCAGTGTTTTCTATCTAGTTAGTTAGGAGACATTCATTAAAAAAAAATTAAATAAATTCGGAGATTAAGCAATGATATTAGAGATTATGTATGTTGAAATTTGATTGATTTGACATGAAATCATCCTGTTTGCTCTTTATATTATTTTGTTTTTTAATCATAATCAAAAACAATTATTAAATTTACCTTATAAATCTCTGTTCGTAGAACTACAGTGGATGTTGAAATAGCCTCACACTCAATAACCAATTTTTTTTCCATAAAATTTGAGATAGGCTAAGTACAAGTGTAATCCCCTAATTCATGAACTTTCTATCCCATACTTTCCCTCCTAGTACACGGGTTTTCTTGCATTTCACTTTTGTAAGCATAGTATTTAGACTATGTGACTGCTACTGTATTTTACATAAAAGATCTACATTGTATAAGTATGTATAAACTTAAGGACAAGAAGTCACATACGCCAACATTATTTATCATCATCTTTACTGTTTTTGTTAATGTGATTTTTTTTTTAATCTTGAAACAACCTACTATACAGGAAAGTTCAGTTTGAAACTGTAATGGAGTTGATTTATAAGTCAATTCACCCAATGATTTGTTTCTGTAATACATCTCTTCAGTTGCGCAGCTGTGTTTTGATCAATAATCACTAAGGATTTATTGTAATCCCACTAAATTTTCTTAGATATCTGGAGCCATTGCATAAATCATGGAAAACGAATTAAGAAGCTTCCGCGTTTGATGCATGACTCCCAAATAAAAACATAAGACTACGCGTGTATTGGTAGAAATGTTTAATCTGTGATTGTTCTTTGCGCTTCTGCCGCCAAAGCATAAATTACACCAAGAGCACGTAACAAAAGAAGTTCCTTCGGAGTTATTTCTTGTTCTTCAGAAGATATTAATGGTTTTTAATTAGGACTCTGTTACAAATAATGTCTCTTAATTTATAAGGTATTCCAAAAAGCCTCGAACCGATTCTGATTCGCTGATTTACGATCAAAACATATTTCTTTTGCAGAATCCTCAAAATACACAAAGAGAACTAAGAAAGACCACACACACAACAGTAATTACGTTTATTCTTCACTGACGGTTAACAAATTGGAAGGTTTTTCGCAAATTCTATTGAGTTTAAATGAAACATCGCTAACAAGTTTTTTTACTTCTTAATTGGATTCTAAGTATAATTTTCTTGTTTAAGAATTTCTTTGAAAATTATGACAGCTTAACACATAATTGCGTAAAAAGTTTTTTATATATTATCATAAACAACATAGAGGAAAAATATAACATTCTTAGTAAGTTAATGCCTCATAATAATTTTAAACTTATAAAGAACGTAACATTTATTTTCTAAAGGTCTTAGAATATCGTTAGACTTAATGGGTGAATAACAATACTGCAGATAACTGCTTTCTTCTGTTGAATGATGATAAAAATTAACTACCTATGAAGAAAAGAGAGCATGTTTTCTCCACTTTTGATTGATAACTGTTGTAGCAGTGTTAGCTGCATCAATGCACAATTTGAACCTCGATTATCTGAGCTAATTGGAATCGTAGCCCAGCAGTCGGACACCGAGAATTTGGATAACAGAATTATTTTTTGAGAAAAATCATTATGACTTAATGCCAATAATTACAAAAATATAAAAGGACTTCTTGATACAAACGGTCCTCTACTAATGCTTATCATATTTTACTGCACAATATTTGGAGTGTATTATGTCCCAGTCGTCCTCAGATTTAAGCTACGTTAATTTAGCCTTGTCCATTGCTGACGAGACAAGAAAACAATTTCAAACAAACAAAACAAAAGATAACATTCAAGAAAACAATATATAATAAAGTAAGAGTTAATTTAAATAAGAAAAAGATATAACAGACAACAAAGTTAGAAATAAGTACTAATTAAGCATTAATATTATCGCTTTTAATACCATTTTCTTAAAAACTTCAAGGGTATATTCATTAATTTTCACTCCCTTATATTTATTCATGTTTGTATATATAAACATAAATACAGTGTAATAATAATAATATTAATCATAAAAAAAGTAGAGAATCGAAGGAAGTTTGTATCAAGATTTATATAAATTGACTTCTTCTTTAACAACCTAGGCGTAAAAGATTTTTTCCCCTAATCTCATACCTTTTTCTAATCTCTCTCTAAACAAGCGCTTGTGAAAAGCGATCATTTCTAGTGGCTATATGTTTTAGGAGTAAAGGGGAAGTAGTAGCGAGTGGGACAATAGATGAAAAACATTTAATGATCCTCTTTTTCAAATAACAGCAGGTTTTTTTTTTCTGGTTGGATGATGTGACCTTTTTTTTTTTTTCCAACTTTTATTCTTAATTACAGTGTGCTCCAATAGTAGCTTCAAATTGTAGTTCTAATAAATTTAGGTAACCATTGAATTTAGAAGCATCTGAAGAAAGCAAAAGTATTGATTAAACTAAACATCTTACGAAACCCTTAAGCAAGTTATTAATTAATTAAATTAGTAACAATTGTTCTTTGTTTAAGTTTCAATGAATGTAATGTAATATGGTGAGCGTGGGTTGCTTGACAGTCGAGCACCGCGACCTGGAAGATCTATTGTGCTATCCCACGGAAATAAGGACAGACGGAGAGAAAGACTGAGAAAGGATGGTGTGAGAAATGCAGGGGAAACGGGAGAACCCCGGGAAAACCTGCCCAGCGCGGATCGCCACCATCAACGAAACCCACATGAGAACCGAACCTCGGTATTCAGAGGTGAGAGGCCTGTGTCTTAGCGACATCGCCAACCGCGTGGCCAAGTTTCAATGAAAGTGTTTGCTAAACAAGATGGGGATCATCGACCATAATAAGAAAAACTCCTTCACTAAATATCTCTTTATCCAAAAATAAACATTCGAAACTCATAACTAATTTTTATTAAAACAGTCTTCATTGACGTAACTATTTATTATTTGCGCTATTTAATTTGATTTATTTATCACGTTTCTCTACTATTTTATAAAACACATTTATTGTCATTAAATAAATATTTAAATCTATTTTGTTTTAGATGTGACTGCAACAGAAATATTAGATTTTTCTGTGTTTGTTATCTTAACTATACCATTAACTATACCAATGGTATAGTTAACTGATGGATACTCTTAACTATGGATATTCTTAACTGATGAATGCTAGTAAGCGGCAAACGACTATAAGCGATCCAGAATTCTTTTGAAAAGTGAGTATTAGTACATTTCTCTCGTAGCCGACACTGGCCCTCCACACCCTTGCTATTCTTCCTGCACCCATAAAACTGTTTCTAAAATCAATGAAAAGTTTTATATTATGTAAAAGCGTTATTCTATCTGTCATTGTTATAAGACTTAACGTTTTTCCAATTTTGTGGCCAAACTGTAAGAGATAGATTGGTCATGTAAATGAATAAAATGTAGAGCTTTTTAAGACAAACAAAATGCTACAAAAATGGCGCCATTTAAAGGGTCAAATTTTGACTTTTTCTCAATTTAAATGAAAAGTATAAAAATGGGAAGAGAACATTATATTGAAAAAATGTTGGTATTTGAAAGTTCTATCGAACGGTATATCAGTCATTAACAAACGTTTCTGCGTTTGGAAGATACATGCAAAAATGAAGTGTTTTTGCGGCAACCCCCCGTGTGAGTGCCAACGCGCAATACAGCTGAGTTAAGCGGAGAAGCCCACAACGAGCTGGGAAGTCGTGTATTCTCCGATCTCCATATTAATTTGCTAATTAAATAAAGGTGTGTTTTTTTTTTAATGCTATATATATGCAAGGGTTCCGGAGTGACTAGACGGACGGTATCCGTCTAGTTTCTAATAATAACTTAATCATGTGTAATGATATTGAAGACCAACACTTCCAAACAAGATTGCACTCAATGAATCACTTGAAACAGCTAATTATAGTAAGAAATAATTATTAATAATAAAGTTCATTATTATCTCATACTCACACTGATTTCTTAATTCATTGTTGCTCTTTTTTTTTATTTATTAATAAAGTATTTTACTTTTCCAAATAGCACAAAGAAGAAGATGAACTGTTAATGTCTTTATTTACTAGAAACGGTATCGTAATTAGCAATAAAATTAAAGCTTCTAAAAAAAGTCAATTTTTCAGAAATCGTGAGCAAACCCGTTATGCAAATGTTTGGGTGCATTGCAGTCAGCAGTTCGTGCAGCTACCGTCCGCAGCCTTGACTATGGTTCAACCCTCAGGTGTTGAACAGCGGCCTAAGAATATCCTTCTACGCCGGTGATTTATGCACTTGGGCCTTCCTTCCCCTGTCCCACGGAAGAAAACCCATAAACTACTGGGAGGAAAAATTACGACGATCTTATAAATAACAAGGATGAACTTCCTGTGAGCAACATGAGCCTATGGCCATTCCCCAGCCAGATTTTGTCCAGAACCCTTTGTTCTCGGTGTGGGAGGTTTTGCATGAATTAACGCCGGCGTGCCAACGCATTATAAATCGAGCGGAGGCCAGAGCATAAATAAGGGCCAAGACGTTGCGTTCGACACCCCCACACTGCTTGACCATCGGCTCAGGGGATGGGTGGGTTCCGCATACAACACACACACGCAAGGGTATATGGTGCTGCGGGTGATAAACCTAGTGTGGGTGACGGTTAAACAGATGAAGTATAGGCCAAGATAATACATTGCTGTACAACAACGATGGAAGATAGTGTATGGGCATACATTGCACTACAGGGGCAGGTGGAGATCACAGCAACGATCCAAATGCTTAAAAGGCCATGCGCATGCGCTTTTTGATTTATTTATGACCATTGAGCAATTATATTAATTATGCTTGACTCCAGCAAGAAATCAAATCATTCTGTATACAATTATTAGACAACTATTAAAAATTATTAAGGCTCAGTTCTCCAGTTATATCATCAGGTGTTTGTTAAGTAAAACTTATAAATTGGAAATAGGTAAATTTATATTCATTTTTCATTTTGATAAACTTTTCAGTTTTAAAAATTTTTATTTTTTGTTTCACATCGAGGTATTGCAAAAAAATGGATAAGTTTTCCATTTGTCGTATTCGTTGTTTTTTTTCCTTTCATTAATTTTAAACTACAGCAAACGAGGTAAAGGCGATGTTTATACTTATTTTACTGTTTTTAATTATTTGGCGAAAAGCGTTTAGAAACCAACTTAGAATCTGTCGTGATTACAATAAATCAAAAGTTGCTTAAGTAGAAAAGATTTTAATCTTAAATAAAAGCTATCAGTTGATTCATTTCAATTCTGCTGTGAGATTGGCCTTAAAAAGGATCAAAAACCTTCAGTGTATTCCGCCTATAAAATGTCCTAATATTAATAAAAGTGTATGGATTTAACTCAATATGGACGCCTGACCATTTCCTAGAAATTGGAACTTAGATTTCGAGAACTTATACATTGTACATTTATATATAGTGTATATATTTTCACTTTTTTTTTTTATTTTTTTCATTTTCTTAAATTCCGAATCATACATAAATAGAATGATGTATAGCAGGTTTTTTTGTTTTGTTTTACCTCAGTTTGATCATTATTTCCTTTAACATTATTCACTTTATTATTCCTATTGTGAGCCGAGTGGGTAAGGGCGCTTGGCTGCGGGTTGGAGGTAGCGGGTTCGATTCCCGGCCTCGGCGGAGGACGGGAATTTTTCCACGCTTCTTTCTCCTCCAAACGGGCCCTAGGGTCTACCCAGCCCTCTACAGAATGGGTACCGGGTTTCTTTCCCGGGAGTTAAAGGCGGGCGAGCGACGGGCCGACCCCCCGTCCTCAACTTTGTCCCGTAGGTTTCTGATCTCTGGAGCCTACCCTCCAGCAGCATTGCGCGGTCCTCTGGGCCTGATCGCAACTTTAACTTATTATTCCTATTACGAATCAAACGTTTAAACATATTTCTAAGGAATTACTAAGAAATAAGAAAGTGCACTAATAATTGTTAAAAAGACTTGGTAATAGATATTTTTGTCTTTTTCTTTTTGTTCTCTCCAAAACTTAAAACAGTAAGTTCTTTAAGAAATAAAACTTATTTTAAAGAAAGAAAAATAAAGGGTGTGGTCAAAGATTAACTGTTTTAATAAATTTTATTTTTAAATAAATTTAATAAAAATCGTCAATTATTGCATCTCTCTTAAAACAATTCTTTGTGAGGTAAAAAGAAAAAACCTTGAGAAATAAATACACTTTTTATTTAACTTCAGATTTATTAAGCGTCCGTTCTTAGATCACTGACCAACTAATTATTAATGACAAAAAAACTAATAACTATAAAGCTCAATTTCTTTATTGGCTTTTAATTTTTTATAAACTCTTTTTATTATCTCATTATAAACTCTCGTTAATATCTATATAGCTCCGATGGAGCTTGCCAAAATTTTTAGCCAATCATATCCTTCTCTTTAAATAAATAATTATTTCAGTGTGTTTATCAAATCGTAATTTTATATTATATTTATTTTTTTAAATACTATTGCAAAATAACTAAATTCACTTCCTTATAATTAAAAAAACGAAAAATATTGTAATACTTACATATTTTTTTTTCAGCAGATTTTTAGTATTCCATTTTTCTCGAACATTGTTGTGCGTTTTTAGTCAAAAAGAAGATGATTAATTAAAACAAGAAAGTGGCTTGTTTCTATGACTGCCGCCAGATCACAAAGTAAACGCAGTTCTACTTTTCTTTAGGTTTTTTTTTCTTCTTTAAGACGTGATACCAATTTGTATTCGTTTTCTGTTCGTGAATGACAAATGACTCTTACTTTTTTTTTAAGAAACATTTCTTTCATTCTTGTAGATGAACCCTGCGTTACTTCTTCGTAAGGTTCTGGTTGTGCAAATAACGGATGTTGATCCTTTGGAGAAGTATTTTTAACCACTGAGAAAGAAGGGACTAACTATAGCCTACTTACATATAAATAACAGGAAGAAAAAGTGCATTTTTTTTTCAAAGATGCCACATCACAATAACATAGCTTAATACCATATATTAATAGAGGAGAAGTTCCAAATATAGGCTAGGGTCTAAATATGGGCCAGTTGAAATATTCGGTATGGGAGATACTGCAGCGCAGTGGAAATAAAGTGAAAATGTGTCTAAGTAACAAAGAGAAATTAGTGGAACAGTTGATCGCATACAGTCAACTTATTCAGACACAGTGTGGTGATAATTGTCAATCAACCTATTTCATGATATTGAAACATTTCACAGGTATGTTTTGATATTTTCTTAATCAAATTCTATTGAATCAAAAGCTGATTTGTAAAATGCATGACATTACTTACATTATAAACTTGTTCTAGCATAGTTTATTTATTGCATATAACCACGTGGTAATGGCGGGAACCGATCTTTATTTTCTTACCAAATGATCTAAATACAGGCTACCTAAGAAGGTCTAAATATGGGCTATCCCATATTTAGATCTTGTATTCATTTGGAGCAAAAAATAATTGATCAATGATTTCTTGTTTTCAGAATGCCCAGAAATGCTGCAAAACATTATTCGAAAGGATAAAAGAAAGTTTAAAAACTCAATCTATTTGAAGATGATAGTGACCTAGAAATTCCACAAGGGGAGGGAACTTTGGATCAAATATATTTAGTGTTTTATGTGGGCCCAGTGGATTGTGCAGGTGCTGAAACGGACATTTATATTTGTGACTTTGGAAATAGACAATTAACTTTTAATTTAATTTTTTTCACATTTTTTTAAAAATAATTCGAGTATTACATTAAATTTTTATTGGTAGTCCATATTTGTACCACAATTTCAAAAACTAGATTTCTGACTTAAAAAAAACAAAAAAAAAACAGAAGCAATTTTTTTTTTATTTCAACCTTTTATCATAAAGTATACTCATTTTCGGTATTAAGTAAACTGGTACAAGTTACTTATCTTTGTTTTTTTGTGTGTGTGTGTGAGAAATTCATAAAATAAAAGTGGTATCACCTATTTGGACCTTCTCCTCTAAAAACGGGACTTTGGGTTTGCTGGTTCGTAGTCATTGTGCTCATCAGTCAACGTAATTCCCGTAATGAATAGTTCACAGGTCGTGGAACTGTCTCCCGATCACAACAGACCACAATATAAAGGCACTGTATTCTTTATTTTACCAGCAGATATTCGAGAATAAATCTATACTGGATCGTTACCTAACTGTGGTTTCTAATCATAACGTGCTACTTTTCCATTTTATTCTTTTTAAATTTTCATGAGATGGGTATTTAATTTAAAGGTATTGGGAATTTAAAGAAATTTAAGTTCTTTTCATATCGATTACTTCGTTTTGCGCGTGCTTTGATTTGCTTACAGTGAATTGGATTTATGTAAGTGAAAATATATCTAATGAATATTCCGTAAGTGAAAAATTTAAAGATAGATTAGTAATATTATCAAGAATTACAATTATATTGATAGAAACTTTTCCTTGTATTGCTTTTATTTAGGAAACTTTTCAAGAAAGTTTATGTAAAAAGGAAAAAAAGAGACGAACTTGTAGGAAATCTTATTTACCCTTGAAATTTTAGAGGTATTTATTTGAGAATTACTGAAGATGAGGAATATCTTGTTTTGTGCCCAACAGGTGGTTATGGTAGCTCTTCTTCCGTAGCGCTTTGCATACTAATCTTACAACAATGAGGGAAATTAGCAACCGTTGAGGTTGTACGAATGGCCATTCATTTACTCTTTGCTGCCTCTGAGCCCAGCAGGTAACGTGACGTTATGATCAATGGTCCTTGCATTTACCACACATGCACCCACTGGAGAATATGTCCAAATATTTTATCTTTTTTCCTTCTTTTTTCCCCCCAAATGTAAGCAATGGCGGCTGCTTCTTCTTTTTTTACCCTCTCCTCCCCCTTCTTCTTGCATAGTTACACACGATTTTTGCTCAGCGCTCACTATGCAGCTTGCCTCTTAAAAGGCTCAACAACCGACAACAAATCTTAGCCTGAGATTTATCGGATGTCTGCGCTGAGGGCAGAGGGTAAGAGCCCGATGGGCTAATGTGTTGTTCTCTCCGGGATGCGAGAGAAATTTGGAATCCATCCGGCCTCCGTGCTTTTGAGACATCAATTCACCGACACAAGAAAAGCTGATGAACACTTCAGAAGGGTATTCACATACAAAAAAAAAAAGAAACTCAGCTAGCCATAAATAATGCATCGGAAATGAATGTAGTACTCCAAAAACACATAAGAATGATAAATTCGCTATTGCTAATTATTTCAAATAATTTTTATACTTAGCCTCAGAGTAAGTTAATTCGAACAATAGAAATAAACATAAAAACGATATTTCTAAATTAATATTACTGAGTGATATGTTCTCGTCCGTTAAGTATTTTGTTGTAACTTTGTTTTCGTTTTTGTTTAATAATGTAGTATTTGTTTAACAAGGCTTCTTTGTAGGATTTGTTTATAAATAGTTAAGTACAAAGGCTTCTTTTCCTGAAGAGCTCTATTCAGCTCGAAACTCCGAATCCAATTACCAATGACACTATCTTTCGCTGAAGTCTTCAATTTCTGTTCTCTGGTCAATTTTCATGTTCGAAGGAGTTTTTGAAGGAATAGCGTTTAATTCTATAGGTTGGGAGATTGGTGTAAATATAAAAGGTTAAATATCCCAAATGATAAAAGACTGGTCAAAATTACTAATGTAATTTATCGTCGTATTTTAAAAAGAGAAGCAGGACGTTTCAATTTTATTTGAGGTTATTATCAACTGTGTAAAATGGCTTGAGAATTAGCTAATAATTAAGATAAAGTACTGTACTGATAAAATAGGGAGAGATAAGTTACATCAATAATTTTAAGCTATTTTTTTTTATTATTTAAGAATTAATTTCGTTACTAAACTGCTTTACTTTAATCATCTGACTTATAAATAAATGTTTTGTGAATTTGTCCAAAGCAATTGCTCAAATTTTAAATAATTCGGATATTTATATAATTAAAAAAAAAACTTGCTCCGCGTAGTTGTTGGTAATTAGAACGTTTATTGCTTTGTCTGTTTTGTTTTTGTTTTTTTTTTCCCTCTCCTTTCCGAATAGTTGGTTTTATTTAAAACTACAAACTATATTTTAGATTTCTTTTATTTATATTATTTGTAATAATAATAAATCTAATGTGCGTGAAAACATTTTACAAAGAATAAAAAATGATAAAAACGCACAATAAATAAAATCACTGAGCT
>JAFIDM010001028.1:30061368-30072864 GCA_023159025.1 Thereuonema tuberculata | reverse complement strand
TTTTTTTTTCTTGTGTGCAAATAATATCCGCATACTTCATATTTCTCTGGCTCTTCTCATTGCGTCACGCACAGACGGACTAATAAGCGATACTTAACAATAATTTGAATATAGTATTTGGATAAGACGTCTGACTTCGGATTAGAAGGTTACAGGTTTGATTCCTGTCGAGGACGTTTCATTGCAGACATTTTTTATATTCACTGAAATTGATTATGTTATGACTTTCCTTAGTCAAATGAACAAGGCTGTCAAGGTTTTGCCTTTAAAAAAAAATGAGAAATTTAGTGATACATTTTGCACTAATCTGTAAAATATTGACATTAAAGTGGTTATAGCAACACGATGTACAGAGTGATCAGTTTTTGTTGTATCGTCTTTCAATAATATCCTTCCAATTTTTATTCTCAGACATTCAACAGCTTCAGAGCGTTGTTAATCCCTCTTTAAAGGTTGCCATTCCACTTATTACATCAGAATAAATAGTATGTCTCATGATTTCTGCTGAAATAATAAATGCATGGGTCATCACTATTATACTGTTAATGCGCAAACAACACTATATTCTTTATTTACTTCAGAGAATAAATTCATTGCAGATTCTTTAGATCATTGTTGTATAACTAACAATAACATATTAGATCACCGTAACAATGACATTTAGTTATTGTTATTCAGCTACAATACTGTACAGAAAAGCCTAAAAAGATAGTTAAGGTTTAGACTACACTCAGTATTACGTAAAAACTATACAATTCATTTCAACAATGATCAGTCCTTCAATATCAAGTATAATAAAGAATTTATTCGTGTAACTAGGCCTAAATAATTTGAAAAGCTTAAACATGGGGGAAAAAATCCTGAAAAAAATATCAGTTTCAATACATCGACAAAGAAATATAGGTTAGTATTTTTGTAGCTGCCTTTTTTCCATTTTGTAAACAGTATCCAATCCGTTGCTGCTTTGTTTTTCTTCTTCCTACACTTATCTCTTATCTCTCAAACAGAAGCGCTAGCTTTGACCCTTATTCATTATGTTTACTGAGTTCCTGGAAGTTTGCGTGACTGGAAAAGAAATTCAGAATCATTTTCCGTAACTCACGATAACCACGGAGTAATTAAAAGGCTTGGCGCGAACAGGTGTTAAAATAATCAGTCATGAATTAGTCATTAACAGATTCACGTTTTAAATTTGAACGAAAGGTAAGTTTCACTGGCGACTTTTTTTTATTTATTTAACTTTTACTTTTTTTTAATTCCAATCATTCCTGTACGGAAGAATCACAAGAGAAAAGATTTTTTTTTCCGAAAAAGAATCTTGAAAAACGGAAAATAAGAATAAAAAGTAAAGAAAACCTATATTGATATTTCTTATATTGGTATTTCTTTTATGCAAATTATAAAATTTATATGAAATATACTGAAAGCTTGTAACTTGATTGATTATATTCTGAATTTACTAAATTAGTTAAATTGCAATTAGATAAATCTGGTTCAACCCCTATAAAATTATTATTATTATTATATATTATAAAAGCGTTATTTTGTCTGTCATAAGACTTTACGTTTTTCCAATTTTGTGACCAAACTATAAGAGATAGAGTGGTCATGTAAATGGATAAAATGTAGATCTTTTTAAGACAAACAAAATGCTACAGAAATCTTTCGAAAAAAGTTTTTGGTTTCCAAGATGGCGCCTTTTAAAGGGTCAAATTTTGACTTTTTCTCAATTTAAACGAAAAGTATAAAAGATAGAAGACAACATTAAATTTAGAAAATGTTGGTATTTGAAAGTTCTATCGAACGATGTATCACTTATTCACAAACGCTTCAGCGTTTGCAAGATACATGCAAAAATGTGAATTTTTGGTGTGTGACGCCGACCCGCAATACATCCGAGTTATTCGGAGAAGCCACAACAGGCTGGGAAGTTATATATTCTCCGACGATCGCAACATTAAATTGCTAAATAAATAAAGTTTGTTTTTTCAATGCTATGTATGCAAGGGTTCCGGAGCGAAGCGACGATACCCGGCTATTATTATTATATATTATAAAAACGTTATTCTGTTTGTCATTCTGTAAGCAAAATGTTAAATTACAAATTACTAAAATGTTACTAAAATAGAGAATCTATTCATAAGAAATGAAAAGATATTAAACAACTGTCCACCTATACTGATTGGCGATGTAAATATAGATATTTTCAAAATGAATAAAAATAATGCAGTACAGAAATGCGTAAAACTTATGTGCAATAATGGTTTCAAAAAATCATCTGTATGGAACAACAAGAAACAACTGTACAATTCATGGAAATACGAAAACAAATATTATTTAATTTCATAAATAAACATGATATCAAAACACCAGAAATAATATGTAAAGAACGAATCGGATAAGAGTTGAAAATGAGAAAATAACAGATCCAAATATAATCTATAAAGAACTAATCAATGATGTTAAGAAAACAAAATTCATGAAAATCTACATATATAAAAAGAAAAGTCCTGACTCACTCACTGACTGACTCATCAACGCCCACCCCAAACCCTTGGACCTACAAAGCTGAAATTTTGCACAGAGGTTTCCTTTATGATGTAGACAATGAATAAGGCCGGATTTTTCGAAATTCTTAGGGGATAGGGAATAATCTTGCAAACTGACGATGAAGTGAACGGCGGCAACCCCAGGTGTGTGGTGCCAACCCGCAATACACCTGAGTTAAGTGGAGAAGGCCACAACGGGCTGGGAAGTCGTATATTCTCCAATTCTCAATATTAATTTGCGAAATAAATAAAGTTTTTTTTTTAATGTTATAGATGCAAGAGTTCCGGAGCGAAGCGACGGTACCCGGCTAGTTTAATTATATTTGCATTATTATGTGTATGAGAATTATATTGTAAGGAAGTACAGATAGGCCTAACGTACGTTGTTTGGATGAATGTACAAAAAAAAATCATTTAACTCTTCTACTTGTAGTGTAAAAAAAATAAGATATAAAATTTAGAAAATTAAGACGAAAATATAAACCTAAAGAAATACTTCATTATTTTTAACTCTTTACCCCAAGGAACAAATATGTATTGATTAACATCTTACTTTTTTCTTTTGTTAGTTAACGTGCGATGATGAATTTAGCCTTTGAAAATATGATTGTGATAAAAATTTAACATCTAATGATGTAACATTGTGTGAACTTGGTAGATCTTCGTTGCCTTAAAAGTAAGTTTAGTACAGAAAGAGAATATAAAGTGATGAATACAGAAACGGAGAATAGAATAGTATAAACAAGGGAATTTTCACTAACTTTATTTTTATTAATTAATTCTCACCCATTAATTTGAATATTTGCTGAGCCTATCATCGAGGATAAATCTGGCTGATGAGTCTTACTAAGGACGAAACAGCCGTTCTAGATTCCCATCAGTGATGGCTTTTCTGCGCCATTGTCGTTTTTCATTTATTTTGTTATACAATGTGCACTTTAAAGCCTATTTGAATTAAACTATTTGGTTTTCAGTTTTTATTTAAATTCTTTAGCTGAATTCCTTTTGCACCTGACAGTTGTTAGGTCAAAGATTGTTTTAAGTTTTATGCTTCGATTATGCTCTGTATTATATTGATTCCTCTCTGTTTCTAAACTTTTACAGAACATATAAAAAGTGTGGGTGTTACTGAAGTACTTCCGCTCTCCGTGTAATGATTCTCAATATTTCGAGCGTGAAAAACATTACTGCAGCTCAGTCAACTTAAGTCGAGAATTTGAAATTTTTTAAGTTGACTGAGCTGAAATATGGAAAATATCATACGATATAAGTAAATATCTCAACCATTCCCAGTATTCTTATATATTTCTCAACTTGGCCTAACCTGCGTCATATCTAATTTATAATATTTACTCAATTTATATTCTTTAAAATATCTATTTCTGGAAAGTTTGATGGGAACCTTTCGTTAATGGAACTTTTATTTGTTTAAGTTATTATTAAATTTTACCAAAATACTTTTGATTGCATTTACTCTAATAACTGACATTAGGCTTATATCTTTATTATTCTTATTTTTTCTTTGGTTTGATTTTCTTCTCAATATTTATTTTTCCAAATAAGCACTTTGACCTAATGTCAAATAAAAGTTAAATAGAAACAAAGATGTCTTCTGTTAGCTAAGACTGAAATAAAGATTTTGATAAATTGACACTTGCTGAAATTTCGGTCTGTGAAATAGATTTGTGGAAGAAACCTTTTGTTGAAATGGATATCGATCCTGTACTGAGTAATATTACGTAATTTTATGTGTGTAGAGTTTTCAAGTACATTTTTCCACGAGCAAATGTCTTGACCGCGGTGGCCGGGGGCGAAGGCCCGGTCTAGGCGGTTTCTGTCGAGGTCAGCCACCCGTGTTTTACGGCGGCTGGATTCCCAGCAAAGCTACCTCGAGCTATCGTGGGATGACCACGCGGAAAATATTCCCTAAACACAGGCACCTGAAACTTCATTAGCTGTAAACCCGAAACCATTCGCTCTTAATTGGAAGTATCTAATGAAGGATTAGCAACCGATGAGCCGATAAAAAGCTCCGTTGTATAATCGTGGATTTGTCGTCTTGGATCATCATCATCATCAGTTCACTTTCCCTTGTTGCTCTTTGCTTTTCATCATGTGGATGAGAAATTTCTCACAAAAAAAAAATGTATGATGATTAAATGGTTTCTAAGGTTTTTGACGAATTATCATCTTCATCACTTATCTTGATTTTTCAAAATTTCATTTTTAATAGGAAGAAATTGTATATTAAAATTTCCTACATTTCTTTAGTTTCTTGATTTATTTCTTTCAAGTCTTGATTAGTTACGAAAGAAATTTTGATGTCGTTGAAAAGAATAAATCCAAATTTACCTAAATAAATATATAATTCTTCAATTTACATTGCTAAATTAAAATTAAAATATAAAGAAAGAAAGGAAATTTATCATAAATATATGTAACTTATGTATGTTGCATGTATGTATGTATGTAATGTCCGTTTTTGTTACGAGGGCCTTCAACGCTTTTGCGCATGCGTCAGGTCTCCTTCGATTTCTTCAAAATAGGGGTGAGGAGAAATAAAGAGGGAATGTTTACTTTTTATCAGTGTTAGTTTACTAGTAGCTGCGTTCTATTTGCGCTTTTCGGGAAAGAATAAATACTATTGCAAAAATAACAGATACTAAAAAAAAACACAGGTCTTAGGAAAGTGCCCATCTCAGCGTATCACCCCTTTGCTGGGTAGAATCGTCCACCACTGCTAGTTCTCGCTTTTGAAACCGAACAGCATGTATGTATGTTGTATGTATATAAATAATAGTAAATATTTTCATTCTCTCCTTACATCTGCAAAGAAAAAAGAATATTTCTGAATCTGTACAAAATTTGTCGTATAAAGGAATTTAATGTAACAATAAAACTGTTCAAACTAATTAGTTTAAATGCTAACTATTTCATTGTAATTCGATGTCCCTAACTACGATATACATTAAGACTTAATCAGATGATTGGAAATGTAGCCTAATTCTGATCTCCAAAATTTTATAACCTATGAATTTTTTTATTAATTTTTCTTTTTAGATTCAAAACATTTCAACAGATCTGGCATATTTATTTATTTGACTTAACTTTATAAGGAAAAAAATATACATCAACACAAACATACTTAACAGGAGGACGAAATTGATGATGATGATAAAATAACATCTTAATTAATGACTCATTACGTATTAATAAATCTAAAAAAAAAAAGTAACATTAAAAAAAAGCGCATCGAAGTATAGAGCAGTCAACGTACCTGTAAACGGAAGCAGCTACAGGAATTCCATCTCATCTTTATGGATTTTTGGTGTCGTGACCCTTAGCTGAAGGTGCATAATTAAACTTGGATTACGGGCTATAAATTTTTGATTGCAAAGCCTAATTTATAGAAACGACAGTTATTAATACTGCTTCAGGTCACTTCAGCGAAACGTAATTATCATCTTATTATTAAAGAAGAAAATGAATGGATAATTTCAGTATCTAATGAATCATTGAAATATATATCTCTTTTTTTTTTCAATTTACAGTATCTTTATATATCTCAATGTCATAAGTTAGAAACTGCTCAAAAACAAAAGAAAAATAAATCTTAATGTTTAGATTATGAAAAAAAAAATGATAATAAATGCTCAAGAATATTAATAAGATTAGATAACTACATTAGGATAATAGTTAGTGACTACACAACAATCGGATCTCCATTTGAAATAACATTTACTTATAACAAAATTATAGTTATTTAAAATATTAGAATGAAATATTGTAATTTAAAATTTAAAAACTTCTTCACGAAAATTTGCCATATCCCATGGAGGTGAACTTACTTTTTCCATTACGAACGTAACAATTAAACCATTCTTTTCTGATAAATAATACATTTAGTCGATATTTCGAAAAATGTACCTTCAAATACGATCACCTAATAAACATCTCATTGCCGAGAGATGTAATGCCTCTCAATTAAATTTGAAAATTAATAGGAAATGCCGGAATTTATTTGTTCTTTTTTCAGTGATTTATAATTAAAAATAAAAATAAATATTGTAAGTTTCCATTGTATTAACCCGCGGCACCATCTGTTTCTTCAGGGCTCAATATGATACCCTCCGATTTCAAGATTTTCTAGCCTAATGTTCATTCCATTACGAAACTAAATTAATAAATCGTGCTCGCTTCTCATGTCAACCTAGCTTCTAAAAGTTGTGACTTATTTTAAATCATATAAATGTAAAATAATGCCGCTTTTTTTTTTGTAATAACTGTAATAAACAATTTAGTAATATATTTTTTTACGAAAATGTATGAAATTTTTTTTTTTTTTTTTAGTTTGAGAGCATTAGAAATGGTTCTACATCATTTTTTTGTAATAAGTACAGTTTAAAAAAAAAAAAAAAATTAGTCTGTGAATGGATCTGTAGGGGCTTCTCTTGTTTAATCTTATGTGACATACACATCACATATTATGAACACATCTAGTTTCATGAATACATATTTATTTATCTATCGATTTTTCCATGCATATTAAATTCCGAATCCTTTTAAAAAGTTAAAAAAAACTTTTGCATATATCTTATGAAATTTCATAATCGACTCAAAAGTAAAATTAGATTATAAATTAAAACACTAAAACACCATAGTCACGTGACGTTTCGTCCAAATTTTTGGACTTCTTCACGTTAAGCTGCGAAGTTTGTCTGATTATGTTGTGTAATGAAGGTGGGTGGCAGAGAAGCCAAGCACTACGACCGGAGGTCTATTTGGTCTCTGATTAAATACTCCTCAATAATTTGGTTGAATATTCCACTGTTTATAGATGGGGTGGTCAGAATATACCATGATTCTTTTAGGGCAAGGGCGAATATATTGGCTGGTTTATTTAATATTTTTATACGTACAAAATCAGGCTCATAATTAAAAATTATTTTATGTTTATATATTAATCATTTATCTACGTCCTCATTTTTATAGTTAACATATGCTGGTATCGTCTTTTTTGATAATTTCTGGGTGGTATAATCAATGTAACTATTTTTACAATGTTTCCATGGGATTTGATATATGACATTCCGACTTTCCATTATTTCTTCTTTGAGTTTATTTTATGAGAAGTCGATTTTCCTATTAAATCTATTTACCAGCTTTATGTTATGTTGTTTTAATACATTTTTCATATTATTATTGATTTCTTTTATGTATGGAATTATTGCATTTTATCTTTATCTGTTGTATCGGTTTTAATGTGTTTTAATCACCGAAAATTACTTTGGAAATTTTTTGTTTTTATTTATGGAAATACAAGTGTTTCCATATTACTGTAAAATTCAATCTCAGATTAACTTTTTAATAAAAAATATCCGCGTGCATTGTTTCATTGTTAAGATTTAGTAAAATTTTATTACAATTAACTCTTTCTTTTGTTTCCTTTCATATCAACAATTTTCTGACTTTTAATCCAAATACATTTTAGAAACGTTTTGTTATGTTCACGTTCTATGATAAAATTATGACAACTTCCTTTCTTGAAATTTAATCGGTCATCAATTTGAAAGTAACGGTTTATTAGAGTTTGATCACAACTGTTGTCCGATTGTAAATGAACAGTATTTGGTTGATTACGAAAACTCCTACGCAACACTTCTCTCTTTTCTGCTAAGGTAATACTGAAGATAATACTACTGATCAAATCAGCGGGAATAAACGAATGCAATTGAAACGTTAAGAAACACTTCTTGATGATTTAGTTTGGAACGTTCAGATTCCTTTATTATACATTTTCAAAGTTTCTATATTGTGGATAGTTTGATAGTTTTTTTGGTTTCAAAATCAAAGCTTTTATTTTCCTGACTAAAAAAGCAGTGTAAATAGAGGGAAGGTACATTTTAGAAAACGTTAACAGTGTTTCATCATTCTATACAAGCGTCATCTTTGTTTGAGTATTGTCTGATGAGGAATTTTCATCTTCTAAGATCTTGTGTAGATGCATATCATGATTGTGAAGATGCAGAGTTCACAGGCAGGTTGAAAGGGTGAGCGAAAAGGGGAGTCCTACACGGAGGCTGCATCGCTTCGTTTTTCCCATGGAGGTAGGGGTCACTGCGGGGTCGGGGTTAGCGCTTGGTCGCAATCGTGAGGATTCAATTAGGTTTGATGGTCATAATGTTTAGGCGCACTCTCTACGCCGAACGGTGTTAGCAATGCGATTGCGCGGCTCACCGTCCTAGCGGAGTGGTTGCAGCATTCCATTCCGGTGTGATGTACGTGGAAATGGAAGAGCCTTCGTTGCCTCGGGCCATGGCATAAAGCAGAGGCCAGTACTGCACACCGTTGTCAGCTGCTTCCCAAACAGAGCTTCACTGCCAAAGAAACAATACGACAAATCAGACGCCTACACAAAGTAAGCCTTTTTCTCATTACAAAACTCTGTAGGATATTTTTGTATCAACATTCTACTTTTTATAAACCTTTACTTCAGATTTTAGCTATGTAGATAACTAATTTTAGAATGTTTCTAGCAACTTAGCAATTAATATCCTTAAATAATTACTATAATAACTTATTATTAACATTTACTTATAACAATCTAATTTTATTTCATGTTATTTATTACAAGAGTCACGTATTTCAAACGAGCTGTATTTATATTGTATAGGACATCTATTATAATACTAAATATCAATTATTGTAATTGATGCCAAACTGTTACAGTATCGTTTGTATTTTAAATTTAAACCAGTAGAAAAAATCTCATTAAATATGGATTCTAAACTTATATATGTTAAAGAGAAAAAGTTTTCATCAATGTATACAATTGATCTGTCGTCAATTATAAATCTACCTTAGAGTGTATTATTATCAGAGTTCATTTTTAATTAATTGCAGAACAATAACTAAACTCATATTGTGCTTGTTATCATTTAATGAAATCTTTAATATCTAATAAATTAATTTATAAATACATTTTCACCCAAGAGCATGTTGAAATTCTGTAGTTATTACATATACTTGTTTATTTTTTTCTTCTTTCGCATTATCTGTAGTTATCTATTGCATGTTACAATATAACATTCATGGAGTATTACACTGAGCTTGATGAAAATAAACAACTAAGATTCTTCTAAAAGGTTTCAACAAGCTTTAAATTGATAAGCTTAAATTTTGTAAGTTTTGTTGCATTATGATTTCCGTAAATAAAGATCAGTAAGCCTTGCAAATTAATAAGAAATGCCTTACAAAATGGTACAACGAAGAATCTGCACAAAATCTATCCTAAATCTCTGTCCTCTTTAAAGCCAAGACAAATGCTGCTTTCTGTTATATATAACAATAAAAACTCAGCTTCTATGAACTGCAACAAATTTTCTGACTAATTTGTTTGTAGCTGAATTTTTAGATACGGTTTAAGTAGGCCTACAAATAGACGTAAAATCTAGGAATAGCTGGAATTTTTTTTTTTTTTTTTTTTTTTTGATCAGTCGACAAATATCTACCCATAAAAAAGACAAATAAGAAAGGCACATGGAAACAAGAAAGGTTTCGCACCCTGAGCTATCACTGATACGAAAATATGGGACGGCCGTTTCGTCGTCGTATGTCAAATAAACCCATGATGATGGCTCAGAGAGGTACGGTACTAAGGACCACGGAACTAGCTCTGACAACGTCAGGTCGAAGCTAAAGTTCATCTCGTTTTCAATTTGCAGACGGCTTACAAAATGACGCAATGTATCCTTCCACCATAAGGAGCACAAGATGTCAGTATCAATATATTTGTTAAAATGGAATTCAAGATGGTTGTGTTAAAACAATTTTAGGGGAAAAAAATATCTAAATTTCGTCCTAAGTTTTTTTAAATATCTAGATTTTAAGAATAAAAATTCACAACAATGAAGCTTTTATTGAAAATATCAAATTATGAACAGAAACTTAGAAATAAAATTATGGTTTTGTCATTAAGGCAGAATATTTTTTTTTTTTATTAGTTCCTAATATTTCTGTTGTGTCGTTCATTATTTGTATAGATACATAACCCACATATTATAAATATATATTGGCAAAGAAATATTTATATCAAAAACTTTTGAATGTATTACTTTAGAGAAATTTTATTACAATTATTTACAAAGACATATTATACACACACACAATATCTATTTATTAATTCATATATGATTTTTAGAATCCATCTAAATTTTTTTTTTAGTTCAGGAATTTGGAAATTTGGAGTATTTCTACAAACTTTAATCTAAAAGATTCATTCCTCCATTACTTTTATGATCTATGATAAATGATTTTAATATTTGTATTCTATATTATATCAAAAAAAGAATTTTGTAGATACCTATTATCATATACATAATTATTATTATATATATAAGGCCAACAGCAATCTATTTAATCCATTAGAAAAGAAAATATCTTTTTTTCCCCCTTGTATAATAGATTTAAACCTTTTTAATTCCTTGTATAATAGATAACCTTTTTTTTTTTGTTAAGTTTTAGTCTCCATTTCTGAAATGAATAGTTGATATTCATTGACAATCATACATTTTTTTGTTAAGTATCTGAATCCAAGATCTCCCATCATTCGATGTAATGTTGCTCTGGGAATTTCGGGCAAATCTGGATTGTTATGTAGGCTACTTCCCTAAAAATTTTATTTACAGTTGGAACTTCATTTCGGAAGAAAAATGAATGTATTATCCGTCGAACAGCTGTTTTTACAAAATCATCATACCGTGGATGAGAAGACAACTTACTTGATTGGCAGAAGTTTAGCGAACGACGAATCTTTTTCTTTACTGGAGATTTGAATTCTCCCCTTTTCTTGAACTCCGACTTCATTGAATACTCCGTTCTCACACTGACTCCAGTTAACTCACTAACCATTTCTATTATATCTTCTTTGGTTTTCTCTTTATTACTT
>JAFIDM010001028.1:30020184-30041368 GCA_023159025.1 Thereuonema tuberculata | reverse complement strand
TTGGTCATTTCAGGAGAGTTTATATTTGTTTTGAAATAAAGTAAGCAGCAATTATATATTTTATATATTGCTAACTGACAACAATATACAAACAAGTAAGAAAAAATTGTGCTAAAACATAAAATTAAGGGCGACCCATGAAAACCTAAACCTCACATAAGGAGCTTTAGAGGATGATCCAGAACTGTCCACCGGAAAAAGTTTGGGAATTTTTCCTGGACAACTACTGACTCGATCGACTTGAAATTTGGATATGCTTTAGTTTAGAGCCGTGTTTCCCAACGTGGGGCGCACGCCCCACAGGGGGGCAATTTGATTGTTAAGGGGGGCAATTCGAAAATGGAGCAATGTTGTTGTTTCTTTTTTTTTGGTTGTGAAAGTAAAGAAAAATTTAGTTTTTTTTTTTAAAAAAATTTCTTTTTGAAAGTTATACCTAATTTGGTGGGGCATAGCATACTTAAGATACTTTAGGTGGGGCACAGCACAAAAAAGGTTGGGAAACACTGGTTTAGAGTGTCTACTATACAATCTATATTAGATTGTACGGTCTACTATATAACCGTACCTATAACAGTTTGAAGCACAATGGACTTTTTGTTTGCGGGAAAAAACAGTTGACTCTGTCCGCATTTTTCCGGATAGGCAGAAATAAATATCCCATTTAGGCCTCTGAACACGATGGTGAACTCCGTTTGCCGATCCGACCTTCCGTTCGGAAGTTGTTAGAGGGGGAGAGGATCAGACTCGGACAGACGGACGGACAGACAGGACAAATGCACTTTTATGGACTATACATAATAGCAAGAGTATTGCATCTTGTAATATTGTATAAAACTAAGTACTGCATAAAAAAATCATTTCTAATTCTCTTCAAACTAAGATACTAAACTCAGGATTTATTGTAGTTTTGGGGATTGAAAATTTATGGAAGTTGATCTTTTAATTTAATAAGGAAATTCGTAATAGCCTGTTCTTTACGTCTTTCTACAGTAAATGAAGAAAACTAAAACTTGTTCTTCGCAATCATAATGCAAGTCAATGTTTTCAAGGATCAACCAAGATTAGCATTGTTTGCTGGGACATCGTAATGATTATTTGACAATATTTGTGAGGCTTTTCAGAACAAAAAAAATATCAGTACCACGAATATATTTCAGTGCTCTTATATAGAACAACATTGAACTTGTTGTCATGCATCGCTAATTACAAAGTAACATAAAAAACCCACATTGTGGTTTGGTTATGGGCAGAACTAGTAAAGAAAATATAACTTATAGACCTAATCTGAAAATCAACATCCCTTTAACTTATTAAATTAAGCATAAAAGAAATCGAGAGAATAAAAAAAATATAGTAAAAAAAAAATAATACAAAAGCTTTAAATGTTAGTCAAAGTAATTTTATTAGTTTAAAATTTTGTTTAATGAAGTTGTTTGAATAAAATACTCCTTAATCCGTTTAAAAAAAATTCAGATTAATTACTTCAATTACTTTTGATATATTTACATGTAAAATAACCTTTTGAATCGTAGGTCCGTCAGTGCACATCTTGTAGGTCTATTATACAAGGTATCGTGCGTTATGGCGATAATGTTGTCTAACTACTCTGAAACAGAAATTATTATAGCAGCATAGGTAGTCTCTATTAAAATCTGATTTTTATAACTTTTTTTTTCTAATATCTTTACTAACCTTCACGCAATAAATCAAAACTATCCACCTTACGTTTCTACTTGTTGCATTAGAATATTATTATTAGTATTATTATCCACAAAACATAAATAACATATAGTCTAAAATATAAATTCAGTTCAAGTTTAGATCTCAGATTTGATGGCATAGGAAACTTTTGTTAAATTACAGAATTAAGTAAAAAAATTCCGATTATTCAAAATGGACATTATTATTAAGAATTTGTGCTGCTGTAATTTTAAAAATTAATAGAGTAGTTTAGAATTTTCTTTGTTTGTTCTGATTTCTCAGGAGTAAAGTCATACAAAGTGTAATATTAACTTAGACTATTTGCACAAAGCTTACGTTAATAGAATTATAGCGAAAAACTCTGGAAAACCTGGAATCAGTGTGAATCAAGTGATGCGAAAGTTAAGGAAATATTTCTGTTCAATATTTTTTGCAAACCAAAATATTATTTCACTATCACCTTCTAAATACTTCAGTAATCATTAATTTTTATGTTTTTTTGGCCTTGGGATGTAACCTTGCAACAAATTTCAAAACCAAGAATTATACGGAAAATGGTAATTTTGTTGTTATTCTGTTATCAGCATTTTTGGATTTTCTGAATAATACTTTTGTTGTACTTTTCTACCAAGAGATTCCAGTAGAAAAATTACAGAACAAGTGAAATGGAAAAAGAAGACCAAGAGTAATTACTGTATATTGGTTCCTGAATCTCGATTAGCAGCTGCCTACTAAGTATTGAACATCAATTCAACCTTCAAACGGAAAAAAAAGAGGAAAAAGAGGGAAAAAAAGCCAATCTACTTCTGTGAATAACGTTTGTCTAGATTGAAATAATGAGGAAAAGGTGGTGTGTTGTTTCGTGCTTCCATGTAAAGCACCTCTTTCTTTTCCACAGCGAACGAGATCGACTTTGACCAAAGAGAAGCGCGTTTTTGTGCCTTTGGAACAAGTTCAGGAAAGCACTTGGACTTCAATCATCTGCCTTGTTACATTAAAAGAAGAAGCGTTAGTGTGAAACGAGAACCATGGGAAGAGAGAAGGAAAAAAAACGCCAACCAGATGGTTGTAGGAGATGGTAATCTCTTCAGCAATAATGAGCAAAGTATAAGCTTAAAGAGAGATACAGGTGTCATGAGGCAGAGGTTTATGTTTCCCCCTTCTACCAAATACACGACCTTGGTTTTCTTCCCAAACTGTACCACGCTGAGATTTCGTTTTTAAATAAAAGGCAGAATTGAAAAGATTGGTCGAAAGAATATTGCCGAAAATATTTGAGATTCATTAATAAAAAAATTAATGTACATTTTACAAAGTCATAAGTCATATAGATCTCTGCATAAGGATACAGTAATCTAAATAATTATAAGTATAAAATTGTTTGTAATTTATAAATATTCCTGAGAAAGTAGCATTCAAACTTTCTTATTGATGAGAAGTATTTCAGTGTGGAAATCTTTTGGAAGACAGGCATTTACGTATTTTGTTTTGTTTTTATTTCTTCCAATGATACGAAAACAGTTTTGTTAAAGAATTGGTAAGAAAAAGTGATTGTAACATTTTTTTATCATTATTATGATTATTTTTGTAGTTTATAAAAAAAAATATCAAAATGTTTCAAATTAGATTTAGTTCTTTGTATGGAGTCTTTGATACCAGTGAGATGTGATCTAAACCTTTTTGGGGAAAAAAAATAGTTGGAGTTCACTATTATCCTCTCCCTTTAAAGCCCCCCCCCCCCTAACCAATAAAGAAAAGGTCCAAAATGTTGAAGTTCTTCTTTTTCCCGGTGAAATGAGGAGAGTATTAAACCTCTTTGTCCTACCAATGATTTAAACAGTTTGACAGACCTTTTATACATTAAGAAGCATATCCATGTCTTAAGTTTTTACGTGTGCTAAATTTGATAGTTTAAAGTTCAGCCTGCACACAAGAATAAAGCATAAATTTAAAACACTAAAAGGTCCTGAGCTTTCACTGAGGAAGCCTCGTCAAAAGTGAGGTGAAAGCTCTGGATATTTTAGTGTTTTAAATTTATGTTTTGTTCTTGTGTGCAGGTTGAACTTTATAATATCCATGTCTTTTGGGAATGAAAGAAATATCCATGTTAAAGAAACTTTTTATTCGATAAAGAAATAGGATTAAATATCCCAACAGGATTCTTACAATAAGAAGAGATTAGAAGAATTAAAAAGACAAATGACGAGAAAGAAAGTTTGAAGTGAATTGATTGTGATGAAGACTTAAACAAAAGCTCTAAGCTGTAAACTAAGATTCTATATTTTGCTTTACTAAGATTCCCGAAATAGTAATTTCTGAACTAGGCCTCTTTTACTTCACCGTCTTTTGTCCTTGTCTCTAATTGGAACGAGATTTGTTTAAGGTACTTTTGAGGAATTTCCCCCTTCAAATTTGTTCAGAGAAAGTGGGTCTGTTGTAGATGGTAAAGGGAGAACGTGTTTTTGCTGCAGACTTCATTATGCAGACCCATGAGCGTTTGTTGACTAACGTCACCGAGACGATGGCGTGGGAGATGAGCACCTAACGACCCACCCACTTTTTCACACACAGTAAAATGGACATTTCCCCCTTTGAATCTAAAGAAAGACTTTGAAGGAAACAATGACGTCCAATGCAGAAATACGAATAGTAAAAGAGAAAAAAATCGTAACAAAAGATGCAAAACTTTTATCTAAGATTGCTGCTAACATCGTGCAGCAGTATTACTTTCTTTAAATAAAGAAGGTAAAAAATCGAATTTACACTGGATAATGAACCAAATAAATCTCGTTTACCAATGGTTAATGATCCAGAATCTTTCACCTAAATCTCATTTTTACGGAGCTTTTATTGGTTTTCCAGTTTATAGTATTTTCAACAAAGAAGGTTTAGAAACGACATCCTCAGTCCTTCCATGTGTCTCTTCAATTGGTGAAAGATTTACTTCAAAGACTATGAAGTCTTTCTTTGTTGGTGATGGAAAGAAGTCGAAACATTTTATCCAGTTATTGGAATTAAATCTAATCGGTCATTACGGACCAATTGAGAAAAGCTAATACACTTGCTTAAAAAAAATTTTTTAATTTTTAAAAAACTAAAAAAAAACTCTTTAAAAAACATGAAATTGAGAAAGGTTTCAAACTTAGGTTTCAACCTGTGAACAGATCTTCCTCAGTGAAATCTTTTTTTAAGTAAGTGTGTTAGCTTTTTTTAAATTCGTCCGTAACTGTTAAAATTTTACCTCTAATCGATTATTATAGGAATATTCTGGAAGACGAGTTGGATTTGATCAACCACTGATATTTTAAAATTCTCCTAAATGAACCGTTTCAACAATCCCATAAAAAATCAAATTTATCAGCACAGTAGGGCATCATATCCCGGAATGGTCGTAAATCTTACTCCTGATTGGATAATATAAAACAATAGTTTAGCTTAAAATTCAGAAAGAAAACATTATTTTTTTCCTTTGCCTTAAGGTTTCTCACTAGGATCCATTATCAATTTTGGCTTTTCTCTGATCTTGAAAGAAATAATAAGTTACTAAAACTATGTTGCAACTTGGAATATCCTGTAATCGATTTTTCAGTTTATCTTTGAAGGAAAGTATAATTTAATCTTATAAATTACAAATTCGAAATTTTGATAGGTGTCATTTACATCAAACTTACTCTGCAGTTCAGTCTAACTAAGCAATTTCACTAAACCACAGTTCAGTAATAAATTAACTACTTGAATCAAAGAAGAAGAGAATTATGTATGTGTAGACGAATTGTAAATTAAGGACACCTATAGCTTTTTTTTTTTTTTTTTTAAAGAGTGTCTCAAAAACATCTTCAATTCTCGAATACATTCTCAACTTTAGAATCTCATTTTAATGATAAAGTTCGGAACTAGGAATATCAGCAAACTAATTGTCTTCAAGATTTTCTCGAATAATTATAATTTTAATCAATATTTCAATTAAAATAAAATTAAATTCATAGGAATAATAGCATCTCTAAGTCAGTTAAGATTTTTTTAAATTAAAATTTATGTAATCTATTTAAATTCACAAACCGATTAATGCGGAACTTTATTTATCTATATATATATATATATATAATTGGATCTGAAGAGATTAGGCAATCAAAAGTAAAAAATCCCCTTTCACCATCTGTATTTAATACAACTCCGAACTTTTAGCCAAAATTTAAATAAATTTTAGGAGAATATTAGCAACGCCAGGTGGAATATTATTAGTCTACTGTTATCATTTACAAGTACTCGTTTTTATAAAATGACAAAATTCTATGAAACAAAAATAGAAACGATTTTTGTTTAATTTTAAATACTTAACAAAGGAAAAAAGTTATTAATAAAAAAATATTATTGTTATCAGTTATTTTTTGTAGATAAGTACTTGACAACATGTTCTGTTGATCATTTGACGTAAATAGCATTTTGAACAGTAACCAAATAATTCTTAATACGACTAATAATTATGATATCACTTATTACAAATGGATATAGAAACAGAATTTATAAAAATAATAGCTGGAAAATATTAATCTAAATATTAATCTCTTTAGTTAATTTGAATAAGATTGGTTTTGTATTGAAATCGAATCTATACCTAACTCCAAAGAAATCTTATCAGTCGAAATGTCAGTGTGCAACGTGGAACATTATTGTTTCATGCATTGAACAGCGTTCCTGTAATTGTTCTATGGGACAGTAATTGAAACAGGGTCATTACCACATACTCATCTATACACATTGTAACACTGTCTCTTTTGTGTTGGATCCAGCGTCTGCTAGGTGCTGCGTCACCGTCCTTTCGGCTTCGTCTAAACTATAATTTGGTGGCCTGTGGGCCGCAGAGAAGGGGGGGGGGGAGGGGCAGTCAACGCAAATTTACGGTATCCTGTCCCTACAAAATACTGTACAACCCTCCAGGTCTTCCCTTTTTTTTGTATGTGTGTCTGTATCTATATTAATATTTTCCTCCCTGTATTCCGTCTCGAATTGCAATCAATGTTTCTTTCAGTTGTGGTGTCGGAATTCCATTCCAATGAGGTCTCTTCTCTGCACGCGAATAAAAAAAAAAGGCCAAAGCAACGGCTGTAATAGGTTTCGTTCAATGCCACTCCTGCTTCAATTCACTGGCTAAAACATAACCATCCGTAAAATGTTGTGTTAAATCTACTTTTATGTACCTATATTCCATGGTTCATTGAAGAGAATAGATTAATGTCTTCTGTGAATTGATACATCTAATAGATTTCTCGAAGGCACCAAAGAGAATTAACACAGCCATCTTTCAAACGCCATTAAATGGATATTTTAAGCATTCCAGCACGCAGCCTCTCTCCGGAAATCAATTCATTTTCTGTATAGAATAATGCCGATATGACCTTTAGGCTTATTGCAAACGTAAGGTTATTACTTCACTAACTGTCTGTGGTGGAATTTAGTTTAATTAATTTAAGTCGTAATTCCTGTATATTTATAACAACTAAATTAACATTAATCAGCAATTAAAAGAATTAAAAAAAACATTATAATCAAGCGATTGATATTATAAATTAATTTACATCAAATGGAAAATAGAATTACAGGTACGCCTCACTTTACGACCGAGTTCCGTTCCGACGACTACGTCGTTAAGCGAATTGGTCAGTAAGCGAGGAGCTTGCGCCAACAGAAATTATAAAATTATAAAAATTATGCAACAATCTTCAAATTTATTCATAAAAAGACACGCATATGTACATATTATCATTTGTTTATTTGGTTTTCTGGAGCTGTAGAGGGTCCAGAATAAGGGAGATGACGACGATGAAATAGAAGTTTTATCTTCAAGGGCGGAGATCGTAAGTGCGAATGGTCGTTAAGCAGATAGGTCGTAAAGTGAGGTGTAACTGTACTTACAAAGAATAAAATGACACTGAAATACAAATCATATGGATTTTATTTTTTAAAATATGAAAAAAAACTGAAAGATTTTATCACATAAATTTTTTTTAAGAAAAAATTTAAATATAGGCTGATGCATTGAAAAAAAATTGTAATTAAATAGAAAGGGGGGGGGGGTTGCCATTATTTCAATGAAATGATGAAACATGTTGTGAGTAGATTTTATGGTGTGTATCTATTTGCAAGAAATAAATTATTATTGTAATATCCCTATAAGACACATTTTTTTTTAAGTGATCATTTAATTAGGAATGAAATTTTAATATATTAAAAAAGTAAAATGAAACATTTCTCAAAAAAATTGGGAGTTAATAACATTTTTTTGTGCTGTACTTTTCCCTTCGTAACTGACTATAACACAGGAATTGAGAATTTCTTTTCTAAACTTTGAGACAAGAAAAAAAAGAATAAAAAAAACGAATGTTTGTAAAGAATATTATGAACTAATAATTATTATAATCACGTATCTGATGAACGCTGTCAAAAAAAATTTCATTAATTAAAAATAAAAAAAAAATCTTGAAATTAATAAACATCATTGTTTAATATTCCTATAGCTAGGAAAGTATTCAAACATTATCATATCTACTTTACCAAATATAATTACCGTAGCTAAAAATAGACAAAAACAAAGAAAATCAATGGCAAAAATATAAATGGAAGATTAAAACAGTAAAAAAAAAAATAATTGTCGATTTGTTCATTGTTGGGATTATATGATTGGCTATGACCAACTCTAGAAGAAAGAAATTTTTTTATAAATTTAGATTCATCTCTACATAAACTAATATTATAATATCTACAATATATTACTAATACTATATCACCTAACGTTAGTTTGCAAGAAATCACTTTCCTATGTTTAATTATTAAAAATCTTTGGCTTTACAAACATAGAAATATACTTTTTCCTTGGCAGTGTCGGGATTCGAATCTATAACCTCTGCTTTTTCAGTATATCTTTCATTTCATTTCAGTTTTCTTCGTAGCTTCTAAAATTACTTGATTGAATTGTAAATTCTTTCTTTTAAAAATAACACAACACTCAAATAATAAATTATTATTATTTTTTAAGTTTCTAAAGAATGGATAAAATAACTAATGATTTTGGTAATTGATTTATTTTTTAATTTGAAATGCAAATTTTATCTACTTTTTTTTTCATTCGTCACGTTTTTTCCATGTTTGCTATTGATTTCATGCGTCGTGTCTTCGCCCTTTGCCACTAGAGGTCGATGCGGGTGAGAAGCGCTAAGAATTACGGCTTCACACAAATAATTGTTTTTGGAACAACCTCTAAATTTCAGAGACGGCTTAGCACAGCTTGAAATCCACGAATCTACGCATCTACGTATGTTAAGGAAATTCAAAAACAAACCTTTTAAATTATATCATTTAATCTTAAATTTCTATAAAAGAATTTTCCAAATTTTGTATTATCCAGAGGATTGTTTTCTTTACTGGCATTTAGATAGAGTGTAATGTAAATTTTGATTTAATTAAAAAAATTTATTGAAATTATCTACATATTAACATCAGATAACATATTTATTTTGGGTAGCCTTTTTATTTCTTTCTCACGATAGAGACCTTACAATTAAACAAAGATGCTGATAAACAAACTTAGCAGCTTCTTATGCAGTAGTGATGATTTTTTTAATTTAAGAAGACCTATAACTTTTTCTTCTTTTCTGAAATCTACTACTTCGGTAAGAAACAGCAGTCCTGGAATGACAACTTGTAAACAACAGGTCTAACTTATTGTTATTTCTCGATTAAATATATTTTTCAATTTCAGATTTAAAATTTAGGTTGGGATTATTTACTTACAATTGATTTCAAATAAAAAGCGATTTTCTTTCTAATGTATTGACTGTTGGATTTCGTATTATGATTTCCTAATAGCGTTATATAAATTCTTTTATTATGTGACAAATGTAAAACCTGAACAGCTCCCTATATTTCGAAGTTTCTGAAAATGGAGTATAATTGGGAGCAGAGTATTATCTTATTGTTGTTGAATGGCAATTTCTTAATATCACTGCACTACCTTTTTAATAACATTGTTAAGTGCTGTTCGACTATAATACAATCTTTCCTAGAACGCACTGTTGAAGTGTTATTGAACTAAATCTTTTTAAAATTGCTAGAACTCATTATTAAGTATTGTTGAAGTAGATTGCTCAGAAGCACTGTAAAATATTTCTGAAAACCCACACAAGATTTAAACTTTAGCCTACTTAAATTACCTCGTAAATTCGAGTAAACTTTTCAAAGTTATTATTTTGCGTTGTAAAAGTTTTTTGATTATTTTTCAAAATTCAAAATTGGAAATATTGAACAATGATAATTCTATTGTTGCATATCACTTGAAATTGTAAGTTTTGTTATGTGTAATTCGTATCATAACGGATTCTTAGTAGAGGAAGAAGACATATTCTTTTCCTCATGTCTGGGAACCTGAAGATGTTCACCGTAATGAACGAAATTTTGTTATTAGTAAAGAAGATGTTTTTTAAGAGGTTTTTCAGTGTTAAAATGATCATTTCGTTTACAAATGTAAATTATCTCAAGTATTGATAACAATGTTATTTTTAACAAATTGTTTTCTTTTCTTTTCATTTTATATTCCATTATATTAAAATATTTGAAGTAACTTAAATATTACACATTGCAGGGAAAAACATTCACGTTTAAATATCAACATTTTATATATTTAAGCGAAAATACACATTCAAGTTGAAGTAATTCAGTGAGGTGTTTCACAAAGATTGTAACTGACCAACCTCACTTACAAAACCTGTTTTTAAGACTAAAGAACAGTCCTTAAACTAAGAAATAAAAAAGAAAAGAAAAAAAAGTAAAAAGTCTATATTCGAGAAATTCCTCGAAGAGATGATACAAACACATCAACTTCCTTCTTTAAATGCCTTCAGGAAATATTAGAAATACAAAGCGGAAAAATTTAGTTACAATTAAAATAAACGAACAGGGAAAAATCATGGACATCTTCTTAAATAGATTTATGTATTTATTTATTTTCCTTAAAAGTTAATCAATTTGTGCCAACTGTAAAAAATGAGTTTAATAGATATAATGACTTGTAAATGTAGTTTGTATATCTTATTTCTAATTCATGTTTTAATTCATGGATTTGGGCTTGGGATTCACTGAAGTCACGAAAAGAATTCGTTGAAAAATGGTAAATTAGATTGAAACTAGTTGGATTGTCATTGGTACAGGAAAAGGCGTCGCTTTCCCAAATTCTTATGACGCACTTCATCGAACGAGAATTATGTACCGACATTTCCCCAGTGAATCAACAGAGAATATAGATTTCTTTATCGGTGTGAAATCATATCGTCAACCCACGATGAGTATCTCACTAATACAACGATATTTTTATCTAATATTTTGTTAGAAGCGAGATGTAAAAGTCCTGTTAAAGCTATCATGTGCTATTTATTCCCGTAATTTACTTAATAATAGTCTTTTCTGGAAATATCCTTCTTGTAAAGCATATTTCTGAATGGTTATAAACGATAGTTAATATCCCAGTAATTGAATATCGACTGAACAAAATTTACCACCGATTCAATGCAAATCATGGAATACCGGTAGTCATTAAGAAAAACGCAAAAATACTAAGTTATCTTTACTACTTAGTTACCTCTGGGGAAAAAAATGTGAGAATTATCTGTGTGCGACTAAATAATCAACAACTCACAATCTATTAAAAATCAATATTTATGAATTCTATTAGATGATTTCTTTTTTTTTTCGTTGTTTATAGCCTGCAATACTGTAATAAGTTTTTTCGTGATTACAATTCAAAGCCATTAAAAAAATTAAGAAGACTTATAAAAATTTATTTATTTATTTATTTATTTATTTATTTATTTATTTGTTAAGAACTAGAGAGTTGCTTGCTTTGTTCGGTTTTTTTCAAGATTATTTACACTGATAAAACATTTGAATATCTAAGTTTAGTACTTAGTTGCCTAACTTTTTAAGATGTAACGACTTTTAAGATGATCAAGTGTTTACTAGAAGACATTCCAGAATAGCTGTTTCACGCTCGTTAGCGATCGTCAGCCTGGAATCACCAGCAAACAGAGAGCTCTAGAGCAGTTTTCGCAAAGTAATGATTTTTTTTCTTCTATTTAAGTCTTTTTTACGAGTTTAAACTTTCTTTTATGCATTACTGAGATTGTATCGTTATAACTTATATTCAGAAACCAAGTCTGCTTTCTTCAATTTAGACATTTCATTGCAGTAAATTCCTTTCTTAAAATGTATTAATTCCTTTGTTTTGGAAAGGGAGGAAGAGGGAATAATAACGTCTCCATAAATTTAGAAAGAAAAAAAAAGTTAAAATACAATTTGTTACAAAAAAAAATTGTCATCAAATTTTGAGGAAGAATCTGCTTCAGGAAAAATATTAATGAAAAAATTTGAAATTATTCAATGTATTAAGCCTTAAGCACATGAAGAAGAAGAAACGAAAATCAAGAATCCTTTAAAAAAAAAAAAGAAAAAAAAAATCTCCTGATTATTAATGTCCTTTTGTTCTCTATTTCCTATTTTCTTTGTTTCCGCAACATCAAAAATAAAATAATTTCGTTTTGATTTGGATTAAAAAAAAAAAAATTTTTCTCGAATTTCAAACTGATATAAAATCTTTTATTAACAACGTATGTGAAAGGGTGAAAAATAAGCCTACAAAGAAAATTCTGTTCGTAGTGCGATGAAAAGGAAAGTATTAATGGTGTCGTACCTGTCTGTCACTACGTATGGAGACCATTAACTCAATTAAGGCAACGAAACAGCGTAGAATAGGAGAACAGATGATCAGCGCAATTACCGAAAAGAAGGAAGAAGATAGACGAGAAGAAAAAAAATGCGAAGAGAAAAAGCTTGGGATTCTACGGGTCATTAGGTAGAATCCCAAGGAGTTTATACCCTTTCCTAAAAGGAAACCATTTTAAGTGAAGAAAAACAATTCATTCGCTAATGATTTAAAAAAGCGATCTTCTCTTCACTTTGCCTGTAAATCTGCTCTTCTGTTCGTATTCACTTGAATTACAATAAGCATTTCTTAGAATAGATATTATTAGAGCAAAATGAAGTAGAAGAAATTACGAATATGATTTACGAATATATATGTATTGTAAGTAGAGAATGCATTGAAGTTATCATATATTGAATATACGTGACTATGATAATGATAATATACTTGTTAATTAGAATTGGATATTATTATTAGACGTAATCACGTTTTTAAAGATAGGTTCAAAGGATATTTATTTATAATACATTATAAAGAATTTATATAGATTAATATTTTTGTTGTATTTTAGTGTTGTTCAAACTATTTTGATTTTTGATGTTATTAGAAACATGCTAATTTGTGTTTCTTAAACCATAAGTGTTATTTATTTTAGATAAAAGCTAATATTTATAAATTTTTGAAGATTACTGTTCGATTTTTTATTTCTGTTTTTGAAGTTTAGAGTAGTAATTTTAGAGGATGAGATTGCATAAAATATGTTGCTATTTTTATTTGAGATTCAATTTATTATATTTTTCTAATATTTTTTCTGTATCCTAAATTTCTCCAATATTTTTTGGTGAATATACGTTATTTTCTTTTCATTGGTAGGTTATTTATTCTTTTTACGATGGTGTCATTACTTTTTGCCCAGATATTAGTAGCGTAGTTTATCAAAGAATGAATAATATATAAAGATTTCATTTATTGGTAATATGCAATTAATGTGTTAGAATATGAAGGATAACGTATTTAATTTTTTATAAAGATTATTGGTTAAGTTTTCCATGTTCAAGTGTCATTTATTATTAATCCTAAGTGTTCATACTATTAGCTGGATTTTATACTATTAGCTGGATTTGATCTCGTTTCAATATTGACATCTTGTCGGGTTTTTGTGAAGGTATTCGTGATTGTGATAATTCATTTTTGGATTATTCTTAGGGGTTTGTTTTTCTGTAACTGGATTAGTAGGAATTTTGTTTATTTCTCATTTATCAGTAGCAGTTGTCATGCATCCAGTTCTGCAATTTGATCAAACCCTTTTAAGCCGGTTTTGGGCGATTATTACATAGTTGCAAATTGATTAAATCAATAGATCATCTGCATACATATATATTTTGCATGAAGTTACATTTTGAAGAGATTATTTACATTATGATAAAAAAAAGTGGTCCTATATGTAATGTTTGCGGTACACCAAATTTTATAATTTCATCTTACGCATTTTCTCTTTTATTGATACATATTTTTATGTTATCAAAATAACTTTTTGTTATTTCTAAAAGTGTTTCTCTTTTTCCAGTTCAGATAGCCTTTGATTAAACTTTCAGCATCTGTTATGTCAAAAGCTTTGGTTAGGTCAATATTATCACATTAAGGTAATATTGTATGATTTACAACTAATTTTCATAATTCTCAGTAAATGTACCGAGGTACAGAGAAAAATCATAGTGTAAATCGTTTATCTTATACTCTTTACATACTACCACTATTATATGACCTACCACTAAGTTGTGATATCTTCTTCGGTGAGTGGAATATGGTGACCAGCATTGCTTAACACAAATACATAACAAATTTGAAAATAATTAACAAGCTATCGAAAAGAATAAACTGACTGAAAACCCGAAGTAACCCATTTGTTCAACTAGAATCATCTACATAAACATCTAAGCCTCGCACATAAGCTTATAACACAGAAGCAACGCATTGTTTTCAAGACAGACTTGTCTTTTCTTGTCCATCATGTTGAGGTCTTTGACTGATGACCAACAAATTCAGTATACTCTTGACTTTAAAACGAGTTTCCCAGTGGGTGAAAACAATTTCCCCTTTTTAGTTTTTCTTCCCCACCACAAGTGCCCCCCCCCCCCCTCCATACTTCTATTACCCTAACCCCTGCCAAGCTGCGGCGGCACTGACCCCCGAAAACAAGGTGGAGGATATTAGGATTCTCTTGTATTATCCCTCATAACGTCCCTCGTATATTACACCCCCACGAGATGGAGCAGTGCGAGTACAGCACATTCCTCTCCTGGAAGGAGGTCCACTGCGAAATGACAAAGTGGAGACCTACGTAATCCTTAACATGAGAGCAACAGCAGCAGGTTTTCAACTCGAGGGAATTCATCTGACCAATGGATGATCTCCTGGTTTCATTTTTTTTTTCTAAAGTACGAAACTCTTTTTGGTCTTCGAACGACCTAGAGAAGAATATTTTCATAATTTCACATCTACAGTTGAAAGCTTCTTGGTTGAGCATCTGTCCTAACGGTGTTTTGCAAATCAAATATTATTAATTACGGAAAAACAAAAACAACAACAAAACCTAGCAACCATTTATAACTTTCTCGCTTGATCACGTTATCATCTCGAATGTTGCAGAAATATTTATAGCTGTGTCGGGATGTTTCTGCATTTGTAGTATAATATTATGAGGTACGTGTTTGATTTGCATTTTGTATTTAATTACATTATATCGTGACTGTATTGTTAATAAATTTACAGCGAAATTAAATTTTAAAAAATTAGAAAGAATGAAAGAATGTTGTAAAAAATTTTGAAATCAAGGATTAGATTGCAAGACCAAGATTTTTCATTGATACTCAAATTTTATACTGAATTAGTTATTCAATAACTATAGAAATAAAACTTACATGAAAATCAACAATCAGAATAACAACTTGTTGAAAAATCTGTGCTGTCAAACTTTCAATGACGAATCTCTGAAAAGTTCTCAAATTATCAAATAATATAAATTTAATAAAATAATCTTGTATATTGCATATTTATCTAATCTCATTTAATGTTACTTACATTTCACTTTATCGCAGTAATTTTTTAAGAATTCTTTTGTCTCTTTATAGGTTAATGTAGAGAACGTAGCTGCAGCATTCCATCAAACTTCTCTACGTTGGGAGAATCTCCAGGTATGAACTATAATCCACAGGTAATTGTTATTTGTTAATGTATTCCAAAAATTTGAATTAACGATATTAATATTAAAATGATGTATCAGTTAAAGATAAATCGGTTTTCAGATAAATGAGATAAGAAACAGATTAACTAAACCAGATCAGTAAAAGTTAATTGGATGAGATACACAATGAAGGAAAATATTAAAACCTATTTCCAAAATAAAGAGCTAATTGCAAAATGGTAGGATTGCAGCGTTGAAATATGTTGGGTGTTTGTTACAATTAGTGGAAGAAAAATCCAAGGATTAGTAGATTACTGCCTCTTGAATGTTTGATCTTTTTAGAAAATACTTTTAAAATAATACAATACTTCCCAAATTCTTCTTTCAACTTCTTCCTTTTCATCTTACTATATTAAATAAAACTCCACATCTCTACAACATAGTAAGTTATATTTAAAATACTTTGCGAATTTTCGGGATGAAAATTTTAACACCATCGCTTCTTCAAGCGAAATGAAAATAAAATATTCTTTGGAATGTCTAAAATACAAAATAGTAATGAACATGAAACACGTTGAAACAATATACAATTGTTTTTACAATGAAATAGCGTATATGTTCGTTTCATTACTTCACACAGTTATTGAAAACAAATATTTTACAATAAATCCAATGAAGAAGGGATGGCGTTAAAATTTTCATCCCGAAAATTCGCAAAGTATTTTAAATAAACTATTTTAATACTATGTTATGGAGATGTGAAGTTTTGTTTAATATAATACTTCGTCCTTACTGAAATTAGATAGGAAAGTGTAACATTAACAAAATAACATGAGAAATATGTAAAATATATGCGTAAATATTGAATGTGCAAAGATTTAAATTTAAAGTTTAGGTATTTAATAGCGTTTCCATAAAAAACTCTAGCAAGGGATGGCAGATTGAAGACTTATTTATTATAGCTAATTAATATGTAATAAAATATTGTATTTTATTAAATATGTCTAAAATGTTCAATTTTAGTTTTGTTTGTGGGTCTTTTTATATTAAGTATTACTTACTCGCTAATTAATTTAATATTGTTGATGAGTTTCTGAAGAATCTGCGTCTTCATTCTGAAAAGTATTTGAATTCAAAAGGTTACTCGACTAAAAAATTGCTCATGTGGGTAAGTGAAGGGGGTTGGGGCTGTGGCTTGGGTGATTTTGTTTTCATTTGATGTTGACTGTGCGTGCTCTTTGGTTGTTTTAGGTTTCGGATAGTTCACTCCTCCCAGATGGGTTGAACCTGCTTGTAGGTGAGTGCCTGCGAGGCCTGGCCTATGCGCCACCTGGTGTAGGCTTCCCTCTTGACTTTGTGGCGGTGACCTGGCTGTACTGCAGAGTGTCATGAGGAAACGGCCGAGTAGCAACTTACTATGCCTACGAGAACCAACACCCTCTCCTACGATCGCCGGCGTCTGTGAAGAAGCCTCCCCATTGACATTCACTGCTTCCCTCGTTACCTCTTCGGACACGGCCTAAAAAAAAAATAAAAGAATAAACTGTAGTGTCAAATACACTGTTTAAACAAGCACGATAACGATATCTAAACCGATACTCGGAGCTGCTGCCGATCGAACGGTTCGTTCGGCCACCGCGGAGGGCGCACGTGCAGAGGATCGGCACCGCGGAAGCCCAGCAGGGTTCATCGGCGGCGGAACACGTCCGTCGCTGATCCTGAAGGAAGCGCCCTACCTCGACATGGAGACGTGCGTTCTCATCCCGCCGGAGTTTAGCCTCGTGCTGACGGCCAGCACGGATCGCAACGCCAATAGGTTTTACGAAATGGGTGTGCGCGTCTGGAGCAACCAGCGAGTGCCACAAGGGACCAAGTTCTACCCGTTCCAAGGAACTATTAGGCTCGACAAACTTGAAGTGTACAGCTACCTAGACGACAAAGATGTAAGTAGAACCCATCTCTAAATTTTTAGTTAATTCTAAGTGAGATTTACAGCTAGAGGTAAAATGTAAGCCATCATTGTACGGATCGCGTCTAGGCAAAGCCATGCCACTTGTTACCTTCTCTTTGTTTACATAGACCACGCACCTACGGAACGACAGCTTAGATTAATAACATTAAACTATTCCAAAAATAAATAAAAAGAAAAAAATATCAAACAGAAAAAAATTAAATAAATGGTCTTGAAAATTTTGTAGGGCTAAAACGATAAATTTCCTAGCCTTTATATTTTCCTTAATATATCACTTTTTACTTTAGTATCAAAAAAAGTTAATGTCACTTTATGTAAGTTATAATGATTATTACAATATTTACTACTTTTATAAAAGTATTTCTTTTGTATATTGTATAGACCACAAGAGAAGCTTTACTTGTTTACATTTTGTATTTCGTTTTAATATTAAGGACACTTGATTAGAAAATGAGAGTGGGTCCAATAAACAAAGCACTGTCAACATATAAGATCTGGTCCGTGGGCTCGGATACCATAAAAGACAGCGATCATGCTTTGGTGAAGCGATCACTTGCCAATGTAAACAACGGCCGACTGAAGCAGGTGCACGGCCACCTCCTAGGCGTGTCGTATCGGACTTTCTTAGGCTTAAGACCACCTTTTCTAAACATTGACTTTCTTGTCGGTCAGCTTCGTCACCAATACTGCGTGCACCTTTTTTTTTTTCTTCTATCCCCTTCTTCTATCCTCCCCTCCATTCTTCATCCTTCCATCACGGACAGGAGACGTTGTCACATACACCGAAAGCAAAAGTGTCCTTCGAGAATAGTACCTTAACGATGCTACGAAGCACGATCCGAACTTGTTTTTTTTGTGCCGAAATTTGACCAGTGGACCTGGATGGCTGCTACTCAACCGTTGACGTGGAAGCTTCGATCACGAAATTATCACATTATCACATTGATTTATTGTATCAATCATCACTTGAATCAAAGTTATAAAAACAGAAAAAAAAATAACCATTCTCCTGCTAAATAACTAAAGAACATTACTATCATTTATTTAACATTACTAAAAAAAATACAAACTTAAACAAACTTCCCTCAAAAAAATACAAACTTCCCTCAAAATAAGTGATATGAGGGAAAAAGTTTTACTTCCTTCACACAAGTTATTAAGTAGACTATTTGGGATACAAATTCATCAAAAAACCCAAATAACACAGAATATGAAATATTTCTTCAATTTTAGGTCTAATGAATCTGGGTTTTTATTCTATGTATTGAGGTTGTGGACGATCCTGAAAAACGTAATCTAGTCATTCTTGTTTCGCAAATTCAATTACAGTTGGATGAGTTTATTTACACACTTTTACTAAATTATTGTATCGGTAATTGGAACTTTATGCAGGAAATTTAAATAGCGTTTATTGGCTGCTACAAAGGAAAATTATAATTTCATGACTACACATAAATTAATGTAATTCGGATAGTAATAGAAACTGTAAATTAAAGTTCAAAACAAAATTATGTAAACACATATTTTTTAGGCACTTTTTCTTTAGTTTGATGCCGTAAGAAATTCATTTGAGGCTGGCAGAGCCCAGCACATGAATTTTCTTTTTCTTTATTTTTAATGTGTTTTTATGTTTTTAGTTTTTAGTTTTGGAGGTTCCACTGCTTTTCCTATTCAAAACAAAATTATGAATCGAAGTAATATTTTGAACAAATTCTTTCCAAATTTTTTTATACTTTTCATGTTAGTAAAACACTGTTGTCAGAGTAAGACATTGATGCTTGATTATAAGATATTGTTAAATTTTATACAATAGAACAAAAGAATCTCTTTTACAATGTTTTTTATTGAAATCGTGAAGCTCTTAAATAAATTCAAAACCAAAATATAATAACAATAGCTGATAACTTAATAGGAGCAATTCTTACTTTCTCATTTAATGATAATTCTCAAGAATGAAGACGATACATAAACAACAATCGATAAGATTATACTTAAAATTAAGTATAAAGTCTAGACCGCAAATTCTTTAGACTTGTTTTCATAATATGAGATTAGATTAATCTTCTTTTGGAGAAGTAGTGAATATAACAGGAAAAAAAAAGACCTTTTTTGTGTTACATTCTCTTGCAAATAGATATCTTTAAGCAATAAATAACATTGTAAACATTGAAAAAGACGTTTTTGCAACATAATAATTGCAATCACTATAATAAGAATAACGTGGAATCTTCAAGAACAAAAATATAGAAGTAGTTTCACTTTATATAATTCCTTTTCTTATTGAGTCTAAGTATTTTGGGTATTCTGCTGTATTCTTTGAATACTCATCTGTCTTTTCAATTGTTTTGTTTTTTTAATTTCATATTTCTCGTAATCTAGACATTTCTTTCCAAAAGTAAAATTACAACAATAAAAATTTTTTGTAACAACAAAAGTTATAAATAAACACATGAAATAGGAGTCTGAAAAATTTAGAATGAATATTTATTCGAAACATTTTTCGAAATTCCTTCTTTCGAATTTGAACATGAATGTTGTGATAGTGATATTCGCGATGATAAAGTATTGTTGTTTGAATACATCATTTGGCCCCTATTAACAGAAATATTAAAATTGAATTAATGTAATGGATAATTACAGCGATAGTCCATTATCAAATTGTTTAGTTTTTTTTTTTTTTGTACTTTCTGAAATTTCACTCTCTTCCGTGAATTCCATTACATTCAATGATTATTAATTTAATCAGTTCTTAAAGGTATGAGTAACTTTGAATCTGGTACTATTTAAATTGTACCCTTCTGGGATATTTTAGAAAAAAAGTTGTGAATGAAAAAATACTACTTGACAATCTGGACAAAATAATACAATCTTAGTAAAAGTTATAAAAATGGATAGGACGTTGTTAAAGGAATTTAAAAAGAAATATTCTTAAAGATAAAGTATTTATTAAACGAAATAGTTTACATTTGAAATAGCAATCAAACTCAAAAAAACTCAAACAAACGAATAAAAAACTATTTCGCTTTGCTTTGAGGAGGAATTTGGGAGATTTCGAAAGAACTTGATATTTAAATATAAATTAAAATTAATTTCCCTTTAAAATTGCATATTCTCAATTCACTAGAAATATATATATATTTTTTTAATAATCATTTTTTTGTTGATTTCCCAAAAGAATTTGATCAAATATTCGAATGGCTAACAATCAGTTTTTTCGTTCTTACATTCACTTGTCTATCCCTGAATCAAAAACACTTATGCGTTGGTGGTGTTAATTCACTCGACACGTGTTTATAATTTGCTTAGCTTTCTCTCACTGTCATCAAACAAATGTGTGAAGCGATACGCATCAGGGACCTCGATACAGAAGGGTCTCCTAGGGGTTGAAAACAAGGAACAAATACCAACACAAACGATGAAGGTAGGCAGACAATATTCGATTATGCTCTGTAATCATATGTCGTCTAATGTTTTTAGCGACTCTAATAACAAAATTAGATTCAGTAGGTTTTCTCTGGATTCTCAAAGAGGAACAAAATCCCACGAAAACTTTTAGGAATCAATTACTGGAACTGTCGAA
>JAFIDM010001028.1:29934495-30020174 GCA_023159025.1 Thereuonema tuberculata | reverse complement strand
AAGGACTTTATTATTTTTTGAAAATTAACTTAAAATTTATTTGAGAATGTATTTATTTGTTGATATGTAGGTTCTGCCTTGAATTTCGCATATATGTTAATATTAAATTTAGTATTAAAGGTCATAAAGAAATTTAATTTTTATTTAAAAAAAAGTAAAAAAAATAAATCAAATAAATCAAAAATCGCTGCTGCATCAACTAATTTAGATCTCAAACGAACTAAATATTGATTGTAATACATCTTAATTAATATTAAGTTACTAATATTAAGCAATTCAATTATAGAAATTCCACACATAACTCTTAAAATAAGTGAAAGTGCTCGAATTACGGAATTTAATTAATTAGTCAAAAACTTATGAAGTTTTCTTTTTATTATAGTCTCCTAACTATAAAACCCAAAGGGTTTTAGATATAAGTTATTTAATTAAGCTTAAGTTTCAATTAACAATGCCTTCTTGGTCTGTGTTTTTCTTTTCTTTGTCAGACGCGTAGTTGTGAATTTTTTTTTTTTTTTTGAACTGAGTTTATACAAGTACTGTACAGGTGTGTACAGGCTATTTACTGCTAAAGATAAATCTTGATATTATATCATTTGTTGTTCAGTTAATTTTCATTTCCGAATTAGGGTAGAAATCAGTAAAGCAGTTGGCGCTCGTTGTCTGCTCACTTAATATTCTCTTCTTGTAATTCCTTCTTTCTATTAACTAACGTTATTATTACAAAACGCACACAAATCCTGAAAATATAGGTCCAATAACTGAATCCTGGAATAAGTGGTTGACTTTGATATCTTCTGACTCGGTTATCATTAAGTGCTGATTATCACGTGCATTCCCATCCTCGGGTCAGTTTCAATTTAGCCACCTGCTGTTCGACTTAAACCTGAATAGTCTTTTGCCCTTCCTTTCTCACCTGCTCCAGCTAGGAAATAGGCGATCACGACATCTTTACAGAGGATTTCCAGTGAGAATCTGTAAAGTTCTAAAACGCTACGAAAGAGGGCGCAACAGTCAAAATTTACTGATATAAACACATACATGATTATTTTTTTTCTCCAATAACATAGAGGACATCAAAAAAGACTTGGCTTTGTTTGCTATTGGATTGTTTCTTTGTAGATCTGTTTTAATTACGAATCCATATTCATCTGAAGATACTCGTCTATGGCTTCGTAATTTCTGTTTATCTTACTGTACGATATTTCGAAAAAATTCGGCATAATTCAGTTTTTAAAATCACAATAAATTAAAGAGCGAAAGCGAAGATGTAACCAAATAATAAATAATAGACTAAGATTTGCTACACAGCGGTATGTATGTTTCTGATTAATTATTTGCAGCTCTGTGATAACATTTGTGAATGATCTATAGATTGTATAGAATTTACTTAAACAGCGTGTTGATGGCATTCATTAGGGAGATAGGGTTTTAGTAAATTCAATTTTTTTATTGTAATGTAAATGTAATTCCGAAAGAAATTGGGAAGATTAAGAAGGGAAGTAAAGCTTAGTACTGTTGGAGCATTAATTACTACAGACTATCCTATCTATTCTTTCTAGTATTCCATGAATATTATTTATAAATCTATTCATGCAGGAATCTTGCCGGTAATGAAATATAGGTTAATGCTTACTAAATAATCAAATCTTAAATATATATATATATATATATATATATATATATATATATATATATATATTTTTTGTAAAAACTGAAAATAATTAATAAAATAAAAATATCAGCATTAAAATTACTGAATAATATATCCGTTAAGAACAAAATATTCATTAGTCCCTGATGGTTACTTTTTACCAATTAGTTCTAAAAGATTATTGAAACTATAAATTATTAAAAGTATCAAACGCGATGTAGACTTACTGAAATTAGATTAAGAAGAATGTTTGAAAAAAGAAAGAAAAATTCTGACAATGTTAAAAACTATATTTTAAGAAATTTACATTTTTAATTAAATCTAAAAAGCACTTTCCGGTGTTGGGAGTATCGACAAATAAGATAACCTTGCGATAAGTCCTTAATTGTTAGGCCTAAGATAATAGTTAAGAAAACAAAAAGAAGAAAACAGAAGTTTAAATACGTGTATTAGTTATATTATAGGTTGACTCAATAACAAAGGTGGAATGAAAACAATGCTGTGTTTGCGACATTCTTGGCGCATGTTTCTGGTAGGTGTGGATGCGTGTGTGTTACCGAAGGCAGAGTCTATGGTTTGGACGGAATTTCCGTTCAGTAATTGTTGAGGGTAAATCGTTTACAGAGAAGTTGATTTATGAGGTGGAAAGAACCCCTTTTTGTTTATCATATCCTTTTCTTGAAAGATACCAGCAAGTAAATAAGGTTTTCACTCCATTACCATTTCCTTACAAAAAAAAAACAAAACCGCCTCAGTTTTTGGTTTAGGTTACTTCTAATCACTAACGAAACTAATCACTTCTTAACTCTTTGACTGTTCATATGCCTGATTGTTTTTAATCCAGAGTTAATCCAGAGTTCTCATTGTAAATCAGGTGTAAAAGAAACCGTTTTTCTTAATTATCAGCTTTCAATGCATCTTCAATGATTTTTCATTGAACAATTCCATTGTCGTACATGGTTGAATTCCCTTACATTAATTGAATATAAGAATAAACTAATGATCATACATAGAATGGATGTAAATCTTTAATATTTACAATATCTCTTAAAATAACAACAAAAAATATTTAATCTTTAAAATAAATGTTAGTTATTAAATTTCATTATAATATATATTTTTTTTTTTATTTTGTAGTTATATATCATAAATATAGGAAATTATTGGAAGTAGAAACGAAGAACAAGAAAAATTAATAAAGATTTTCTTAGATGAAACTTAGTCTTTTGGACTTGAGTATAAATGGTTAAATCTTGATAAAACTATATCGCAAGAATAACTGGAAAAAATTAAATACTGCACCTTCTTCAGATTCTAAATCTCTTTGGATTCATACGTCAAATAGTTTACTACGTATTGCAATATGTCATTGAATGCTTAAGTGGTATGTTTTCATTGACGGATCACGTTTTACTGTAATCCTATTGAGGATTAATAGATACTTATTCTATTTCTAAGAAATTGACGCCATACTTGCTTGCAGTGCTATCGTAATACGTAGGTTTGTTTCTTAAAATTCATCCATAATCACACTGATCTCGTTTGATTTTTCCATTGATTCACTGCCTCACGAACACTGTCTCGTTGGGGAGAACGACGAAATTTTTCCTTAACACTATCACCACCCCTTCCTGGAACAGTTCATTCCGTGCCAGGTTTTTCAATCCCATTTTTGTGAATGAACTGCTGGCAGATACAGTCCTAAAGCGATCGGGGCGCCCCCACCTTTCGTGTGAATGAAAAAGGACCTGGAATAAAAAAAAAAAACGCGGCGAAAATCATATGCGAGCCATCGTCACTGTAATAACAGCGGAATTGTTTAGACCCCACGCACCCTTAAAACGCCTGTAAATCACGCATCAAAGAAGTTTCGACAGAGCTTGAAAGAAGGATGAAATGGCGCCTGCAGAAAAAATAAATAAGGGTTCGGCCATAGCTTATAGATATAAAATTGACGACTGCAGTATTTCCCAACCGATGAGGAGAGGAGGAGAAGATGGACACCCACAGGCTGTTAGTGGGTGAGGTCAAGACGTTTTCACAGTAATACCCTGCTATTAAGTGAGGTCCGGGCAAAAGGTGAGATTCACCAGATCGCCTATCTGGTTTATTGGAATTTTGAAAGACAGTTTTCGCGTCTTGTTATATAACCTCAGGAACAAGAGTCAGTCTCAATAACTTCTATATTCGTCCATCTCTTTAGTAGTTCTAATCTTTATAACAAAGGAAATTGCGAATAGGCTTTTTTCTTTTTAAAAAAAACGACCTTCAGTGTTTCAGAAATGTTAGTAATAAGACTCATTTTTTTTAAAGTTGTTTTTCTCAAATTTCAAAAACGTTAAAGTATGTTTAAACCCAAAACCGCTTCAGAGCCCTTTTTTTTTATATGAGACTTTAAGTTTCCAACGAGTTAATTTCGTTCGAAAATTAACATTAAGATTATAGTCTTAATATTTTAGAAACTATTAGAAATTTTGAATAGGAATGTTTATATCATGGCATTTATTTTACACGTTTACCTAGATTGACACAAAAATTCAACGAATAATTGCAATTTTTTAAAATTATTCCTATCAAATGATCATCAAAATCCTACCAAAATTATTCGATTATGGAAATATCAATTCCAGTTTTGCTATCACTTATTATATAGTTAAAAATTTATTATATATTACATATCGTAGTTATAAAAAAAAAGGAGAAAATGTGTCTTTTTTTTGAGCCATCACTTATTTTAGATATAACATTAAAACTTCTTAAAAATTCTGAAATTTCCTCTCTTAATAATTAATTAGAATTTTTTTTTGTATATGCTTTCGTTACTGTAACAGAACTTACAGCAAATTTTTATATTAAATACAATCTTAAAGTTTTTAGATCTTTTATTATAGTCTATATTTAGATTATTTTTTTTTTCAAATTGTAGTTAGGCAAAGACGTTGCAATAAGATACTCTTATTCTAGATAAATTAACAAAAGACAGTTTTTTGTTTGTTCATTTGTTTGTTTGTTTCTGCAACGAGTAAACCTTTTTTTATCTTCTGTTCCTACAAAGAAATGGTAATACAAAAGAAATTCCATTTACAAGAATTGGTAAGTTACTTACGGAATGGTGAAGTTAAGTAATCGAAATTGGTAGTTAGAATGTTGTCTGGAAGGCGATGAACTAGAAAATATTCCTTCTTGGAAACTGAAGTGGTTAATTATAACCACTTAACCTGATTGACAACAATTAACTGTGATTGGTACTTTCAAGTTTAAATGGAGTCTCTTCTATAAAGAGCTTTTTTTAACTGAATCAAATACGTAAGTAAAAAATATGTGAGATCAACTCAACTAATTGTTACGTGATTTCAAAAAGATTTGCAGCAAATAAACAATAAAATAATTGTAGCTTAGAAGGAGTTATTTCACTTTGATCTATTCCTTCAGTATGTATTTGAAGAAGTTTTTTTTTTTAGTTTATCTATTTTTGTTTTTAATCTTCTGAAATTTCTGGAAACTGCCAAGTTCTTTCTTTTTCTTTATGATTTTCAACTGATTATTGCTTATTTTTTGTTTCGTCTTTCCTGTGCATTTGAGTACAGTTGTCTTTTTTTTTCAGAAGAACCTCACCTTCATGCCCTAAAGTTTATCAATAGTTTTACTTTACGTTGCTTTAAATTGTTCTAACGTTTCGTTGAATTTCCAAAGCTGTTTCATTTTTATCTGTGAAAGGAACGCCAAGGGAGGCCATGTAATTTGTGTGATAGTGCGTTGATTGCAATGTGATTTAGTCTCATTTCTACGTCCCCTAGTGCCCTGGAGTTGGGGGTGGGGAATAGATTAAATGTCTGTAAAATATCTCTTCCCAATAAAGAACCACTTCCCTGAGGGTTATAGCGTTTCGTCTCTGTCGCCCCGTTCCCCTCCCCCCGCAAGAGTAACAACCGGGATTCACCTTCTACCCCCTGCCTCTGAAACAGTTTTCGCAGATGTGTAAACTGGTCCACTACAATAGCATCCCAAAAACAAAGTTCCGGTGCCAGTCCATTTTTCCTTTTTTTTTTTGAACGGCACGTGCAAATCACAGGTTAGCGCTTAACCCCTACGCTTGGACTCCAGAATGAGAGAAAAAAGAGAGAGGAGGGGAAAAAAAAACACAGGGGTGTTTAGCTCTTTACCAGTCTATGACTGTGATTAGCAGAAAGAGAATGGTTGAACCAATTTTGGGTCATCTTCTGACCGCTTTTTTTTTTCCCCCTCCTGCCCTTCTGGAAATGTTTCTGTACTCTCCTTGCGCCTGCAGCGGGGACCCATCCACCTCTGGGCCTCATGACAGAGCGGTGCAGAGAGGTGCGGCTGTGGCGCGAGCCGGACTGCACGCTGGCGCAGGCCACCAACTCCCCTTCCGTTCTAAATGTGATAGATAAAAATACCATTAAGAGCATTCCTTCACTCTGAATGAATGCAGCAAAATGGCTGTTACGGAAGCAAAACGAATTCTAACGGAAAATGGTACTTCAACTAGAGCTACATTAAAGAGTATGCGGGAAAAAAACGAATTTTAGACTCAATTTCATAGATCTTTTTATGAAACTTTCCTTTAACGAAATTTCAGGTTAGTTTTATGTAAAATAACCTTATTTAGCCTAAGTTCAAGCATAATAAAATCCTATGAAAACTCTGGAAGCTTTTGAGTTGTTTTAAAAATCTTATCCATGAGATTTTCTGACAGAAATTAAGCAAGAAGTTTAATTTATTGAATTCTTGTCTACATTTGTATCTTAGACTGTTGGTCCTTGCTTGATGAAAACTACAAAACTTAAACTTTCAAAAATTCGGAAGAAATTTTAACTTGTTGTAAACATCTACACATTTTCAAAGTAATTATAGTTTGATCAGTTTATTTTTACAAGATGGTATTCTGTAAAATAACTAAGTAAAAATATTTGGAAATGCCATAAAAAGTATATTTTTAGAATCAAAAATTCAAGTCTTCAGTAAATGGTATGAAAACTGCATAAAAATGCAAATATGCTAAAGTAAATTGAATCTGATTTGCTTGTGATGGTGAGAACTTTTCCTTTCACATGTGAATCAGTAGCATTTTTATCGCAGCAGGTTAGTACTAAGAAAAGAATTAAAAAAAAAAAAAACCCAGCTCCTCGACACTCACATTGTCATGATCCATCCATTTTTGCCCATTCAGTGCTTTTCAGATCGTGCGGAACGTGCTACTTTCTCCGAATATGTTGTCCCCTTCTCGTTTTCAGGTGCTGTTTTGATAAATATATATCTGTCTAACAACTCAACCTTATAACTAACAGAAATTATGGATTGTTCACCTGCTGAAATGAGATTTAACGTTGAATTTCAGCCCTAGCTAATTTCATTCAACTTAGCAGATTAGGAGAAAAATAAGTTTAATAATTACAATTTCTTAAGACCTGAATTTCTATTTGACCCATCGAGATTAAACATAATATTAATTTGTTAAATAATAAAAGTTAAAACATTTTGTTACGAATACTTCAGATACATGACTTCTAAACGTTATTTCTTTTATTCAAAAGATAAAAACCATAATCTTGAAATTTTTTGCTGTTATAATATTAATTTCTAGACAGCTACGCTTTATTCCGAATAGAGAATAAAACCTAAAAGTAAAATTCATTTGTTCATTTCATCTTTTTTAATTGAACAAAAAACGGAGACAGTTTCAAACTGCATCAGTTTTTCTGGGACACATAAGTGATGTTTTATTGTGTAAAATTTTCAAATTATCTTTTTTATTCTGTATGAAAAGAAAAATAAATTCGTTTATTTTATTACTCTTAAAAAATGATAGAGAAATGCTGTTAATCTTACGATTCTGTTTATTCATATTTTAGAGTGTAAGATTCAAACATATTTCGCACGGGTCACAATGGATATGACCCGTCACAATGGATATATATATTCTGTTGCTCAGTTATTTGAATGACTTTGATTATAGGTAGAAGGCTTTTGAAGTTTCATTCTGAAGTTTTGCTGCATTAGAGTTGTTACAAATATACATATGGATATAAAGTAACTAATAATCAAACCTCAAAATTTAAAAACCTAGGCTCAGAATTAAATAAGATAACTTTAACAGTTTATACTGATTTTAACTGAATATTTTTGGATAAACTATCTCTCATAGAACGAAATTCGAAATAGGTATTTGGGAAAAAAAGATTCAAATTTGCTTCAATATTCTCTGGTGATCGTGAATTTTCCATTGTTCACTCCAATTCATTAGAAATTATTTGCTAAGAATATATATTTACTGTATAAATAATCACTTATCCTTGCTTGCCATTCAACTCTGATTTTAAAATATTTATGTAAAAAAATATATAAAATTTTGATTAGATTTACGCATTTAATTTTTAGATATAATTAAAGGTATTAAAACTGAAATCACTTCATGTATATGAAATATGGTAATATATAACAATATCTGAATTACAGCAACAATCATATCAAACGATTATATGAAAAATATATTTTTATTAAATATTTAAAAAAGAAACATATAAAACATAACGATTTTGATTCAGGTCTGTACTTATTGTATGCTGTTACATTTGAAACTTAGCTTAGCTTTTAAATAAATTAAATTTGGCAACTCGTTCTGTAAATACAAACAAAAACATATTGAGATAATGTTTGTAGAAATTTCCTTAACCACAGCAAAAAATAGTTTACCCTTGACATTGAATTTACATCGATCGTTTAAATCACGTTAGGTTCTTGTTTAGAAGAGATATCTATATTTATGAAATTCAGTATGACTTTATCCTTGGCGAATCTATTATTATATTTTTTTGTCTCTTGTGTTCGATTTATATTTAAATCCACTCTTCGAGAATTTTCTGTGCGATTAAATTGTGACTTGATTTCGTATCTTAAATAAGATTATTTTTTATTTGTAAAATTAACGCATTGACAAAATAATACTAATGAACAAATCAGTTATTTTAGATAACAGATTATTATATTGTCAGTGATATAAATTTTACAACATTTTATTTAAAATTTTGTCAATGTTAGCCGGAATGAATGACGAAATGTGACTTCAGTTGTAATAATTATCAATTTAATAATATAGTTTTTTATTTATTTTTTAAAATTACTTTAAAGATAAATCAACTGAGTCATTAAAAAGAATAAATAAGGAATAGATATATAAAACTTTAGAGAATTGACATGTTACGATTGAGGAAATCCTGTGCCCCGAAAAAGTAACGAAAAAAAACTGCCTAGAATTTAATTAACGCTAAAGTGAAAAGTTATAATATCTTTTTAAAACTTTTAAAGTTAGATTAATATTTTTAACAACTAAATTTAGATAAACATCATTTTTATTCTTTTGATACAAGCAATATTAAAAATCAATATTTTTTTTTCTCGTCTGATTTTCAAAGTAAAATGTGTTCTAATCTTTTCTAAAACGGAAATGTCATTACTTAATCCACTGACATTATTTAATGTTTCTTTTTTTTTTTGTTATTAAAATATATGTTTTTTTATTAAAATTTTTGTTTTGTCAAAAAAAAAACAAACAAAAAAACAAACCCGACATCAGTGAAATATATGACATCGTAAATGTTAACCAGTCTTACAGAAAATTGTTACATTCCATATGAAAGTAAGGATTATTTAATTACAAGTTGATCTTCGATACTTTTACATTAATTAGTTACTTCTGTGATAAAATGTTTTCTTTAATATATCGTTTTAACTCTTAAAAGTCATCGTCTGGAAAAACAAGATACGAAAACATTTTAGTGAAATAGAAGTGAATATTCAAATATCAGTTATAAACCATGTCTAACTTGTAAGTAAAAATCAAGTGACTTTTCAGAAGACAATGATTATTATTATTATTATGAAGAAAATACGTATTTTAACTTTTTTTTTTTTTTAACAATGTTTTGGTGATGAAACACAATTCATGTGACTTCGATTTGTCGTAAATTCGTAAAGTTGGTACCTTCTGAACTTTATTCCTCAAAGAACTTTTGAAGTATACTTCTCTTAAAATATTTTTAAAACCCGACAAAGCAGTACAAAGGAAGTATCTGTATAGAGTAGAGTATCTGCCATATACAAAAAAAATGAATAAGCTTATGAAAATGAGTTAAATTTACTTCAATTATTTAAATCCAATTAATTTTACTTATATCAAAGCCGTACAAATGACTAAACGTTTCAATAAGCGGTGTTAGGCATAAATATGAATTCTTTGTTGCATTCTTGATGCTTTTCTACAGGTATTTGTGTCTCCTTCATGCGCACATTTCCCATCTGCACCAAAAAAAAATTCAAATAAAAAGTTAACATTACCTCGTGTCCATAAACGTGCTTTTCAAGTTTGAAGAAGATGTATGTCCATTTCAAAAGCTATTAGAGAGGCGTATATACCCATACAGATGACATTGATTTTATGATACCAATTTTTGCTTACCTTTCTAAGTAGCAAATAAAACATTTTCACTAACGATTCCCAACTAGGGAGGATCATATTGAGGTAGGGGGGATTTTTAACCCAATTTTTTAAAATTCATTTGAGAAAGGAACCTGCCCAATGAGGTTCCGAAACGTATGTCATTGCATTAGGGTGATTCTATAAATTTTTTTAGAATTTTAACCAATCAAGTGTCGAAGTAGTGGCACATTTTTAATTAAGCAAATAAAACTGCTTGAAGGATTTTAGTCGTATGATAAGTTGGAGTTTTTGAGAAGAATGTTATATTTCTTGTTGGTTAGACAAACGGACCGAACAGAGAGCTCGTCGGAATGTTAACTCCGGAAGTGTGATTGGCGTCAATGCAAATTTTCCTTGGTTGTTTCGAATCGAATTGATATGGGAAAACACAAGAAAGAAGAAGACCTACAAAAAAAGTCCGAACTTAACGATGGGAGTAAAATGAAATGGAAATGCGTCTGTCCATTGACAAAAGGGTCTGGGAATTCAATCGCTGGTGTCCTACGAGGACGAGTGGGCGGGGCAGTGTCGTGTTTTCTCCGTCGTGTTTTCTCTCGCATCTAATGAGAGAGGCTTAACCTACGATTCAGAGAATTGGTTCTTGTTTTTTTTTTCTTCCGTTTTCGAATTTCCGAAGATGTTCCCACGTCATTGATATTTTTCTAATTGAATGAGTCTTCACGACATGGAAATTACATGACATTCAAGGATAACTGTTCATTGCATAAGGAGATTGACAGCCAAGAAAACAAGGTGATAAAGAAAAAAACAGGGGAATTGATGTTTGGTTTCTGGGAATTGAATATTTAAAATGAAATAAATAATGCTAAATATATTTTTGAAAGAGGAGGTTTTAGCTGTTGAATATATTTAAGATAAACTGTTGTGTGAAAGTTCAGTAGTTATGTAAGTTTAAACATGTGTTTCCTAAATAGTGGTTCTTCCGCGCATGGGTAAATTAGTAGCGGTTTTGCCATCCTTAACAACATCGGTGAATTCCTTGGAAAGCTTAGTAAGAATGAGTGAATGAGAATCTAAAAGTGATTTGAACTGTCTAAGTTCGATTTTCCACTCAATAATTAGTGATTATTCTGTAATTGAACATAAGACCTTTTACGGGTAAAAATCTTTCAAGGAAACGTCTTGCAGCCAAAATGAACGGAATCTTTCAATTTTGTATGATATTTTTAAGTCTGAATTTCAATTATTTAAGTCGACTTTCTTTTGAAAACATCACATCACCATTTCACTTTTAATATTTATTTATTATTTATCACAGGAATTTCAACATATTCGGAATTTTATTCAAGCTAAGGCCATTTCTCTGTAATTTAGTGTGAAATCTTGACAATTTTGGAGAATTGAACTTTAATACGACAGTTGTAAGAGGACATAAGAATCTTTTTAAACTAGAAAGGCCTACAGTTTTTTTTTTTCTAAGGGGTAAAATTTCTAACAATAGCAGTTACTGTGTTTTCAATAAGCTGTGTAAAAAAAAAAATATATAAATAAATAACGAACAGAAACAGTTGAAACACATTGAACTGATGAAGGCTAACACCCGCAACGTGATCGTATTTTGTAATCCGACGCATTAAAATGACACTGGTTTAATAAGAGTTTTTCAACTGTATTTTATTTGTTATTTATTAACAGTTAGTCTGTGATTTATAGTTGACTTCATTGTTAGCAAACAGCAGTAGTAAAAGATAAAAACTCCTTTTGCTAAAAATTTCAGTAAGTTTTTGGTTGTCAATCTAATGTAAATAAATAAATGAAACATCGTATGTTTATTTAAACTATTTACTTGCGTGAAAACTTAAACCTGATCAATAAAGACACAAATGCATTTTTTTCTCTAATCGTCTAAGAGTCAAATATCTTTCGTCAATCTAAAAACTCTCATCTCAGACTCATCGGGGCTACACTAACGTTTAGATTTATAGCGTATAGAGAAAGAGATTGAGTGAACTATCTAATAGTAGGAAGAAAGTCAATAGAGCTTATACTAATGAATGTCTTTCAACTTTATAACAATAACTAAAAATAGACATAAATATTCTTCAATTCTATTTCTAAATATAGGTTCAGTACAAAGCTTCCCCCTCATAAGGTTATTTTTATTTCTGATCAAACTTCACTGTATTTCCTGATTGTATCTCGAAAACACAACACAAACATTGAAATGTACCACAAAACATGGAATTAAGAAATGCTGACCATTTCGGATCATCTAAAGTCCCCTGCCAGGTGTCTAAAGTTAGCAGACGGAAGTAATTTTTTCATCATATCCTCTGTTTCACCAAAAGAATTTTTAAGAGGAATGTTTTAGAGCCTGCAGGTAGTTGTCTGGATCTTTTATAGTGGCGCTGAAGACATTCTACGTTGGGAATTAGAATGTTGTACTGGTTCTTTTATTTAATGTTATTTGCAATTAGCAAGGTGTTTTTTTAAACGTCTTCTAAGTTACTGAAGGACATGTTTTTCTAGAAGACATTTAACTTGAGTCTGTTTAGTTAATGTCGAGGCTCATCCACTGTTGGAGCTCCTTCTCTTGAAGTTGGAAATGGTATAGCTCAGGGCTAAAATGCCTCTTCACAGAGACACGAATTGTCTGAATCTGAGCACAGTTATTATTATTATTGCAGGTCATAGGTTCTCCCTCTCCAATTAAGGATATTTTCGTCTGAAGAAAAGAGCCTGTCGTGTTGAGCTGATGTCACCAGCACAGGAGTGGTTTCCTCTTCGGGTGATCGGACACACGAGGGAACCATACGTGCAGCCCCCGAGCGATCGCCAGCAAAAAGTGCGCGCTGGTGACGACTGTTGCATGCCTGCACTGTGCTCACGCGATGCCGTCTCGTGCAACAGTCTCCCCCAAGGAGCAAAGGGATTAAGAGTAATTAGAGAGAAAAGAACAGCGTCCCTTTTTCCAATGCTGTATGGAGATGAAGGAACACTCAGCCCCCGTAGCCATGTACTCTCAACCGTGAGATCAAGACTCGAGCGTGACTGGAATCATCGCCACCAGATGCCACACCGATCGCTAACCAACAAAAAAGAAGACAACAAATCATCTCCTTTGAATCCATTTAATTTTATTAAAATCTGTTTTACATTTGACATTTTTTCCCTTTAAATATAATTTCTCGTAGTTATTCTTCAAAAATCGTCTTTATTTATAAGAAAATGAGAAGCGTCTGACTGGCCTTGTGATCGCAGGACCTTAAGGGCGGAATCCTTTACAAGAAATTTCTAACAATTTCAAATGCGAAAACTCTTAACTGTAGATTGTTTTTGCAAGATAATTTCTTTCATTCGTTGTTAATTTACCTCGTTTCTAATAAAAAAAAAGTCTTCCGTTTTAAACTGATTAACTGAAAGTAAAATTCATAATAGAATTTAAATAAAACGTTGTGTATTTCACGTTAAGTAATTGCTCCCAAAGCATTTTAGGTATTTATTATTATAATTTATTATTATTATAAAAACTTAATTATATTAAATTGAGTAGAAAACAATTGTAATTTGAGCAGAAAAAAGGTATCTTATGAAACTAAGGCTTCTAAATTCAGTAAATAAAAGTACTGAACATCATATTAATAAACATCAATGAGTGAGACAAGTGTTTACTGAGTGACATCCTAGAACAGCTGTTTCGCGAATGCTGGCACATGAATTTTCTCATCAATATTTTTTTTTGAGGTTTTTATTGTTTATTTAAGCTTTTGAGGCTTCACTGCGTTTCATTACTAGTATTAATTACTAGTTACTAATTACTAATACTAATTATTGACAGTATACAGAATCTGATTGTCTACAACGCTGATGAACCTAGATTTAAAGAGGTTATTCCTTGTAAAGAGCTGAAATATAGGAACTACACAAATAAGTTTGGAAAGATTAGCTATGAGACAAGAATTAGAAAAAGGAAATTATGTTAAAACGAACATAGAAATTGTTAAATTTTAAAAAAATCTAAAACTTTACAGAAATCTTAATAAAATACAAAGAATCAACAAATTAAGTAGAAAGAATTAACTAATCAGTCAAAAAGAAAGTAGTTTTATTGATTAATCAATTTCATAGTATAGAAATTTAAAAATAACTATTTGTAAACTAGCCTGCTTTGCTAATGTTATAGATTCTTATCCTAACTATCTTTTATGATGTTACTTCGTAGATGCTATTTTTTTTTCTATTACTTAAATTACTAAATTAGTTTCATAGTTAACAATAAACGATATTTAAAAGTAAATAAACAAATAAATGATATTTTTAAAAGCTTTCCTTTCTAATTATTACAAGGTGTATTTTTTACCAGAAATTATTGATTAAGGTTTTTTTTATTTTTTAAGGTTTTAAGCTTGCCTTTCCATTAGTTTGTTGTTAACCCAATATAAATTATTATGTGTTAATCAGCGTGTTTTCCTGCTTCTGTCTCGTAAATAAGTGTGTTGACAATTAGCTGATGAGGGGATGGCAAAACTCAAAACAAACTTAATTACACAAGGACTTCAAGCGGAAAACGTGGGTCTAGAGTAGGGACATGTTGGAATGTACAGAAAAAGTAATTTTTAAATTCTTTTGCTTTTTGAAATGTTAGAATTCGCTAGTTCATATGCAATATAATATAAATGTCCCATAAGGAATAAATACGTTTATGTATTTTAATTATATAAACCTACCAATCAACAACTTGCTATCAATACAACTAACTTCACCTAAAACTGAAAATGGAATACCTTAGAACATAATAGCTTTTTGAATAAAAAAACCCACATACTGTTTTTTTTGCTGAATTACAGCACTTTAAACAATAAAATATTAATATCAATTAACAAAATTAATTATTAATTAACTTTAGTTTTGATATAAGAAAGTTCGTTAGAAACTTAAAGGACTTTTACTAAAAGTCTTTGATTGCAAGATATCCGAAATAATAATTAATTAAATAATGGAATTAAAAAAAAAAAAAAAAAAATTTTTTCTGTTATAGTTTTAGAATTTTACATTTCTTATATATTTCACTTACATACGTTATTTGCTAAAAATAAGACGAAGATGAAATTTACGAATTTTCTATAGGATAAAAATAAATAAATTAATTTATTCAGAATTATAAATAAGCATTAATTATACATATAAAATTTTAATATGTGTAATAATTATATAATAACAATAATTTATACGTAATTATTACACATGTAGTAATTATATAAAATAATTGATTATTATTAAATATTACGTGTAAGCTGCAGATTACTTCTAATTTTTCAACTACAAAAAAAGACATTTTCTAAAACATCTTGAGCATCATCTGTTCAAAACTGCTTTTATTATCTTAATGTTGTTTTTTTTTTTTTAATTTAATTGCGTTTGGCAATGATAAGAAAATCGGTTTTCACTTGGAGTCCATTGTAAAGAGGGAACGCGATAGAAAATAGATAATAGGCGAACGGGAGGGAGAGAAAGTAGAAGATAATGACGAAGGAAGAAGGAAAACAACAGAGGCACGCCTTAAGACCTTTCAAGGATTGTACTCTGAATGATTAGAAATTGAATAAGGAAAGATTAGCGGAACATTATACGAAATTCAAAATATGGAAACTGAATCGACATTTCTAAAAATTTCACATATTTAGATCACTTGCAATAAGCTTCTGTAAGGAATTTTGATATGAAATGTACAAAAGAGAAGACAGAATATAAGAAGAAACTTTTAAACTGAAGTTTTTAAAGAAAACTTTATACTAAAATATGCTATTTTCCCCTTCCTGAGTGAGTGGGCATTTCTTACTTCTTATCATTTGTTCAGAAACAATAAGCTATAGGATATTTTCTTTACTACACAACAAATACTTCTATAATTACAAAAAGCTCTTTTATATTCTCCATTCTTATTTTATACATAATATATAAAGTATTCTTCCTTGTTTAGTTTAATTATCATGTTATTTTTATAGAACATCCTTGAAGACGATTGAAGCATTACTTCTTTGGTATTTTTTTTGTATTAATACTAATTTTTTTTTAATGTTTTTATTATATATTTTGTTAACAACTTTTATGTTTTGTAATATAGAAATTTTGATTTTTTAAAAGTGCAAAAACTGTTTGCATCTACTTACTATTGACTTAGTTTTTGCTAAATGGTTATTATCTTTAGAAACTTTGTTTCTTTGTAACAGACGCAAATATTACAAGAAACAACAAATGCCTGTCTAACACAATAGATAAACCACAAGACAAGAATCTCTTTATTTGCCTTTATGCAGATTTCTGTGCAAAACAGACGCGTACGATATGCTTCATTTTTCGGCCACTTTCTTTGCTAAGCGGCCGTGGCCTTGTGCCATCCGCAGAGCACTCATTAAGTTGTAAGTTGCGAAAGGCTTTCGGCACGGGCCATTGTTGTCGCTGTTTTTCTAGTTTTTACGGGCTATTTTCGCGAGAAAACTGCTGGGCTCGGGAAGCTGAAGGAGGAACAAAAAGCCGCCCCGAGAACAAAATAGCCGCCGTGGCTCGTCGCAGCTCGATCGCCGATGTTTATGCGGTCCGCGGAGCGTGAAGACGGCTGCGGTTTACAAGATTTGGCTCGTAGTCTTCACGGGAAGTTACGCTCCGAACAGAGAAGTTTATGCCGAGACTCACCTCGGGCTTTTTCTTCGTTCTAGACTTGTTTATTCAGATATAGCTCTTCACCTCCCTTTCCCCTCCTCCACACAAACCATAACCTTCGTCCGCTTAACATTCATTTTGTTCTCTTGCTTTTCTTTGTTTTTTGTCGGTTACAAATATCTTTTGAATTCGTAGATGGTAATTCACCTTCCCGCAAGGCTTTTTCTGATTTAACAAAAAGCGTTTGAAAAGCTCAGCTTACAGTGGATGCGTTTTAAGCGATTAAAAATTAATTACACCTTTTCTTCTTTCCATCTCCCCCATGTGTTCCTTTCTCATAGATATTTAAAATTCTAAATTTTAATTTGTACCATTTTAACTTTAAATTTGTAATGGATTATTGCGTAATCTGAAGGATCTCCTTCACTAATAATAGAAAACAAGTCTTAGTTTTAGCTGCATTTCTAAAAATAGATTATTTAGGAAAGAGAAAAGCAGTTGCTCTATAAACAGTCATTTTACTAAAACAGAGAACTTTAATTTTTATCCTATTTTTTTATGATGAGTTTCTGAATTTCAAGTATTTATAACAGAAGAGATTGGAAGGATTTACTTAAGAAAATGGAAGCACCATAATAACTATTTTGTATTTTTTTTTTTTCAACATTCAGATTAAGGCACTTTCTTGCAACTTTATCAAGAGTTGACATTGTTCAAAGTTTGTATTTCTTTTTTCAATATTTCGGTATTCTCACTCAAAGTTGTGAGATACTTAGATTGAAAAGTTTTTATTAAAAAGACAGAAATGAATCTTAATTATAACTAATTTGTGTAATTGTGTAATTTATAACTAAACAGTTTCGCCAGAAATCTTTCATCAGCTTCTGCATTGAGGTAATTTCTATTTACAAGCATTAACAAATACTTTCTTAGCATTTGAAATAAGGATTTTAATTTCATGAAAATGATCTATTTGTTCTAATTTTCCTCTTGGAGTTATGTCTAACAGATCTAAATTTTTGTAATTCTTCTCACAGATTTAGTTTCTATGGTCCAGATACTAATTTAGTATCACAGAGTTGTTATTAATTGTGTTAAAACAGCAATCACATCTTAATAATCTGAAACATCAGGTTTTCATCCTGTGCTGTTCTTACATTGGTTTTCCTTTGTCTGATGTACCCTTGTTTGTCTTTCGCTTTATTGTCTTCTTCCCTGTACTTCTTTCCTGGCAGAGAGTGGGAAGTTTTTCCTTGGAATTTCTCCTGTGGGACTCAGTTTGAGTTCATAGATATGTGCTGTGAGAACTCTTTATTTTCCAGTGAATAATGAGCTGGTATTGATACTGTCGACATGGAAGGGGAAGTGAATGAAAGGGAATTTACAGCCACGGCAACCGCTGAGCAATTCTGGCTTCCGTTTGAAGGTAGACGTCAGAAATTCGGTTCAATTTAGATGTCTCTGGCGTTGCACTGTGAAGGAGGGGGGAGGATTGGATTTGGAGATAAGGCCTCCCAGTCCATTGGTGGCCACGCCGTTGCTGTCTCAGGCCCTAATTCCCTTGATAATCTTGTCCCTTCCTTCTACTAACAAGATGCCATTTGGTCGGTCATAAACATCTCATCAGCCAAGTCTACTTCGAACTCCGATGCGATTGGTCAGGATTTATGAACACAGATTTCTCCACATTGGGCCACTGCATTGTTATCTGGAAGCAGCAAACCTCTATATTTTACATAACCCATTAACCAACTGTTTACCTGTAATGGCTTCCGTGTGGCGGAACAGTCATTATTTGTCAAAACATAATGTCATAATTTAATCTCCGCAAAGCTTCACTAATTCGTTCAACTTCGTTTCTTCATCTCTCCCCCACCTTTTTTTCCTTTTTAACTTTTTGTTCCGTCCTTCCACCCCCAATTACCGAAGTGTTGGCGGGATTTTTACGATGAATCGTCTCGCCCAATGGCTGCAAAACAGGACTTTTTGAAGAGCTTGTTGCACTTACTAAGAGAGAGAAAAAAAAAAAACCGATGAAGATATTTTGAGAAGAACCAGTAACTTATCTCGTTGGAGCTCAATTATTGGGGTCCAGCGAATTACTCCCTCAGTTGACGCCCAAAAATCAGTTTTCGCCCAATCACTATCCTCCGCAGGTCAACAAAGATCGACCGTAAATTCCAGAAAGTCTGTTAATTTTCCTTGGTCAAATATATTGTTAAGATACGTAAGTGGTAAGATAAGATATATAAATCATGGAATGAAAAATAGACAGAAAACTTTGTGCAATTCTTCAGAATTTATCTCTACCCTTTTAACTGATCAACAGTTTTGGGAAACATGTTATTTTTATATGGTGTTAAGATGTTAACAAAAGAAAATGACGTGAATTTTTTGATCATTTTCCAAGCCTTGCATTGAGACTTGTGAAATAGAAAAAGGCTAATCTCATTTCTTCTTTAACATTCCTTAAGTTACAATTGCCTAAACTGTTCCTAAAGTCTGTATCCTTCATTTATTTATAAATATTTAATATATCCAGTTTTCTTGGACTACCTTTAATTATCAACAATACGAGTATCTCGTTTCTTCGTATCTCGTTTTCTTAAACAGAAACTTTTTCAGGTTACAAAAGTGAGGATAAGAAATATATTCTTCTTCCTCAACAGAATTCGTTACGATACAACTCAAATCTAATCTTTTTCAACAATTTGAATCACATACAAATAATATTGTATTAGTCAGAGCTAGTGTAACAATTCCAAACAATAAATTGACATATTAAACTCTTTTGTAAGGATTCTAAGCATACACAAATATATTTTATTAAAACTTTTCTTTGTTTTTTTTTTACATAATCTTTGATCCCTCCTAATGCTGTATCACTTACTTTTAAAAATTTATATTTATTTATACACGGGAACAATTGAATATACACGATTCTACCATTAGTCTTTCTCTTTCCGTTATGAAATACGATATAATATTTCAACTTTTAGGTAAGGATTACGTCTAAATTCTCTACAATGATCCGAGATTTTGGCTGTAAGACCCCATTTTTGATAGAAATAAAGAGAAGCCTGCTAATGTTGTATTGATCACATATGTATCCTTTCTCGCAAATTCACAATTTCATGGGAGTTATTTTTCTTTTTTTTTTTTACATTAGAGTCTTTGTTTTTTGTTTTTGTTTTTCTTTTTTTAAATATTGTTACATCAATCTTTCTTTTACATTGTTCTACATCTTTTTAAATTGATAATAACATTCTCATTGTTCAATACATTTGTTGTTTTTTGCTTACTAAATAAATTCTTAAATATCTGAATATTTTAACATCAACATTAACATAATGAGGATTATCTTTTGTTCAATGTCAAGTTCAATTTGTATCTTTTATATTTACGTCAAGTTCAATGCACTTAGAAGTAGATATTAGCTTACATTTTCTAGAATTCACAGAATTTCTTATTTCAAAATTACACACGAAAACGACAGAATTAGTCTTTAATAAACAAATTTAAAACGCAAATCTTTCCAAAATAATTTCACAATTGAAAATGTGAAGAGTTCAAGGTTTGAAAAACTTATAATTCTAGCTTTGAAAATTTAATGAAAAAATTATAAGTTATTAAACAAAAAGAAACTCTTCCGAGAGGCATAAAATCATATTTTTATTAATATTAAATTAAAAGAAGAAGATAGATTAAAAGGACGTAAGCCAATGTATTATTGTCGTGATTTTTATTTTTTTCAGGAAATTTTTATAGTTTTCCTTCCATATATTAATTCGAAATCAGAGATCATTTTATTTAGCTCAAATTTTAATGGCTTCATTGTAGAAATAGATTTAATGTTGGCATTTACATTGATTGAGTCTATGCCGATTAATCAACAGTTAATTAGCTTAACATTGACCTGTATTTTACGGTTCATTGCTTGTATTTCTTTCTATTCATGTAAGATCTGAGAACGATTAGCGCATTCGGAAAAACGTCTAAAGAAACCCAGCGTTTAGTAAAATTACTCCGAATAAACGAATAACAAAAACTGACCTCTGTCAACAGTCGTGCAGCCAACAGCTACTCGAGTGGAACTGACGACTATATAAACATTGTAGATGGAGGTGGTTAGTGTTTGGCATTGAAATAGTTGGTTTCCTTCCACTTTAAAGCCGACCCTGACATTAGGATCAGAGCAGCCTTATGACAGTCAGACTCGAATTCATGGTCCCAGTTCGAGTATTGCTTGACCATGAAACAAAACATTGCTTTTTCTTAGTGCACTTTCAATCTATCGCAAACACGGTGAAGCAGATTAAAAACGATCGTATTATAAAGCCCAGACTAAGCTAATAACGGATTAAAAGACGGTTTACATCTTTATTTCCTGACTGGAATATATATATAATCAGTTGATAATTACGGTATTTATTCTTTTTTTTTTTAATTAGTTTTGGTTTTGCTTAGTTAGGTCTGGAACTTTTGTGATGGATTAGTTTTTACGGAAATCTGTATTTTTCATTAATCCATTGTCATTCGATGGAAACTGATTGTTTCTAAACTCTTTTCACTTTCTTTAACCTTAGAAATGGCCACCGTAAAATAGAACCAGACACACGTCTTTGGAATGTACCTGCTTGACATTTTAAAGTTACTTGTGTTTAGACTGGTCTTGATTTGCATGTTTTCAACCAAATGTGACGTTATTTCATTAGTTTTCTTGTTTTGTCACTTTTCAATTACTTGGAAGTTGTTATCGAATATCGAATACGAAATATCCTGAAGCTACTCTTTTGAATTATTTCAATAATAGCAATGAAGTAACTCCAAACTCCGTATTACGATGAAGACTACAATCAATTGATTTGCAGCCACAGCACTCTTAGTATTAGAAGAAACTATCAAGGCCATAAATAATAATAAAGCATAAATTGTATTAATATCTAAATAGCATCCCCTAGAATAAGTGTTTCATGCATTTTTGATGAGCATCAGCTGCTCTTTCATTTAAGAAATGAATCTTAGGACTCTTTGTTAGAAGGTTGATCTAATCTTTTGAGTAACGGTAGTTTCATACAAACGAAATCAAATTCGATTTTACTTATTTAAAGTTTTAAATTTTGACAGATTTTTATTGGCGAGATAAACAGAATTGTGAACTCAGAAAGTGTCTCATTTCACAAAATATATCTTTCATATTAACAGAACTGGTTAGAAATATCTGAAAACACGGAATTTTCATTTACGACACGACTTCGCTAAGAAGGTTTATGAGGATGGTTTGCAACAGAATTTGAATTTTATATCACGAATTACTTTAAATAGACCATCAAACAGAAGAATTGCTGGAGATTTAAGTTTTCATTTTTAATATACGAACAGTGAATATAAAGACGCTGTTTCTTCAAGACGTCGGCCAAAGATTGCGATTTCATTCTACAGATATTTCACAGTAAAATTTTGGTAAATTGAAGCCTGTGCATTCTCGTGTTTAGTGAATAATGTTGCAAACTATTTCCACTGGACAGACTTCGCAATAAAGTTCAATCTAACTTGAGATTATCTAACAACGTCAAAACATTTTATTTAAAATAGAAATAGTTGATGCCATTAACTAACTCCTAGTATTACAAAGAAATACACAAAAAAAAGCATGTGTTAACAGAAAATAATGCTTTAACACATAGGTGAATTTTACAATATCAAATCATCACCTGTTCTATTACAAATCTCTGAGAAATTTAAATATTTACAAAGTTTCATCAAGCCTTTTTTTTTTTTTATATGAAGACAAATTTATTTATGATTTCGTATATAGCTCTCTAATTTTAAATTGGTTGATTTTTCGGTACACCTATCTACACCAGTCAGGGATTTCTTATAATATCATTTTACCATAATACTTCTTCCAAACGTAAGACATTGGATACAATTTAAACAATACATACATGTTAGAACCAGATAGAACGTGGCCTTACCAAAGAGTAATCATATGTTAAAATAAGCCAACGGATATTTTTACATGAGCTGGTTGTGCAGCTGCAAGAACCTGTCCATTCAAAGCCACAAATAAATACTGTTTAACTGACAAGTATTCCAGTGACGTTATTATATAAGTGGCCATAAAACACTGGCTAAAAACAGACAGCATTGCTAATTAGGAAATTTAGAGTGCCCTCATCCAACCATCGCATTGTTTGATTTATACGTCTGAAAATGCAGAGGTATTGAATATAAATGGCTTCGTGCTTTCTTATCCCAACAGCCAAGACAAAATAGCGCTTCAAGCCATAAAACACCAAAGTTTACACACATACCAGTTTAGTATTGATAATAATAGTCAAATTCTTAATATCGTAATTAAAATCCAGTACTTAAATAAAATTTTAAGCTCAAGTTTTTCTTGGAAGGATTTGCTTGTTTCTTCAGAGTTAAGATATTTAAAACTTTGAATTTATCACAATGACAGCAAACTATTAAATTAAACAAAGTTTATTGCTAAAACGGAAGAATTCTAGCTTCAATAACAAGAATTTTAGTTTGTTTTGCTTTGTTTTTTTTTCTAATAATTTTTAACAACGAAACATACAAATTACCTTACAATAGAATCATACGCGATTGTTTACTATTGAAATCAGTTATTACAGAAATTGAACTCAGTGACGCTACAACAATGTACTCCAATAACAAAAAAGTGTTTGTAAGCTGATTAGTTAATTAATTTCTAAAAAAAAATCATCAATTTTTTTACCAACATTTGAAATATAATAGATAAAATTTTAAAGAAAATGATAAAAAAATGCGGAAAAACAATTACTATTCTGTTAATTAATATCTGCATTTTTAAAAAAGTAATAGCTAGTTTTTATCAAATGAAATATAGCTCCGTTTTTATATATATGTATTTTTTTTTGTACATTAAATAAAATCCTCTTCATATATCATTTATCGCTAAAATGTATATTAATGAAATACAATAGCGGCGTGAAAATTTAGCCGAGCGATAAATAATTTGAATGAAGGCAAGGATATATTACTTATTTATGAAGTAACTCGTTTTCTAATCCGATACGGTCCGTGGACCCAGTACATGTAAGCGGCTCCAGTGTTATCTAGGAAAGGAATTGCTTCCAGGCGCCGTTGATTTATTAATCCGGTCAACATTCGTTTTAATACGAAATCGCAGCCCCATTAGAAACTGGAGACTTTTATTTACTTACAGTGAGGATTAAAGTGATTCTAAAAAAAAGAACTGAAAAATCAGCGGATAAGACCTCAAAATAAAGAAAGCATGTCATGGAAATACGTCATGCTACATTGGGAGTGACAAAGTTATCAGTTGACAAGAATAAGCTGCAAAATTCTTAAATTTGAAATTAGAAGAAATTTAATGAACTTGAAGTACAGTTAGCGTTAATTAATAAGGTGTCGTGTGTAAAACAGTCGCTTTATAAGGTTAAAATATAATTGTTTGGAATGTGTTGCTGTTAACGTCAAAATCCATGGTTTACAAGCACGCATAGTTGCCTATAGTTATACGGCTCAGTTTCTCTGAAGATTGTCGAGTGCAGCAAGACATGCACAATTTAAAATTAGATAGAAATTCGTAAAAATGTAGTTTGATAAGGTAATATTGGTAGAACATATGGTAGGGGAGTTTAACGGAGAAAAAGAAATAATATAGTTTGGCATTTAATCTTCAATTATCTAGGACTTATTAAGTATTTCAGTTTAAACTTTATAAATAATTAAATACGTTGCGTGTCATGTGTAATTAAGCGATTCAACCCTATCTCCCAGTGAGTCGACAATATTCTACACGAGCCTTTAAACAGACTATATTTAATTAAAATCTCAAATTTTAAGATTTGCTTAATTAGTTATGATTTTTTTTTTAAATCCTTAACAGTTTAATTAACTTTTAATTTAATTGAAATGTTATTTTGATTGCAGGTTAGAAAAATTAAGAAAAAATTTCCGGTTGCATTTATAAATCTCCGTAGTAAAGATGCTGAAATAATATTATTTAGCAAAGAATTATTTTCTTTAAAACCGCAAAACTACACCCCAATATAACAATATGTCTGAAATGTATTCGCTACAAGTACAAGAATTGGTCTGTTGCAATGATATTTATCCTCTGTTAGGATCCTGCAGGGGATATTTTTAAGTAGCTTACAAAAATGTAAATTAAATTTTTAAACATAGATTTAGGGCTGAAGTAAATTTTGTAAAGCAAAATAATTAAAAAAAAAAAAAAGATTTTTTTAAAATTCTTTTTAACAATTTTTTTATAAAAAAAAGAGAGAAGTTCAAGATTCTTTAAATTTTTTAGAATAACATGGAATTACAAAACTTCGAATTGCATATGAATTCTAAATTTAATTTCTAAATTTCTAAATTTAATTAAATGCGGATCTCATTTAAGACAACTGGGTCGTCAAAGTTCTTTTAAATGTGTAAAATATTACAGCAATAAATTGAATTGAAATGAATTAAAATGAGCTCAGTTCTCTTTTTTCTTTTAAAGATTTGCAACATTTTTATACACAAGATAACTGTCATTAAAACTTTATAAATCATCATTAGATGATGAGTAGTTAAATATTAACGTTTAAATAATGCAACTTAATTAACTGGAATTTAATCAATTTGGAAATTGTGATTGGGAATTAAAATACCGGAAACAAGCAAACGGCGATCATTAGATGAGGTTGAACGGTCCATAACACAGACTTACTTCTTGTACCTGTTATTACACGTTGCTTTTCTTTCTTCTCTTATTTGTTATGGTTAAGTGAATCTCCCGGATTCGGTTTTCTTGACTTTCTCTGATCTTTGCAGCGGAAGAAGAATCAAGTCTGATTTGAAACGAAATATCGATGTTCTCTAATAAGTTTTCTAGATCTTTCTGAAACTTTTTTCAAAATGTCAGAATATCGATATTATTCTTTTTTATTTTCTATTTTTACAAATTTTGACTTTTAACAAACACTGATTGCAGACATCTTTCAAAAGTCAGGACATTAATTAATTAATTCAAAAGGCCCTGCATTATAAAGCATATCACGTGATTTATACAGGAACCACATAGCTTAAAGTATGTTGAATAAATTCATAGTAGAGCTTTGCCTTCAACCTTTTCTGGACACAAAACTAACTTAAGAAATAATGTTATTATCAGATGTTACTAAAACTTTAATTTTTACTACAATGAAGGGCATTCACAGTAGGCTACCTTATTTATTAAGATAGCATTAACCAGAATTCTCTAGGACACAAATTAGAGGAATAATAAATGGGAAAAAATAATTAAAACATTTAACGTAAGGCTACGAATACATACAAATAATGACCAATAACGCACTCTTTATACATGAAAAAGTTTTAAAAGATTAAAAAAAGTATTGACATGTTTCAGATACCGTTGTAGAGGGTATCTGAAACATGTCAATACTTTTTTAATCTTTTAACGAATTTTCATTTATAAAGAGTGCGTTATTGGTCATTATTTGTATGGGAAAAAATAATCTTTATAATTCGAACTGCAAGATTGTTACAAAATCCATTTGATGCACAGAGCCTGTTTTAAAAAATAAACAAAATAAGTGATCAAAAAATGTTAAATGTTGAATTGAAGTTTTGTAAAAACCCATAAGATTCTTGGAAAAAAGTGTTGTTCGGCGTCCTGTTGGCTTATGCCGGCGGTGTAGCACGAGAGAGGACTGTTATTATTGTAGGTGCCAAATTACTCCAGAGACCAACTGAAAGAAAAGATGGCCACAGTTCACTTTACTGGTTGGTGCGTAATAACACACTGTCTCGAGCCTGAGGCTGACCCCTCGGACAAAGAGATTATCAGTTGTGTTGTCCACTTCCATCATTTACGTGTGCTTTCCTGGAGTCACTTCGCTTACCACATAGTTAGAGCAAGAATGCCTTTCTCATTAGAACCCACCAAAGCACCCCGGGTCGATGAGTATTGGGAATTCTACCACAAAACGAGATTTCAGAAGCAGAAAACCATCAGACTGCTTAAAGAACCTTTTGTTTGCTAAAACCTTTTGAAAGAGAGAGTATTTAAAAAAGATTCTTCATTCTAGCACTGCTGTTTTCTGTAATGAAGGTGATTTTTTTGTTTTTTCCTTCTATTTTTCACTTCTTAAAATAACTGTAACATATTGTTTATTTAAATAAATTATCAACTTTTCCAATTTTACAAACTATAGTTAAACTGTAATTGTTACTAAAGATTTCTGATTTTCAATATAACATTTTTATTTTTCAGTTATTTCATTAATGGGTAATTAATAAATAAATCCTTTATTTTCAAACGGCTTTATTGAAAATGCTAAAAAAATGTTAAGTTTTAATGTATTTAAAAAGTGCTTGTATATTGTTAAGTTGGCATCATTAATAAACTCAAACAGGCATTTATTTCGTAGATAGGAACTGTACTCCTCTACACTACGTTAATAATGCCTTCCAATATAAAGTCTTTTTTAATATAGTTGTTAAGATTGATTAATTAATTAATGAAGAACACGTTTCAGCAAAGCCCAGAACTTTCATTTGAAATAGTTTAAAATTTCTCAAGTACTCCTCAAGGACTCAAGAATTAAAATCAACAAAATATTTTCTTTGGTTTGGTCTCCTTGAATAAAAGAAACAACACCGTTTCTTTCTTGATCTGGAAAGAAGAGAACCCCCTTGGCTTTATAGGAGACCTACCCACTGTCTCTTTGTTGCCCCCGAGATATCCTAGCGAAGAAGATGGACGACGATGGGGTGACACCCACGAATACCAAAGGACAAAGCATCACCACTGTGAATTACCGTCTTTTCAGTGAAGAAGTCTATGATTACAACACGGGGTCAATTACTGCATGCTTCTTCAGCCCAACACCGTTTACCGACCCAATCGTAGAAAACCTGCGTCCAACCAAAATTCTCCTTGGCCACACTCCACCCGACGGCGGTCATTACCAAGTCGGCCTCGTATCAGTAAATCAGTCATTTGGGTCCTTTCTAAACTAAACCCATCCCCTGACGCCATAAGCAAATGATAACCCATGATTTCGTGTAGTTTTTATGTCAAGCATTGTTATTCTCAACTGCTAAGAAACCTCCATCGAAATGGAACTCAACATTCACAAATTTAAATCCAATTGAAATTTTTGTGAATTCATGGCACACGAATGCACTACTCAATGCTATACATATTGTAGACCATGAGAACATTTTTTATAATTACTCTGCATAACTGTATTACTATTTTAGCTTTGGTATAGAAACAGCTTCTTAAAGCCGAGTATTTGTAAGATATTTACACATTTTAAGAACTTCCATACAAATAAAAAAAATATTGAATTACGAAGTATACTGTTACAGTTAATTAATACCAGAGTTTGTTAGTCTATACATAAATGTGCCCTATACATAAATGTGCACGATTAGGGCACATTTATGTATAGACTAACAAACTCTGGTATTAATTAACTGTAACAGTATACTTCGTAATATCAATATTTTTTTTATTTGTATGGAAGTTCTTAAAATATGTAAATATCTTACAAATACTACATAACAATGTAGTGAATTTTGAAAATCATTTCTATTAAGCTTTTTTTTTTAATTATATTTCTGATTAAATTATTATCAGTTGTTAAATTTTTCACTTGATTTATTTTAATCACAGTGGTTTATAAAAAGAAATTATGAAAGCGATTAGGCCAGTGAATCTAACAGTGCCTTTTTCTACAGAAATTCAATAAGCTGGATAATTTCTTAATGATGTAATAATGTAAGTTATTACGACCTCAGAAGCTGTATGATCATCAACTGAGACAGGTCAAGTTACAAGATAATTATGGTAAAAGATAAATTCACGTGCTTAGCTTTGTGCACAGTCTTACAGAAATATAATAGATATTAAAGAAACGAAAACCCTTACAGCCTCTTCATTCACTAATCTAGCAGATGCCGCCATATTTCTGAAGCTATTATTCTAATACAAATTATTAATGATCTTCTTCCATAAATTAAGTGCTTAATTTTCTTTATTTCATTTTTCCTTATTTTTAGTATTATATAGGCTACGTATTACGATGCTCGATGGTTGAAGTCAGTCCTGTATTTATTTTCATATGAATGAGATTTAACAAGGAAGCATTTTTTCATTTTATTTATTCTACTTAAAAATGTTGCGATGTGTATTTCCATTTCCTTATCTATGTTGTGTCCGACTGGGATGCTGCCCATAGGCCTAATGTAGTTACCACCCACGTCTCGGCAAGGCGCCGGGGCGGAAAACCGTGAGTTGGAGTTGCAATTTTTCAATCCACACGCCTAATTAATTAGGGTAACAGGAGACGAACTTTGACCTCCAGTTCACGAGACACTTTGCTGTTGAATACCTACGTTCGAGGAAAAAGAGAACTGATTCTAAAGAAAGTATTTCAGAGAAAACTTAAGATCAAAGAAAAAAAAAAACTTAGACATTTCTGAAAATGGCAATTAAGAGCTAGTTTTTTGTTAATGTAATTAGTTATCTTATAAATATTAATGTTTTAGGTTAATGCGGGGCAAGACGACACCATGGGGTACAACGGGATATCTCATTAAGTTCGTCTAATTAGTTACTGTCTACTGGTGTTCCCAAGATTATCTTACTGTATTGACTCATTACGGATAGAATTTCTAGTGGTTTCTGATCAGTAATTTGTATATAATTAAATTAAATAGAGCTCGTAGCGGGCTCTTAAGAATTCGTAGTGGGGAAGAATTCTGTTTGTATATTGTTTAAGAATAGACCTCTAATGCAGTTGATATTATCTGCATTATAACCATCTAACATCAAAGAAAGATAAATATATAGCCTATATGTAGGTATATCTATTTTTGAAAAAAAAAAATTATATTTTTAAAACTTATATTTTTAATATAATTGATAATAATAGAAGATAAAAGCAAACCTAAATAACGTAATATAATAAAGTGTTGAATAATATAAAACATTTACATATTTATTTGAGTACCAATTGGTTTGTTCTTAATGCGTGCATAAAATTACAAACGTTTTCATTCATCAAGCTTCAATGAACAATTAAATATAAGCTGTATTTTGAAACTGAAACTTGATCTTATATATTTGTTTATTTGTTTCATTAATCGAACTTGTAATGTAGCAATCTAGCAATAAATAATGCAAGCTATGCGCTTTTATAAATTCCAAGTGATTAAAATACTGTGTAGTTTAACGATGCTGTCAAAAAAAACTCATCTGAAAATGTTTTAGATGTTTACAGAACAAATATTTTTTTTTAAAAAAAAGAAGAAGAAGAACGTAGTACACAATAAAAAATAAATTTGTACAATAAATTACCGGTAGTTTTAAGCACATCTTTGTATCTGATGTAGTGTAATCAGAATACATCCATCAAACATATTAGGAACTTTAAGGTATAATGTTTTCCTTAGTTTTGGCATCGTATTATCTATGGAAAAAGAACCAAAACAAAATCTTTACTTTCAGATGAAGTGCCTAGAAAACCATCCAGTTCTGTTGATTCCTTTTATTTTCTTTCAAATTCTGTCGATTTTTTACCACATCATATGCTTGTTCACTCCCTCTACATCAACAGTTTTAAATTACAGGTTAACTTTCAACACCGAAGCAGTTATTTTGCAATTTTTTTTTGAGTGAAAGAAAATAAGAATGTATAATAGACTGGTATAGCTTTATGTTATTGCTAACTTCTGGTACTAAGTACTATCAATGACTTGCCTTCTTCCTGGAGAAGTTACAAGAAACTCTTTAAGTGGACGTACTTTTGGAGTTGTAAAACCTTTATTCAACAAATGAACTGATTATAGAGTTGTTTTCTTTCCTTTTTCCTTTGTCTTTCAAGATATACTTTTTTCTCTCTGTACTCAAATCAAGTTATTGAAAAGCATATGATTTGTCACTGAATCTCTATCATCGAAAACCGGTTCAACCAAGAATCGAGTGACATCGGAAACTGCTCCAAGCCTCGGAATGTTAATATATCCAATTTCCTGTTTCTGCCCAAGATTAAGTTCATGAAGGGCCTAAAACAAGCGAAACATATTGATATAAACCTGTTCGTCAAGTATATTACATTCCCTAATGATGGACAATATGATTAAAATCAAAATTTCGTGTTCCCAGAAAGAAAATATCCCCCCTTTTTTTTTTGGTTTTTTTTTTTTGAAACCTTAAAACAAAACAAGAAAATTCGAATTGCACTAATTTCCGAATTCCAACAAATATATCATTCAGACATAATTGTAAGAAAATTTGTTTGACAAAGTGAAAGGGAATGCATTTAAAAGCTCAAATTCAGCTTCAGAGATGCATATAGTTTACGAATTAATCAAGATCACAGAAAGTTATTTTCGAAAACTTTAATTCAAACACCCCCTCCCCAGAAAATGCGTAAGCTTATTAAGAATGTTATTGATTTTTGGATCAAATCTGTAATTTCTGATTCTCAAAAAGGCTTAATGATGAAAATAGCTGAAGTATTTTGTCAAGGTTTTCTCTAGTTTTGAACTGGACCATGATTTGGCCATCCAATCCATGGAACAGGGAGAGACCTACAAGTACCTGGGCTTCCAGCAAGCGCGCGTCATTGACAACGCAAATATCAAAAATGCACTGAAGAACACATACCTTGCTCGCGTTCACAAAATCCTCAAAACACAACTCAACGCCAGAAATAAAATTAAAGCTATCAACACTTTTGCCGTTCCCACACTAACATATTCGTTCGGCGTAATTCCATGGACAAACACCGAACTCGAAGCACTACAACGCGCAACACGCACTACATTCACGAAACACAACATGCACCACCCCAAGTCCGCTACGGAAAGGATGACTCTTCCCCGCAAGGAGGGAGGCCGAGGACTCATCAACCTCATCACCCTATACGAAAAACAAGTACATACACTTAGGGAACATTTCCACCAAAGAGCAGAAGACTCCTCACTTCACTCAGCCATTGTCAAGGCTGATACACACCTCACACCCCTGAACCTTGAAAACTCTTCTCCAACACTCACCACCCCTGACACCCACACTCAGCAGCTGCGTGAATCATGGGCTCGTAAGGAACTCCATGGCAGACATCATCACGAACTCAGCCAGCCTCATGTCGACATGGAAGCGTCGAACAGATGGCTGACGAGTGGTGAGCTGTTTGGGGAGACCGAAGGGTTCATGATCGCAATACAGGACCAAGTCATCTCCACACGCAACTACAAGAAGCACATTCTACACGATGCAAACACACATGACGACAAATGCAGGAAATGCCACACTACGCATGAGACGATCGACCACGTAATATCAGGCTGTCCCCTTCTCTCTCAAACAGACTACCTCCACCGACACAATCAGGTAGCGTCGATCGTTCATCAACAACTAGCACACAAACATTCACTTATTAAGAGCACGGTCCCGTACTACAAGTACATACCACAAAGTGTATTAGAGTCACCCTCATATAAACTATACTGGGACCGCCCCATTCACACAGACAAAACTATACATCACAACAGACCAGACATCACACTTGTTGATAAGGTCAACAAACAGACCTATCTAATTGATATTGCAGTGCCTATCAGCAAGAACATGCAGAAAACTCACGCAGACAAGATCAGTAAATACACTGATCTAGCACACGAGCTCCAGAAGCAGTGGAGGCAGGATCGAGTACGTGTTGTACCCATCGTTCTGTCTGCCACTGGTCTGGTGCCTCACATATTGCACCACAGTCTCAGCACACTAGGACTTCACAAAATCACTTATGCACAACTGCAGAAGGCTGTGGTACTCAACACTACACGCATAGTTAGGAAATTTTTGGACACAAGCACACATCCCTAATCATTCTTGCACACATCTTTACACTTGGCAGTATGTGCTTTGGTCCTTGACCCGCCATATTGTTTTTGCTGGGGAAACCCAAGGTTTGAAACATACAATAATAATAATAATAATGAGAACATGCAGAAAACTCACGCAGACAAGATCAGTGTACTTAGCACACGAGCTCCAGAAGCAGTGGAGGCAGGACTGAGTACGTGTTGTACCCATCGTCCTGTCCGCCACTGGTCTGGTGCCTCACACATTGCATCACAGCCTCAGCACACTAGAACTTCACAGAAATATTTATGCACAACTCCAGAAGGCCGTGATACTCAACACAACATGGATAGTGAGGAAATTTATGGACACAATCACACATCCCTAATCATTCTTGCACACTTTTTAACACTTGGCAATATGTACTTTGGTTCTTGACCCGCCATATTGTCTTTGCTGGAGAAATCCAAGAATTGAAACATTTACATATGCATTCTGCATAAAATACTTAACGATTTCGTAGATTGACCTACAATTTACAAATATTGTAGCTAAAATTATATAAACTTAAGACTCCTCCTTAAAAGGTTATGGGTTTTTTTTAAAATTAATATTATTAATTAACTTAATTTGATTAGGCTTACATTTATTAAAATATGTATTTTCATTATTTCATTATATTATGTTAGTAAAATTAATCTCATTCATTACTCTTACATTTTTCTAATAAAAAATATGCAGCGTTCATTGATTACCTCCATTATTTTTCCTCCTTCGAAAGGACCTACAATTTTTTTTTTAATTTAAAGAAGACGTCTTGTAATAAAGTTCAAAGATCATAAAGATATTCTGAGAGTTAAGCCTAAAGGATTAAATTGTACTAAACGATAATAAATTAGAATTTTTATTTATTAGCTTAAGGCAGGAGGTAAAGAAAAGCGGACTGTCCAGTGTTCAAAGTAGGACAGGAATTAAAAATTTTAATTAAATTTAAAGACAAGAAGAAGTGATTTATTTTGTAAGGTGTGGATATAGTTAGTGTTGTCCCCTGTCCATATCGAACTTAGATCAGTCGTTGAGAGGCGCATTACTCATCCGCCACCGCACCCACCCAGACCACTTGGCACACCTGCCCCTTACCTTACAACAGAGATATAAAAGAAAAAGGAATGTAATAATAGGGCACTGAATATAACAATGGCAATTATTCAGAGAACGATTTCTAAAAATAGAAAACTTTTTAAGTTACTTGGATAAGAGTTTTTGTTTCTCAGACGCAATTATTCGTAATAATTAATTACGTTACCTGTGGTAATTACGGCTTAAAATCAGAAAAGTTTCTGGAAATCTGCTTATTTTTTTTTTCAAATGAATTAAATTAATAAATATTTGTTCGTTGGTTTTATTGTATGTTGAAACTTATGAAAGTAGTTGAAGTGTTCGTTAAAATGTGATTGAGTTGCGGTTACATAGATTGCAATAATAATAGGTGTATCCAATACACTTTACTAGCAAATATATATATAATGTGCTGTTTATTACAGTTGCTAATCATTTATATTAATATATTTACACTTAGCAATTGTAACAAGCAAATAGTTAAAATTGCTATGTGTAAATATATTAATATAAATGACTAGCAACTGTAATAAACAGCATATATATATCCGACACAGAGTTTGCCAATTTTTAGTACTGCTGCGTGTATTAATGTAAATAAATTAGCAACTGCAAAACTCTATTGCAGAAATGATTAATAAATATGTAATTAATTAATGTTATTTATATGCAGAATTAAATAAATTTATAGTTATATAAAATTGTATAAAAATATCGCTTAAGAGCGATCCATTTTTCAGATATATGTGTATTTTTAAGAGAGAAACTATATGTCCCTTACAAATGTTTAGGGCTATATAAACAGAAAATAATATTTATATAAATTGATATATTGAGGGAGGTTTATAGGAGTTATAACCCCTTCTCTCCCTCATAGGATTTTGGATTCTGATTGGAAAGTTTATCCCTTTGTTCTTAATCCCCTCCCCATCCTGGAAAGATGGTATGATAGTACGAACCATTCTATCATAAACCCTCCCATGCTAAAATCTGCGTATGCCTATGAGATATATTCATATACACATATATGTGTGTGTGTGTGTGTGTGTGTAGATTTGGAATATTAAAGAAAAAAAAGATGAATCCCGCAACATTATAAAACTTTCTATTAATTGATAATTTTCTTTTTAATTACAGCTGATGTTTAAAAAAGTTAGTTTGCCAGCATTTTTGACAATTTGTCGAGAGTTATTATTATAATCGATTTTAATAACAGCAATGGGAAATGTTATGGAATTCGTGTGTGCTTGGAGTTTTAATGCAGTCACTTATTTTGATTTACAGATCTCTTGTTTGATATACGGTCTGTGCAATGGGCTTTTGATGGCTGGACGATAGAGTCTTCTCGTTGCGATGACCCGTCGCATCGAGACAACAGATGCTTACACCAGGCCGTCTCTGACTGCCGCTGTCCGTTGTGAGCCGCGGTTTACCCTGATCTCTGTTTTGGCATTCTGCAGGGGCCGCCATACCTCCCGTGCAAGGAAGCATAAACGACAGCATAAATTATGCCCGTAACGTTCTGCTCTCAACTTACACTGAAAAATTAGCCGACAGGGCTGGCAACGCCCTAGCGGAGCAGGTATGGCTTGGCATACTTCATCAAGCGGGCACATCACGGGGCCTGCTACCGAGACCGACCCCTCGGCCACGACCCGCACTCGACGGCTACTGAGTTGGGAGGTGTAGGTGGGCAAGCGGACAGCTAAAACAATGCGGGTGCTAACTTACAGGAATTTATCACATAATTAAAAAAAAAAAAAGATTAAAAAAATATATTGAAGCTCAAGAGAGATGATTTTTATATTACGAATCATATTTACATTCCACAAGAAACTCAAAAAAACATAAAGAGTTTCGTGTCCATTTTAACAAAAACAAAACATTAATATCCTCAAACTTCGTTATAATTAAAAAAATAATCCAGTCCCTGACTCTTCCTAAATTATTCATTTTATGCAAGGTTTTGTAAGAAACCAGTTCTTTGTTTTTCAAGCATTTTATAAATTAAGTAACAGAAATTAAACAATATTTATCATCGGGATATAATCGTTATCTAATTATCTAACTTATAATAACTTATAAATATTATTGTATTCGTAAGTTTTAAATATGAAATTGTTTAGAAAATTTTTCAATTATTACAATGAAAGAGCTCAACTATATACATTTTTTTTTAATTGAAAGATGTTTGAATTATTTTTTAGATGATATTCGTTGAGTAAAACCGAATTACTAAATCGGTAAACTTATAATTTTATGAAATTTACCGTATAAAGATAAGATCTATATAAAATAATTGAAACTCGTGCATTGGAGCACGATTGCAATAACTTCTATCATTTCTTTTAATGCGCTAAATTACAAAACTTGATTAATAAATCAAAAACTTGTTTGATTTAAAGATGATAAGAATAAAATTTTTCAATTATTTCTCTCTTTAAACAAACATCTTTTTATTTGAGTTTAAAACAACTCCATCAAACTCTGACAACTCTCGATTGTGTTCTTCGACAAAGTTGTTGATGTTTTTTTTTGTTTGTGTGTTTGTATTTTATTTTTTTTAAACGGATTAAAAATTTTTTTCATGCAATTGCTATTGCATCAGTTATATGCAATAAACTTTATTTCCCTTTTTGCCGATCAATAAAGCGATCTTTGAGTTGGGTTCAACCCATATCCACTCCGTGGTTGCCTGAGGGTCCTCGAGATAATTTAGTGCATATGACGATTATCTCTATCTAACTTTCGCAAACCTCTCTCGCCCTGATAATTAAACTTCTCTAATAATTCACAATTAAGAGAGGAGTCCATTAGGTTTTGGTAGGGGATGCGCGATATCAAAGAGAAATACTTATATAGCTATGTTCCTTAGGCTTAATTTACGTTCCCTCCACACTTTTTTCTCTCTCTGCCTCCCTTTCACTTTCTCAGAGTATTAGGAGCTATTTCCTCCTAGTGCAACGAAATGCCATGTTTATTCAACAGGCTTAAATCACTCAAAGCCCTGTGTCCATTGGTTGAACAGTAGGAATCTCACAGTGGTACCTAATTTGCAAAAACTCTCTTTGCTGACATCTTGGTAAGGTCTTTTTTTTTTTCTGTTTTTTTTTTTTCTTCCACAGAGAAACATCGTTTGTCTCTACTTAGCTTTTACACACTAATAGTTTACAGTTCACGGTGAGTTTTTATTTTTTAACCCTAGAAATCTTAGCGGCCCAACAAGGGTGTGCTAAGTTAAACCACATGGTTTTCTTGCTACTTTTATGAGCCTGAAAGGGTGGAATGGTTCTTCGAGTGTTTGCAACATTATACTTGGTTAGCACCATTTGGGATTTATTTTATGAACTAGCCGCTAACCGTCGTTCGCTCCGAAAACCTTGCAGTAGTTATTTGAAAAACCAAATTACATCAAGTAAAGTAAAAACCGAAACTTAGAAACTAAATAAAATTTAAATCTGAAATAATACATGCAGTACAATACCGAAAATCAACGTATTAATTAACCGTATCGTACATTTATTCAGATCTGTATTGCGATTCAAAATGGCGCGAGCACCATCTATCGCCAGTTATGAGAATGCTTTAAATGCAACCATTGAAAAATTTATAATTTGGTCCGAAGTCTGAAATAAAAAAAACAAAAAAACAGTGACATTTAGAAAGGTAGTCTCTATTTTAAGTTGAGCTTTGTATTCTTTCTAGATTTTTCTTAGTTCACTTAGAAATGTTTATTATACATTTCATATTACGTATTTCCTTTCTGAATATTCAATTTGACTTACTATTAAATAAATAAATAAATAAATGTTTAAATCAGGTTTGTTTTTTTCATTTGCTAATTATACGACATCAAGTAAATTATCTACATTATAAATGAATTAAATGAATTATAAAAACTACATATATTTCAACGATAGAAAAATAATGGCAAGTTATAAAAAAAAAATTATCATTTAGAAAAAATATTATTAGATAAAATTAACGTGTGTAAAATCATTACTTGAAAAAATATTATTAAAGACAAAAAAAAAAAGATAAATTAACATTTAATAATTTTTTCTGTAATATATTTAAATTTAAATTTCTTTTCCTTAGAGAAATATTTATTTCCCTTCGATGTGAAATTTTGATACTTTTTTGTCTTCTGGAAATATGTTTTGTAACATAATTATGAGAATTTTTCCGTCCTTTTTATTAAATCCACAGACTGTAGATCACAAAAATTACTTTTCTTCTCCCCTTTCTATTTGTCATGTTTTTTTTTTTAATGTATGTCTTGTTGAAGAAAAACTAATTCATTCTGCTGCTTGAGCTCATTTCCGTTTGTCATTTTCCATTTCTTTTTTTTCCCACCTTGTTCTTCTTTCCTGGATAACGATCGTGTCACCGTGATTCATTCGAAATTGCCAGGATTTTCCTCTTCTCGCAGTGACGTCACGGAATAGGTTTTATGGAAAAGGCGAGACAATTCGCAAAATGGCCTAACGGAACTAAAAAGGTGGTTTCTCAGTCTGATGGTGATGTCGCGACGATGACACGCTGTGGGAGGATTTCTCCCCTTGAGCTCGTGATTTACTGTATGTAGAGCAACGAGTGCGCATGCGTGAAAATCTATAGCAAAGAGGAGACCGAACTAACGCGTTTTCTGGTGAAAGTAAAAACCCTTTTTGAAAAGATCTATGTTTTGTTCTTGGAATGTCAATTAAAAAAAAAAAAAAGTGGGAAGATAGAAAACTATCACATATTTTTGTACAGTAGAATCGGCTTTTTTTTTTTTTTTTTTAAATGATATTTAATCTTCTTTATGTTGCTTCTTGTAAATTACTTAACATAAAACTTGCATATTTGTATATTCTCATTTAGTTATTTATTTTGATATTTACGAAGTCAGTTTTCTTATTGTGACATTGTTTATCATTACTAAAATGATAAATTTTATTGTGCTTAAAAAAATAAAATAAAAAAAATATACATTTTTGAAAGAATGGGAATATTTGACTTTAACGAACAAATGAACATTTAGTGGGTTTTGTCTTTTTTTTTTTTTCTGATGGTAAATTACATTATAGCCTGCGATTTATTATTTGTCTTGGAATAGCTGTTTTTTTTTTCTTTTTGGTTGGTTGTTTGTTTTTTGAAAACAAACTATTCATGAAATAAAATCATAAATTTGATATTATTCTTAACTATGTTAAGACTATATAAACGCATATCTTGGTCTTTCCAAAATATTTAAATGGATTTGAGATGTTTTTAAAGTGCAGATAATTCTCATCTTACAAAACACAAACAAACGGATTATCTTACAATAGAAATAAAAAAATTAAATGTAATTCATTATTGTTTTTACCTTCGACCACTGAGATATTTATCCGAAGTTGAAAGCGATTTCAGAATAGAGAAGTAAAACCTTGATTCAGAACTGATCTGAATTGAAATACAACGACAAAAAATACATATATATAGTAGAATTCATTATAATCTATATATCATTGCAATCAGTTGGACTTCCCTTGATTCGTACCATTAGAACGAGTTTTCAATATAACGAAATAATCCATTTCCGTCATTAATTGTTAAATTTACCAAGAATAAGATCAAGGAGATAAAAGTGTATTCTTTTTGATTTTATATACATTTTTGGAATTGCCCTTACTTTTCTGAAAACAGGAAATTCCTTTTTTCCATCGGAAAACGAGTTTCTCTGTTCCCTTTTCCTAAGTAGAGTTGAACTAATCAACAGCAATGAACATAATCAAGGGACATTACTTGGCCAGGAAAAGAGAGAAAGCCTTGTGACATGTTTCTGGCGTAATTACCTTGTCCTTGTATGGCCATCTCTTGCAGCTGTTCCTCTGACCAGAGGCAGATACGGATAATTCACGACGAGATGAGAGAGAGAGGTGGGTTTCGCTGGGCGTTCGGCTTCAGTAACCAGGTCAGTTTCACCGATCACGCGATTAACAGAAAGCAAATGAAACGAGAAAAAAAAAATTGTCAGTTCAATCGAGCTTAGCATTGCTAATGACAATTGCTCATCTTGGAAGTAGATCAAGGAAAAGAAGATGAGTTTACTGGAGAAAAAAAAAGTCGTTCCTGGCAGTGTTGATTAGATGAATTGTAGTTGAAGTGCTTTTTCAATGGTTGAAGTACATTGTTATTCTAGTACGTATATTTCTAGTGAACAATGTATAGTGTACATTTCTTTCTTCAATGATTATTTTATATATCTAATGGCACTGTACAAATATAATTGCACCAAATTACATATCCATTGCTTCGATCGCAAATCCCTGCAAGACTTTATGGATTTCTTGGCTTCATTTATCACTTTGAATTTAAACGTACTTAAACATAAATATAAATTTTATATTTTTTCTCCATAATAAACAACTTCATTAAGCTTAAATTTTACTTTTAGTAAAACTTTTACTAAAAGTTTTACTTTGTCCGTCTGTCTGTGGACAAGTATCATTAAAATCTGATTAAATTATCATTAAGTACAACAATCACAACAATCGCAACAATTGCGCCATTTGCATTTGCAACAATCACATGTATAATATAGCTCAGCAACAATCACAATAATCGCAACAATTGCGTCTTTCGCAGCAATCACATTTATAATAATAAGGAAATTAAAGCAATATCAATTATATTTTCTTAAACGTATCAGAAGATGTTGCGAAGCATTGTGATTAGTTTACTAATCGCTATCTCTACCTTGTTTAATTAATAAATTCACTGACATTTTTCGAAATAGCCTAAGCATCTGAATAATCCAACAATATATTGTAATATATTCGTGGAAAGCAATCATCACGCGCTACTTCATTGTTCAGTTTTATTTGCTTCCGTGTAACATTTTGTTTCGGTGCAAAAAGAGTTAAAGAAGAAGTTCTGATCTTTCTAACTGCAGTGGAGTTGCAGCAACATTCGATTTTAATCTTCTCTTAATGTAATGTTGTACTACTATGAATCCAGTACATTTTTTTATTCCGTTATTCCACTGACTTCCAGCACGTTCCACTTGCCCTCAAGTATTTTGTACTTGAAATATAAGAACCAGTTTGAAACTAGTTTTGTTAAGCCTAATTAATTGCATTGATCTTTCTGTCAGGATTTAGGTTGAGGATAAAACTACGATGAGCGATAACTTTCCCTCAAATACTAATGTTATTTTTTTCCCATTACTTTTTAATCTCTTTTCTATATCAAAATTCAATTCAGTGTATTTCATTTCTTTGCTTGACTTTTTTTTTTTATCAAAAAAAAAATAAAAAAAAATAATGTTACAATCAGTTCTTCCAGAAATAAACTTAAATTTTGAAAGTTTATATTTTAGTTTTTAGCTTCATTCTATTTAAAGAATGAGTTTTTATTAATTCTGTGACGAATTCTGTTATAATAATTACTTTCGAGTTGAGGCACATTAAAACAAGTGAACATCTACGTAACAAGATGATCTTCATCGTTCTGTTTCCTCTCTAAGCTTAAAAATATTTACAGAAACGTGTAATTAGTAGGGCAATTAGCGTCTTAACGTGTAATTATTATTCCAAAATCCTTTTCAGCAAGCACCGTTTAAACGTTTTCTTATCTCGTCGTCACCCAGTCGTGAAGTGCGTTTTATGTTTCACTTTATCGAAGGACTTTCGCTGCTTTGCGCTGAGGCTCCATCTGTTGGCAGCAAACGGAATTATTCCCCGTTCTGTGTTTCTCGAGACATCTCCAAATAAGACACGCTACTTCGCGTGACTTTTTCCTTCTTTTCTGTTTCTTTTCGTTCTTTAATAATTCATAGGGATTCGTCCACTCCTCTTCGGGTGCTTATTTGCCGACGGGTTATCAGGTGGCACATTATACAGTTAATGAAATTACCCCTTTCTGCACAAAATTCATTTCGATAGTAAAAGGGTAATTTTCTTTTTTCTTTTTGCCCTGAACAGAAACACAATACGTCGGGTTAAAGATTTAATATAACTTTTTATTATCTGTGCTTAGATTTTACATGATTATCGAAATAAGCAATTCTAAAAGTTGTTAGCCCATAGCAATGCAATAATAATCGACATTTTTATACAATAAAAACACTTAAAACCAAATTATAAACTAAACTACTTTTTGTAAGTTAACTACATTTTTCTTCGAAATCAATTTTTAGTTTAGAAATCTTAAATCAAGTTTTTAAACAATAAATTAAATTTTCAATTTAAAAAAAAAATTTAAAAAAATCATCTAAATTTTTTTTTTTTTTTTTACAACATTGAGAACATAAAACTTTTATTTTCAAAAGTTAATTAATTTTTTATTTTTTTATAATTAAGAAAGTTTTTTTTTCTTTACTTCCTTTCTGCCAATGTTTTAAAATATCTCTGAAACATTCTTATTATAATATTTATATGTTATAACAATATTATTGTTACTTGTTCAATAAAATGAAGTGCTTAATTAAACTAAAAATACATTTTTACTATTATTTTTCATAGAACTTTGGACACTGCAACAAGTCTTACCAAAATACTAAACCAATTTTATATTGTTTTACACTTTCTTTATTCTGATTATTATTTATATTTAATATATTATCATTTTCAATAGTCAAGACTTATGTTTTTATTTAAAAGCATTTCTCTCGATGCATTTTATATCTACAATAAGTTATATTTTTATCCATTTTCTCTTTATTTTTTTTCCCAACATTTTTCTATATTGAAAAGCAGAAATATGTATTGTTGTCATTTTTGGCTTTGAAATCTTGACACAATGCATTTCGTAATTCGCTGATATTTCTGTTGTCGGTAGGTTTTTCATCTTTCTCCCTCTCATAATGGCAGGAAAAACTTCTTCTGTTATGGTTTCTCAAGCGGGCATTTCACACCAGTTCCATTACCTGAATCCTTCGTTTGTCGCTGGGAAACGGAACAGAATGGAAGAAACAGCCGAATAGAATTTCTCACCTCCCCTCTTCCACTTGGTCCGCGACTCTTGTCTGCGTCGTGACAGTAGCTTGTCACCGGTGATGGATCACCTGTGCTGGCTTTGTAGTTGACTGATCCTCATTAGGACGGTGCAACAGAGAGCAGAAATAATGAGAGACAGCCATTTCGTAGTCGAGTGGCGATACGATGAGTGCAGATATCATTTGGGCTTCATTCGGTAGCAGACAGCGGTTGTGGCGTAACTTGTCGGAATGCATCATCTCTTCGAACGCCATTTTTCATGTTGATGCTGAAGTCAGACGTCACCAAAATGATTATTATTTTTAGTTGAGGTCGAGGAACTTGTAATAAGCGAAAAACAAACCCAAAATGCAGTTTTGTAATTTAAGAGTAATAGCATATAACCACAATAAATACTTTTTCAAATAGACTTGTCTTGAGTAAATATCGATACATTTGTTCTTCTGTAGCATTCGCTTTTTTAAAGATTGAATTTTGATGAAACTTGATATAAGCAATTACAAATATTTAATTGTTGGGTGTAAAATTGTTCAATAAACTTTTGGGACAATTAATGCTGTTTTGTTTTTGGTGTTTTTATCCAATACAAAGTAGTGAAATTCCAGAAATTTTGTTCGACGATAGAACATGAAACATTGCTTGACAAATTTTATGTTTTTGTTGAAAAAGATATATGTTTGTCTCAATGTTTAAGATATATAACATAGATTGTAACGGAGAGAGCAGCTCTAATGTGAACGCGCCCTTCACATTTTTTTTTTGACAATCGATTGGTTAGGTTATCTTCTGTTTTCAAGGTTTAACTAAAAAAGTAAAAATTAATACCTGATTAGAGGAGGCTATAAATATAAATAAAAAGTACAGTATAGAAATGCTTTAGATAGCGATTATCTAACGGAGAAACATAATCACTTTCAGAATTCTTACATCAACGGATTTACCTTTGTAAACCTAACACTTAAAATGCAATTGATCTACTTCCAGTAATTTTTCAAAAGTAATATGAAAAATAACAATTTAGTACTGTAATGCTTCATGTTTTTAAGTTGAAACCAAATGTGACGGATAAACAGACATTGGCAATGTTAAAAGCACTTCCTATAACACATTAAAAAAGCCGAGCAACTGTAATTTCATTTGCATTTACTGACTGCATTTTTCTAAGGCTAAAGTCGTATCATTAAATAGGCCATGAAATCTAATGGAGTAATTTTGGTGGTTTTTTTTTATTATTATTATTTTTATTCCTTGAATGAAGACATTGAATGAGGCTTCTCGTATGACTTGACCTGAGATCCCTTGGAGCAATCCGTCAGTTTGGCGACACAGGAGGGAAGTGTGCAATTACCAGGGATAGTGTTCCTTTTCAAATGCTCTTGCTCTTTTCTTTATAATCGCCCTCTTCCTTATTTTTATCGAGGTGCTTTGGCATCCAGGGAGTCCTCAGGGTGGGCTATTCGACTTTTATATCTCCCCCTCCGCATCGAGATGCTTTATAGGGGTGTCCCTGCTTTTTTTTTTATCTTTGGGGTGCATCTCGTGCGCTCCTTAAAACTTAACCCCCATCACCGTCGAATTGTTCCTTCCGGAGTTGATTGATGTGGGTGGATGGGCAAGTGACAAAAGCGGTCAACAAAAGCGCCATCTATTAAACTGCATTAAAGAAGAGGGGGTGGCAGTGCCCCCAAGTCACCCCTAAGACCATCCAAGAATCCTCAATGTCTAACTAGAAATTTCGAAACAAAAGTATAGAAAACGAAATCATCTGAATTTTTACTATAGCTCTAAAGAAATTAGGAGATTCATTTATCCTCATTCGGTACATTTCGAGTCAGTTGTTTCCTAAAATACGTTGAATTTATTCAAACTTTCCAATTGTTATTTTGAATTCTATCTTTGCAAACATCTTTAATGAAGGATTAATTAAATGAATTTCGATGTTTCAATATTAAAAACCAATATGAATTTGTAGAAAATTTAGTAGATTCAAAGACTGAGAGATAACTGCTATTTTTGAAAGCAAGAAAACGTTTTTCTAACTTTAAAATTCCAATTATGTATAGAATTCTATCAGGGAAATTGGGAACATTAACGGCCGGACAATAATTTGGCGGGTGTTGGTTATTATTTCTTGTTTAAATATATTACCTGAGTAGATATCTTAAACTCGCCGTAAAATATTCATCAGTGTCATCAATTATCTAAAGGAACAACAAAGACACAGAAACTTGGGATTACGTTCATGTAACTTAGATGTTGTGGGCTAACTGCTACGAGTGTCCTCATTGTGCATATATAGAAATCCGTCGGCATTATTTATTACCGATTCATACTCTTTACATCTGAAATGTGTATTGTTCTTCAGTTGCCAAATTAAGAGACCTTCTGTCTATTTGAGGAAGATTTCACTTAAAGCAAGTAAATTTATCTTTAAAGGAAGATAAAGGACGGAAATCCTGAATCGATTTCAACACGACATGAAATCGATAGACTATATATAGACTTTACGATTAATGATAAAAACCGAAAAAATCACAAAAAATTATTAGTCCTAATGTTGCCTGTTTTTAAATTAAAGATTCTTTTTGTGCTTTCAAAATGGTTAACTCAACTTCTACTGGAGCTGAAATTATGTAATATTCATAAACACTGAAATTAGAAACGTTAAGTTAAAGAAAAAAAGAAAAAGAAACAAACATTGAAGGAAACAAACTGATTGTTCAAAATAGAGCTTCTTATATTTGTTTATTGTTATTATTAGTATTTTTTCCTTCACAGTTATAAAATACTTGTTTGTGTTTGGAATAATATTACAAGTATTTAGATATTCAGATTTCAATTAGTTTCCATGATTTTTTTGCATTTTTTAACTTGTACGAAATTAAAGGCTTGAAGATTCTTAAGAATTAGTTTCAAAGCCGTTTTTCGCTGTTGACAGCGGGACATTGCCTCTAGGTCCGAGTAAAATTACCTGTGCTCCTGTGTTGAGTCTGATTTAATAGACAGCGTAATGGTACGCATTCGGCTTTCCATGTGTGCTTGGCTCTTCTAATGTACGTAACAGATGACCATCCATTACGTCTCTCTTACTGCACGAGTCCCGCTGAGAATAATCACGCTAAACAAGCACGATTTTACCTGACTTTACATCTTTTCCTTTGTCTCCCGTAGCTATCGCACTGAGCAACTAAAAAAAAAATGGAGTCATCTTAAGATTTACTATTACTAATTAAAAAAATAAATTTTTTGTTGGTAAACACTAAATTTCTTTTAATTGTCCGGATCCCCACCTCCAAAGCTTAGTTAGTGCCATCTATTAGCGACTTTATAAATCTCCTAAGATTTAAAAAGCAATGATCACTAACTGATACCATTAATGATAATAAACAATTTCACTTAGAATTAATTTGAATTTTCAGAAAACAAAATTGAAATTTGGAGACAATATGTAATCACTAGAGATTTCTGAACTCAAGTCAATGAATATCCAAGTAACTCGATATCTCCTGAAGAATATCTTAGTCTTGCAAAATTTGTAATGAAAATGAATGAATACTTACTGTGAACAGTTTTCGTAAGGATATTCCCTTGTGTCTGGCATTCTCCAGGTTTTAAAATTACAACAGCCTAGAATTCATGTTTCCAGACATTATTTACGAAAAGTACTACCGTTAGATATAGGAATATACCATGGTGTTCACGCCAAAGATAAGAAAAAAAAATGATAGAATGTCTTCCATTTCCCGATACGCCTGGAAACTTCCAGACTAGCATCTTTGGAATATGATGCTTTAAACCACATTGTTTATGTAAATTATGCGTTCAAAAACACAGAAATATTTGTAAATACACAAATAATTTGTAACAAACTGTATTTAAGTTTATTATAATTGAAGATGTTATTAATATTCACTAAAGTATTATTGTTATTTTATTTTAAAAGATAATGAATTTATTACAAACAATTTAAAAGAAATCCTGTTGTTACTGTTCATATCCTTTATCTTATGTAATTTTACACGATCGTATATGAAATTATAAACAGTCATCCATTTGTGTGGTTGGTTTGTAGAGTGAAAACCTTTTACTTAGAAATTATTCATATCTTAATAAATTTTCTCTATTCGTTCTTCTTTTTACTTCTTGTGGTTAATGAAGACAACAGCTTCTTCAGAAAAGGCCACGGGGTTACATAGATTTAGCGCTCGTAAACTTCTGTGATATAAAGAGGAAATTTACCCAAATATGAAAGTCGTGGCAGGGAGTCGCCATTAGGCAGAGAACAAGGCCAGAAGAAAAATTTTTTAATGTTATTACAGAAAAGTAACAGAGTAAAAAAAACCCAAACAAACAGAAAAAAACTAGTAATTAGTATTCGCTTAAGCATTCACTTTTTATAATATTTAAGGAAAGACCTGAAATAAATATAGGCTTCAGTTAAGATAGTTATTTAGGAGAACTCAACGTCCTAAACTACATTAAAAATGCTTTTAAAGCGAGAAATAAGGGAATAACGAAAAAAAAAAAAAGTTTTAGCCTATTAATAGGTTACCTAAAAATAAATATTGTGAAATTAAATCTGCAAAGAAAAAAAAAAATAATCACATAACGAAATAACCAGTTTGATAGTTCTTATGCAAGAATCAAACGCTACAAAAAATGACATTGAAGCGATCAAACTTCGCTAAACGTGATAACAAGATACTAAAAGACAGAATCTTTCCTTATTGTTGAATTTTTGTTTATATTCTTTTTAGTTATTAGATTGTCAATAGATTTATGATATTTTTCTGCTAGATCTCACCTTAACATAAGCTATGTTATTTACTACAAACATAGTTAACAAACTATCTATCGTTTAAACATAGTTAATAGGAAGTATAATCGGTTTTCTACATATTTAACAATTGACTGAAGCAATTGCATTCACTACTAAGCAATGATATTCTGCAATACTACGAAAATTAATTTCATTCGCTTTTCAATCCTTCTTCTCACTGTTGATTGACGAAAATTTAGTAAGTGAATGTCTTGATAGGCAGAAAGACAAAAACAAAACAATAAATTCTTATCTCAAGAAGCCGTGTTAATCAGCATACCATTAAAAAAAAGCTCATGGTAAAGATTCTTGAATAATACAACGGAGGAATTGCGAAACAAATTTCTTGAGATGAGGCTGTACCATCTGCTGTTGGTCATGCATGCTTGAGTCCGTCCATCAGTGGAATTGTGCCTCGGGTCATTGGAAGAGAGTTTATGATTTCTCATGAAAACCAATGTGCTCGCTGCCTCCAGATAAAAAGATCGCTTCTTACTGATAATGTTATATCTACTTCTTTTTACCTTTTCCGATACATATGCTGTTGCGAGAAGGATTCGTACGTGAGGCGAGAATTCCTTTCCGGTGTCGGTCAACTTCGTTTTATTGCAGGACCTAGGGATTGTTTAAAAAAAAAAATAATAATAGCAGATTACTCGCAGATCCCTTCCTTCTTAAAAAACAAACAATTTCTAAATTTCATCAACTGCACTTTTTATTTATTGAATTTTTGTCCAAATATCTAAGTCTATATTATACATTTTAAAACAAATGCAGACGCTTAGTGCTACGGTTGTTAATGATTAACAAAACAAAATCATTAACAAGAATATTATATTAATTTAAGATTTCTAAAAATCCAGAGTCAGAATTAAAAAGGAAAAAAAAAAAGTTTGTATTTATTTTAAGTAAAAAAAAAAATAAATTAATAAAATAGGCCTAATTAACTTAAATAAAACAAATTCATTTATTTCATTTTTAATTGTTTGAGTTGTGAACTTAATATTATTTTCTTTTGTCACAAGATTAAAACCCATCCTTTGTACCTTAGTCAGCCTTAGTTAAATGGAAATATTGTAGAATTCTCAGTTGCAGGATTATTTAATGTCTTTGAATTATTTTAATTGGACTTTTATATTCTACAGCCTCTTGTGGTCTCATTCATTTGATCACTCACTGCTTGAAAGTGGATACAATTTTTTTATTATCTTTTTAACTCTCAAAGAGTATAGACTAATGCTTACGAAAATAACAGTTCTCTCAATGAAATAAAAATCTAGCATTACAGAATTGTAAGAAACATTATTTAGGCAAGAAGAACTGCACCCATTGTTAAGATCTGTATATAGTTATTTTAATGATAACAAGAACTACATGACAATGAAATTGAACTTGATGAGTATTATCAGATATTAAAACAAAATTCATTGTCTCTTGTTTTATAAGGTGAAATTGAACGTGTAATTATTTCGTTGATTAATGAGTAACTACCAATTAACTAATCCTTCAATCCGGTTCTGCTCATTTAGTTTGATCTACACGTTGCGCCATGTTTCTCGTAAAATCCATACCTTAAAGTAATTAGCCATGCACGAAATTACACCTGCTTTTTCATCTGGTTATTCATCCATCTGCTCATTAATTCTTTTATCTTGCGTAACGCTGACGTAACCAAAAAATGCTTTCTGCTTTTCTGCACAATTGTCTATATCACTTTCTTCATCCCTCGTTTTTTTTCTCCCCTCTCTCTTTCTTCTTCTTCAATCCATTCCGTTCTGTTTCTCTCCGTTATCTCTCTCTTCACCTGTCTTTTGTATCTGACAGCAGTCTTCCTTTCGTGACACCGGATGTGATTACAGCCACTGACTCCCGCTCCCTAATTGATGCATTTGCAGGCAAGGTGTATTTCACCAGCTTTTTTTTTATATGTGTGTTATTATTACTCTTTACTTATTTTTTTATTCTTTTCCTGTTGTATCAGTATATCTCCTTTATTAAAAATTTGATTCTCGGTTAAATCAGAAATTAGTTACTGTCAAGTACGCAAAAGATAAGTTTTCATTAAGTAACTAACTGAAATACTTATTATTATTTTCTCTTGTTAGCAATACTAGTTAGAAAAAAAAAAAAATTGACTATACAGTGAAAAAGCGTCATCTTCTTAGTTTATCTCAGCATAGTATATCATCTGTCTCTTATTCAAATATAGCTTTTGCTTGCAACAGTTTTTAATTAGATGCTGTTTAAAAAGTTTAGCTGAATAGAATCTGTATTTTTCCTTGTATTTTTTTTATCAATTAAATATATATATTTTTTCCATTATTTTTCTGTTTAGCTTAATGGTTTGATTAGATTATTTTATACGACGTTATAAAATGCATTGTAGTGGCATTGGTATGGTAGAAGCTCAATAAAATAAACAGCATGCACTGTTTAATTATTAGTTGATTACCTTTTTATTAGTCTTGTTCATTTCATTATTGTTGGTTTATTATTATCGCTTTTATTTGTAATAATGTAATAATGGCGAACTGATCTATTCAAGTATTAGTATATTAAAATTAATTATTTAATTTGATAAAGAAATAAGATTTCATTATATTGGATTACTTGATATGAATGATGAACAATTTTTTAATGAATAAGAAAAAATAACATGAGAATGGTATAGTATTCGATATTAAACCTGTACTTCCTTTACGTAAAAGAACCTGAAGGAGGTTCTTCTAAGAACGTGAAGGAGTATTTTTTTTGTCAAGTCCTTTCTTTGAGTTCTCTTTGAAGTACGTCAGCTCTCTTATTTAAAAGGCGGTCAGAGCATGGTACTAGCAACGTACCGGTAAATAAGAACCTTATCAAGATGGCTAATTATTGGTATGTGTAGTGAAAATACAGATTTTGTAATGTTGATAGACAAATGCAGAAGCCATTTTTCTTGTGGTTAGTTGAGAAAGAGAGTTCTAGAATAACATTAATACTCGTTTCTAGTTTTATCGTTGATAAAGAAATTTGAAATCTTCTTTTTTTAAATACAGTAATGCACGAGCACAATATTTAAGTACACAGCAATATTACAATTATTAATTGTGATCAGAAAGATTGTAAATAATAATTTTTACTTATAAAACAGGAACTCGTTTCTTTTAAAGATAATTTATGTGAGATATTTCAGTTGGATTCTCAGTGGATCTCTTTTTTCTTTTATAAAACTGTAAAGAGGAAGCAATATATCTAGTGTTTGGGTTGGCATCTGATGCCTATAGGCTTTTACATTCCCGCCATTAGTTGTAGGCAGGTGGTTCCACTCAACTGACAGCAACTTACCCGAAACCAAACGCACGGTTTCTTTAAGTCCACACTTAGAAACTGCTAATTGATTTCTAAAACTTAATACATTTTTAATAAATAAACTTTCCTCTTTATTATTATTATTCTATTTCCTGATACAAGGGAATGATTTACAATAATGTGCCCAGGGGAAGTGATAACAGTCAGTTATTCTAGAATTTCCTTATTCGCAGAATTAAATCTTAATATTCGCGAACGCTTCGAGAAGGTTTACTGCTATATGTTGTTTTGTTCTTTAAGGAGTCTTGGGAAATGATCTCTTCATTTATGGATTATAGTAAAATTATAAAAGTAAAAACAAACAACAAGCTATTTTTGCACATAACCACATACTTGACTTACTAACTATTTAAGTCATTTTTTTAAAAAAAATTTTGGATAGTGAAACCGATAGTACTTGGATTATCCAAGACTAAAGTAGTAGCAGCACTATTTTCGAACTCGAAAATATTACTTTAAGTTCACAAGTGGTTTTTTTTTTATCCTGTTTGTGCATTAAAGTACATTAAGAAAATACAAGGGATTTGTTTCTTTTTTCTTATCATTGCATAACAATTCTATGTATCAACCAGTTTTTTTTCCGCCCTTTTGGACTCTTTGGCTTTTCGAAACTCTTCATTTGCAATGACTTTGAATAACATATTTTAATTACAGAGTTTTCTTAATTTACTCTAACTTGAAACTTATGGCATTGTTCTCCAAAGTAACATTACTTTGTATCTTGCAATAACAATATCCTAACAACTTCATCGTAATATTTTTCTTTACAACTTATGTTAATTGAAATTTTGGTATATTATTCTTTATTATATAAAATAACTTACACATTTTTACTGTATAATTTTTACAGAATATTTTTACTTATCTTGATTGACACTCAGAATTTTACTAATCACCAATTTCTGTATTTCTATATGGTAAATATATATATCTCTATATTTGATTTTTGTATCAAAACTTTGTTTCCTCTGAAAATTAAATTAGTATTAAAATAATAATGATCTGTATTTTTTTTAAATATAATTACTGCAATCTTATGATTTTTGAAGATTTGAAGGAAACGGTGTATGGCTATTGAAAGAACGAGTCGATTTATGGAATGTATGTATTTAGACATTTTGGCCAGATTCCTGTTAATTTGCAAGTCATTTTGAAATAAAAACAGACGTGAAAATCATTTAAGTCTCTTGAAATTGTTCTGTTTGGATGTTTACAGAAATGTAATGGTGGGTTTTCCTTTCCGAAAGTGAGTTTTATACCAATTTAACTGCTTTTTGTCTGGGCAAGTGGTGTATGGTAATCTTCTGTTGTATCAGCTGTTGTGAGTGCGTGATTATCAATCGCACTATAAGCTGTATTTATCTGATGAACAAATCCTGGGACGAGCAGGTGTCAATCTTTGATCTCTTCTGGGAGGTGGCAAAGGGAGGGATTTTTTTTTAAGGGCCAAAACAGAGGAGGGTTATTTGCGGGTGTGAGGTTGCACCTGCTTTTGGAACTATGCACTTGTCTCATGAGTGCACAGAATAAAACCAACGGGCTTGCGGACACCACTCACTCTGTGCCCCCCTCCCCTCCATTAATGTCTAATTAACGTCCCCGTAGTGTCTGAAGCAGATGGAAGCGCGTTCAGAAATAAGTCTGTGCAAACAACTTCAGAAGACAAAGCTACACAGACAAAAACAATTACAGACAACAGACAAAACCTTTTTGGAGTTTTCATTGGGACATGTGCTTATTAGGATATGTAATCTTTATTATTGTAATAATAATAATAATATAAAATTCAACCGGAAATGTTTAATTTTATTTGTATTCACGAAATGGTTTTGATTCACTTTCGATTTTCAACTTTTTATTCTCGTATAATATTTGCTCGTACGTTAGTTAATTTCCGCTAATTCTAAGTAAGATAAGGAAATGCAGCTTGCGAAGGCGTCATCTAAGATACTCCTTGAAAAATTTAAAAGTAGAATAGGAAAGTGATTACGAAAATCAATTACATATTTCGATTACGTAAGTTACGATATACGAAACAATAGTTGGATTCAAGAAAACAACACGTAATTAATAAAGGTCTTTTTTTTTCTTTTTTTTTTATCTTGAAAGTTATAAGCTTTTGTTTGTGTGCGATAGGAGATGAGTAATAGGCTTATTTTGTTCCTATTTTAAACGGCGCGAAGCTGATGGGAAATTATCGGTGCGCGATGGCGGCCAGCGCGTGCTCTGGTAATCATCAGCTGTGGTGCTAAACGGAGCTGCCGACGCACGCGCAGTGGCCGATTCCGTCACTGATTACTCACAAAATTGCGGAATGGAAAATTAAACTCCATCCCCCGGAATGAGGGGGAGTGAAAGTGGGCGAAAAATCTCGAATTAATTGGATTAGAAGAGGAATAATAATAACAATAATAAAAGTATAGGATTCAAGCGTTCGGAGCGTGTTTCTGGTGATCGTAAACTTTACATCTTATCAGTTTGTAATCCTTTTTCTTCTTACGCAATAAATCTCTTAGGAAAAAAAAACACAAAACGAAATTAATTATTAATTGTTATTTGAAATCCAGAAGCTCTTCTTCACTGATATTGTCTTAAGGACAGTAACCTTTCTTTGTTATTTAATAAGACATTATTTGGAAAAGTCGCATTTCTGTCAAGTTCCTAAAAAATCCTAAAACCTAGTTTCCTGAAACTATTGCGATTTTTATTTTTCTCTGTTTTTTTAAATTGTGGAAACTAGTGCAGGGAACTTTATAATAATTGCATCTTACGAAAACTAACAAACCTAACTTCGTAATTTTCATTTTTTGAACTAAATAAATTCAGAAACACTCGTTTTCAAATTCGTATAAATTAAAATAAAATTAAAAATTAAAACAAAAAAAAATGTTTTTTTTTTATTGTAATTTTTTTCCTACAGTTACCAAAAAACTTCAATAATTACAATTATTCTCAACAAATAATGAAAAAAAGTTGAATTTACATGAATTTTATTATATCTTTTTATTATTAAAAATTTACTAGCCAACATTTTAATTGGTTAAGTGCTTAATCTTACTTAACAACGAGGTAAAAATTTAAGATCTTTCAGTGGATTTCTGTATCCAAAGCTCGTGTGAGAAGCAATATATGATTTCTGCTATTTACTCTATATCGTCTTATAAACTGAACTCAGGTTTAAAATGTTAAAGAAAAAAAAAATCCTCCACCTATAGACCAGAAATTTGAAATTTTTTTTAAACTATTCCTCAATTCAATATAACTTTACCTTATCTTCCGGTTGTGCCTCACAATAACCAACAAAACAGATATCGATAATTTTCTCCAGTCACTCTTGCTAGAAGTCAACACAATTTGCTACAAACCTCCTCTAGAAATGGATACAAACAGACCAAACATCCAAATCTTCAACACTGATAGAATTGTTTTAAATCATTGCCTGTATTATCACTGGTGAATAATTTCGGAAGGCATTTCTTTTATCCACCCATCCCTACATACACCCCCTGCTTCTCATTTATCATTTAGGATGCTGTCACTGCCACCGATCCGATCTGAATCCGTTGAGCATGTATGGACATTTTCCATTAAACCACTCTACAGTAACGACCTCTCGATAACCTCTCCGTCAAACTTTTTCTCAAACCTTTTTTTTTTCCTTATATCCCAACCCGTCCCTCCCATTCGTTCGTCTTTCGCTCCCATTCCATTCATTACCTTTCATTCTCTCTTCCTCCCCTACCCTCGCGTTATCTTTCTCGGGAGACGTTCGTCGTTCGTACAAGTCACGAAGCAGGCGATGAACAACATGTCAGGCGCAGATAATAATTCCATCCCCTGCGAATTAGAAATTCGCTGTTTTTAGCCGACGCGTAATCTTGGCTCTATCTACGATACTGAATGCAAGGACAACCAGTGAATTGATCGGCCATTATTGTTTCCAATAATTACCGATATTTGTACGGATTCAGTTCAGACCGAGTGGAATGTAGGCTACGCGCCCCTCTTACAGATCTTCTTAAGATAATGGCCTACCTGTCATTTACCTTAATTAATTTATTCTCCGTAATAATATACCGGAACAAACGGAAATACCACATAACTATTAATGAATGCTTACCAATTAAAACTATTCACATGCAAATTAATCAATTGTGTTATAATAAACGCAATTACTTAATAAAAAGACAATTACAAATAACACACTAAAGAGCTTATTTAATACGCATTTATGATTGCAGCTATTCTGCACACATTGGTAACAAAATTTGTGACCTACACACAGTATTTGCAAGAACACAAGTAAATGGTACATATTTGAATGAAAACAGGACAAAAGTTTCAAAATTTTTATATTCTTAATAAGCGAAGTGACCCCCTTAAAAACTAGACAAGAAAATAAAACAAACAAACAATAAATTGTAGAAATGAAATCCTTGGGTAGCAAGCCGCTCTTCTTCAAAAGGAATTTAACCACAAAGCAAGACATTAAAATAAAAAAAAGAATTTTTTTGAGGTGTTCCTCGCTGGTAGCCCTGGCTGAAGAGATAAGCTTAAACAGCTGTCCCAGGGTCTCCGCTTAATTCAAAAGGCTACTACCCCTTATCATTTTAAAATTTTTATGTTTTACATTATCAGAATTGAATGTTACCAAATGTTTTATATTTACTTATACGATTTGTATCCCACTGTTTTCATCCTCTTTTTAATTTCTTTTTTCTTTTCTTGAATGTTGACTTGTTTGTCTTCTCCCCTCCACCTTTACTGTTCTTCTATGTTTCCTCCAAGTCACTCATTCAGCAGCCCAGCGGGAGGTCCTGGATAAGTTTACCTTTCAGTCTGCGCCTCTTCCTTCACCTTTAACCTTTCCTACCTGGGGAATTCATCTTGATGCAAAGAAATGATTCAGGAATCCTTAAACGCCAAAATGGTAAAACGCCGCCCGCAGTAGCAGCTTCTTAACCCTACCCTCTAATTATCATGTCAAGAGACACATCTTTGGTGACCATTGGAGTCTTTGCTATATTTCCTTTTCTCTCATGCATATGGAGGCCATTACATTAACAGTTGATGCCTCAACGTTACTCTTGTGATGTCTTTAGTTTATCCGCACTTAACAAACAAAGATTCTACGAACAACACCTTCAACAATAATGGAAATGAGGATCTTAACACTTGACACTAATCCTTGCAATTTACGGCATCGCTCAGAAGAAAGAAGGGAAAAAAAAAGAACTTTTGAAAAAGACGCCTTCAAAGACCGCGAGATCCTGCCGTTTTATGGCTTACGAACATGCGGCCTAGGCTCCTGTGGAAAGCAATTAGATCCCACCAGGGAGGCATTCTAATTAGGCTACTTGGAATCCCTATGGAAATGGCTTTAAGAGTTTAGATTAATAATTGACACTCCTTGACGCCTAACGGATTCTTAACTCCTCCCTCGCGGTTAATCACCAAGTTCAATGAAGCTCCAAAGACACAATCCAATGATGACTCTGCAGTTCGAAGACTTTTGACATTTCACGATCAACGCGTCTCTGTTATAATCCAACAGGTATTAAGCTCAATAAAAAGTTAGGAACGGACTTAAGGATTTGTTATCAAGTTATGAGAGAATCAATAAAAAAAACCTTTACTTTAGAGTTTAGGAATATGCGATGATGACTGCAGTTTAACATACCATTAGGTCAGTAAGTTAACTTAAGAAATGTCGTCTACTTCGCCACCAACTTACTTCTTATTGGTTTCTGGCAATGTAGCAAACGACAATTACATCTTCTTTCATGGGTCAAAGTAAACATTAAAAATACAAATTGATTTCTTTGTCGAAATTACGTATCTCTAGGATAAGTTCTTGTTGTAAGTCCAAATTCCCTGTTTCTACTTCTGATTAACAAATAATAATAATAACTAATTTTGCAATATGTAACTAATGAACAATTTGTAATAAACTATTATAAATTACTTAAGTTATTATTCTAAACAATTAAGCAATTAAATGATCGTAATTAAAAATACAATGAGGCCAATACTCATATTTTAAGATTAAAATTTTTTTATCATAAAAAGGATAAAAACTAAGGTTCAGTTTCAGCTCGCCTGCGAACCGTTGGCAAGTAAATTTTTAATGTTATTATACGTGTATTGGCCTCATTGTATTTTTTAATTACGATGATTTTTATTCTAAAGAAATTAAATATTAACATTTCGAGTACTGTAATTAAATTTTTTTCTAAAAGAAGAAGCTCTTGAAAAGTGTATTTAACATTCAGTATAGTCAACAAATAAACTTATTTATTATTGACTGTCCTACGTAGACATATTAGACCTATTATTATTATTATTTTCTTTGTTTTCTTTTCATCGCTCTTCGTTCTCATCTTCTCTTTAAATCTCACCTGTTAAAAATTAGCCGCCACAAATCTGTTGGCGCTGTCACCCTGGTGAGGTGCTAATACGCGAACCGAGATCGATGCGTGTAAAATGAAGGGTGTAGGCTTCACCCCACCCCCTTCTCACCGACACAAATAAATCAACACCTTCCCGGTTTGAGCTCGCAGCAGAACGGCGACATCACGTGATTGTCCCCCGCCTTCATCGATCACACTGTCGTGCGAACCATAAACAAGGGGAACGGGGGCGATACACCGCGAGGATTAGCTACAACCAAAATAATAATTGGATCAATTGACGATTATTTATCACCCGTAAAGAGCGCGGCCTGCGCATAGTAATGGCTTCATTGAGAAGAATTATGAATCGACTCGCCCACCCCTGGCGAAAAGTACGGGCCTCCTACGATCCACCCCTGTACGCTGCTGCGTTGGGGAGAGACTCCTTTTTACCCACCCCGCCCCCACACACCATCTCCATTGCTGCTCCCAGAATCCAAATTCCTCTCTAATAACGTAGGTAAATCTCTGCCGAGGTAATTAAGTACGCACTGTATGCTAATCAGAATGCCAATAAATATCGCACCGACAGACAGACACACAGACAAAAGATAGAGAAGTAGATAGTCTTGTAAACAGGACCGGTATTTCACAGTTCCCCCTCCCGAGCTTTAAAATACGACTTTGGTCTTTACAATCCAATGCATATATTACCAGATCATTATCTTTATCGCTGGAAAATATATTTCAACAATATCAATTAACTAATGTTTTATTTATTTATGCTTAGTTATGAATATCGTTGTGTCACGAACATTGAACTTTTAAAGAGAAAACTACTAAAGAACTAAAGTAAAAAAGAGAAATATTAATGAATTGAAATGAAGTCACAAACAGATGGTACATGTAATGAAAACATGTTTCGAATACGAAATATCATTATATCGTGTGTGGATGATCGAGAAATGTGTTACGTTTTCTTGAAATGAAGAATTTATTTTTTTGCAGTTATAACCAATATATAACTCTTTACTTTTGGATTGACATAAGTTGAATGATATAAAGAGAATTCAAGCTACATAGTCATGTACTTATGACCTATGTTCGTATTTTGCACTACCATTCTGCTACTTATTTGAAGATTAATATTTTTGTATTCAACAGCCAATAAATTTGCAACCCTTAACATATATTAACCATTTGTCATTGTTGTAAATCCAACCCATCAAAAACCGCTACGTGCCTCTACGTCTTTCCTTCCTGCAGACGTGTTACAAGTCTGACTTCTGGCACAAGCGTGAGATAAGGGTTTTTACTGTTTTCCACTTGATTCGTTTTGATATATAGAGCGATGTATATGGCAAGGCCAAGGAGGAAAAAAATGTGGATGACATCATTCGGAGCGTCGGAGGAAAGGCTTTGTGAAAAAGCAACTGGGATTAAATCATTGGGGATCGTATAAAACACTGAAAGAAATCTTATTAATAGTCGGAGCGCGTTGCAAAGGGACAACGCCCTGGCGGTCAGCGCAGAAACAATAAGCAAATAATGACTCCTCAGAGAGGATTAGATTGTTACTGCCACGGCTTTCTTCATCTTTCGACTTCAGACTGTTTCGTTAATAATTCGTTTAATTTTCAAAATCTGAAGTAAAATCTGAAATAACTCTTAATATATTTTAGAGCTTTTATTAATCACATTTATTTTACAAGAATTACCAATTGCAATAATTAATTTTGAAATATAATCTTTCAAAATCTTATTTATCGTATTCAAGTAAAGAATAATTAAAAAATCTGAAAAATCAAGGGAAAAACAAAAAGAAAATAAAACTTACTGAAGTTTAATAGAGTACGACACAGTCGTTGTGTTTTTATTATTATTTTTTAATTTAAATACGAATATTATTAGTCAAAGAAACTGTAGAACTTTAAACGTGCACAACGAAACAGAATAATGAATTGATAAACGCGTTAGACCAGTGTTTCTCAACCTTTTAGTACTTGCGACCTAATTTTCAATCACAATTCTCATCGCGCCCCCCCCCCCCTACAATAATTTTAAATAATAATATAATTATTATTTATTATTATTACAATAATTTCTAAACTGAAAAGGAGGACGCAAATAAATTGAATCTGTTCAACCAAAAAAAAAAACCTCAAACCTGTCTGTTCAACCAATAAAAAAAAAAAAAAAAACTCCATACCTAGTTTTTTAATAAGATTTTTTTCTCGATATACTCGCGCTCCCCCCCCCCCATTTAGTTTTACCACGCCCCCCTAGGGGCGCGCCCCACAGGTTGAGAATCGCTGCGTTAGACTGATGAACGTTAAACCTAGGGTAGTGTTTAGCGATGTTTGTTCGTTTTTGTTTTTTTTAAATTGCCTAAAGAATCAAAGGGAAATATTTTGATATTGATTTTAACAGTTGTAATCTTTGATTTATTGACTTGAAGAATTGAATATTTATGGTTTTTATAAGTTATAATTAATGTGATCCGGAAATATAAAAAAAAAAAAAATTGTAGGTTATTATTATAAGAAAAAGAGAGAGAGAGTTTTATGACATAAAACCCTATTAAGATATTGCACAAGATTTCTGGGTTTATGGCCGTTTGCCATTTGTCTTGTTCTGCTTTTCCTTGAAGCGCTGTTTTAGAGTTTACAGGGAAAATTGATTCAATACCTGAAGCGCAGTTCTAGTTCGAGGCATACATTGATACATTCAAATTAGGTCCATGTGAAATATTAACATGTAAATTGGAGGAAGGCTTAAAATTGGGGTTATTTATCTAATCAAACAAGTACCGCCTCTGGAACGGTGTCGTTGGGAGGTCAATTAAATTTGGAATGCTGAGGTACTCGTAAGATCACTTCACCAAGGCAGAGAAATTGGGATGAGAGGAAGCCCACGAGACGAGATTCATAAAATTCTTTGTTACAATTAGTGGTTGAAAGTAGCATTTGATGGTGTGACCTTTTTCTTTTCTGAGTTATCGTACAATTTCATCTGATAAACTAATCTCTAAAAGAAGAACATCTGGACTTAATTTGTAGATTCGCTGGGTCTATCTCTCTGTTGGTCTGTCCGAAATATGTGACTCTCATTGAATTGATTTTATTAAACTTGAGATTTACACTTTGAATTTAATATTACTAAAACAGAAAAAAAAAAATAGTACAAAAATCATGTTTATTAATATTCTAGTAATGATTTTGAATAAATATCACAAATTGTTTTGGCTGAAATGAGAACTTTTAGAATTTCGTAAAAGGAAATATTTGTGATTTTTGAAGTATTTATTATTTTTTATGTAATTATTTAAAATATAAGGAAACAAATAAATAAAATTATCATGCATTATTTAGAGTTAATAGATTTCATTTGTATTTACTTAATGTTAAGAAAAAGCAAAAATATTTTTAAATTAATTCATTGTTTGAAATTTTCTCCTACAACAGACATTAAATAACGTTACGTCTGATTACTTCTGCTTTACATAAAGATAAAATTAAAATAAAGAATATAATTTATTTATTAATTTTAATAATTTCTTATCTAATAAAGAATATTATTAAATTCAGAATTTGTTTTTATTTTTTGCTTTTAATTTTTCTGAGATGTTAATATAATAATTTGTACTGTTTCATTCCAGATCCGCCATCAGTTCGGTTGTTATGACGAGATCCAGGAGGTCGATCGGCAGAGGGTCCGTCACTGCAACTGGATTCGTTTCCTGAGGTTTTCGACGCATTACAGCCACGAAGTGAATCTGCTCGGGACGAAGATCAAGGGAGAACCCGTCTATGAGACCCTGCGGTGCATTCCACCCAACACGGAACTGGTCGTGTACTACGACGCCATCGAAAGCAACAATAACAGCCTCTTCATGACAGCCAACGCCTTTCTCAGGAACTCCTTGTATCGGAAGGCCATGGACACAATCCTCGAAGGTGAGAAGAGCAGATCTATAAAATGAGTTAGTCATCATCTCTTAAGAAGAGAAACAAAGCCAATGACCCCCCGATTCAACCCTTCCCTCATTTGCATTTAATCCCCACCTCTGGAAAACAGAAGCGAACACTTAATACATATAATTTGCATAGACTAATAGATGAAAATAGCCTTAACTCTCCTTCTATCTTAAAGATAGACAATATTTATATAAAAAATATTAAATAAACAAACAACAAATAAAATACACTAATTTTTTTTTTCCATTTACATATTATTTGTTATAAGTTACCAAACATTTAAAAGAAAAAGAAAAAAAAAGATATACATTTCTCTGAAAACAAAAACAAATTTAAAACTCTAATTATTATTATTATTATTTATTCTTAATCATCTAACAGCGAATAACATTCAAATAAAACTGAATTTAATATTTACATTTGATGTTTTACGCAAATTCGTTACTATGTTGAAATTGCAATACTCTGATAATAAAGTATTTCATCTGAAGTTTATCTATCATTATACTTTTAATGTAGTCTCTACGTTAGCAATAGTAAACCATTTTCTGCTTCTCTTCATTTTTATTCTAACACCATTGAGCGATGATAACACAGTAGGTGACACGAATGCAGATGTGATGCTATTGTGAAAATTACTCCCCAAAATACGATGCTTTGTTCGCGTGTGAAGCGAAATTATTGTAATTCTGAAAACAATAGTAGAAGCAAATTGTTTAATAGTAGCTGCACTGGTGCTACTACAACTACTTACCTTTTGCACCTGGGCATTTTCAACTCAGCTGATACCTATTAGCAATTTGGAGAGTGCCATTGTTTTCTGAAATTACAGGCATTTCTCATAATATTGAAGACACGTTTACACCACCCACGCTTTCTCCAGTTTCTTTCTGATGAATATTAATTTCCGCAGAATCTCAAAGAACTCTGCACAACAACTTGTGTTATTAAATTAAGGTAATGTTCAGTGGGCTTTGGTTTTTTAGAGCTTGGGAAAGTAATTAATTTGCTAATAAAGCTGCCTATAATGATAATTAGCGGTAAAAAGATTAATGATATTATGAATTAATTAGCATAGATAAGATCCAGTCTTTCAACTAAGTAATTTGTGAATATAGGTTGCTTCAGTAATTGGTATCATAAATTTTTAAGTAATATCTGGGAAGGAGTTAATACAGTGTCTCTAAATATTGTTTCCTTAAAGATTTAAAGATAAATTGCAGGAAAAATTCTTAAGGATTTTTTTTTTCTTCTTAAATTACTTGTATGAGTTTAAAGTACTTGTTACATAAAGGCTTAATTTTAAAGTAGGTTAACTAAATATTTGAAGTTCTATTTCGCAAAACTATGCTGTCTACATTTACTAGATATTACTTGGAATTCGTTATACAAAGACTAAGAACTTTAGAAGAATGATAGATGGCAGTTTAACTTTAAATAGGGCATAATGGCAACAAAAAATGTATTTTGCAATTCCGGATAAACATTGTTCACTTAACTATACTGTCTTCAGTCGATTACATCTAGAATGACTGCTTTTTTGACTTTCTAAGTTCACTCTGTTTCATTACAAGTTGCCCGATATGGTATATGAAAGATAATAATTATGATAGACTTGCTCTTTCAATTTTAAAAATGTTAAACCTAAAAATTATTACTTTTTGTGTCGACAAGTATTTTTGCTACATAGTAATAGAGTGATCGGATATTTCAGAACTTCAATCCGGGACAGACAATTTTCACGACCCCCCCCCCCCAAAAAAAAACAAACAAAAAAACAAACAAACAAACAAACAAAATAAACCAAAAACACTTCCTGTATTATTTGGGATCATATAAATCAGGGAGTATTTTCAGAATCCGGGACATTTTGCTGAACATATACTCATGCGGGAAACTGCACTAAAATCCTGCAATTCTGGACGTCTGGTCACCATCTATAGTAATATATCATCCAGTTTGTACGACACAAATAAATTCCAATGCTTGTATGCAGCATAGAATGTTGTAATATTGTCAGCCAATATACATGATCATTCAATTGAATATTTTAAAATTCAACATTAAAATCTTGTTAAATATTATCTCTAATATCAAATTTCATGAAAATCCAATTTATAATTTATCCGATTCATTCTAATTTATAAGACACGCACCGGTGGACTAAACTTCATTTACTCATATCCTTTCGTGCATAAAATAAATATGAAAGATTAAAGAAAAAATAACTAACTAAATAAAAAGAATACAGCCATAAAACCTTAAATAAGTATGAAAGATTTAATTTTTATAGTTGAGAGCGGAGATAAAATTGCCATTGATTCCTATAGAAATCATTAGTAGAGGGTGTGCTCGTATTACATGCAGATTTCTTGGACAGCCTCATAGATCACTTGTAGCAACCCCTGTTATTAACTCGTTTATTTAAGACTCCTGTCTGAAGAGGAGAGAGAGAGCTTATCTAGGCGACTCCGAGAGTAGGGCGAAGTCGTTACGATGCGACGATCGATGTTGTCGCCGGGACCTGTGGCGTGCAGGACGGCCATCCTTCTTTGTAATGAATCCCGTAGTCGGTCGTTTATTTGCAAGGCAACGATGCGTTGGCTGCTCCATAAAAGACCCCTCCGCTTTGCATCTTGATCTTTTTCGTTCGCGTGACCTGCCAAGACGATATAGCACTCTCTAGACCGACCCACGTGCTGGGGTGTGTGCCAATTAAATTATACCTGTAATTAAATCGTGGGTCCTCGAACGGAACGGATAATACAGCATAAAGCTAAGCAAGTTAATTCGCCATTTCCAGAATATTCTACTTTTGAAATCGATAAGATGAATAAAAAATGCAAGAATAACAGCATTTAACTGAGCTTTGTGTTAAATCGATAATCTCCATCTTTCTCAGCTAAAGACTCTCCCTCAATATACTATTTAAAGCTACTTATTACTATATTAATTGCAAATAATTACGATACTGTATTTGTTTCCATTCCAGCTTTTGTCAGAAGCTTCTGCGCATGTTCAGTAAATCTTGTGTGGTTATAGTTATCAAAAGCTATAAACATATTTTTCGATTTATAACTGATTCCACAAGACATAAAATCACGTCATCGGCTAAAATTAATATTAACAATAAAATATAAAACTATTAAAAGACACGAGAAAGTGTGTTTGTTCTCATACACCAAAATACTTTAAAAATATTTGTAATATGTTTAAGCACTGATAATTTTTTAACAATGAGACTTTTTCTGCTCACATCAGTGGACAAACATTATTGAACGTAAAAGGTTTATAAGTGAAGAAATATAATTATTTTATTACAATTAAAATAAAATTAGACATTTTTATTACATTAGTTTTAATTGGATAAATGTTTTCGTTAGAGTAGATATATTTCGTTGCTTTTTAACAATTCTTTGTTGTGGAATGCAGATTAGGGCAGATCACTACGAACAAAACACTGTTTAACAAGGCCATTTTGATCAATTAGCATGAACTGAACCAAAGAATGCAAGATGGGCTGACATATATAAGAATATTTAATAAAAAATGTCCTTAAGAGATGTCTCTGTGTGATTGAAGTTTTAAGGCGAGTGCAAAGTTTACTGAGTGACAGAGAATGGCATCATCCCATTTCGTGCTCTTTGGTAGTTTAGTGCAGATCATGCGATGGGACTAATTTGAGCAAGGTTTTCTTAACCTGATCAATTTTTATTTGCAAACTGTTCTTGGGAATAAATTCAGGCAATTTGATTTTATCAAAAAGCACTAAAGTTAGGGAACATCTGGATAGTAATAATAGATTTTAACTATGTGAGAGAACTCGAGATTATCATGTGTGTTATCTAGAAGATGGGTGGTTTTTCATGGAACAGGATTTGATGTCCCGAAGCATGTCGCACACGGGAATCTTCTGCACTCCACCTCGAGAAATAAATATTTCCCTGCACGCGCCTTCTTGTGGGATCGTGATCCGGAAAACATCCTCTTGACCCAACCGGATGGATTAGGTACACAACCATCGCTATCTTCCCAAAAGAGCGAAGCGTCGAGCGGCTACGACGTAATTGCTCTCACCGTCGTCGAATATCTTTCATTCCATCTTTAATTTCTGGCCGAAACCGGTGCAGGAGGAAGGTGTTGCGCTGACCTTCTCCTTGCGCCGATTCGTAAACACGTTTTCGCCGCGCACACTCTCCCCGAGAGCGGCGCAACTTTTTGCTGACATCGCGCAGCATCCTGCACGCATCCGCTCGGACCTTCGACAGCTCGACAACCGTACATCACAAATGACAGATGGACGTGAGTCACAGGAGAAGAACTTAATAACTTCCTTCTTTTCAAACAACTGTTTTGTTGGAGAATACGGTATTGCAAATGAATCACGGATTTAAGGAAAAACAGACGTAAAGTACAGGATGTCACTGAACAAAAACTAGTAAATTACCACTGAAACTAGTTCCCCAATTTAATTACCATGCTATACCAGTTACATTTAAAAGAATGACAAAGGTTTTGACACCATTAACTAGACGAGTTAAGTGTTGTTCTATTTAAGAAAGATACTTTAAGATGAAATATTTCTAATAAACAACTCATGGAAAATATGTGGTTTTTCATTTCTTTTAATTCCTGTTGATTGTCTTTGCAAATTCCGTGACAGATTCATGTATTTACGTAATTTTTTTTTAACAATTTCTGCTTTGAAAGAGTTAAGAAAATTATGCCGCACATTTTATTTTTGTGATTATTACTTCAGACGCACAAAATTTGTTTTAAAACTTAATATTACTTTTTATCCTAACGTTGTAATGTTTCTTCTTTCAATCAGAAACCCCCTTGGATCTGTCCCTGTCCTTGTTGTCTACCAGGATTCTCATCACTCCTCCATCCGACGAAGAAAGGCGTTCTGTATCAAGTGACGCTGCTTCCTCCAGCGGAGACACAGACAGCTTTAAAGTAAGTAACATTCTATGTAAGAAAAAACATTTATTATTGTTATTCCTTACTTACAATAACTTCAAAACTGTCAAGTAAATAAATAAAGCCAATAGAACAACATAAACGTAGAATTCTCATGCTATAGTTATTGAAATTATCAAATTTAAGTTTCCTAATATTAGTCTTGTGATCTGGTGCCTCAGGGGACAGTCTACTTTCTCCAGGGCTTGAATCCCTTTCAAGAGAATCTCTTTCCTAGATAGATTTTTCTTAGGAAAGATAGACTTTCCTAGCGTAGTCTGGCCCATTAACTTATACTTTGTCTGTGGTCAAAGGTTGCAATGATCCTCATTGCTTTCATTGTCAGCTCGCAAGTTGTCAAAAAAATACTTCATTATTACGTTACTAACGGTCACTTCTTCAACATGACAACAATAAACCAGATATTGAGAATTTAAACAAGATTTAGCTTAAAAATTCTATTCAATCAAGCGAGTGGGTGGTTTCATTCTTCAAAATTAGGAGTTGTTTAACAAGGGTCATCCGTCTTTTCTTCATTAAGTAATGCCATGTTATTCATATCATAAGTTTTCTTTATTTTAGTTATTTCATGTTTATTTTTTAAAATTAAAAAAAATTAACATCGTTAGAATAGACCAGCTGGTTGCTAGGTAACGGCTATTTGATAGATTTTGGGAGATCGTGACCTCACAATACTCAAGAGTTGTATCAAGTCATAATATATATCTTGTAAAATACGTTAAAACTTAAATCAATCAAAACTTTAGTGAACTATTAATCAATAACTTAAAATTAATTCCTTTGAATCTTATTTTTCGTTTTAGCATTCCAGTGATTTAAGTCCACTGCCCAAGAAGTCCCGAGAGCGAACCCTTCTACCGTGCGAGGTATGCGGCAAAGCATTCGACCGACCGTCACTTCTCAAGCGTCATATGCGTACTCACACCGGGGAGAAACCCCACGTATGTGACGTGTGTGGGAAAGGGTTTAGCACGTCCAGCTCCCTCAACACCCATCGACGCATTCACTCGGGAGAAAAACCACATCAATGCAACGTGTGTGGGAAGAGGTTTACTGCCAGTTCTAACCTCTACTATCACCGGATGACGCATAATAAGGTAGGCATAGTACCTAAATGACTGCACGTCGAAGTGTAACATCTAAACTTGTTACTCCAAAAAAAAAAAAAAAAAAAGGTGTAAAAATAAAATATTGTTTCCATCAATTAATTAATTAACAGAAAAATAACGTTAGTAACACTTCAATTCAATGCGCATAAACTTTTGGCAAACTGAATGTTTCAAACCTACATGCTGTGTTTAATATATTGCATTTGCAAATTTTGCCGGTCACACTTTGTGAACTACTGTTCTGATAATTTCTAAATTTGCAAACAGCATTAAAATATTATCAAAATTGTATTGCTAAATTTTAACTTATTACTTTAATTACCAGAATTACAAATCCATTCGCAATTTATAATTTTGAGTTAGTTACAGTTAAAGTTGCGATCAGGCCCAGAGGACCGCGCAATGCAGCTGGAGGGTAGGCTCCAGTGTTCAGAACCTACGGGACAAAGCTGAGGACGGGGGGTCGGCCCGTCGCTCGCCCGCCTTTAACTCCCGGGAAAGAAACCCGATACCCATTCTGTAGTGGGCTGGGTAGACCCTAGGGCCCGTTTGGAGGAGAAAGAAGCGTGGAAAAATTCCCGTCCTCCGCCGAGGTCGGGAATCGAACCCGCTACCTCCAACCCGCAGCCAAGCGCCCTTACCCACTCGGCCACCGGGCCCACGTATAATTTTGAGTGGACTCGTTAATTTTTTTTTCCTTCCATTTCCCCTTTTTCTTGATGACAGCTTATTACAAAACCGAACCAAACATTTTATATATTTTATTTACTGAATGCCTTTTTTAAAAGCTTCGGCTTTTTCTAGATTTGTACATTTGATTTATATTTATACACAGTGAGATTTTGTTGTAATAATACTTATATAAATGACTCATTATAATTATCACAATTTCAAATAGACGTATTGAATTTCTTATTTGATATATTACGTCGCATGACAACTTGTTAATATTATTTTAATATGTTTGATGTTTTGTTTTTTTTAATTTTTATTTATTTTATTAATTAATTAATTAGTTTTTAGCAAAATTTAAAATATATAAACCATAAGTATTTTTTTAATATCTCACATTATTTCAGAATATTTCAAGGAAATTCTATAAATTTTATATTTAAGATTATGATAATTATAATTTATTCGTGCTTTATTTTAATTAAGAAAAAGAATTTCTATCAATAGATTATGGAGCTCTTAAACGGAAGATAATTCGTGTAAATCGCGTTCTACAACTTTATTAGAGATGATTTCTGAAATGGCGATTCGTCCTTTGTTGTGTCCCAGTACGTGCGCCCGCTACAGCCTCTGCTTTCGTAAGTGCGATAACGACTCCTCCCTGTAGGTAAACGAGCACGGGCTCCGTTGCTTTGGCCTCCGACACCCACATCACTGCCCCGGGCAGCCGTTCATCACTGCCGCCGACAAATCCACGGAAAACCAAGAAACCTGATCCCGTTATCGCAATAACAAATTTCCCAGTGGCACAACAGAGAAAAATAGACTTTTAAAAAATATGGCAACAGAAATTAACACAACAATACACCATTACTCATTTGAAGAAAATACACAGAATATGAGTATTGGTTGTCGGATTTATTTAAGTTTTATGGAATTAACAAATAGCAGTATTGTATATTGTACAAATCACTATGACTGAAGTTAATGAATTTTAAATCTAACAATGCCACATTTACCATCAACTTCACTATTCAAGATATTTTAAGATATTTAAGATATCTCGATATCAATCGGACTTCAGCTTTTTATGTAAAATATATCAAGATAGACTGTAAGAATAAATATATTCAGTTAATATAGCAAACGTAACTTAGATGAAATTTTATTCAAATATCAGACTTGTTTTGTTACAGAGATTTTAGAATAGTTCCATATGATATTTTTAGGCAAAATCATTTATTAAACAAAACTTAATTGAACAACGATGTAGGAAATCAAGTGACATCTCAGAACAGCTATTCACCCTTTTTTTTTATCGTCAGCTGGGTGTAGTCAGCAGTAAACAACGAGGTCTTAATACAAACATCAATAGGGATAACCGTCGTATTGGAGGTCCCATATTCATTCCAACGATATAAATCAATTGAATTTGAACTTTTTCTTGGCAAAACTCAATGGCTGTTTAAAGAAAATAGATCACCGCTATTTATTGATAAACGTCGTTATGTTGTGATTGACGACAGACAAGATTAGCATTTGGTCCAATGTTGGAATAACTCCTCCTTCCACAGTATTTTGCAAGAGAGACTAAATCAAGTCCTCTATTTCGACTTTTCATCGTGTCGCGTTTGAAGCCGATTGAGAAAGCTCTAGAACTGTTAATTCTCTAATTACACCTTACGAACAAACACGATCTGTGTTGAAATGGTACAACGTATTGGAGCATTGGGAGGGGGAGGGAGATTGCCAGTCTTTGAGTGAGAGGGTGGAGGTGATGGTCTTTTAATGCCGCCGCCTTCCGGGTGAGAAACGGAGAAAACTCGAACTGTCAAACTCCCAAACAAGGGCGATGCGTGAAATCTAGGCTAGGATATTTCCCGCCCCGGGTGCAGTCGGTGGGGCACGCTGTCTTTTTCTTTCGCCCACCCGAAATTCTCTCACATATTCCTTTTTCCCCGTTTGTCCTTTTGTCTTCCACCATAAAGATCGTATCGCCGCCTTAATCAGATAGATATATCCGGTTTTATTGATTTGCTTATCTGATTTCCATCAGTGGAGCGCATGCTCAGTTGAGATCTGAAGGTGCGACGGGTTTTAGTGAGAATTGAAGTTAATAAACATGAGATTGTCATTATATCATAATTACAACTTAATTTAATCAATTAATTAGCCTTGATAAAGATCTTAATATCAATGCTTATCAAGCTTTTTAATTAGAGTGATGAAATATCTTCAGCAAAGCAGCAAACGTACTTTCTTCCGCATTTATTTAAAGAAAAAGACAAAAAGATTTGAATAAAGTTTAAATTAAGTAATTATAATTTTTGTATAACTAAAAATAATTACGGAATTGCGTTTCTTGATTTATTTATTCTTATTAGCATATAAGATATGACAAAGATACTTTTTTTTTGGGGGGGGGGGGGAGTTAAAAGATTAGTTTTTAAACAACTAAATGAGTAAGAAATAATGAGTTTTCATATCCAAGTGTTTATTAATTCAAAGATCTCTTCTTGATTTTGTAGAATGATATCTAATAAAGAAATAAAGGTAACCGGAAGCTGTTGTTAACCGCATTTTTAAAAAATTCATTTCTTCCGGTTAACTCAGTTTTGTTACTTCCGAATTATCTATATCTGGATCTTACATTTTGGATAACTTTAGCAAATGTAATTTTTTTCAGTTTACAAAAACAAATATTAAAATTCTAAATTTTGCACATAAAAATGTCTTAATTAAATACAATATTGGTGATCTGAATTTTCTAAAACCGGATACCGGAGGAGTGAGTCGATCACAGTAAATAAGTTGGTGCTTATCACTCTAAATGAGTGGGTGTGACAGGCAAGTTCAACTGCTTTGAAATTATTGTTATTAAGCAGGTTTTTTTTAAGCCATTAATTCTTCGTACATTAAGTTGTTGTTTTTTTTTTTCTCATTCTTTATCTCTTAGGAAAAGCCTCACAAGTGTACCTTATGTTCCAAGTCCTTCCCTACCCCGGGTGACTTAAAGAGTCATATGTACGTCCACAATGGCTCCTGGCCTTTTAAATGTCACATCTGCAATAGAGGCTTCAGTAAACAGACCAACCTCAAGAATCACCTGTTTCTACACACTGGTAAGTCCTTTTCACCTCATTCCTTATCATATTTTACAGATTTTTAAAAATTCTTGCTAACGTGAAAACATGTAATCAAGAATATTTATTCATTATTGATTAACGGAAGGGGTTTGCCCTTTTTTTGATTGTAATGATAATGGTAACATCAGTTCGTCTCTAACAAAAAGCAGCACCACCGAACACAGTTTATTCTATTGGTCATTATTATATCTTACTAAAGAATCTATGTAATAACATTAAGTAAAAATATAGCTCTTGAAGAAAAGAAAGCATATATGACTAACGTAAACCCATCAATTGCTCGAGAAAGAGGATGGAAAGAGTTCATTCTGATTAAGTTTATCTTGGAGAATAAGAAACATTTGATCAACTACTAAACAGAGAGTCCTATCATGCAAAAAATGTGTGAAAAATATAACAGTATTAAATGCATTCTATTTTTCTCTCTATCATTTTGTATTTAATTACTTTCTCAACGCGTTTCAACAGTTTATTATTATTAATAATCATCAATAACCATATAATAAATAAATGAGATAAACACGAAAGTCTATATCAGTTTCTCTGCATCAGTTTATTTACAAGATTAAAAAAATTAAAGTCCTTCAATTGACTTCCTTCCTAAGTTGCAGTTCTCTTTATACTTTTCACAAAACTACGAAATTCTACTGTATATTTAAAGGTAAAACCTAAAAACAAACAACAAAATTAAAAAAAAAAATAAAAAAAATAGCACGTTCAGTAAATAACAAGATTTCAGAAAACTGAAAATTGGAATATATTATAAAGCTGCAGAAATACATAGTTGAGTTGAAATTAGTTAAAAGAAAAGTCTATTAAGGGAAAATTACTATAATTATTAAGTCGTGTGATTATTTACGTCTTCGTATGACATAAGGTAGATACTGGTTTTTCATCTTTTTTACTCAATGAGAAACGACAGCAAAAGTAATACTTTAGTATCACAATTACTCTATTGTGCTAATTAGTAACAACAAAAGCATCAATTTACAAGCAGCTACTTTTTAAATGATACAGGAAATTCTTTACATTGATCTCCCATAACCAAAACCAGTTAATTATTCTAAAATATTTAACTATTTTAGCTTTTTAAGTTTTTTTATGTTTACTTTTCTAATCACATAGTCATTTCATTATGCTAGAGGACATAGAAAACTGTCAGCTCGCTCTGTTATTACATTAAGGAATTAACAATTTTTCATTTTGTTGCAATCTTTATAAGTTAGCTTCCAGCTACTACGTTCAAATTAATTATTATGTTAGTACAAATAAATTGGCTTTTTTTTTTTTTAATTCCAGTCCAAATAAATTTATTTTAAAACCTTAAGTTATAAGTTGTAATTCTTTTATACCACAATTCTAAAATCCCAGTGTTTTACAAACCGTTACAGTTCTGGATAAAGACGGTTTGATTTACCGATGAATTATGGCACCTTCACCATAACAAAAACGCGTTGAAAAAGCTTGTTTCTTGGCTCATAGACTCCCCACAGCGTGAGATCGATGAGATATTTGAAGGCACGATGTTCCTATAGCCCCAGACTCATCATTATCATCTGGACCATAGGCACAGCAAAGCCTACCATAAACCTCGCCCTCGATTCGAGCCGGCGATAATAGCCCAGCCAAAGTGGCGAGTGAACAAGCGGCAAAACCTGCTCACGGGGGAGACCAACATTAAGTGACAGACATCTGCGGACAGCTGTAGGGCAAAGCAGAGTTGTGTTGTTCGCGAGTTGCATTTAGTTCACTGACAACCAATTCCAATCAAACGGTTCGGGGCTGGCGGCAAATAAAGAACAGATCTCCTCTATATTTATTTCACAATGTAACTGTTCAGTTCTTGTCAGGAATAAAAATATAGGGTACACAGACGCAGGCATTTTATCAGCGCACGGCATTATATGCATAATGCAACACGTCGTGATCAATCGATTTCAGTGTGTTTTAATATCAGCTGAAGTTTCAAAAAGCCTTTTTTTTAACTGATAATTGAGCTGAATCCTTAAAATGTCTCCATTATTTTCAAAATATTAAATAAAAATTTTAAAAAAAGGATAAATCTTTTTTAAATGTAAACTAAATACATATATAAGCTAATTTAGATTATATAATTTTGTCTAGCAATATTTTTAAATTAATTTCATTAATATTTTATATTCTACTTATATGTCTGTCAATGCTCTCCTCCAATAAAGTAATCGACTGAGAAAGGAAAACAATTTTTTTTATTAGTTTTGTTTTTAATAGACTATTTTCACTTAGACCTATCTACGTTTACAGCGACATTAAAAAAAGTTGATATTTTAAATCCCTCAGTCGATTACTTTTTCTCTTTATGTAAATAAAGGTCTTTTGAATCAGGATACAGAAGATCAGAAATAAAGCTATTCTCCTTTTTCTAATATTCTAGAAGAGATCTCTGATCAACTTTATAAAAAAAATTCATGCAATTTTTACTTTTAAGCCTTATTTGGTAAAAGCGAGCATCAAAGCCCCATGTAATACGCTTTCTTTTTATATCCAAGCAGTTGGTTGAGTTCTTGGCAATCAATCCAATTATGTTAGTCCGTGTGGACGGTGTTCCTTTCACCAGCTGCCATTGCTGGGCCATGCACCTCCACAGCCGATGCCTCTAGAGAAGCCCAGAAGGACTCTATGCATACGGTCTCTTTGTAATTGCCTTGTGCAATAAAATCAATCCGCCAGGACGGCCGCCGTGTTCGAAATTGTACTTGATGTCATCGCCATCATATTTCACGTGGTTATCAATTGACTGCAATTTTTATCCAAAAGATTTTGGCAGTCAAGTAGATCTTAAGTATTTAATGACCACAAACACACACACACACACACACACACACAAAATGTAAGATTGAAAGCAATCGATTATAACTACTAAACTGATTGTTAAAAACGTAGTTTCGTCTTCGAATTGCAATTAATGCAATACATCTTTGCAAACTAAGAACTATTATTATGAAAGATTATACTGTTTCATGAATGTTAGCACTCATCAGTCATCACTAACTCAATTTACACTAAAAAGCTGGAATGATTTACATTTAAAACTTCAAACAAAATAATTCAGCGGCATCGTGATGTTTATTGACATCACTTTACATCTTATATCTGTAATTTAATTACATATACTTCTTTCGGTTAACTGCATTTTAACAAGAACTGAAGAAAATTAGGAAAATAGATTTTTCAAATTAATTCAATCTTCAATTTTTGATATTCAGAGCAAAAGAAATAAACAGAATTGACTGTATTCAGTAGAAAACTTGTTGATAGATCCTTAAGGTATTTTGTAATATGCAAGCTTTCCTGTAAACGACAGTCACATTTGCTAGTTGAGTCATCCTAAGTTGGAATTCTGTGAATTATGACTGATGTTTTGTACTTACTATTTTAATGCTGATATTAAAAAAAGAAAGCGGAAATAATAATTACTTTCGATTCGTCACCTGTTTTATATTCTTTGCAGGTGTTAGCAACAGACCGTCACAACAAACAAGGATCTGTGACTTTTAATAAGACGTCGTTCTCGCAAGAATCGGTAAAACAAAAGTTTACGATGAGTAATTGGAGGCTCCTTTTTATCGTTTGCTTCTGATTCTTTGTCTTTCGCCGGCGAGATGAGAAAACAGATGCCGTAACTCATAGATACCATCATAATTATATCGACGTTAGTTCGGTCAGACTTGATTCATCCTAGAGTATCAAAACTTCGTCTTTACTGATTTCTCCTCCAATTAAATTAGGTAGTTGCGTGACGGGAGGGGATGGAGAGAGAGAGAGGGCCCGAGATCGTCTTCCGCCAAAAAAAAAAAAAAAAGATCGCCTCCCATTGCCTTCCTCTCCGACGGCAGCAGTGAACGTAACGAACGATCCATTGTTAGGATCTTAATCAACTGTTAATCAGGGTTTCGAAATAAGAATCGCGTATGCCCAGTTCTCCGCTTCGCAGTCACTTTCATAACAAGGAAACCAACCAGTGTTGATCAAGATCTCATCAATAAAAAAGAAAGAAACTGGTTCTATTTATTGAGAATCGTTTTTCCTTTCGGTGACCGAAACTTTGTTTTGCGTCGTTAGATGAAATTTCGTAAGATATACCTTTGTTTGGTGTTACTATTACCTGAACCTACTTCCGTGTATCGTTTCGCTATTCTCTGAAACCTATATTGAATCCAGTTAATGAATGGGTTGCGTTTTCTATTCACTAGAAGTCTATCTCTAAGAAGCCGTCAACACTTGAATAAATACGTACGCTTATAACACTGTCAATAGGACATTCGTGAGTGTTATCTAACGTCTTCAGTTAAGTTTAAGAATCCATCTGTGCTTGTTACAATTACAGATTCTCAGAACAAAATGATATTGTAACTCTCTTTACTCAGTGTATTTCTTTACTTTTAATTTAAATCATTACGAAATATGAAGCTTCTTAGAATGGAGTTATAGAGTGAAACGATTGGCGCCTACAACGCCTGCTCGCACGAGGAATTAAAAAAACAAAACAAAACAAAACTGTTTGAACTCTAATACCGATGATAATAAGTTACCGTAGGAAGTAAGTGTTTTGACAACAGATAAGTAATATTCAGTGTATGATAATTTTTCTAACAACCAAAAAAAAAAAAAGAAAAGTCCTATCCAAGCGGAGTTTTTTGTTATTATTATTAATTGTTAGTAGTTTTGGCTAAATTACGGAGTCATTTCAGAAGTTATTGTAATAAACAAAAAGCAAGACAGAATGGACAAATCGTGGCGTTGGAGTTCTTTCCTTTTGTCCACTACCTTACAAGAGAAGGTGAAAGGGTGCGATGAGCTCTTCTTGTAGGTGGTCTCTGTGGTAGGTTTTCCTCCCTTCTTGCGCCATTCATATTCTTCCTCTTTTAATAGTTTGCTCCAGATCCATGAATGGGTGTCGTCAGGATTGGATCTTTCGTGACACCTGTGCTGAAAGATTCGAGGGGACAAGGGAAGGTGATGCCGCCACTTGTTCTTCATTGTCCGTCGTTCAACCCTTCGTTCTGAATGGAAGAAGGATGGATGTTAGCCCGTGTTTGTTACTGATTCTTGAGCAACGCTGGTTAATTCAGAAAGACGCACCTTGGTTTCAATTCCAAGAAAGCCTTACTCTTATTTTCAAAACGAGCGTTGTCTATTCAGTCGGGATATTTGACGTTTACCCCATTTTTCAGTTAAAACACAGGAGAACCACCAATGACTTGTAAAGAATAATAATTATGTAAAATAAACCTCAATATTACAAACTATTAATGAAAAACCTAAGTACAATGATATTTAATCATTTTTTATGTTGAGCATTTGATGTTATTCTAAGTCAAGATTAACATTTGTTCTTAATCAAAAGTAATGTTTCTTTTAATCTCCCGCTGCTTGTAATAGCGTACAGTTTCGTAAAAGAAACACCATAGTAAGATATTTTTCTTTATGAAATCTTTAATTGTTAATTTCCTTTGAGCAATGTTCAGATGTAAATTAATCTTCGTAAGAATATTGTTTCTTGAAACTTGTTAACTAAATATCTCATTTTATTGGTAATGAAAACCATTTCAGTCGTTTATTCATCTTCTTTTTAGTTTCATTTACTTATCTCAACTTTAAGGCAATGTTGTTCCATAAGAAAATCTCTACAGTCTTTCAATAGGAAAAAATAAATCTTTTTATGACAGAAAATGTTTCTTTCACATAAGTCTAATTTTTGTTTTGTTTTTTTAACTAATTTTAAGTTGGAATGACATGGTAACAAACAAAAAAAAAACAACAACTTCCCTTTCTAATCTAAAGCTAATCCTAAACTTTCATTATTTCTTCAAGTGCATTTCGTTAAAAATTTTGAATATCTTTTTCTAGCACTAGTCTATGTTGTATCATCTTTTAAACTGATGTTTGTAGCCCTTTCTTCCATCAGTGGGTTAAATCTTCTCCACACAACTCTGGCATCTTGTGCCCTCTGTTTTGTTTCTGTACTGGATGGGTTGCATGCTTTAGAGAGTGGGGGATATTCGTTTCTCGGCTCTCTTTTGTCAACTGCCAGTTTGGCCGCACGTGCTGAAGCAGGCGATGGGGCCTTTGTTGGCGACGGAAGGTCCAGTTACTTCTACTGGGGTAGGTTTACGATCGGTCAGAGTGGCGGATATATGACTTTAGGAGGAGATGTGGGTGATGCAAGTACAACAATCAACACTCTCTCTTCTCCCTCTTTTAAACTTTTTTTTTTATAAGTCTTTTCAGTGTGACAGCCTTTTAGTTACCATAGAGTAGCCACTGAAGGTGGGTCTTTGCAGATGCTGTCGAAGTAACAGGGTTTTAGTCTTTTTCAAATTAAGAATGAAGTTGCCGTGTGGAATTTTGTTGTTTAATCTTTTAATTAGCTTGTGATTTTACAAAATAGTTCATTTAAATAATGAACTGTTAATCTTTTTGTTTTATTAAACCTTGAGATTTTAGTTTTTTCTTAAATTTCTTGAGGTCATTATTTGGTGGCTAACAACTTATACAGCACATCGCGAGCTTTCCTGGATAGCATCCGGTTTAAGTGAACTTGACAGACTAATCAAACTCATGGTCCTAATGAAATGTAATTTTTATTGTATTTTTTTACCATCAATTTGTTATTTTTCTGGTTTAGGAATTAAAAGAAATTTGAAAATTAGTTACTTTTATCGTATGAAAAGAAAGAAAAATTAAAATGGAATCCATGGATGTATCTCTCTACACATGACAAATATCCAGTATTGTAACTCTGGTTTCATTTTAACTTTATTTTAATGTTCGCTTCCTTTGAGCGTGACCAAACGATCTCGTTGACACTCTTCTACCCTAATAAAGGAATCGTCCGGTCATTTGCTTTGGAACTTCACCACATCCCGTTGACCCCTGAGGATAGAGTGGTAGCCTTTGAGGAATGGACGCTCCAGACGTCATTGTAACCACGCCAAAACAGACCCCCACCCACACGGTCTCCCCCTCACCCCCCACCAATGTCTGGACATAAATTCCCCTGCAGTTGTGTAATCTGGTCCATGGAGAAGGAAGACATAAAATTCGGAGCCCCTCCCACTCCCACAGTAACCACACCCCCTCTGCTTCATTGGGCTTGGCTCAGGGGTGGAATGGACAAAGATCAGATAACTTTATAGGCGTCCTTCGTCCTGCCCTTCTTCAGATCATATTGGTTCCATTAAGTGGTCCGTCCATTAATCATGGGACATTTCCAAGACACAAACTTTTTTATGGGACATTACCATCTTACCGAATTGTAGGAGTCAGTTTTAACCATCTTGCAGATAATTTGATAAAGCAATTTTCTTTAATTTTTTAATGAAGGCTTTTATTACTTTTTTTTTTAACTTATGTTTAAAAAAAAAGGTTGATAAATAATTGTAATTGGTATATTTCGCCTCTAAGAAATTCTTGTTAAAACTTTCAACAGATTTGAGAAGATATTACAATTAGAGAGAACTTTATTCCTTAAACTCAACTTCCTGTTGGAGTAGAAGTTAATTATAGTAAGTTTAGGAGTTTTAATATAAACAAAATGATTTTAAAGGAAAAAAATCCCCGATAGAGCAATTTTATTTAAAAATGAAATTTCTTGAAGATATTCATTTCGATTCTTTTTGACTTAGCGTCAATGTACATTTCTTTCTTAATAACGTAATATCAAAGATATAAAACTGTAAAATGAAAATAATGACCTCTAGCATCACTAATCATGGACACACACACACACATACACACACTGTCTATTTGGTTTTTGTTTTGTTTTTTCTCAGATGAAAGCAAATGAATGTTTTATCCGCTGAAAATTTGTCTTCAAGTAACGATAATCACTCCAAGATGAGACATAGTTTCTTATTAAAATGTAGAGCATTGAGAAGTAAAACATATCCTGAACTACAAAGAATTTCACAATTACTAACTCGGGAATCGAATAATAATAGTCAGAATGTTTACAAATTTAGCTTTCGAAAATTTTATTTCTTGAAGTTTCTAGAAACTTCGAGATTCATCAGTTATCTTCCATGAAAGTTAGCTAATAAAAATATCTCGATTGGATAAAAACAGATGTTGTTTTGGTAGTGATCTAATCAGTAAGTGATACGGAAAAAGTCTTTATTTTCTTTCCCCGTTTTGATACTGGGTCCTCATAATAATAACTGATAATCTCCAATTCTGTGAGATGTAAATATCAGATTTTCACGTCAATCCAATTGAAATTGTAATTTATTAATAAGAACATACAACTCAGTATGGTTCAGTGTCGATAAGTTAAAAGAAATTATTTCTAAATGTTATTAATACAAACTTTGAGGGTCACAGTTCAAGTAAGTTGATGGAGCGTCCGTTGTGGCGGAGGGCTAGTATTCGTTCGGGGTTTGGGTGAACTGCACAATCTTTTTGGAGAAGATGTAGCTGGGAAAAGTAGTCAACTCAAGATAAAGTAGGATCTGGAATCTTCAGCCATATTAAGTGGCTCTATCCTAAGATAAGCAATTATTTCTTGAAAGTGGAATTTTATCAATCACTTTAATGTTGATTTAAAATTAAAGGGTTTTAAAAGTTCTTAAGTTCTCTGCCCTCTTGTTTTAAGCTAAGTTGATTCCCTGTGAAGAAGACCTATTTGCATCTCATCGGGCGGCCATTTATGTCTACTAAATTCATTTTTTTTTATTATCTAGTATCGTTTGCATTTCCTGAGAAGGGGGCTCTTTCGAGCAAGTCGAATTGATTCGTCGCTATGATAGAGCACAGGTAACAGTTTAGACTCTATGTTTACGACCTGACAACTAGTGTCGTTTATTACTCACCTGCCTCTGTGTACGATGACTCCTTGTCCACCTCTTGGCAAGGGTTAACGTGTCCCGGCTTTGCTTTAACTGAATCCGCCCAGTTGATGGGAAAGTCAGCATGGGCTCTTCCATACACCACTGCGGGGGCGACTTATTGATATTCAGAGCAGAAGGAGACTCCCGGAAAAATAAAAAAGATAGCTCTTTTCGTATATTCATGACCTCGTCGCACACAAACAGACAACGCGCTCTGATTCTCAGGTAAAATATTGAATAAATACGTTCGAAGTTCTGTTGTAATCTAATCAGATTGAAACTAAGGTAAGGTGGTGTTAGAAGCAGTAAATGTGTTTTCACACATTTTTCTTACAATTAAATTGTAGGACGCCTTCAATAAAACGCTCCAGTTCAGTCAAATCTGACATTTATCATTTCTATTATTACTTTTGCATTTATTTGAAATAATGTTTACATGATACACAGTTTTAGACATTTTTACATGTTAGACATGTTATGTAAACATACACATGCTTACATAATACAGAGTTTAAGACATAAGCACATTTCTTCCTAAACCAATTCAAATGTTATTAAAAGTAAAGCTGTCTTTAAATAATTAAAGAGATTAAAGAAGAGCATTTGATTTTTTTTCATAGGAAACATTTAAATTGTAATTTTTTGCAAAAATTCTTATTTTCTCTTAAATAGCTTTAAAAAGTTTGTTACAATGGATTTAGAAAATATTATGATATGAAATTGCTATTGTTATGAATTAAGAAGTATTAATAGGACTAAATAGTAATATAAAAACGTATTAAATAAATATTCTAAAAGTGATATTTGCATAAATAATAAGATTTCTTCATCATTTTCACATACACTTTTCACAAGATCAATCTAAATATAAACTTATCTTTTAAATAAGTATACAAGAATGACAAGGAAAAGGACTTTTTCTTTCATCATAATTAAATTACATCTTAAATAACATGATTTAAAGTGCTTTATAATTAGGAAACTTATATTATACTTATAAATAAAGAAAAAAGAAAAAAAGAATGCCTAGAATATTTTTTTAGGGGGGGGGATTCTTTTGTAAAACTGGGGCAAAAGTAAGTCAAGTGTTGGAAATACGTTCAGTAAACTTTTTGACAAGTCGCAATGAATTGGAGAAGGTTTTTCTCATTATATTTTTATCCTCCAGGAAGAAATACGAGACGGTCTGCGATAAGCTCACGAGGCCTGGGTGTGCCCGTGCACTCCATTCATATACCGCAAGAAATATATGACATTGGATTGTTTATGAATGACTATGGCATCTTTCCCGCGGGAAAATCTCGTTGGGACGAGAATGAAACGAGAATTGGAGCGCCCACAGGCGAATCAGACGCAGAGTTAATGGTCAAGAACATCTTGCGCTTAATGATTTAGAATGAAGAGAAGAAGGAAGAAGAAGAAAGAAAAAAAAAAACATCTTAGAGAGGGTTTTATTTATATATAGGAACTCGTCATCTGAAATCCTCTCCTGTACCACCTGCCTTATGATGGCTTCTAGCAACAGTCCCTTAATTGCAGCAGCCATTTCAAATACGCTTCAATCCAATCATATATAAAATGGTGCTTTATTAGATATTCAATCAAATGTTTATAAAGATAAACGATAAAAGCACTTTTAAAAGTTATTTTCTTATATTTTAATTTTAAAATAATTCATTAAATACATATAACTGTTTGTTAGAAAGCTACTTTACAAGATATTTCTCAGTTTTTAAGGAAACCAAAGTTATTTTGTTTTATTGAAAATTTCGTTGTAACAGATTTCATTAAGACTTTTTCCGTTTTTTTCTATTTTCGCTGTAATAAAGTTCGTTGAAATGTTCTCTTGCGAGAAACAAAAATAATTCTATTAAAACGGAATATTTGGGAAAGGAAGGCTGAGGATAATTCGAAATGGAACATCGCTAAAAGAGGCCCTTTTATATCATTAAAAAGAATTTTATAAAGTACAAAGTTAAAAAATATCTTTTTAATCTTAAAATGCTATATCATTAAACAGAATTTTATAAAGTATGGTGTGGTCGAGCGGTCTCAGGCGTCGGTCTGTCGTGAGATCAATGTGCCAGCGCCCGGGTTCAAATCCCGGTAGCGAGCATGGATGTTTCAAAAATTTCCTTTCCTGTATTGTAGCCTCTTCTTCACTTTCTCTTCGGTCTGACGTCATTCCTTAATGGCGTCCTGGGGAAGGCCACGGGAAACCACCCCAGTATCTTTCCCTTGTAATTCTAGGGAGTCTGCTAGGGGTTCGCCGTCTTGGGAACACTAGCGCTCCCTGGAGCACGGATGCTTCGGCAACGAAGCTCGCACTTCGGTGCGAACCGACCACACACACACAAAGTTATAAAATTCTTTTTAATCTTAAAATGCAACATGTAACTAATCGAGTGTTTCAATTAACATAATAATTATAGTTATGTATATTAAAGTTGAAAGTGTTCGTTAGCTTTCTATCATGCCGCAATATCTCGATAGGAAAACTAACAAAATGGTGTCGTCTTTCTTGTCTTCTGGTTGCAGGTATAAGTTTAGTGATTTTATAAAGACTGGTAAAATAATAATAAAATTTATAAATGTAACTCAACTAACTACACTTATTGATCCTCCTATGATTTTCGAGAACATCCTCTTAAATTATAAATAAATATTATTATTATTATTAAGTTTTTTTTTCCCTCAAACAATAGAAAGCCTCTTTCTTTCTCTGTATTTCAAACTTTATTAAATTGCTTTTGTACAAAGAAAGAATCTTTTCCGTCAGTATCAGGGATGTGTAAGGCTTATAATTCTCAGTAAATCACATAAGTGATACAAAATAATTAAGGTGTTACAACAGCAGCCTCAAAAGAAACTAATCATTTTCCTTAAAATAACTTTTAAAAAAATACAAAACATCTCCAAAGCATTTCCTTTGGTTCGTGGAATCAACAAAGTCATTAGTTTGTTTTTGGGGACCTTGGGATTATAATTTGAGAGTTCCTTCTTCAGATATCTCACTTATTGACTTTTTAGGTCGCAAAAGTAGTAATTTTCAAGACGACATTTGATTTTGTCATTCGTGTCTAAAAGAAGTAGAGGGAGGACATTCTGACGATACTGTTTATCCCCCTGTGATTTATGGACTTACCTGGGAATGGGTGGGGGGGGGGGGGGGGAGGTAAGCAAGATAATGAAAGAAGAAATTAAACAGAATCATTGGAAGTCATGATTTCATTGTTATTCTCTCGAATGTACGGCAGTTGGTATGTATCGATTTGGAGGAAGTTTTGATCATATTTTGTTGAAATAAATGAATGATATTTTGAATCAATATAACAGAATAAGCTAACGTTTAACAAAAACGAATGTATACTCAAGTCATGCTTCCCTCACATATACAGCAATGCAGTATTTGAGAATGTTTTGAGATTCCAGATTAACCTGGTCATGAAAAGCCTCAATAATGGTAAAAAATAAAGTTTTATGTAAAACTAAACCCGTTTTAATTAACTCCTGGACTCAAGGATTACGTTAAAAAAGTGAAGTAACCGGCTTTAATATACCCTTACATAAATCATCCCCTATCTTAATAATCTTTTCCGTTGTCGTTTATGCAATGATGTCACTAAAGACATTTGGGGCCAAATACTATCTCACATTTGATAATTTGACATTTTTCCTATAAAATTTTAGTAATATTTATTGGTGTAGAAGTTAGCAGTGCATAGACTGTATCTTTGCGTAAATATATTGCTTGTATTACTGCGAGGAAAAAAGTACGTGGATTAAACAGTGTACAGCAATACCCAACTGTGTGTAGCACCTGTATCCTTTGAATCCTATCATTATTATTATTATTATTGGTATTTTTGGTCGGTGTCCGGCTGTCACCCTTGAGCAATGCATTGGGTTTTCTTAGAATTCCCATCCATTGTTTTTCCTACCATCTTTGCTCTAATATCCGTGAAGAAGAAAGGACATTTCTTGTGACTTGAGAGACAAGGACAGCTATGATTCAGCTTTCAATTTTTTGTTTTGTTTTGTCATGTGTCCGGATGGGTGATTTACTTTTAAGTATAGACAAGGAACCGGGCACTGAAGCAGTGGACAAACATCTACTATAATTAGAGGATACCACCATGGAAATTGAGGTGGTAAGGGTTCTTTTAAAAAAAAATCAATAGTTTCATTTTCTTCTCCGTTGTTATTCACTGCGACTCCATTTTGATTTTCATGTTCACGTATCAGTGATAACATTTAAAAAACTTACTTTTTTGGCACAGTTCTATCTTAAATTTATAAGAATTGTTTGTTGGAAGTTTTAGCCTGTTATAGACATATTAGATTTTAATGACAGAAAATTAAAAATTAATTTATTATTAATTTATTGTTTAAAGTTTCCTCATTAATTAATTAATTATTTAGTTTGGTTCAAAGTTCAGGTTTTTTTTTTTTTTTTTTTTTGGCAATGGATCTTAACTATGGATTGTAAATGAAGACAATTTTGGCAATAAAATCATTGCGCAAAAGAAACCATTGGAATTATATAGTACACGGAAAGAGAGACAAACATCCATCCAGCTTTGGGATTAGAAACCCAAGTTTTATACATTTTAAATCCTATTCTTTTAGGTATTTAATATTCTGTAAAAAAATTAGAAAATAAGAATTTGCGAATTCTTAAATTTAAAATTATATAAAACATTTTTTTATTTATTTTAATTAGAACTTTTTATTTAATTAAGAACATTTTAATATTTTCAGTAAAATAAAATAGAACCGAAATAAATTACAACAACTGAATCATTTATTGTTTTTATTAAAATAATATAAAATTCGGAAATATGGATGACTCAAAGAATAATATTTTATATTAAAAAAAAAAAATGGTACTGCTATTTTTTTGAAGTAAAACAGAAGCCTTGGGTTTTTTTTTTTTCAACTTGAAGTAATTAATTTTGTCAATACAAGTTCTTTCTCCGCTTCAGTAATTAGGCAGCCAAGTTTGAGTCATGTTTTTGTTTTTGCAATACAAAGCAAGAAATGAGATTGTGTTGTGGTGGTTTTACTTTTAACGCGTGACTTTCTTTCTGATCCCCCCACCGTGATCAGCGCAGACAAGAAAATATATCTGTACATAAAGGTCTCTCTCTATCTGACTTTTCCATCAGGCGAGGGGGTGGTTCTATTAAGCGCCCGCAGCGGCCCAACGAAACAGGTAAGTCACGTCCATGTACAGCGCCCAGGCCCTGATCTACCGACCAGATATTGCGGATTGTGGGCAATTACCGAAGTAGGACAATATGGACATGCCCAGGCACAGAGAGAGAGTGACTCTTTGAACTTGACCCGGGCGGTGTCAAATGCAAAGTATGGAGAATATACGATGTGGAGGAAGAAGAAATACAAGTAGAAAAAATAAAAAAAAAGCGATTATTATGGAGGTGATGAGAAATGTATCTCTGGCGAGACAGAATTTGAATAAAAGATTTTGCAAGTGAATAGCTGCCAGGCAACTGAATTCAATTCTTTTTTGGAGTTATAATTATGATGGAATATAGCTGGAATTCTTATTTATTTATTTATTTATTTATTTATTTATTTATTTATTTATTTA